>JAKSZT010054368.1:8559167-8837123 GCA_026826555.1 Tolypeutes matacus
CCTTCCTTCCTTCCTTCCTTCCTTCCTTCCTTCCTTCCTTCCTTCCTCCCTCCCTCCCTCCCTCCCTTCCTTCCTTCCTTCCTTCCTTTCTCCCTCCCTCCCTCCCTCTCTTTATTTGTTTTCTCCCTGCCTATAAAATCCCTTGCTCCCATTCTCATTTTGAACTGGGTTTGGGAAGATTCCCCTAGTTTCTTACTTGTGTGCACTCACAATAAATCAATCATCTTCTCACTGAGAGAAATATTTCTTCTTGGTGGCACGGGATGGGGTGAGACTTTCTATTGGAAATAGCCATGCTTATGGTAACAATCTCTTGGCTTTTTAAAATCAATTCTGCCATTCCCCCCTACTAATCTATCAACTTTTGTTTGTAATTTTATATATTTTCTCCCACTGCTCTTTAAAAGTTACTTTTCTTTTCTTTTCTAATTTCTTGAGTTTAATGCAGAGTTCCCTTATTTTAGTATTTCTTGTTCATTAATAAAAGCATGTAAGGCTCAGCATTTTCCTTGGTGGCATTCTCCAAAGAAGTTAGGGGCGTCATGGGTACTTGAAAGGCAAACTGCCCTTTATCTGGAAAGCCCTCTGCTCCACACGATTCTGGCAACCATGGTCCTGCAGGTTGAGTCATAGCCCAGAAATCCCAACGGGCTGGAGTGCCCCTGCTCAGTGAAGCATGTCGGAGGGGGGGCACTGTTCCACTTCACTGGGGCTTTCTCTTCCATTCCAAACACTACTGGTGAACTTGAGTAGGAACAGAATACCAAAGGAACGTTTCCTGTCTTTCCCAAAGCCTGCCTGAACTTCCAGCCCACTCACCAGCAAGTGCCGGGAAATTATCAGACGCTTTCATGAGTATTTCACTTTATACGGATCTCAGGAGTTGAGTGTGTGTATTGTACTGTGCAATCTCTTTCAACTTGGTCCAAGTTGCCCAATATTTTTCAGAATTTTGTGGTATGATGCTGAGACCTTTTCAACGTCTACAAGATGTAGTTTTCTTCTGGATTATGATGTTCCTTATGTTGTGTATCTAGAAGGATTTTTGTTTTGATGAATATGTTCTATGTTAATGGGGACTCCTTTACCTAAGGTGACAAAAACCCAACTCAATTTATTGGATTGGGTTTTTTATTGGATTAAGCCAATAAAAGAGAATTGCTGATATTCATAACCCACACGTCTGGCTGGTTCCAGGAGCTGAGCTGAAGCCCTCTGAAGCCTTTCTCTATGTCTCCATCTCCTGGCTCTTTCCACCGTCAGCCTCTAGCAGCTCTGGGCCTCCATTCCCCCCAGTGTGCAGCCCAAGCCAACCTCTTTCCCAACAGCTCCTAAGAGAGCCCCAGACCTGACTGCCTTTTGTCTGGCTTGACCATGCTCCTATTCCTGCACCAGCCATCATGGCTAGAGGAACAGAATGCTCTGATGGATAATGGATGCTGACAGAACCCCAGGTGTCCAGGATGTGGTCTGCATGGCCAGCCTCTTCCTAAAACACTTCTCTGATCATGGCCAGTCTCAGCCTCAAACTTTTCTGTCTCTTTAGCAGGGCATAAAAGGCCCTTCCCCACCTCATCCCAGGCTCTCTTTACAACCTCAGCTCCCAGCTTGCTTCCTTTCCCCACACCCTGTGTTCCAGCGACAGCAAACTACTCCCCATTTCCAAACAAACGTGTACTTTTTAGTCTCTGCCTTTGTACCTACTGTTCCTTTTGCTAGGAAAGACACATCTCCCCTGAACTCATTCTTCAGGAGCCTAAGTCACACCCCATGAACACTTGAACAGAGTTTGCCTACCTCTCTTCCGGGCTCCCTCCTGCCCCTGTCACTGCACGGGACTTTTTCATGCATGATTGCCTGCCCTCTGAGACATTCCTGCTGGACCCTTGAAGGCAAAGTCTATGCCTCAATAATTTCCTTGAAGTGTCCGTGATGTAATGGATATCGAATAATGTCCACTGAGAGAACGAGTGGATGCTGTCAGCTCTCCCACACCCCTTTGATTGATTTACCATTTTTTGCACATGCAGTCTCCTAGGTGGCATTCTCAGTTCCAACAGCCAGCACTTCAATTTTGCCTTGAAGCAGCCAGAACCTGCTTTTCCTGCAAGTCCAAAAGGGACAGAAATGCCTGAGAGTTTTCATGCCCTGGGGACAGCCTTTTAGTGGCTGACAGGTGGATGTATGTGTGTGTGTAAGAAGACCCTATCTCCTTTGCCCTAATGGGACAGCTCTCGAGTACACCCCACCCAATGCCCAAAGCTTCTCTGGGGCACTGAGTCACAGGTTCTCTGCCCGACCTCCTTCCCTTTCCCACCCCCTTTCCCCACTCCCCTAAAGGTTTTCCCTGGGAACATTTCCTAGTAAATCACTTTCACACAAATCCTTGCTTCAGAGCCACAGATCTGCTCTGGGCAACGTAGCCTATGACAGAGTTGAGGATTAAATAAACTGAGGAAGTGAACAGAGAATTCGGCAATCGAGAAATATTTATTGATCACCAACTGCTTGGAAGATAAAGGAGCAGGAGAAGACTTCCTTCTTGGATTTATCTTCTTAAGGAGACAAGCTTTACATGTACAGAAGAACGAACAGACTAAAGGAATGTGATGAAGAGTAAACAGGTAAAAGGCTTGAGAAAGGCCAGGCCAGCATGGATGTGGCGGGTGAAAAACGCTCACAGAATAGGTGAGCCTTGATCTGGGGCTAGGATGGCACAGGGAATAGCCCAGTGAAGAGAGAAGCATGACTAGAACGACAGAATGAGAGCTTACGTCCTGGACCTGGAGACTTGGAATTCATTCAAATGAATTTGAACTTTATCTCCTAACGTGATGGAGGGTGGTCAACATTAATTTATTCATTCAACAAACATTTATTGAGTGCGTGGAACATGTGGCACACCCAGAAAGGAACAGGTTGTACTCTAGAAGGGGGTGTTCCTCAACTGACCTGCCTCTTCTGGCCTCTAGAACCTCGATTATATTTGTTTGGTGGATTCACCTATAAATCCAGGAAAGATTTTTTTTCTTACATAATTTTACCACGTGTATGTGTGTTTCTGAGTATAAGTCAAGACATTAGCATTATAAAAATTCTAACATTTGGGGAGCTGAGCACCATAGGTGGGGAAATGTCTTCTGTTTAAGAGAGAGGACTGGGAATCCTCTTGAATGGGTGTTGAGCTGGCCCTCGCCCTGTGAGACATGTTGGGAAGTATAAAGTTTATCGGATTGGGTTTGGGCTTGTGACTGACAGGAACAATTACTTGGAGGAGCAGGATCAGTCAACTTCTGTGCTAGATCACTGTTTGTCCCTAAGCATTCAGTTACATTTTTGTTGTTGTTGTTGTTATAGTTCTCTTTATTTCCTAAATTTCTATAATATACATACACAAAAGTTTTAATCAGAAAAAATAATATAGTTTTAGAAAGACATTGCTATAGATAGCTATATAAGCTACCTGTACACCCGGGAAGAGAAACCATGGGAGACACAGAAAGAGCAAGTATAAAGAAAATAAATCTTTTGTTTACATGAACTAGAAATTTCCATACCCTGATAAGCTTACTTTACTGGGAAAAAGTAAATTTGAAATCTTTGGTCCACATTCTGTACTTTTAACCATGGCATCAGAATTCAAGGTATGGATATTAGAGTTGAGAAATTGGGAATATCAGTTATGTTTAATCGACGCCTTCATTTTGCTTTGAAAGGAGCTTAAGAGAAAGTCTGTATCCGTGATTGAAGTGGTGTGGGGACTACAGAATAGGTGGTGCAAGATGAATTGCAAAGTCCTGAGAGCAATTCTGAGAGCAAAGTAGCTCAGAGCAAGGCCAGCCGGTGGACAGCAACAAGTGACGTGGAAATGAAAGTTCCAAGAATTCTCTGTAGAGCCAAGAAGGGCATGGCAAAGATTGTACTTTCTGCTCCCTGGGAAATTTGGGGATTGTGGTAATCACATCCAAAACATTAAAAAAAAAATGCAACTTCATTTAGTAGGCACAGGCTGGTGGTGTCCGGAGAGCAACTTGTTGCCCATACTTTATTTTTTAAAGAGAATGTGAAGATCCCACCATTTAGAGAGGGTGTACCCATTTATAGAGAACCTGCTCTTGCACATCCTCTCAAATATGGGGTAGATATTATAAAACTTTATTCTTTGCCAATCCAATAGGTGACATTTAACATAAATTATTATTTTTTGTTTTAACTTACATATATTTAATAATTAGTAAGGCTGAGCATCTTTGCTATATATTTTTTTGTCATTTTTATTTCTTCTTCTGAATCAAATGGTCATGTCTTCAACAGTTTTTGTTCTCATTTGTTTATACTTTTTCATCATTTGTAAGAGCTCTTTGTATATAAACAAGATTGTCTATTTTGTTTTACATGTCCTGCAAGTGGTATTCCCAGTTGAATGTAATTAAATAATTATCATGATGATTTTTCTTTCAATATTCATAAAATTGTTGCACGTTATTTTCTGTAGAGATAGTTATTATATCCTTACATTAGTTCTATGTTTACTGGGGTATTTTACTGACTACCAGCCCTTTCACATCAAGCATTCCCCATGTGTTTAATCTTCATTTTGGTTCATCTTCCAGTTGGCTGCATTATGTCCTTAGGTAGATTTTTCCAGAAAGAGTCATAGTGACCTAATATCTGAGCTCTTCCATATTTAAGAATGCCTTTTGGTTCTCTGCCTACATAAACAATACTCCAACTGGGATACAGAATTCAACACTTTATTGGCACCTTGCTCTTGGCCCTCCAGGAGGGGGATAAAAGAAACGGGACTGGGTAAGGAGAGTGAGGAACAGAGGGAATGAATGTGTGAGTCACAAATGAATGGAAGACAGAGATGGAGAGGGAGGTTGTTGTCCACTTTTGGAGGCCCCGAAGCCCATCAAGGGAGCACTGAAGCTCTCTGATCAGAGGGAGGACAGGAGGATATTCGCAATTGAAAGGGGATGAAGGGTACTCTTGGAGTACTGGTAGTGTCTTCCTTCTTGATCTAAGAGTTGTGTTCATTTTTTCTGTGTACAAGTCCTTAACATCCTTGGTTAGATTTATTCTTAGATATTTGATTCTTTTAGTTGTTATTGTAAATTGATTTCCCCCTTGATTTCTTATTCCAATTGTTCATTGTATATAGAAAAACTACTGATTTTTTAATGTCAACTGTGTACCCCATCATTTTGCTGAATTCATCTATTAGCTCTCAGAGCTTAGCTGTGGATTTTTCAGGATTTTCTGTATATAGATCAAGTCATCTGCAAATAGGGAAAGTTTTACTTCTTCCTTTCCAATTTAGATGTCTTTTATTTCTTTTCCTTACCAATTGCTCTGGCAAGAACTTCCAGTGTAATGTTGAATAACAGTGCTGGCAGTGGGCATCCTTGTCTTGTTCCTGATCTTAGGGGTAAAGCTTTCAATCTTTAAAAAGATTGAAAATAAGTAGGATGTTACCTGTGGGTTTTTCATATATGCCTTTATCATCCTGAAGATGTTTCCTTCTATTCTTAGTGTTTTTATCAAGAAGTGGTGCTGGATTTTGTCAAATGGTTTTTCTGCAACAATTGAGATGATCATTTCTTTCTCCTTCATTCTGTTAATGTGGTGTATTATATTAATTGATTTTCTTAGGTAGTCCCACCCTTCCATACCTGGGAGAAATCCCACTTGATCATGATATATAATTATTTGACTGTGCTGTTGAATATGGTTTGCTAATATTTTTTGAGGATTTTTGCATTTATATTATAAGAGATATATGTCTGTAGTTTTCTTTTCTTGTGGTATCTTTATCTGTCTTTGATATGATGTTGGCCTAATAAAATGAATTAAGGAGTGTTCTTTCCTCTTCAAATATTTTTGGAAAAATTTGAGCAGAATCGTAATTAAGTCTTCTTGGAATATTTTGTAAAATCTACCTATGAAGCCATTTGGTCCTGGGCTTTTCTTTTTGGGGGAGGTTTTTGGTTATGGATTCACTCTCTTTACTAATAATAGGTTTGTTGAGGTCTTCTAGTTCTTCTTGAGTCAGTGTAGGTAGTTTGTGTGTTTCTAAGAATTTGTCTATTTCATCTAGGTTAGCTAATTTATTGGCATACAGTTGTTTATAGTATCCTCTTATAGTCCTTTTTATTTCAGTGGGATCAGTAGTAATGTTCCCCTTTTTATTTCTGATTTTTGTTATTTGTATCCTCTCTTTTTTTTCCTTGTCAGTCTAGCTAAAAGTTGGTCAATTCTATCGATGTTTTCAAAGAACTAAGTTTTGGTTTTGTGGTTTCTATTTTTTTTTTTTTTTTTTTTTTTGGTTTCTATGTTGCCCTTCAAAAAAGAAACATAAAATTTAGAAAAGTGACTGCTACACCAGGTGTGAGATTAAGAAAACAACTCCTCTTCATCTTCTCCTTCCACACTATGAAAGGCTCTGCCCACTGTACCTGGACTTTGAGTATATTTTTCTGATGTAGGTATCCAGAGTATCACTCTGCTCTGACTCCAACTCATCCAACTGGCTCTTACTTTAACAGAAATAACAGAAATACCTGGAAGTTATTCAATAGTTATTATTTGTTGCAGGGGTCCTACAGTCAGATGCCTACAGGGCCAGGAGTTTACATAAGTGAAAAAGACAGCCAGTTATGGCAATACGGAGTGGTGGGGATTGTGGTACACTGACTTCTAAAGGGGGAAGTGGTATGAAGCTCCAGTTGATTAATACGATGCTGGAATGCAGGTCTAGTGAAGTCAGATTTTCCAATTAAAAAAAAAAGAAGCCTGAAATATAGATTGCTCTGTGAAGCCTTCCAGTTTTCAAATTTTGGCAACTCATTCAAATGAAATGGGCCAATCAAAACATGCCCTTGGGCCAGATTTGGCCAACAGGTTCCTGTTTGCTACTTCTGGTTTAATGGTGGAATGAATGACTCCCAGACTGTAATGGAAGCTCAGTCTACAGAGCTGTACAAATGAAAACAAGAGCTACTCCTCAGTGGGCACTTACTGGGATCTTTACCTACCACATTTCCTCAGCTCTAAGACACTATCCACACCATTTATATAATAATAGTAATCAAGGAAAAGCAGGAAAGAAAAGGAAAAGAAAAGAAACTACCATAGTAAATGTATTCATCTATAAAGACATACCTAGAATTTTAGAATCATTAAAAGACAAAAAAAAAAAAAAAAAATGTGCGTTAGAATGAAGTAAATAGGAGTTATTTTCTCACTTAATTCTTACCAAAACTTTATAAGATTGGTATGGTTTTTAGGCTCATTTTACAGTGTGAACTTCAGTGAAGTTAAGTAACTGTCCCAGGCTTTCACACCAGTGAGAGGCAGTGCCAGGGCTGAAACCCAGATCTGACCCACACCGAAGCCCATGCTTTTAATCATTGCAATACAGTGTTTCCTAAAGTGTGGAATGAATATCATTGAGAACAAAGAATGGAGGTTTGGGTGAGTAGTAGGGTAGGCTAGCTGCTGTAACCAACAGACTCAGGCATGTAATGTCACAAATGAAATAATTTTCTTCTGCCTCATATAATAGTCCTTGGTAGATACTTTCTGGAGTGAGAAGCAGCTCTTTCCCATTCAGTCCTTCAGGGTTGTGACTGTCATCTTCAACAAGTGGCTTTTTTTTTTTTTTTTGCATCTTATTACTTATTTTTTTTTTTTTTAATTTATTTACTTTTATTGTGGGTAAAAATCAAAATTTTCACAATACATACCAATATTTGTAAAATGATATATAAATATATATGCATATATGTGCATTTGCTTACAAAAATGTTATTTATATATATCTAAACATATTTTAAGAGGTACTTAGATTACCTAAAATATTACATGGAACCCACTGGGATTCCCATGTTCCCCACCTCCCACACCTTCCACCACATCCCACACAAACATCTCCCACAAGTGTGGCCCACCACCCTCAATGGACTTACACATCCTGGGGCCTTGCCACCAACCATAGACCACAGTTCACATCATAGACCACACTCTCTCCCACAAGTGGCTTTTAAGATGTCCCCAGCTCAGTGAGCTGGAAGAGGGGAAAGCATGAAGAAGGCAACTACTGTCTAGCTTATCTAGCTTGGATGCACCGTTTCCACTCACAGTCCACTCAGGAGAACCCAGGCTACACTAAACTAAAACAGGGACTGGGAAGTGAGATCCCTGCTTGGGTAGCTACTACTCGATTACGAAGGGATGCAAGAAGGAATTTTAGTGAAAAGCTAAGGTCTCTTTCACAAAATGGCTTTCACAAAACAAACATTGCACCAGAATCACAGAGGAAATCTCAACTTGGTGCTAATAGCTCTTTACCATTTTTCTAGTTTTGCTAGACTCTTTTTGAACAAAAAGAGCAGGTGTCTTATAGAGCTTACTAACATTCTTTATCTTTGTTATAGTTTACAGTTGATGCCTATTTTTGGCAACTGGTGCTGGGTAGAGTTATAGAGTTTCCTTTCACAATGGATGTGTTTTAATTTTAAAAGTCAAAAGATGTTTTATATTTTATTTTTAAAATTTTTTAGGTATTAAAGAAGGAATTTGTTTATTGAGGGCAAGAGAATGCAAACAATCTAAAATCAAAAGCTTATCTGGCATTTAACTGCCTTTTCTTCCTCTACCTGTCAAATGGGAGCTGGATTTTATTTGTACATTTTCTGAGGGCCCCAATCTGCTATGAAATCCTTAGGCAGAGGGAAGCTGTGGAGCAGATTCCTTAAGTGACTCTTGGGATAATTCTTAGGAGGGTGGGGAAATTAATTCCTCAATTCTGCCTACTTCTTTCCCTTCTGCTTCATGTGCACTACAAAATAGTCATTGCACGCGACAGTGAGCCCAGCAATTAGCGAAAAGAAGCTCTGGAAGCCCACTTTGCCATCTCGACACTGGTCCTGATCCTTCATTATTTTGTCCACAGCCAGAGGGTCGTTTTGATTTTCCAAAAATCCAGGGACCTCCTTTTCCATGAGTATTCTCAAGTCCTCCTTTGTTAAGTAGCCTTTATGCCCGGCAAATTTGTGAAATGTGAAATTATAGTTTCCCTGGCACATTCCATTTGAGACGACATTTTGATGAGGTCTGTTGAAACCTTGGCTGGGAGGCAGGGCACAGATGCTGGGGGAGCTGGGAGGCGGAAACCAGTAGATGTTTTAAAATATTTGTAGAGCGGTGTCCAGATGTGACGAAAATTATGAAGGTGCTTTGCAAATGCCTGGATTCATATCAATGGCGCGTCACACTGTGGGGCTGCAGGTGCCAGGCATGTGCCCGAAGCTGGGGGAAGCAGTCCCGGATGTTGGGGTGGCCAGCTTGGCAGCCAGTGTTGTGCAATTCAGACTGAGGGCCGCCAGGCCCTGCTTGAGGCCGGGGCTGGCCCCAGGGCTCTGGGAGAGCAGCCCAGCTCTGAGGGAAGTTTGTAGGCCAGCTTCTGTTCCTGTGTTCCCACTGGCCTGGTCCTCAGGGAAAAGCAGGGGCACATGAGTCCAGTCTGGCGCCTGCAGCTCAGGCTGGGAAGTCTGCTGAGGGCTCCTCCCTCCTGGCTCCCCTTTGCCCTATTGGGCCATCCTCCAGAGTAGGGAATTTGTGTGCGTTTTAAGGAAGACTCTGTACTCTGGCCCAGTGCCTGGCTGGCTCCTGCCCCTTGTCCCAGGCTGCCAGGCTTCCTGAGGGGAAGGGAGGGCATGGAACCAGCCTCCAGTGCTGGAACTGTGTGAGTCCAGGCAGTAGGCAGGAGCCTGCATCCTTCTTGGAAAGGACTGGCTGAGTGAGGTGTTTCTAGGTATTCCATCAGGCAGTGATAAAGAACAGAATTTGTGGTGCTGAAGGTAGCACAACACTGTGATTGTAATTAGCACCATGGAATTGTATACGTGAAATGGGAAATTTTATGTTGTATATGTTACCACAATAGAAAGTTTCAAAGAAACAGAGAACTGTACAACACAAGGAGTGGACTCTAATATAAGCTATGGACTTCAGTTAATACTCTAATTATAATAATATTGGTTTATCAATTGTAGCAAAGGTACCACACTAATGCAAAATGTTAATAATAGGGAAAACTGTGTGAGTGAATGTGGAGGGTATATGGGAACTCTGTACTTTCTGCATGATTGTTTTGTAAACCTATGTTAAAGGAAAAACCTTTTCATGCAATTTAGTGTCTCACAGCTTTATTGGACGATTCATGAATCAGGCAGCATCCCATTCAGAAAGTAGAAGGAAGCTTCTTTGGGGGTTGGGGGGGTGGGGGGAAACTCATATAAGACAAATGTGGAAGCATGTTCTGATTGGCTGACACTAAGTTTCCATGTTTCTTGCGGGGGGGCATCTTACAAAGTGGGGTGCAGGTGGTTGCTTAGGAATGAGGAAGTTAGCTGGTGATAACTGATTGGGTGTATTTAAATTTGGCTTCCTGGGCAAGCCTGGAATTTATAGGAAATGGAAACTAGCTTAGGTTTTTGGTTTTGCTGATGTGGGGCTTAGCACAGGTAGTTCCATGTTGGGCCTACTAGATTTTATTTATCACTTACAACTGCTCTAAAAAATAAAATAATAATAATACTTTTCAAAGAACAGAATTTGCCTAGGGTGCTGTCTCCATGAAGACACATAGGAAATCTTTTGGGAGACCAAGTCCTGGGAGTCACCTGATGAGGTTTATGTCCAGTGTCACCAAGGGCTCTGGCCCCGAGGATTCATCCCTGGAGAGGATGTCCAGGTGGCATGAGGCTCTGAGTGGCAAAGCTCACTGATTGTCAGCGAGATGCAAGTAAACGCAGTGAGATGCTTTTCACCTTCAGAGTGGCAAAAACTTTGAGAAGTCTGACAATATCAATGTTGTCAGGGATGTGCGGGGGAAATGATACCCTCAAACAAATACCACTAGCCCACTCACTATAGGAGACTATACTAAGATCCCCATCTTGGAGAACAAGTTAGCACTACCCAGAAAAATTTAAATGTGTGTTGCCTAAGTACAGCAATTCAACTTCTAGGGTATAATCCAGAGAAGTTCTCGTATCTTTACACAAGGAAGCATGTTTATTTGTTCAACATGCCATGGTTGTAATGGGAAAAAAACCTGGAAACAATGTAGACATCTAGTAATAAGGAGTGAATAAAATGTGGCGTGCAGTAGTTAAAATAAATAACTCTACATGTGCCAACAAAACTAGACCTGTAAAACACAATATTGAGCCACAAAAGCATGATGCAGGATGATATGTGTATTAGTTATCTATCACCATATAACAAAATACCCCAAAACTTAGTGGCTTTAAATGCCAATAAACACTTATTATCTTCATAGATTCTGTGAGTCATGAATTTGGGAGAAGTTTAGCTGGGCAGTGCTGGCTTAAAGTCTCTCATGAAGTTATAGTCAAGGTGTTGGCTGAGGCTACAATCATCTGAAGATGTCACTGGGGTTGGAGGATCAATTTCTAAGGTGGTTCACTTATATGTCTGCCATATTGAATGTTTGTGGGAAGCCCGAGTTCCTCCCTATGTGAATTCTCTGTGGGGCTGCTCGCGTCTCCCCACAACATGGAAGCTTACTTCCTGTGGAGTGAGCAACCCAGGAGAGCACGAAACACCACCGTCTTCTACGTCCTAACCTTGGAAATCACCCACCATCACATCTGCCACATTCTCTTTGTTAAGAGTGAGTCACTAAGTTTGGTCCACATTTAAAGGGAGAAGAATTAGTTTCCACCTTTCAAAGGAAGGAGTGTCAAAGAATTTGTGGGAATATTTTTAAACCACCATACATATAGTTTCATACCACTTATGTAGTTAAAAATAATACTGAATTGGAGGGGTAGCTCAGTGGAGGAATCTCCGCCTTGAATGTATGAGGTCCCTGGTTCGATTCCCAACTCCTCTAAGAGCGGTGATCCACAGGGATATCTGATGTCCAGCTGATACCATAGGGCAGGGAAAACAGAGACATTATTTTGGGAAGCGGCTGTGGCTCAATTTGTTGGATTCCTGTTTACCATATGGGAGGCCCCGGGAAAGCAAGTCGGCCGCATGGCGTGGTGAGCTGACAGCCCGCGCGGCGCAGTGAGCTGGCGCAGCAAGATGACCTAACAAAACAGAGACAAACAGACACAGAAAAATGCAAAGCAAATGGACACAGCAAGGGGGGGATAAATAAATAAATAAATCTTAAAAAAAATAATAATAATACTTACTCTCACCAGCTTAGCCAATCAGAGCTTCCTCCCACACTGGTGGTTGCTTCAGGAATGGACACGTGACTCAACTTAGGCCATTCAGACTTCTTCCCAGCACTTGGGTGCTAGAGAGTCTTTCTTTATTCTGGGGTTTCTTAGCTGTTAGGCTATGACTCTTGGGCTGCTTGAGGCCATCCTGTCCACCAGAATTTAGAGAGCTTTTCTGAAGGACTGAGAGGAAGATGCAGCCTTGATGAGATCATTTGAGCTCCTGGGTAAGATATGCCTGAAGCCTGCTTGATCTATCTCTAGACTTTTCAGTTACATAAAACAATAAATTCCCTTTGTAACTTATTCTGGTTTGAACTGTGTTTCTTTCCCTTGCCACCCATCATTCTTGATAAATATAATAGGTATGGTGTTGGTGTTAGAGTTTGGGGTTATGTTTGAAGAATGGGAGAGGTTGAAATGGGAATTTTTTTTTTTTTAAAGATTTTATTTATTTATTCATTTATCCCCCCCTTGCTGCTTGTGCTCGCTGGGTCAGCTAACCACGCCGTGCGGGCGGGCTTGCCTTCACCAGGAGGCCCCGGGAACCGAACCCGGGGCCTCCCATATGGTAAACGGGAGCCCTACTGATTGAGCCACAGCCGCTTCCCTGAAATGGGAATTAACACTTTTTAGCTTTGGTTTCTCTTTGACTCTCACTTGGAAATGTCTTTTGAATGTATCACTGCTTCTCCACCCTTACTGCCACTAATCTAGTTTAGGCCTCAACTCTTGCTTGGATTATTACAGCAGACTCTTAGCTGACTCTGCTGCCACTCTTTCTTTTCTTAGCTAATGTTCCACATTGCCCCCTAGATTTGGGGTTTGAAACAGCTATGCTTATATTGCTCATATGCTCGAAAATCTTCAGTGACCCCAACTGTCTGGAGAACCAAGTCCAAATTGAAATGCCTCCATCTCACATTCAAAGTTGTTCACTCTTTGGCCTCAACTTTCTTTTCCAGTGCCATGTCTCACTGTACTTCACAACACACACACACACACACACACACACACACACACACACACTCCCCTCTAAGACAGTTCCCAGTGATTCTTGCCTCCTAGTGTTCATGCCCTTGTGTAGTCCTCTGCCACAGAGAAAGAACTCTCTGAGAGTCCTCAAAGCAGAGCTGATCTGTGTAGCCAATAGGATATCGTGGAAATAATGAGATGTGATTTCCAAGGTCAGGTCATACAAAATCACCTGGCTGTCTTTTGGATCGCTCATTCTGGGGAAATCCAGCTACCATGTCATGAGGACACTTAAGCTGCCATTCTATGTGGCTTTCTGCCAGCACACATATGAGCGAGCCGTCTGGGAGCAGATCTTCCAGCCACAGCCAACTTTTCAAATGGCCTGGCCCCTGCTGACATCCTGACTGCAACTTCATGAGAGACCCCAATCAGAAACTCCCCAGGTATTTAGTGGTCATGTAATCTTCATTACCTTACAGTAATGGACACAGAACATGGTAAATATCATCAAAAAATATTAAACTGTACCATCTAAAATGTAAACTATCCTGTAAACCATTGACAATGTTTAGTAGCTATGTTTCACTGTCTGTATAACAGTTATAACAATGCTACCATCCACACACACACACAAAAGGGTTTTAATACGGGGTGGGGAAGAGGGAGGGAGGTTGGGTATATGGGACTCTCTAGTATTCCATGTGTGACTTTGCTGTGACCTAAAACTTCTTTGAAAACTTAGTGAAAATTCGGGAGACACTGGAGAATGAGAGGGGGAAGGTGTCACGGTACACATTGGACATCCGATAATGCAGTGATAAAAGGAGAAAAGATAAAAATAAAAATAATAATTAAAAATAAAAATAAAATAAAATTAAAAAAAGGAAAAAAATTTTTTTCTTTTGTTTTTTCCCATTTTCTATTTTGAATATCCCAATCCATTAATTATATTTTATTTTTAGTTCTTTTTTTCTGGGTTTCCTTGTATTTTATCTCTGGCATTTAAGCTTATCACTATTTTTTCATTTTCCTATTAATTGTATTTGGTTATTATATGGGCTTCATCTTCAAGGAAGGTTTAGGTCACAGAAGGGTTACAATGGGGGTTGCAGAGGATCATTGGTTGGGGATGCCTGGGATGGGGGATTCATGGGAGTAAGTTCATCTGAATATATATGAAACATATATAAAATTGTTCAAATGATCAAGGGATGGGGCATGGTCACGGTGGGTAGACAATCACTCAATAAATGAAGGAATCTGAATTCCCAGCCTGGAGAGCTCTGACACATTCTCCAAGGGAGCATCAACAGTCCCTTGAGTGCAGGGGCAGTGTCTGGCAAAAGCAGATGGCCCACTGATGGGTTCTTGTTATTGATGATTAGCCTTATGAGTCCATGCTCTTGTAATAGAAACTTGGCCTACTGTTATGGGGTACCTAAAAGTTGCCACTTGAGAGTCTCCTTGTTGCTCAAATGTGGCCTCTCTCTAAGCCAAACTCAGCATATGAATGCATTACCTTCCCCCCAATGTGGGACATGACTCCCGGGGATGAGCCTCCCTGGCAATGAGGGACTAATGCCAAGTGCCAACTGGAAACATGACTGGTAAAAAACCTTGATTAAAAGGGGGAAAATGTAAAGACAAATGCGTTCATGTGGCTAAGAGACTTCAAAGAGAGTTGGGAGGTCATCCCAGAGGACACACACACAGCTTACGCACACCTCAGTAGGACTTCATAGAACACCAAAGTGGATATCATCCCACACAGAGGGACTCCTGAGGGCTCTGGAGACACCCAGGTCCTATATAAGGGGGGATAGCCCCAGATATTTGTGCCTTATCAGTGGGCTCTACTTTGGAATCTGTGCTCCTGAGAGTGACAGAGTTGGACTCAAATAAGTCCTCCCTGCACATGGTCCATCAGTCCCTTCTATTCAAACATATATGTGAGGATGGGGTTTTTAGGTATACTTCCAGAGACTGGAGCCTCTGGCCTGCCTATGTGCCAGCCGTGCCTAGAATCTCAGTGGAGCTGCAACTCCCACTCTACAGCTCAATGGACTCACCCAAGTCACCTGCTGAGGAGAAAACATTGATGGACAATGGCCATCCCAGGGAATGGAGAGAGCCTGCAGCTGCAGGCAGAATCATCCCATCCACCGTATCCATGGGATATAAGCCCATTCTCACTTGGAGATGGAGTGGACATCACCATCCCAGTCCTCTCAGGATTGGGGGAAGAGCTATGGACTAGAGTGGACTTAATGGTATTCTGTTGGAGACATACTGGGATTCAAGCAATGGAAGAAATTATAACAATGAGGTGAGGCCAGTGGCCACTAGACGCTTTCGGGGCTGGGAAGGGAAGGGAGTTGTAATACAGGGGCTTTTTCAGGACTTGGGGGTTGTCCTGATTGACGTTGTGGTGACGGATGTAGGCCATTTTACATCAGCATATACCATGCAGAACTGTGTGGAGAGAGTGTGGTCTACAATGGGAACTATGGTCCATGCTTAGTGGCAAAGCCCCAGGATGTGTATATCCATTGCAGGTGATGTGCCACACTAATGAAAGAGGTTTATGTGAGATGTTATGGGAGGTGTGGGAGGTGGGGAACATGGGAATCCCTGTAATTTTTGTGTAACATTTATGTAATCTAAGCATCTTTTAAAATATATATGAAAAAATAAAAATTAAAAAAAAAAAAAAGAAACTCCCCAGCTGAGCCACTTCTGGATAGTTGAACTGCAGAGACTGAGAAAGATAATAAAGGTTTATTGTGGTTTTTTTTTTTTGAGCCACGAAGTTTCAGGGTAATTTGTAAAATGGCAATAAATAACTAACAAAAGTTTAAAGTATGGTTGGCATTGATAAAATAATCTGAAATCTTAGACCCAGATTATTACAAATAGTAATTCATTGAAAGTTATTCCTTTCAAGAATAACTTTTTGTAATTATAATGATGTTGATTGATCAGTTGCAACAAATGTACCACACTAATGCAAAATATTAATAATAGGGGAAATTCAGTGTGTGTGTCTGTGTTTGAAGGGAGTAGGAGTACTTGGGAATTTTGTACTTTCTGTGTGATTTTTTTCTGTAAATCTACAACAGCTCTAAAAAATGAAAAAATAAAAAAATAATTATTTTTAACATTTATATTATGTCTCAACAATGATGCTTTTCTTTCTTTTACTAGTGTTTTTGTTCATTGTTGTTTCCATCTCTGGCATCTTTATTTGGAATGGTTTCTTAAGGGTGAGTAATTATTTATTAAATTTGTTTTGGAAAGGTACGCAGCTGGCAATTTTTCTGAACTCTTGCCTGCCAGAGGGTATTCTTTTCTGCTTCACGTGCATGTAAATGGATCACAATCTTTCTCACTTGCAGATGTTTCTCTAGCATTATTGTGTTGAGTAAATCTTAGAAATCTGAGGACAACTTGTTTTTTTTTTTTTCTTTTATATGTAACCTGTTCTTTTCTGCCTGGGTTGTTGTAGGATTTTTTCTGTATTTTTGAAATTTAAAATGTTTCACCTGGCTATATACAGATATTGGAGATTTTTCATTAATTTTTGCCAGATAATCAAGGTATCATTTTAATCCATGGATTCAAATATTTCTTCTACTTGGAAATAATTTCTTCTATTATTTCTTTGAATCATCTATTTTCTGATCTGTTCTTCTGGGTATCCAATTATATGTATATTTTATCCCTTAGAGCTCTTCTCCAATCTGCTTATTCCCCCCCCCCCATTACCTCTTCCCAGCCTCCCAAATCATTCTTTCTCAAGGCGTTTTAGACTCTTTCATCTTATCTTCATGTTCACTGACTTGATTTTATGCAATATCCAATCTTTTCTTCACTGCCTCTATTATTGCCTTTTGAAACACAATAGAATATTTTTCATCTCTAGAACTTTTTTATGTTCTGGGGCTATTTTCTTTTAAGAATTGTTTTAGAGATTTAATTGCCTCTCATTTTGTTAGGATACAAAGTAGCAATTTTCCCCCTTAAATTTTTCTTCTGGACAGTAAAGGTGACTTATCTGGGGACATTTGCTCTAATTCATCATATCAGTATCATTTTGGCCAGCCATATCTTTTTATATATCCTGTCATTATTCTCTATTTGCTCATTCTTACAGAAGGAGGCCTATGTTTGTTCAGCACTGGGCGTTAAGATGGGTTAAACAGTCTTTAAATATTTTTGGCCCAGACCAAGAGAGGAGGGAAAAGTGTATATGTATTGTACATTTACTTTGTCCTATTAAAGAGTCAGCAGCCTGTGCGGGTACGACGACAGCTTCCGCGCAGGGCAGATGCTGTAGAGTGTTTCACCTCTGTACCACGTGGCTTCATTTTTTGTTCGTGTTTGTGGTGGCCACTGGATTTAACTGAAACCATGACACCATCTTTAACTAGCACAGCTGGCCTGTTGGGGGGTCATGCTTGGGGGTGACTCTGTTTAACCTAGTACACCTCCTAGTTTGAAGAGACATTGGTGGACACTTTAGCAGGATCAAGATTTGCTCCCCACCAGCTGCACCCAGGGCCAGCCAGCAGGGATCCCGCTCTGGTCCCTTCCACCTCCTCCTTGAACTGGCTCTTCTCTTGCCTAGAATAAATCATGGCTTGGCAGTCCCTATCCTCTTTCTAGTTTAAACTCAGGATATCTGCAGAAATTCCTTAATGTTTCTGGCCTGTGAGTGGCACCCGTCCCTATTTCCGTCTGTGGGGTGGAGTTTTTCCTCCTATGATAAACTTTTGCCTCATAATCCTTTAGTTGGCTAACCAAGCCATGCCTCAGGCTTCAGCTTAAACCCATTTCTTCCAAGAAGTGTTCCAGGAAGTACCCCCAGGTAGATACCCTATGCTGTACTCTTAGAAACTCATGTTCTGTCCATCACAGAAATTACCACCTGGAATTCTCTTAGTCTACTCATCTGTCTTTTCTCGTAGACTGTAGTCTACAGAGCAGGAGCAAGGCCCATTCATCCATTCATTCAAAACATGTTTAGGGAAAGCCAAGTATGTGTGAGGCACAGTGAGAGATCTTGTTTTCATGTCCTGCCCAGTGCCTGTCAGAGATTATTTAGGAGCAACTCATTTAAAGAACTAATGGCCAGTTTCAGGGAACCAAGCCTGAGGAAAGAACGTTGGAGCACAGGTGGATGGGACTTCACTGCTGGTCCAGGGAGCAAAATAAGTTCTAAGGCTGGAGGGGACAGAGTGTTCCAGACCTGGGTTGAGGTCATTCTGGTGGGAGATGCCTGATAGAGGTCATCAAGAATTTATTCTGTAGGGCTCAGGCATGGAGTGAGCTAGGACTAGGAATGGGGCAGACTCTCTGGTGTTGTACTAAGAAGTCTCAGATGACCAAAGAAAAGCAGTGTATCTGTGGTTGGTTGCTGCATGGCTAGAATTTTGCCCTGATGTAGTGAAGTATTTAAGTCTGTGAACTTTGCAATCAGCCTGGGAGACTCAAGAAAGTTATTTAAGTTCTCACAGCCTCAGTTTCCTTTTCTGTTAAATGGAGATAAGATTAGCTCCTACCTCCTAGGGCCATTTGTAGCACATTAGCTTAGTGTCAGACATAATAAAAATGTAATAAATAGTCACAGTTATTATTACCTAGGCTTGTTGGTATTGTTTGCAGTGCATCTGGGAGAGACGGGAGCAGCAAAACCTTTGCCCCAGGTAGGGGGTTTATCTTCAGGGATCTCTTGGAGTCCCTGGTATGCACCAGTCTATAGCACATGAAAGGCTCTTTCTGGGCCAGCACTTCCTAGACTTCTCTGGGGCAGGGTTGAAACTCAGAACTTCTGGATCCTTCACAAGGTGCTACATCTGTAGATGAGGCCTAAGGTTGCCAACATCCATGTGGGAAGGTAAAGGATCTCAGCTGTAACTTAATCAGACCTAATCATAATAAAACATCTGTACTAGTCAGCCAAAGGGGTGCTGATGCAAAGTACCAGAAATCTGTTGGCTTTTATAAAGGGTATTTACTTGGGGTAGAAGCCCACAGTTACCAGGCCATAAAGCATAAGTTACTTCCCTCATCCAAGTCTGTTGCCACGTGTTGGAGCAAGATGGCTGCCGATGTCTGCAAGGGTTCAGGCTTCCTCTTCCTCTCCTGGCTCTGTGGTTCCAGCTTCTTCCAATATCAGCTGTAGGCTGGCATAAGTCTTGTCTCTCTCCCAGGGCTCATTCCTCTCTGCGTTCAGCTGCTTTGCTCTCTCCACAAGGTCAGCTGTAGACTATCAGGTGAACGGTTTGTCTCTCTTCCAGGGGCCTCTGCCATGTCTAATGGAGCCTTCTCTCTTTCCTTACGTATCTGCTTCTCTGTATTTACTTCCCAGGGCTCCAGCTCAAAAACTCCAACTAAATCCTCAGCCTTGTTGTTTTCCTACTGATGTGGCCCGATCAAAGCCTTAGTCATAATTTAATCAAGTAAGAGTGAAACCTCTGAATCCAATACAATCTAATGTATCACTAGCCCAGAGGAACAGACCAGTTTAAAAACATAATCAGTATTTCTTTTTGGAATTTATTAATAATATCAAACTGCCACAGCACCCTAAGAGTAAACGGGGTCACCTGGAAGTGACTGAAAAAGCTAGATATAGTGGTGAAAGAGCTACCTTGGGGACCGATCGGAGAGGCTGAAGGAGGGTTGAAAGAGTCACTAACAGAGACCCCTGTTCCTTAAATTTGGTGCCCATGATGGTTCAAGTTAAATTCATTCAAGCAGCTCATTTTAAGTCTAACATTTAGAGCTTGGTGACTGATTGGTTAGGGGAGTGGAACAGAATGACTTCCATGTTTTGTGCTTGACCAGCTGGGTAGATGGGAAGAGTCATCAGCTGAAATTTTGGGAAGATGAATAGATTTGGGAGGTAGAAGAGGCTAAATCCAATATAGAGATGTTTGAGGACCCCGAATGATGTCGAGATAGAAATGTCTAGAAGGCAATTGAAAATGTGCATCTGGAGCTCCCAACGAGTTATATAAAGATATAGATTTAGGAATTGTAAATGAAGGGGGAATAATGTCCTCTGTGGGCAAGGACAAGATATCTCCAAAGTAAAAAGTAGGGTGGGAAGAGAACAGAGGAGAAAACTGTAAAGAATTGCCATGGGGGGGTGGGGTGGGGGAAGGAGGCAGCGAGGAAGGGGAAGCAGAGAAGATGGAGAAGGGACAAAATGAGAGGAGTGGGAGCAAAACCAAGGGTTAGACTGATACCACTAAGAAGGAAGATTTTAATTTACTGGAAAAGAAATGTAATTGAATTTTAAATACACAAAAACATGCTCAGCTTCGCTAACATTATAAGAAATGTACAATAAAAAAATGAAGAAGTATCATTTTTTTTAAAACCTACCAGATTAGCACAGATGGAAAAGCTTAATACTGTTGAAGAGGATGTGGGGAAACAAGCATCCTCTAAAATAGTTAAGATGCACACCTTGGCTCAATAGTTGCCCTTCTAGGAATCTATTGAATGAATAAATGTGTGTGTGCTGAGAGGTCTGTGCAAGGAAGTTTACCACAACATTGGTGTAGCAAAGGACTGGAAACAACCTAAGTGTCCATCAGTAGGGGACTTGCCAAATAAATTATGGACATCCTTGCAGTAGAATATATGGGGCTGCTAAATAAGGGAGATCAGTAAGTACTGATGTGGAACAGTATCTAAGATATTTGAAGTGAAAAAGTAAAAAGCAGAATAGAACAGTGTGTACTATCATTTATGTAAAAATGGGGAAGGATGTGGCTTTGGAGCCTGACTGGGTTTAGATCACAGCTCTACCACTTTCTAGCTATTTAACCAGGGTAAACAAAGGTACCTGCACTTCAGTTTTCTCAGCTGTCACCTTCATAAGTTTAATAGAGAGATGAAGGAGATTTACTTTTCCCTTTTGTACTTTTTGAATATTTTTTAAAACCATGGGTATTATATTATTCCAATTTTTCAATTATAATTCTTAACCAAAGGAGATATATTAATAGCAAATCTGCACACGGAAAAGATGTTCAACATCATTGATCACTAGGGAAATGCACATTAAAATCACAATGAACTACTGCTTTGTACCTAGTAATGCTGGGCTAAAATGATAAAGACTGACAAGACCAAAGGCTGGGGAAGATGTGGCACCACTGGAATACTCACAGGTTGCTCATGGACATGTAAAATGGTACCAGCCACTTTGGAAAACAAGCTGGCAATTTCTTATAAGCATATACTTACACAATGACCCAGCAATCCCACTCCTAAGAATCTACCCAAGAGAAAGGAAGACGTATGTTCACAGAGAGACTTGCACTTAAATGTTCTTAACAGCTTTATTCAAAATAGCCCAAAACTGGGAAAAACCTAAAAGTCCATCAAGCAGGGAATGAGTAAACAAACTGTGGTATAATCCATACAATGGAAGAAAAAGGAATGAACGAGTGATATTCACAGCAACACTGATGAATCTTTAAGGCATTTATGCTAAGTAAAAAGAATCCGGAAAGAAAAGACCGAATACTGCATGCTTCTATTTATACAAAAGTCTAAACAAGGCAAAACTATAGTGGTAGTGACAGAACGCAGATTAGTGGTTGCCAGGGACTAGGGGCAGAGATGAATTGACTGCAAAGAGAAGAAGGGAACTTTTTGGAATGATGGAAATATCTTTATTATGAGGGTGGCGATTACATGATTGTGTTATATTTGTCAAAAACTCAAATTGGATACTTAAGACTGTGAATTCTGTAAACAAAACTGGATTTTTAAAAAAAGGCTCAGTCTACCGACCACAAAATATTTTGAAAAGGAAGGCCTGATTTATAAGGTTTCTTGGCAGAGGGAAGTTAAACAGGATAAGGATAGGGAGGATCCATATAATTGGATGCCTACGAGCCAGGCTTTGCTGGTGAGGGGCAGTTGAATCCATGAATGAAGTGGAAGCAGCAATCTGAAGTCATCTTCCAAGAAATTTGAGATCATCTTCTAAGACGTTTGGTATGTCTACCAAATAAACAGGACCCAGGCTCTCTGGTAGCAAAAGAAATGCAAATTAGAAATGCTGATGCAATTGGTGCAATCTGATAGCCTGGTTGAGTCCAGGTGTGGAAAAGTAGTATATAATCTTTGTAGGAAGCAATTTCAAAATAAAAAAATCCCCCAGAAGTACAAACTCTTTTACCTAGCCACTCCACTGAGAATCTATTCTAATGAAATAATTGGACAACTGGGTAAAAGGAGAAGTATGTGGTTGCTAAATCAAAGTGTCTTTTATAATACAAACATGTGGAAACAACCTAAGTATCCCGTAATAGGGGATTGAATGAGTAGAACAATGGTTTATGCACTCAGTAATGTGCTTTCAGATATTAAAAGTTTCTGATCTACCCAATAATTTGGGAGGGGAAAGAATTGGGTGAGTGGGAAATACGGATGGGAGGGGAGACTTTTGTTCAATATCGTTTTCTATCTTATGACTTTTGAACCATGTAAATCTATTTACCTACCAAAAACTTAAAATAAGAATTTTAATAAAATAAAAATCATCATCTGGAGCTGTAATTGCTAACATGTAAAGTCATTTACAATGTAGTATTTAGTGGAAAAAGCAGATTACAGGGAAGCATGAGCATATTTTTGTTAAAAAAAAACAAACATTTTTCTTTATATGAAAAAGCATTGCAGGGGAAAAAACAAAATGCTAGCTGTAGTTGGGTCTGGATGGTGGTTTTTGGTGACCATGATTTTTTTTTTTCTTTCCACATTTGTACTTCCTAAGTTTTAAAATAATGACTATGTAGGCATTGTAAAATAAAAAACATATCACCTTTTGGACATTAGTGGAAAAACTGGTGAAACTGAATAAAGTCTGTGGTTTAGTTAATTATATTATATCAATGCTAATTTCTTATAAATGTACCAAGGTTCTGTAAAATGTGAACATTAGGAGAATCTGGGTATATGGGAACTCTACTACTTTTGCAACTCTAATCTAAATCGAAAAGTATTTCAAAATAAAAAGGCTTTAAAAAAGTTTACTGGGGAGCAGATGTAGCTCAATGGTTGAGTGCCTGCTTCCCATGTAAGACGTTCTGGGTTCAATCGCCGGTACATCCTTAAAAAAAAAAGAAAAGATTGGAGGGAAAGAACAAAGACAAAAGGAATGTTACTCAAGTTTATGGGCAGAAGAGTTCAGGCCAACCAACCTGACTTTCCTCTGTGAGGCGGGGGCCAGCTCAGCAGATCACCTGCTGGGGTTGGGATGGCTCTGGTATCCCCGAAGACGGCCTGCAAGCCAAAATGCATTAGGCAAATGAGATGAGGAGGAGATAAGTGATATTTCCCAATCATTCCGGGAGATAAGAGTCATGTAGAATTTGTTAAAATAACTGAGTCCCCGGGCCTTCTATCCATAGCTAGTGAACCATAAATTTCAGGGAAGAGGCTTGGTGATCATTATATTAGCAAGTATCCCTCGGGATTATTATTTTGAGGGAAGTATGGGGAACACAGATGTAAAGGACCACTAATTCCTTGCTGATCAAATCGATTGGGCCAAGGACATAATCTTTTCAGCATGGCTGGAGAGTCCCACTAGTAGGGAGAGAGAAACTCCCGTTTGGACTGTTCCAGGGTTCTGAAGGTAGAAAGGATGGTGGTGAGACGGTGGTTGAAATGTTTGAACTTGGGGTCTAGGATGGAAAGAAGATAAAGAAGAGGGCTGATGACTTGGGAGTCCAGGGAAGACTGAGGAGGGGTCTGGAGCTTTCAATTGGGTCAAGAAGCGAGGTCCACCTTGAGTAGGGGATGTGGGGTTTGGGAGGTATGTGTATATTGAAAGTGCAGCCTTGGGAATGGAAAGTCATTGGAGTCAAGAAATCAAGGAGTTGCGAAATCTTCTGATTGAGTAGGTCGATCACATATCGAGTTCAGATTGCTCAGGATGAAGATCTATGCTCGTTTGCTCAGGTCACTATTCTTGGGGGAATACATTTGGGTGGAACTCAGCCTTATTGGGGATGGGTATGTAACACCCGCGTGGACAATCAGCATACTTCACCTTCCTGGCTGTAGTGATTGTTTCAGAGCTAGGTATGTGACCCCAACAGGAGTGATGGTAATTCCCCAGGTGAGTTTGATGTATATATGCTGGGAGAAGAAGGATCTCTCTCTCTCTCTCTCTCTCTCAGCATGAAGAGCTGTAAATAAAGGCTTGGGGGGATAGTGGTGGTGGGTGTCAGAGACCACTTACCCACCTTATGTAGAGAAGTGGTCTGAGAAGAATGGCATTCAGATCACGAATTCAGCATATGAAGCCCTGATGAAGCTCTGGGTCCATCTGTGCCTTAAGTTAGATGCATCCACACTTTTCACCTAAGTCAAACATTTTCCCCTCCTTTGTTTGAGCCAGTGTGACCTGGGCTAACTGCCCAAATTAAAAAGCCCTGATATAAGAAGAAAACAGGGCAGCAGGGGCTAAAATCCTTAGTGATGTGAAGAAGGAACCTGGGTGATAATAGGCAATGTGGGCAAAGACGAAAGAGGCAGGTATGTCAGGAGCCAGGAGCTGGAAACAAGGAGGGCTGTAAAATAGTGGGGTAGAAGATCCAGGAGAATATCAAGGCCACCTCAGGAAAGTTCTGTGGGTAAGGAAGCTGCCTCCTAAAGGCTGATAGCTAGACAGGATCATTGGGACCAGAGACCTGGCCACTGTTTGGGCCTGGCCTTAAACTTGAGTTGAACCCTGATCCTGACCACAGATTGATACCTGACCCTGGCTATGGGCTGGTCCCTTCTCTCGCCATAGACTGACCCTTGCCTCAGGTTCCACACCAAGCCTTGATCCTGCTCTTTTTCTCTCCTTCCTTTTAGACACAGTGTAAAGCCTCTGGAGCAAGTGGCCTGACCTCAGAGCTGCCATATTCTCTTCTTAGTTCATGAGCTGCACACATTACCAGCCAAGATCTAGAACATTATTCCAAGATCTCAAGCAATGGCCCAGAAACACAAATTCCATTTTCTACCTGAGAAGAAGCAATGAGGATACCACCTTGACTCCCAAGATGTTCTGGAAGTCCATCAGTTTCCATAAACTGTCTGTTAAAGATATGATTGGTGGGCTGGTATTTGTTGGTCCCACTCCTCAGATCAGCATTAAAATGGGGGGACCCCAGCGGTCCAGTTTGGCTATGCCCCAACTGCCCCAGCCTGAAGCCAGAAAGTTAAAGTCAGTAGCAGCATATCCTAGTGATAAGCAACAACTGCCTTGAGAACCTGCAGGAGTTGCCAGGTCTAAGCTGCCTTTCTTTTTCCCCTTTCTATTACAGATACAGCAGCTTTTTTTTTTTTTTTTTTTTTTTTAATATTTTAAAAGATGCTTAGATTACATAAATGTTACACAAAAATATAGGGATTCCCATGTTCCCCACCTCCCAAACCTCCCCAAACCTCCCACATAAACATCTTCCATTAGTGTGGCACATCACCTGCAATGGATATACACATCCTGGGGCTTTGCCACTAAGCATGGACCATAGTTCACGTTGTAGACCACACTGTCTCCCACACAGTTCTGCATGGTATATGATGATGTAAAATGGCCTATATCTGTCGTTGCAATGTCACTCAGGATAATTCCCAAGTCCTGAAAAAGCCCCTGTATTACAACTGCTTTTCCCTCTCCCTGCCCCGAAAGCATCCAGTGGCCACTGGCTCCACCTCAATGTTGTAATTTCTTCCATTGCTTGACTCACAATATGTCTATAACAGAATACCAGTAAGTCCACTCTAGTCCATAGCTCTTCCTCCAATCCTAAGGAGTGTGGGATGGTGATGTCCACTCCACCTCCAAGTGAGAGGGGTTTATATCCCATGGATAAGATGGATGGGATTATCCTGCCTGCAGCTGCAGACTCTCTCCATTCCCTGCAATGTTCGCTGTCCATCATCATCTCCTTGCCAGATACAGCAGCTTTTTAACAGGAAGTTCCAGAGGGCATTTCTTCTTGGTCCCCATCCTTTGTAGCTAGAATCTGCCCCTAGGGAAGCCGACTGTAATTGTCAGCAGTGCTTGCCCAGCCTTAGCCCATCCAGCCATCTGTAGGTGGGCTGGCTAATGTCTGATGCATGATCAATAAATACCGTATGTTATTAAAAATAAACAAATAAAAAACCCAACCCTAGGAAACCCTATTGAGTATCTTCCATGAGCCAGACTTTCAGCAAAGCACTTTGTCTGCCTTATCTCATTGTATTCTCACAATAATCTTGGCAGTAGCTACTGCTATTAGCCCTCCTTTACAGATGAGGAAACTGAGGCAGAGATTAATTAAGTAACTTACCAAAGGATACACAGCTAATAAGTGTTGGTATCTGAATTTAAACCAGGTTGTCTGACTTCAGAGCTTAAAAGATGTTTATTGGATGAGTAGGTGGGAGGATAGAGGCATGTGTGGATATGTGAATGGATTGCTGGATGGATGAACAAAGGGATGATGGATGGATGGGTCACTGGTAGAGGCAGAAATTTGTCCTGAAGTTGGTGGGGAACCGTGGAAAGCTTGCTTCAATGTCTCAGAGCTTCCTTTGTTTTGCTGTTCTTTCTCATGTTCTTACTAAAATGGCTTTTATGTTGCTGCATTGGGAAATTCTCTGAGCTTGACTGAGTTCCTCCCTGTAGGAAATTAGGACCCAGATGACATATCAAGGAAGTCTGGCATGGTGGAATGGCGGGCTGGTCTTGATTTTCATCTTTGTGCTTTTCTGGAATTTTCAAGTTTTCTACAACATGTAGCAGGTTATCTATTGTTTTTGCTGCACCAGCTTCCTTTCTGCCTTGTTGAGAGAGCAGCAGCCTGGTGGTCCTTGGGGACCACTCCTTCACCTACTCCCTTTCAATGAGCTGCTCCCCCAACTCATGAATAAGCACATGACCGAGGCCTGGCCAACCACAATGTCTCGTCCCTTTGGCCAGAGTAACTGGTTTGAGAAAATGCCCATGACCCAATTATGTATGATGCAGGTCCATTGGATAAATTTTTTTGGATAGTTGTAAGAGAGAGCTCTCTTTCTTTTAGGGGTGCTGAGAGGTAGGACACACGGCTGAGGTTTCTAGCACCCATCTTGACACAGTGTGTGTGGGGTGTGCCTGAAATGGAGTCAACCCAGAGGAAAGCACAGAGCAGAGACGGGAAGTGGGAGTCCTGAGCTCATCATCTGAGTACTGGCATCCAGCCGTACCTGAAGCTAGCTACCCACAGACTTTTCAGTTCTTTGAGCCAATACATTTCTTTTTAAATTTCTTAATCCAGTTCGAGTTAGGTTTCTGTCACTTAAAGACAAGAATCCAAACACAATATTTATTATTTTTGCATTCAGGAGCAATTTTTTTTTCTTTAGGAAGTACCAGGGATTGAACCCAGGACCTCATACATGTAAAGCAGGCACTCTGCAGGAGCAATTTTATTAAAAAAGAAATGAAAGTAAACAGATTCCTGTGTACATGCAGTCAATCAACAAACAGAGCTTTGCACCTACAGGTCTGGCCGGAGATATGACAAGACACAGCTGGGAAGATTCCTGCAGGAGTGAGCCTGGAGGAGAGTGAAGGAGCATTTTAACCATCAGGTTGGTTTCACCTCCTCCTCCAACTCCGCCCAGCTTCCAGCTGGACACAATGAGCCTCCTTCAGTCTGCTGCCTGCAATTAGAGCCCTTGTCTCAGGAATCCTGCTGTTCCGGGCACCTTCTCCACCTTGGGCTGGTCCTGCCTCGGGAGAGAGGGAGATGGAATGGTTCCTCAGCTTACAGGAGCTAGGCTTGGCTGGGAGAGCTCGAAGGACTCCTACACTGCGGGATGTCCCTCTGGCCAGTTTCTGAGGCTGCCTCAGTGGAGGAGGAAAGGGACAGAGCTGGAGAGATGCCTGCACTTTGGGGACATTGCCTTGAACTTTTAGGATGTTAGCATTTGGGCAACATCTATATTATCACCCCTCATCTGTTTCTTTCTTCTCTGAGTTCTCAAAAATTGTGCAAAGTCATTCACTACAGGGGAGTGCACAAAACACGTCTGTGTAGTTTAGAAACAGTAAAGCAAACACCCATTTTGCACCTCCCACTTAAGACAAGAAAGAGGTCATTGCCAGCCAGTTCTTTAGAAGTGACCTTTGTGCTCCAATCACCTTCACTCTCCCCACCCAGAAGTTACCGCTCTCCTGACTTCTCTGAGCATCTTGCTTTTCTATACAGTTTCATTTATTTTTCTTTAAGTCAGTGCAATCTTTTTAGTTAAATAAATTTACTTTTTAAAACTTTTCTGGAGGTAAAATTCACATAGCATACAATTAACCATTTTTTATATAAACTTTTATTTTTAGAGAAGTTTTAGAATCATAGAAAAATTACACTGAAAATATAGGGAATTCTCATATAACCCCCCCACAAACATAATTTCCCTTAAAGTGTACAATTCAGTGGCATTTAGCATTTGCACAATGTTGTGCAACCATCAACACTGCCTATTCCAAAATATTTTCATCACCTCAAAGTGAAAACCCATATTCATTTAGCAGCCACTCCCCATTCCCTCCTCCCTCTAGCCCCTGGCCATCACTACTCTGCTTTCTGTCTCTCTAGATTTACCTATGCTGGACATTTCATATCAGTGGAATCATATAATATGTGAGCTTTTGTGTCTTGGCTTCTTCCACCTAGCCTGTGTTCGAGGTTTGTCCACATTGTAGCAGGAATTAGAACTTCATTCCTTTTTATGACTGAATAATATTCCATTGTGCATACGCTTATTTTTATTTTCCCTTATTTTACACTTATTTTTAAAGGAAGCTTTTTCATCACTACTGCTTTTCCCCTCTGCCTGGAACATTCTTTTCCCAGCTGCATGAATAACTCCCTCAAGTTGCTCAGATACCACCCACTCAAGAAGGCTATTGGTGACTGAATCATGCACTGCACAAAAGATACGCTTAAGTTTTAATCCGTGTTCCTGTGGTGTGAACCCATTTATAAAGAGGACCTTTGAAGATGTTATTTGTTAAGGTCTGGACCCATTTGTGAATAGGATCTTCGAAGGTCTTAATCCATGAGGCCAAACTGAACCAGGGTGGGCCTTCGTCCACTTGACCGGAGTCCTTAGAGGGCAGAGTAAATTTGGGACACAATCAGAGAAAGCCACAGGAGGAGACAGAGCCATGTAGTGGAGATAGAGGAGCAAGCCAAGGAATGCTATGGACTCTGGGAGAAAGCATGGCCTGTTGAGACCTTGAGTTGGACTTCTAGTCTCCAAAACTGTGAGATAATATATCCTTGTTGTTTAAGCCAATCCATTGTGTGGGATTTGTCATAGCCACCTTGGCAAACTAAGAGAGGGAGGCCATGCCTGACCAAATAACACTGCAGCCAGCTCCCTCTGCCTGCCCCCACCCTCAGTCCCCTGACTCTTCTCTGTGCCAACCCCTGTGCTAATTAATCCACAGACGAGCTTAGAACAGTGCTCAGCATACTGCTCTTGTGCTGATGTTGAGCTAATACGTGCTAGCCATCATTGTGCCAGAAGGTGAGGACACAGTATGAAGGAGGCTGCTGGCGGTGGCTGGCTTGTGGGCAAGGAGCAGGCCATTGGTGTGGGGGGTGGTCTACCTTGGAGGGACAGGACAACTGATTGGTGCTGAGGCTGGTTGCCAGTAAGAGCAGCTGAGGGTGGGGTACAGGGACTATCGTGGGACAGGAGTGTCCCAACTCTGCCCTTTAACTGGTCCCTGGCCTTCCCTGCTTGGAGAAGGTGCATGGCCACACCCAACTCCAGAGTGAGGATATCTGATCACACTGCCAGACCTCCCCCCACTCCACCCTTTCCCAGCACACACTCCAAGGTCCTGGGCCAGCTCCCTGCCCAGAAAAGGCACAGGACACAGAGGAGACCTCACCCCAATGCCAATGTCTAGGCACAGTTTATTCACAAACAGCCCTGGTTCCAGGACTGGTGCTTCCTCCCCTCTTTTTTACCAGACCGTGGCTGTCCAGCCTGGAGCCCTAATGTCACAGACTAGGGCCCCAGGCCAGGCTGGGAGTGGCTGAAACCCCAGCTTGGGGCTCTGGAAGAGTCCTCCTCTCTCAAGCCCCAGTGAAGAGCTCTGCTGGGCTTCATTTCTAGCCTTCAACTCAGGTCATCGCCATGTCTTGGCCTGCAGTCTCTCTCCCCGGTGGATGTGCTGAGAGCTTGGGTCGCAGGGCAGGACTCATTCTGGGTGGTGGTGAGTGTTGCTGGGCAGGCCCAACAGATGCACCTGCACACGCCCAGGCCCCATCTTGTTTTCAGAGGAGGCTTTTAGCCGGTGGCTCTGAAAAGCCCCGAGCTGGGGGAAGAGGGTCCCCTCTGTGTCCGGGAGATGGGATCGAAGTCCTCAGACCATGGTGGTCCTGACAAGATCTTTCTTCCCATCCCTGCCTCAGGACTCATCTGGTAACTGAGTGTCTGTGAGCTGCTGGGAGAAGGCCCTTTCCAGGCGCAGGGTGTTGTATCTGGGGGGCGGGGTGCCGGGTACTGGGGCCCCCAAGGCTGAAGGTAGGCTCAAAGCAGAGGTGAAGGTGGGCAGGTCATCATCTATATCAAGTGCTGGATTGTCCTGGCCCTGGGGAATGTGGGGAGCCTCTGGACAAGGGGGTAACTGCCTTCGGGCCCACCACTCCTTGGCTTTCTGCCACTGGTGGCGGGCAATGATCGAGAGGGAGTCGATGAAGAAGACCTCGATGATCTCGATGATGCAGACAACGGAGCAACTCATCCACAGGCCCAGCTGGCCACCAAAGTTGGACAGGAGGATCTCAATCTGCAAGGGAGGCCAAGACACAAACATCAAGTACCTTGCCCGACCCCAGTTGGCCTCATGAAGGGACCCCTATTCCCACAGAAGCCACCAACAAGCCCTGACCCCGAGCAAGCTTAGGGGAAGAAGTGGGCAGGCTTCCCATCCCCTCTGACTCTGCCTGCCATGACCAGAGGTCTGGTTGACTATAGCAGCCCTACTAGGTCAAGCTGGAGCCCTATGGCCCAATTCTGCTGGCCAAGGCCAGACAGATGGGCACATTGACAGACACAGAAGGAAATCACTTACACTGTTGGCTGGACTTTCAATGATGGATCTCTGGTTCAGGTCTTTATAGAATATCAAGAGTTTGGCCAAGTCTGTCCTGGAGAAATTCCAAAACGTAGGGCCCAGGTGAGTTGGGAGCCTTGGTTTCAGCCATATGACTTGCCTGCTCAGCCCATCTCTCTCCCTCCTGCCCAACCCCAGCACTGCCCAGGCTCTGAGCTCCCCAGAGATCTCAGAACCTGGCCCATGGGGCTCCTTCCACACCCAAGAGCACATCTCCAGCCTGGGCCTGGTTGCTTGGGTCCTTCTTTCACTCACAGACCTTCTCCTTTGAGTCCATACCCTTCCCTGCTGCACTAGACTGCCTCCTGATAAGAATATAGCAAACTAGAAAGTTCATGCTCATTCCCAAGGGGGCAGCTACTACTCAGCTGTTTGATGCTATGCAAGAATGGAGGTCTGTGCTTGTCAGAACTTTTGATTTTTCAGAAAAAGCTGGAAATATGGGTTACTTTATTGGGGCTCGCTTTGACCCAGGGGTCTTTGGTTCGCAATACTCAGTTTAATGGTTTGCAACTCCTTGAGGTCTGCCTTTATCACTAGACTGCAAGACCTGTGGGACCAGGTCAGCACCTCACACAAGCACACCTGGCACCTGGAGGATTTTCAGTAAATGTTGGGAGCCAGATTGGGGGCCAGGCCCAGTGCTAAACACCGCAGATATGATGATGGCTCAGAGAGATGTGAGTTCACATAGTAGACTCTCCACCCTCTCCCACCTTGGTCTCCATCCAACAAGGTCCCTGAACTCCAGCCTGGCTGATTCCCACTAAAAGATCCCTTGATAGGGAATTTCTAGGTGGAATTCAAGCAGGATTAGAAGCTGGCAAAACTCAGAAGACTATTTTTAAAACTGGGTCAATATCCAGCAGTGGGCCTTGAAATGAATTTATTAGGCTATGATGAGTATCTTTTACAAAATGAAATAGTAAATATCAGATTGCATACTAAGTGATAGTCAAAACATTTATCAACTGGTATGGAATGGGCACTAATTCATCAGAACAGATGTCATGAGCCATCAGAAGAGATGCTGTCACCAGTGAGAATGGACTTTGTGACCATCTAAAAAGGATATGAGCAATTGGTTGGGCCATGCCAGTGTGTGCCACTTGAAAATCAGTCAGAGCTCATTGCACATCATCAGGAAGTATTACTTCATGAGACTTCTAGTTCAGTTACATATTCAGTGGGCCACAGTGTGAAAAGTATTTCATACCATGGGTTGTGGCCAACAAGAGTTTGAGAGCCCCAGGCCTAGAGCAGATTCTGGTTCATGACGTGTGCTCAGTAAATATTTGTTGGCGGAATGAATGAACGAATAGGGTTTGGCAATGGGGAAGCAAGCAAAGAGGTTGGGGACCATGGTGGGCAGAGGCAGAGGGAGAAGGGTGGAGGTAAACCTACTTGTTGAGCTTTTTGTTTATTTCCTGGCCTTGGTCCCATGTGAGAATGGGCAGCAACCACTTCTGTGATGGAGAAAGAAAGAGTGGGCCTGGGGATGTCTGGAGAGGCCAGGACCAGCCCACCTGCCCTCCTTCCTCAGACTCAGCCCTGCCACCGGGCCTCAGCAAGTCAGCTCGCTCTCCCCTGGGTCTCCCCGAGGGGTAGACAGCCAGGAAGTGAGTGAGGCTCCAACTTGTGGGCTGAAAGAGGAAGAGTGGACAGAAGACCTTACCTCGGAAACCGAAGATGGCCATTGTGCCAGACTGGTGGTCAGTGTCCACTCCTTAAAGCTACGGGGAGGAAGGGACAGTGTGGGCATGGCTGGTCGGGCCGGGCCTGTCCCTGCTCATCCCATCCCCTCCCGGTCTGCTTACCTGCAGGCTTCCCGGCACACTGACTGGCAGCCCAGCTCTTCCCGGACAAAGGCTTGGTGTAGTTGATAGAAGCAAAACACTGAGGGACAAAGAGAGGGCAGGTGAGCTTTGGGGCCACAGGGGCCTCTCTGGGGGTCCCCGGGTCCCCACCGATGCCTCCAGTCTCACTTTAATTATTTCTCCTTCTACTTTCTACAAATACTGGTTCTCTGGCAACAAATGCTGCTTTGTGATGTTGGGAGAAAAGACTAGTGGATAAGGACCCTGAGTTGGGGCATCAGGCAGTCCCCTGACCTCAGTCCAGCTCTGTTACTCTCTGGCTGTGTGGCCTTGGGCACATGGCTTAACCTTCTGAGCCCGATTAGCAATTCCATGAAAAGTTCCTACCTCCTGGAACTGACTGAGGTGGCCAAGCTCTTAGCACAAGCTGAGGTGCAGCGTCTGCTCCTTAACTGGCAGGCATAATTTGAGCCAGGCTTGACAACAGATGTAAAGCTCTGGTTAAAGTCTCTCTACCAATAGCTTCCTCAGGTACAAGGCAGCGGGCCGGGGCCCTGGTAGCGCATGCGTGCCGGCTATTGCTGGGGTGGGGCTGCCCCCCACCTGGGGTGGGCAAGGCTGGGGCAGGTCTCACTCACTCCAGTTGGGGTGCTGCTGGTAGTTGCAGTAGTTGGCAGCCGGAGGTAGAGGCTGGCTGTACTGGGCACACCCACATTTCTCCACCATCTTTATCTGGAAGCACGAGTGAAGGCAAATCTGAAGGAGAAGAGTGGGGATTCCCTTTACAACTTGTATCTGGGTGCTTGGAGCTCCGTCCCTACACACTCCTCCTCTCAGAGGGTCGGCCTCCCACAGCCTAGGTGACCACATGAAAACACCAGAGGTACCAAGCTGGAGAAGATAGGAGCATGTAGAGTCTAGACTAATAAACACATGGAACCTGGGCTGAGCTGGGGCTCAGAGGGTCCTTTCTGTCACCTAGGTGCCCACGTAGAGAAGTGGGAAAACTAGAGTGGATACCAAGACACAGAGAGACACAGACCCAGTCCCCAGCTTTCCAATTCTAGGGTCCAAGCCCTGCATGCTGGACCCTTGGGGATCATAAGCCACCACAATATCCACGAGGCTGAGAGCACAGAAGCTGATGGCAGTGGCTCTGAAAGCAGGCTACTTGGGTTCAAATCCCAGCTTTGCCACCTATTAGCTGTATGAGCTCAGGTAAGTTACTTAACCTCTCTGATGCCTTGGTTTCTTCATCTTGAAATAAGCGTAATGATTCCTACTCCCCAAGCATCTTTTTTGCTTAACATCACTTTGAATTTCTATTTCTTAAAGCAGACAATCACAATCTCTGACTAATAGTCTCTTTTTACCTAGGGTTTCCACCACTTCTCAGCTCAACTCTGATCTAAGCTGGAGGGCTTGATGCTGAGGGACACCTGGTCCTTTTATTTCTGCTGGGATGATTTTCATGGACACTCTGGGGTATCCTGGAGCTGAAGGCTCTGCGGACTCCCAGAATGTGAGATGCAACATAACAGACCATCAAACTCAAGGGCTGAAAATCAAACTTAATCCCACTGAATTCAGTGGGAGTGGCTGAGATGGGAAAGGTTCTGTTAAATGTTTCTATGATTTTTTAAAAAGGATCAACTAGAGAGACAATGACAATTAAGTGCAATTCGTGATCCTAGGCTGGATGTAATAATGGAGGAGAAAGGCCCATACTGGGATATATGAAAAAATTGGAATATAGATGGAAAGGTTTATATCAATGTTAAAGTTCTTGAAATTGATAATTGTACTTAAGGTGCTTACGTAAGTGAAGAGCCTAATTCTTAGGAAATGTCTACAGAAGCATATCTTCGAGGATACAACCTACTCTCAAATGTTTAAAAAATAGATAATAGACAGACAGATACATGGATAGATAGGATGATACAGCAAATATAGCAAAATGTTAAAATTGGTGGATCTTGGTATCTGGGGGTGGGTGGGTGGAGTATGTTGGCGTTTGTATTATTTTTTGCAACTATTCTGTAAGTCTAAAATTATTCCAAAATAAAATGTTTAGGGAAAAAAAAACAAACTCAAATGCCTACAGGGGCTAGTAAGTACTACACTCGGAGTGGTGGGGACTGCAGGCAAGCCGAGAACACATGCTTCCTTTAATGGGGAAGCTCCCTTCGCTGTTTGTCATGCAGGACTATGAGGGCAAGGTTGCCAGATCATCTTGTTTGTTAAAAGAAGCTGGAAATCTGGATTTTCTTGTGAAAATCCCTTACCTTAAAACACCACCCTGGCTAGAAAAACAAGTATGCAGCCTGGAAGGGGCCTGGGAGCTGCCACTTTACAGTTCCTGATCAACTCAACATCCCCTCCCCGCAGCAGAGCTGAGGGTGACATCACCTGCCCAAGGCCATCAGGGAGAGAGGGGCACCAATGGGACTGCCAAGCTCTCCGACCCCTGGACCAGGGACTCTCCCAGACTGGTTCCCGCCAGTCCCTCCCATGCCGAGGCCCGTGTAGGAAGCAGGCCTGGCTCAGCTGTATACTGTGTTCCACGCAAACCTCAGAGAATCAATTAAGCTCTGGTTACAGTCGGGCTGGAGAGGACTGGCACCAGCCGGCGTCATTTGTTCTTGAGGTCTTTGGATGAGTCCCAGGGTCCTCACAGAAGTTCCTGATACTGGGCACACCCTGGCCTAGGTATGACTCTGTCCCCTCGGTCCAGGCCACCCAGGGCCCAATGCCCCCTCTGCCCTGCCAGCCCGTACCTGGAGGGAGTAGGCGGCATCGTAGATATTCTTGATGGGCACGTCACTCCCGTCCTCTGTGCACTCGCTGTAGGGCTCACTCAGCTTGAAGGACTCCGTCTGCAAAACCGCGGCAGCACACAGTCAGCCCACGGGGACCTGGGCCAGCTGCCACTGGAGGCTGAGCAACCACTTAGCCCTTCATTGAACGTTGCTGGGCACCTCATAGGTACCTGAATCTGTGGACCCAGCAGGGATCCAGAGAGACAAGTTCCCTGCTCTGATGGAGATTATCTTCTAGGTGGGGGAGACAGATGGTCAACAAGCGAATAAAGAAAGAAGACAATGGAGGGTAGCCATCCAGGCTTGGAAGGAAATGAAATGGGAAGGGGAGACTTGGAGGCATCTCTGAGAAAGGGACATGTCAGCTCAACACGGAATGGCCTTCTAGAAAGAGCCAAGGAATGGAGGGGGCTAGTGTGGCTAGAAAGTGACCAAAGCAGGGAGAAGTAGCCAGAGACGAAGTCAGAGAGGAGGCCAAATCATGCCGGGCTAAGCACTGTGGATTTGGTTTTAAGAACCACAGGAAGTCACCTGGAGAATTCGGTGGGCAAGGAGGAAGGAGGTAATTAAGAAAAACGCTGACTGTGGGCCTGCTGGGAGTCCTCATTCCAGCCAAGGATCCATTCCCTACCCTCTCGCCTTCTGGTTCCCATGGAAAGACTAGATTTTCTTAGAGAGGGCAAAGCAATGCCCCACACAGTGGACTGACATCCTTACCAGAGCAAGTTAAACCACTGTAACGCACAGCTCAAACCCCTGATTAAATTACATTTCCTTGTGGTTGACCAGGTTTGACTGTATCTTAATAACTGTTTCTGTAAATAAGCAAGCCAGACTGAAAAAGAAAAAGCTGTAATGTCTGTGAAGGGGAACAGTAATGGAGTATAAATCATGATCAGCTTATAGCTAGGTTCTAGGAGTGCATGTGTGTGTGGTAAGTCCCTGGGAATGAGGGTAAACTGAAAAAGGATGGCCTATTTGGGGAGAGAAGAAAATGATCTTTTCTTTGAAGAAGCGGCATGATAGAAAGAATTATAATTAGAGAAAAGGGGCGTTAAGAGGACCAATGCAGGTAAAAATTGGAGCTCCAGGGGAACAGATGTGACTCAAGCAGTTGAGCACCTGCCTCCTACAAGGGAGGTCCTGAGTTCAGTTCCGGTGCTCCTGAAAAAACAAAAACAAACAACAAGCAAAACAAATGGAAAAACCAACTCAGGGAAGCCGATGTGGCTCAGTGGTTGAGCGCCGGCTTCCCACAAATGAGGTCTGGGGTTCAATCCCCAGTCCTGTTACCTTAAAAAAAAAAAAAAAAAAAAAAATTAGAGCTCCAAAAGCTGTAATCTCTTTTCTTTGTGTTCTAATTTTAATTCTACCATATTGTAATTCTCCCCCAATTAACGGCAAGTACCTCCAGGGTGATTGCTAGTGGTCAACTGAAAACAGCTAAACCACAGAGGCAAACCAAGGGGAAAGGGCTGCCTGGCCTCCCCCATCCCTCAGGGTACCTACTTTAAAAGATTATGACAGACAGGCATACAACCAAACAGACCAACAGACAGACATAAATGTTCACTTTGCTCTGCAATCTTCCCTTCTCACTAAGGAGAAAGGGTGAGCATCTTTCCATGCCAGTTCAGGATAAAGAGATTTCATTCCTTTAACGGCTGGGCAGCAAACACATCTAGAGTCTCTAATACATGCCGGGCACTGGGCAGGGAAGTGGGGTGCAAAGATGCCAAGCCATGGCTACCCTCAAGGGCACCCCAATTCAATGCCCTCCTCTAAGCTTCCCCAAGCAGCAAACTCCTGTGGCAGATGTTTGCTCCTCCAAGCCCCCAGGTCCTGCTGAACTGTCCAAAGAGCCTAGAGGGGCCACTACAGGCTCTGCCTGCCCTGGGACAGGAAAGTACAACACTCCACATTTAGGTGAGAGGATCCATCCACCTCCAGATCTGTATCTGGATCCTGGGCTCCCCATACTTAAGAACCAGCCCAAGGGCCACTTCCAGGAAACCTGTTGTGGGAAATCATTTTGATTTCTATGCTTTCTGATTACTCAATGACCCTTTACTCTGCAGTGATGCAGTGAACCCAACACTTCTGGGCAGTTCAGGCTGCATCCCCAGTTGTAGGCAAAAGGGCAAATGGTCTCTTCTGGGTGGAATAGAAGCCTTTAGCTTCTCAAAGCCTCAGCTGGATGACCTATGAATGTGGACCGTGGGGAGATATTTGGCTTCTGTCCTGGTCCCTAGGGACACAAAAAGTGTGTGTATGTATGTGTATGTGTGCAAGCATGTGTATGTGTCAGGGTGTGTGCATGTGGATATGCATGTGGGAAACAGGATCCATTTTCATCAAACCAAGCCCTGTCTGCATCCTTCTGACAGTTTTGGGGAGTGCGGGGACAGGTGCACAGAAGTCCTCAGCTCCCCTCTTTAAAGGTATGATCTGGCCCCAGGGAAAAGCCCAGGTAGCAGAGCTCCGGGGGCGAGGAGGTGGGGAGGCGGCAAGGAAGTGGCCTTTTTCAAACCCTGCAGCTTCTGGAGTTGGAGAGCAACTTCTGCCTTCCCGACCACCAGAGCACAATCACTCCCTTGTCTGTGAGGTGGTCAGCTCCGCCAAGCTGTTCCCGGGCAGGGAAGCTGCCAGACTGTTTTTTCACTGCAGTGGTAAGGACTGTCCCAGCCAGTAGCTTCCAAAGCCCCCTTTCTAGGAAGCCTGCCTCGCATCACTCTAGATCAGGGGTTCTTAACAAGGGGTCCATGAGCCTGAATTGAAATTCAAAAAATCATTATTCTTGTGGGGACGTGTTGGTGCGGGTATGATATATTTATTAAATATATTTATTAAACAATACACAGTATAGTGTGGACTTAGTAAGGTGGTTTCCACCTGACTGGCAGAGGGGTCCAGGGAACAAAAAAGGTTAAAAACTCCTGCTCTAGATACTTCTTTCCTTTATCCCATTCAGTCACCAAGAGATGCTAAACTTCTCTGAAATCAGCAACCTGCTCACCATTCCTGCCCTCCCTGCCTTAGTTTGTTGCTCATCCGCTTTCACCTGGACTGTTGAAAGTCTCCCAGTATGGTCTACTGCCCTCCATACTTTCCCTCCCTGAGTCTCTCCGCCAGCAGCCAGCACTTGCCCGTCTGAGTAATAGATCTGATCCTATTACGGCTTCCCACAGCCTGGTGATTCATGTCCAAATGCCTTGGCTCTGCTTTCAAAGCGTTCCTTAGTTGGCCTCACTCTATTTTGCAAGTTCCACTTCTCACTCAATGCATTTCAATTCAACAGATACTGACTGTGGTCCTACCATGCGCCAGGCCCTGTATTCTAGGGAAAGCAAGCACTGAATGTGTAATTACTATAGGAAGGTAGCATATGATGGTAAACTCTACATTCATATAACAAAATAATATTTTGCCCTGGAAAGATGTTGATGATCTATTTTGAGTGGGGGAAAAACCAGATTATATAAGAGTCTACACAGTTTTTCATAAAACCCAATGCAAAAGAAACAAATAAAGCATAGAAAAGAGAATGGAAGGTTTTTGTCCACATGGGATTATGGATGGTTTAACTATTTTTTCTTTTCTTTTGTTTTTATTTTGTAATAAAAAATTATAACAGTTATTTGTGTATGATAAAGTTTGCAGTTCTAATTAGTGGAAGAAAATGAATTACTCCATATATGAGGTTAGGACAATTTCTTAATTATTTGGGGGAAAAATTAATTTAGATCTCTACTTGATATCCTGCTGAAAAAAATTCTAATGGGTTAAATTATTAGATGAAATACCAAAATAACCGGAAGAAAACTAGCTCCATATCTGATCTCAAGGAATGCAAAATCTCAGTAAAGATAGTACCTGAAGATGTAAACAAAGACTTAGACTATTTAACCATTCTAGGGTTTGGCAGGTGAAAGAGTACCATAAAGAAAATTAAAAGGGAAGCACAAAATGGGAAAAAATATTTGCAACACCTATAGCAAATAATTCGCAGACTTTATATATAAAGTGCCCACATAAATCAATATGGAAGAGCTCAACACCTCACTCATTAAGGGGGAAAGAGTGTCCAAAAGGACAAGAAAACAGTTTTTGCCTAAAACTTTTTTCTTCCTTTCACATCTCTTCTCTTATAAATTATAGCAATAGCCTTTTTTTTTTGTATTTACTATGTACTAAGCGCTATTCTAAGCATTTTACATGCATCAACTCATTGAGCTCTTCAGCCTATGAATTATCATTATTATTATTTTCACCCCCATTTAACAGATGAGGTAATTAAGGGACAGAGATCACACAACCCAAGTGCAAAGCTGGGGTTTTGAACAACAGCTGCTCGCTTAGCTCTTAATCCCTATGCTATACATATACTTATGAAAAGATCTTGTGTGCACAGTTTAAGATTAAAATGTCCAGTAGAGTTTGCAGTGAAGGAGATGAGTCCTCTCCAGAGCCTGGCCCCACTCCTCCCTGGATGAGGTGTCCACCCTTTATCCACTTCCTCATCTCCCACTCGCGATTCAACCCATTGTACTTTGGTTTCTGTTCCACTCTTTCTGTTGAAAAGCTGCTCTGGCAAAGAACATTTCTTGGTTGCCAGGTCCAAAGAATACCTTTTGTCCTTGATCTTGCTTGACTTGCCCACTGCATTTTGGTACTTTTGGTCATACCTTCCTTGAAACTCCCTTCCTTGACTTATCTGACACCAACTTTTTCTGGCTTCTGTTCTTACTTCTCTGCTTCTGTTTTTCTGTTTTCTTTCAGCTCAGTCCTTAAAGGTTGGTATTTTTCTATCCATCTTGGGTGATGGCATTTACTTCCATGTCTAGAATTATCCGTATTTTCTCCTGAGCTCTAGGTTCCTGGTAGCTACTCACTGGATGTTTTCACCTTGATTTCCCAAAGTCACAACAAATTAAGTATGCCACAAACTGAATTGGCCATCTTTCCCCTCCCCATATATACACTCCTTCTCTCATATTCCCTAACTCTCCATCCACCCCTCTGCCCAAGTCAGAAGCTAAATAGCAATCTAATTTCCCCAGCCCCTTCTTGCCAACATTGGTAGTGAAGTCCTTGTTGGTTCCAGGCTCTCAACTCCATTGTCTTCCATTCATTCCTACAGCTTCAGTCTAGGTCCTCATCATTTCAGTCAAAGTGATTTTTCAAAAAGTTTCACTATCTAATTAAAATCCTTTCCATGACCACTTTTCAACTGCTGTGCCCTTTATTTGGACTGGTCCTTCCTAACACTATTTGCCTGACACTTGTCCTTCCAGAATCCATCATCTAGGACTGTGATCAACAGTAAACAGTACAAATATGATAACATTCTCTCATGAACTATAACAAATATATGAAACCAATATATGGTGTTAAGAATAGGAGGGTTTTTGTGGGAAAAATACACCAAAATATAAGCTGTGAACTTTAGACAACAGTAGTATTATGATGATGTCCTTTCATGATTTGTAACAAATGTATCACAACAATGTAAGGTGTTGGTGGTGGGGCAATGTATGGGAATCCTGTGTGGCATGCATGATAGTTTTGTTAACTCACAGCTTCTCAAAAAAAAAAAGAAACCAAAAAGCAAAATAAAGAATCCATCATCTACAAAATCTTCCCCAACAGCTTCTGTCTGGGCTTGCACCCATTCGTTCGTCCATCTATCCATCCAACAAGATTTATCTAGAAATACATTCTAAGAACTGAACCAGAGAATGAGACAGACAAGGTCCTTGCTCCCACGGAGCTGACATTCTGGTTGGGGAAGACAGACAGCAAACGTGAATAAATGAACAAACTATAAGTGCTGTGAAGGAATTAAAGTATGGTTGTGAGAAAGTGACTAACAGAGCACTCCCTTGTGAGGTGCCATCTGAGCTGAGTCTTGAATGAGGAGGAGGAGCCAGCCACATAAAGTTCTAGGAGGAAAGCACAGCAAGAGCAAAGGCCCTGAGGTGGAAATTTGTGCTTGTCACATGCCAGGAACAGACAGAAAGCAGCCTGGCTGCGTCATAGGGTGCAACAGGGAGTGGTACCAGCTGATGTTGGAGAGGTAGGCAGAGCTTTGTAGCCTATGATAATGAGGGTTTGGATTTTATACTAAATGCAATCACACCCTGTGCACATCTCAAAAAGAGCATTAATCATACTGTATTGCAAAAGCCTGTTGACTTGTCTTCCCCTTCTAAGGGTAAGATCACTGAAGAGGGGAGCTCTGTTCTATTCATCTCTGAATATCTAGTGCTTTGGACACACCATCCCTCCATGAAAGAACGAAGGTTCGTGAACCAACTGATTGGTCACCTGACTTAGTCTACCACCCTAACACACCTACCAAAAAAAAAAAAAAAAAAAAAAAAAAAAAAAAATTAAAATAAGGAAAAGAAGTCTAGTTTGTTTGGACTTATTCTTAGTGAACCCCTGCTGACCTCAGAGTAATCCCTGGTTTTTATTGTTATTGTTCTAAATGCTCATAAATCAGATTGGCCTTGCCTTGTGGCTTTGATTTTCTACATCTCAAATTAGGTGTAGCGGAAAACCCACCCAAGTCTTTGTTTCTTCACCATTGGTAAAGAGAATATTTGTTTAACAATGTAGTGGGTTCTTTTCTGGCTCAGAACAGAAACCAGGAGGTAGAATTCTCTTGCAAGCAACCTAATAACTCTCATGCCAGTTTGCAGACATGTGAGAGGGTGAAAGGATAAGGTAAGGGTGTGCTATAAATCCCAGTTCCTATTTTCAGGATAGATAAAACTGTATAGGAAATGTCAGATCAAATGCTCACTTTTCTGATTGGGGAGATTTGTGATCTCCAGGTGAACAAAGGACTCAGGAGCCCAGCTCCTAAAGTTTTTGAAGCCACAATTTGAGCAGGTTGGGGTTCAGGAGTTTTGTTGGTTGGTTCATTTCCTTTGTTTTCTTGGGCAGTCAGCACTCATGTGCAAGCTGGTACTCCTGACTTTTCTCCTGAATTGGAACAAAACCCTTAAATGCCATGCCTCCTGAGAACATCTAGATTGCCAAGAACAATCATCCTGACGGTTTCCCCTGCCCAGGCTGCCTCTTTCATGGAGCACCAGTGAGGCATTTCAGTGACAGATTTCCCCCTGTGATATCATCATTCCAGGTCATCATCTCTGCTGTCTCAGTTTAAGTATCACTTCCTTAGGAAAGCATTCCTTGACCCAGCCCCCATTTAAAAAAAAACAACCCTAGGTCAGGCATCCCCATGACATGCTCTCATGCATCCTGCATCTCTCCTTCATAACACTTATGACAATTATAATGAATCATTTGTGTAATTTTTTTGTTTATTATCAATCCTCTCTGCTGGACTCTAAGCTCCATCAAGACATGGACATTGTCTTCCACGCTATGTATCCCCCAGGGTCTAGCACATCGGAAGCTCATGGAAAATAATTATTCAATGGATAAATGAAGGATGGATATACAAGCCCCAAATGCCCAACAAATCATTTCATAACCCAATACAAAGCCATCATTTGTGACTGTGCTAAACTTTTTGTGTCACTCTAGCTTCATTTTCACCTAAGTAGACACAATTTCTTCTCCTCTAATTCTGAATTGCCTCAAGTTTCTAAAGCAGAAGGGTTTGCTGCTTCTTGGAATAACCCCTGGAGTTGAGTAAAAATATGGCTCCTCGGGCTCATCTCCTAAAGATTCTGATTCAATAGATCAATTTTCTGATCAACCAGGTTTGGAAACTACTGCTCTGGAGACAAATTTGTGAATAAAGAAGACTAAGATGTTGAATTTGGGACATTAAGGATGGACATAAAGAAAGGCATGAACAGACAGTCCATAAGGAGCAGTTGCTTACCCCCCACTCCACACACACACAAGCAGATGAAAAAAAATGCCACTAAGAAGAAATGCAAGTTAAGATGAAAATAGATACCATTTCTCTTGACAGAGAGGCAAAGATTAGAAGTTGGATAATATACCTCACTTTGTTGGTGACAGTATGGGGAAATAGCTACCCTCCTATACTGCTGGTATGGCTGTAAATTTCTACAATCATACTGGAGGGCAATCTGGCAGATACACAAATCATTAGACACACTTCAAGGAAGTAATCTGACAAATACACATCAAGTTGCACCAGTGCTTTTAGTAGCCTGGAAATGACCCAATGTCCATCAATAGGGGATTGCTTCAATAACTTATCCACACAATGGAATGCTATGGGGACTTTAAGGAGAATAGACAGATCTGTGTTCTTTATATAAAACTATCTTCACAATAGACTGTCAAGGAAAAATGGAGCAGAGCAGTAGTTTGTATTTCTATAAAAGGAGGGACACTTATATCTATATACACATATGCTTAAATAAGGCTGGAAAATCTCCACCAAGACATACAGCAGCAGTGATGGCTACTGTGGAGAGGAAGGAAGGACTGGGGGTTAGGGAAAGAAGGGAGAGACACTGCACTATATACTCACAAAGCAAAAACTTTTGAGGGTTATTGGTAAATAAGGCCAGGTTGATGGAAGTATGATGAGCTAAAAAGACCTTTGATGGCCCAATGACTTTCCATTAGTCTTTAAATAGTAGTTTACATGTCCCATGGGTCTCTAGGCAGTCAGTTACTATTGCTGACAAATATATACCTAGTGCCCGATGCCTGGCTTCCAGCACAAGTTCCATAAATGCTAGTTCCTTCTTTGGAACAAGGAAGTTAATTAAATTCTTCCCCCAAATGGCATTTTATCCTTTTTCATCAATACAGAAGATACAACTACACTGGAATAACCATTGGAAAAAAATAAGGTCATTCTCCATTTTGGAATCAGTGCCCTTTTCTATAAGCTGTACCACGTTGGTTACCCTTGAAGTTGGTTACCTCCAAGCCTGCAGATCAGGGTATTTTCTTACCAGGTGCATTCCTATGGAGGTGGCCATTGCCGTCTCAATCTCGGTTCCCACATCCTCGATGAAGGGATATTCATCCTGCCGATGGATAATCACCTTAGCCCCACTGGAGGACACCAGGAAGGGGTTATATTCCTCTTCGTTTATGTACAGGATGACCTGCAGCCCTGGGAAGATAAAGCAGTTTGCTGTGGTCAGAGGCTAGGAAAACACTTTCTCCACATGATCAACCTCTCTTGTTGCCTTGGGAACCTCAAACTCAAGACCCAGGCATTTCCAACAAGTGAGAGGTAGGCAGGGGCTAGACTGGAAGCTTCATTAGGGTAGGAGTTGTGCTTTCCTTGGTCACGTCTGGCTCTGTAGGGCTTAGCACAAAATAGGGGTCAAAACCAGTACCACTACCCCAGTTCTTGCTAAGCAGAAGGCAGAGACCTGCAACCCTGCTTGAGACATGCATCTGCATGTGGTCTTTTTAGTTGGGGAGGTCAACTGAGCATCCAAGGGGAAGCTGCAGTACTGTGGCTGCTTAAAGCCTGAGGGACAATACCAGGGAAGAGATGAATTACTAATGGAGTGTCTGACTACTGGCCCAGCTTTTCTTCCTGCTCCCACTCTTGCCCCCTGCAATCTATTTTGCATCCATCAGCCAGAGGGATCTCTTGAAAATGGAAATCAGATAAGGTTACTCCCTTGCTTGAAACCCATCAATGGCATCTCATTGGCTACATGGGGATGCCATAGAACAGAACCCAGAACCCAGGCTGCAGTTGTCAAGGCTGTGACGATGCAGCCCCTGCCTACCTCTCCCTCCTCATCTTCTGACACTCCTTCTTCCTCAATAAGCTCCAAACACACTGACCTTCTTTCTGTTTCTGGAACTCGTCAGGGCCTTTGTACTTGCTAGTCCCAGGAGTGCTCTTCCATGGATCCTAACCTGGCTGGCTCCTTCTCATTCTTAAATAACCCTCCTCACAGAGGCCTTTTGAACCTCCTTATCTAAAGTATACCCCTCTCTCCCCCATCCCCCCAGCCACCTTTTCTTCCCTTTTGCTGTTTTCTTTCCTTCATAGCACTCATTGGGATTTGTAACTAGACAATGTCTCTGAGTTTGTAATCTGTGTCTCTCTACTGAAAAGTAAGCTCCCGGAAGGCAGAGATGGTGTCTGTCCTGGTCACTGCCATGTCCTTGACACTTGGAAGAGGGCCTGGCATACAGCAGGTAATAAATGTTTGGTAAATGAATGAGCAAATGAGTAGGATCTATATGGATTGAAAGACGAGAACTCTGAGAGTTCCCCTGACCTCTTCAACTTATAAATAAGGGAACCAAAGTCCAGAGGAGCAAAGTGATTTGCCCCAGGCCACACAGCCCATGTACAGTGGAGCCTGGACTGGGAGACTCTGGCCTCCCGGTTTCAGGTTACTTCTTCCGGCTGAATGATGATGTCTTGCAGAATTGGTTAGAACACAGACGATGTGGTCAGAAAGGCAAGGATCCCAAGTGTGGTTTTCCTACGTGACATATTCGATGTGCATAGAGCCTTATTGTGGGTGAGCTAGGCCAATCTGGGTTCCCTATTTCCATATAAAAGCAGTAGTAATAGAATAGAACTAATAGTGGTATTGGAAGTAATAATGGCATTATTGGTGGCAGTAGCAGCTGCAGCGGCGGTGGCAATGCTAGAAATGGTAGCAATGATGATTAGCATTTATTGTGTGCTAAGCATTTATTCTAAATGCCTTATATATTTCAAGTGCCTTCAACAACCTTGTTAGGGAGGTACTATTATTACTTCTGCTTTATACATAGGTACAGTAACTTGCCCAAGGTCACATGGTGAGTGGCAGAGCTGGTAGTTGGCTCCAGAAGCTGCTATCTTACCTAAGTCAAGGGGTATCTGGCTCTCTCATCTCCTGTTTGGCATATCTGAGTTTAAATCCATTTGGAGGCCACCTGCCCAGCATTATTATCTCCAGCTAAGAGCTCAAACCCGTGTGGTTTCCCAGAAGAAGGAACCTAAGCAATATTCCTGTTGCTCTCTGAAAGGTAAAGAGGGCAAGTCGAAAAGGAGCACAGACATGGCTAAGGAAGAGGGAAACTGAGATGGATGCTGATGGAAACACTGCCAACACTGCATTCCTGGTTTCTGGCCAAGCGGAGAGATGCTGCATTTCTGGAAGGCTCAAGCATTCCCAATCATCCTGCTGCCACCAGGCTCACTGTTAGAGTCTGGGACCACAGAACCTCCTTGGGACAGATTTCCTTACCATATTCACTGCCCCCCATGGAGGTGCTGAGGACAGTCTCATTTTCTTTGTTGTTGAATGTATAGCAATTCCCATGCATTGGATGATGGAAAAGTGTAAAGTTCCTGTGAAAGAAGAAAATGGGTCAGAAAGGGCTGTGCCAGGCACTGCCCACTTGCATCTTAGCTGAAGCTTGGATAGGCAGTGCTAATGGGGTCATCTCTCTTTAGAGGATAATGGATGATAGATTCACTTTTCCCATCTTTCCACTGTTAAAATGGCAGACAAACAAAGCCCCTCCTTCAAGTCACTTTCTGTTCTTTCTCCTAATTCTCTCACCTCTCTCTCCATCCCAACTTCACATTCCTTGAAGTCAGGCCATATGCCTTCCTAAATTTCTCTACTTTTGAATTTCTCAAGTGACACTTAACATTTTTCCATTGGAATTCCCAATCCTAGGGAGTGATCCCCAGAGAAAGAATCACATCATATGTGCTTTTACACTGACTTTTGAACCCAGTCCTCGGGGAGACATAATTCCAAGTTCAATCTTCAGAAGAACTAATATATTCACTGATGTGGAGGAAGATTAGAAAGCTTAGTATTCAAAGAGAATGAAGGGAGCCCTTCAGCCAAGCAGGAACACTTGAGAATGTTCCATCTATCACTTAGTCCCACCAGGGATCTGAATGTTCTCTTAAAGCCAAAAAGATATGAGTGCTCAGACATCTGTACATAGACTTTTCTTTTTTTCTTTTACTGTGCTGCATTGGTGGCTCTCAAGCATTCGTGGGCATGATGGTAATGGCAAGGTTGTATGTACACAAATACAGGTTGTATGTATTTTTATGAGTAATTTAATGAGTTTAAGTGTATCTTGACATTATTTCATGCTCACTGATTCTAGAACCAAACTCCAAACTGCAGGGTCAGTGAGAAGAACCCCTTCTGCTCCTGAGACCTCCAGTTATGCACAAGTGCATGCACAGGGACTGGCATTCAGAACCACAGGCCCTTGGGGATGAGAGAGCAGTCTTCTTCCTCCTGACCTGGCATCGCAAGACACCCCATCAAAGAAGCAGGTAACCAGCAGCTCCTCGGCAGAATAGCTCATGTTGATTTTCTTCTCCAGAGGCACCTGTGCCATGATGTTCATGTAATGCAGCTTGTACCACTCCTGAATGGCATTGATCCCCGAGCTGAAGGTGTAGACGGCACAGCTGGACGTGTCATTTGAGCACTGTAAATCAGAGGAGATATTAGGCTGAAGCCATCAGTCTGATACCCAGGGGAGGAGGGATGCCTGGGGCAAAGATGGCTTTCCTCTCACTTCTGGGCACTGGGAGAGAACATCCTTAAGTACCAGAGACCAAAAAGGGCCTGAGTGAGGAAGCATGGAGAATCTCATTCTCATAACTCCTTGCTCCCGCTCTCCAGGCAAGAAGCAAAACTGGCTTCATCGGGTCCCTAAATATCCAGCGTTGGACTGATTATTGCTACCTTCCCCATTTCCTATTGGATCAGCAGTCAGGAAATCTGGGTTTTAGCCCAGACTCTGACATGACTTCTCTGTGGGATCTTGAGCAAGGTGTTATGTATTTATTGTTTCACCTACAAAATGTTGACTAAAATACCATGCTGCCCATCTTCAGATGGTAGTTTGGAAGATCAGCCTTTAAAACCTATAACAATGAGAGCTTCACTGTCATTGTGATAGATTCCAGATGTTCTCACTGCTAGTGGCTTGGAAAGTCTCCTAAAAGAACAGGTGTCAAGGGATTGAGAGTTTGGTATTCAAGGAGAACCTTGCAGATTTCCTCTAAAAGGATCTAGAAAGGCATTGGCAAGTCTCAGTGATTTAGAGGAGGGGCTGTCTTCAGGATTTGTGAATGGAGTGATGAGCTCTCATAAACAGCAATCAAAGCTATAAGGGATATAGAAGTAGCTCCTGTACATACATAGAGAGGTAATGTACTAATCGCGTTTGTCCAGAAGGTAATGGAACTGGGTTTCAGTGAATGGCTGCTTCCTGAGAGGCCCTCAAATGGGATAATAAAAAAAGGGGGGGGGGAGCGAAGTCCCACCACAGCTCCTCCTGAAGGCAAGTATTACAGGGACTATTTGGTGCTTCTACTGCTCATTATCTCCTGCTGGTGTCTGCACCCCAATTTTGCTTTAGGGGGATTTCATTTCCTTTTTTGGATATAGCTGGTGTCCCTTCCTCCCTCCGGTGACCCACGATAGGCTCATCAGATGGTCTCATGATAGAATTTGAATCTTAAACATTAACAAAAGACTGATAATAGTTGAAGTTTACTTAACCCAACAGCAGTATCTGAAATGACTTTCCATCACTTCTTGTCCCCTAAAACCCTGGCTCTTCCCTGACTTCTGTCCTCTGAGAGACCTCCGTGGGCCATCTAAGAAATTCTATTCTGCTTACGATCGCCTGAATAAGTTTCATTGGCTTGTTTCCAAACCACCCTAACTGAGCGTATTTCTTCCAGCAGGACCAGAGGGACTAATGTCAAAGGAGAAGATTCTATGGACCATCTCCAACCCATCCCATGCCCCCAAATTGAGAGCAAATGAATCTCACCAGCTGGAATCCCACCACTTGCTTGGACTCGTGGACATGCATGACATCTGAAGCCCTGTGAATGATGCTCCCTCTGACCTTCCGTTTCTGCCCCGTGAGGAAGTCCCTGGCTTCCTTGCCCATCTCATCCTGCTTGAAGGACAGCAGTGGGATCAGGTTGAGGAATTTGGGCTGTGTGCTCCCCCAGGCTGAACTCTGGGACTCTGCTTCTCGTCGTTTCCGAGACTTAACCTCTGAAAAGCCATACAGGGTCTTCAAGGCCTTTGTGGTCTCCTGGTCCAAGTCGGCTAGAAGGTCCTTCACGGCACTGTACCTGTGGAGGTGGGAAGGAAGAGTCAGGGAGAGGGGGCCCTTAGGGCCTATTGCAGAACGCTGACACTTCCCCATGCTGTTCTCCATCCACGTGCCATCTGCCTCGTCTCCTTGGTCAAGGAGACCAGGCCTTTTACAACTTGCCACTTCTAACAGGACTGCTAGCTTGAGCAAATGGGGACAGGAGCATGGGCAACCCTTGTGTGGCTTCCTGGAGCTTCACCTCTACCACTACTGCCAGCTTGCTCTCGGGGTGTGTTGATGACTTTGCCCCAACCAGCATTTCTGGAGTGGTGACTGTCTGTTGCCTCCCATAAACCAGCCACAGCGAAGACAAGTAAATAACTGGTAATGGAGAGTCTACCTAGGGGGTAGGATCTGTCTCCACCCAACACAATTTGCCCCTGCCCACTGATTCTTATGGAATCAGTGCAGGGAGGGAGGAAGATATAGCTGTTGCTTTGACAACCCACAAGACCAGAAGAATGATACAGGAGTTGACTGCATGAAGCCTAATGCTGCCGTCTTTTAATTTTCACAATACCAAATGGTCCCTGCCTCCTTCTTTACTCTCTCTTTCTCTCCCTTGCTCTCTGCATAGCATAACGATTGAAGGTGTGAACTCCAAAATCAAATGGCTCATGTTCCCATCCTGGTACTGGCTGTGTGACCTTAGACAAGTCACTTAGCCTTCCTGTGCCTTAGTTTTCTCATCCGTAAAATGTGGCTATTGGGAAGATCCAATGAGTTTATTATATATACAATTAAATGGTAGCTCTTATTCATATTGTTAGTGTCATTATATTTGATAACATTTCACTCCTCCATTTACAATGTAAGGTCCACAGGGGGCCAAGACTGTGTTTGGGTTGTTCAGTTCTTTGCCCCAGAACCTGGGACAGTGCATGGTAACTTGTTGAAGCTTTGTAAATGATTATGGAATAAATAATGGAAGGCAGGAAAGAGGAAAAGTAGGATGGAGGAAAAGAGGAAGGGAGGGAGGGAAAGCTATCTGACGGTGGAGGATGTACCTTAGAACTGATTTTGATTTTGAGTTTGTTACCCACTTTTTGAAGACTCTGGGCAAGTTAGTTCCCTTCGATAACCTTCCTCTCTCTGCTCTTCCCTCTTCACCACGCCCACACCTGCTCTGAGAAATTCTGCCAGATTCTGAGCTGTCTCACAGATCAGTTTTCAACAGTCCTGAGAACTGGATGACCCACTTAGAACAGGCCCCATGGCAGACAAGTGGACATAACCAAGGGTTGACCCTGACCAGAGCCCAGTGGTCTCAATTAGTGGGGCTGGGCTTACATAGATATGAGGGCTTGGGGCAATCGAAATGCTTCCGGACGTCACCTGAGTGTCACTTCTAAGTCAGCCTTGAGCTCACGTTCCTGGGGAGAGTGAGGGCGTGAACTTGAAGAACTCGGGGGAAATGGCTAAGCTGGGCTTGGCGTGGGTGTAAGTATGTGGGCATATTTGTGCTTTTTTGGGGGGGGGGGAGGGGGACTAGCTCACTCCAGGCCCAACCCAGTGAAACTGAGTTTTGTAGCTCTCCCCTTTCTACCCTTGGAAGTAGCTGACTCATTGCCAACTTGGAATAGATGTAGAGCCCGGGAGAGGGCCGTTTGCAAATGTTGGCACCGCATGCAAATTTCCTAACAGTGTGTTTGCAGGCTGAAGTGGCCCCCAGGCGCCCAGGGCGTCCCCTTCCCGAGGGGCTTGGGCAACAGGAGGGGACACAGCCCTCGCTCCCATGTCCCTGCTCTGTCTCTTACTTGTAAGGGTTGATGTTGCAGATGGTGACAGCGGGAAAATCCAGCTTCTGGAAGTGGACTTTAATGGAGACCGAAACGGTGTAGAAGGAGAGGACCAGGAGGGCGCACTGCCAGAGAATGAGGGCCACGGCGGTCAGCGTGAACAGAATCCAGAGCAGGCGGCGGAGGCGCCCGCGGGACACCACGATGCGCCGGCAGCCGTGCGTGTTGGTGGTGAGGCAGTACCAGCGCATCAGCTCTTTAATGGTGGGCGCCTGAGGCCCCGTCACCGGCAGGTTCTTCTTGATTTTGGCTTTGATCTTCTCTCTGGGGGCCATGGCCAGCTGGGACTCCAGGGGCGAGGAGCAGGCGAGCTGGGGCGGCAGCGAAGAAAAGCAGGTGAGCTCACTCGCGCGCGAGCCTACTGGCCCATCCCAGGAGGTTGGGGAGCTGGGAAACACCAGCCCAAGTGCCCTCCGAGGCCTCCAGCTTTTTTCCCTCTTTGGGCTGGTCTGCCTGAGTTCTGAGATTCTGAGACCTTGGCCCCTTCTCCAGGATATTTGTTTTGGGTCACCGCAGCTGCCAAAGTGGCTGCCGCCTCCTCTTCAGCGCTACTCCCCCACCCCAAGCCCTGTGGGTCCTGGATGAGGTCTAACCCGTGAAGCACTGATCCTTCTGGCTGAAGGACCTTTCCCCAGAGTCCCTGGAGCAGGAGTCCTCAGAAGAAACCTGCACCGCCCTCTGCACCCCTCTTGTCACCTTCCTGGGTGGTAGGGGTATTGCAAGTCCAGCCTTATCTTGGCCTTCACCTGCCTTCCTCCAGGCAGCAACCTTACCTCCTCATCCTCCCTGGCCCTACCCCAGAATACAGCTACCTATCGAAGAAATCTGGCCCTTCCTAACTGGATCTTCCCAAATCCTTTTCCCTGCTACTTTATGGCAAGCGGAATGATTTCTCTTTACAGTCAAGCTCTCATTGTTTACAAGCATGGAATAGGGCAATTGCCTGCAACTGTTCGCAGGGTCCTGTGCTGAAATTCCCTTGATCCTAAGATACCCATTAATTGTGGAAATGTATCTTGATTTATTGACAGTTTGAGGGTGTGTAGGGAGTGTTGGAAAACAAATGACTACAGTAATCAATGTACAAGATGCATCTCAATTACAGAAACTTTACAATGTGAAATAACACTCATTCTAATTTTATATTAGAAATTAACTAATATATATATATATACTCACATAGGCTCATTACACATTTTTAATATATAGTCATATATCTGTGTATATATAGACTCTTCCTACATTTCACTTCTCTTTATACTTCTTTTCATGTTTCAACAGCCCCACAAGGTAAGTTTACTATTATTATCTCCACGTTACAAAGGACAAAAATGAGCTCAAAGAAATGGAGTTACTTGTGCAAGATCACGCAGCCTTACCCCCTATGGTATATGTCTTTGAGGGGCTGGGAATTGTGCTGGGTGCTGCCCCCCTCCTCAGTTAGTTAACTAGCAGCACCCTGGACTAAAGGTCAGAGGAAAGAGAAGGAATCCCTAGTGATTTAATTTTCAAACTTAGTAAATGTGACTGCTTTCCATGACTTGTGAGGCAATGGTATGGGGGTGGGGGGGAGTATAGTATATGCAAATTCTGTTCCCTATGCCCTCCACAGGTGACAGAGGCAAATGTGGAGTAGGATATAGGGGGTGGTCCCTACACCTGTTTCTGGGACAAGGGCTTTGGTTTGCCCATCAAGTTCTTCAGGCAGGATTTTGGATTTGAAGAGTTACTTTTTCTCTACCCTCAACCCATAGGATATGGTCCCAGATTGGAAGCTGGAGCCAAGCTGGGAGGCTTTTAGGTTTATGGTATGAAGGAAATAGAGGGATGAGGGTGGAGGTGAGATGTCTGGAGGCAGCCGAACCTCTCCAGCACCTGCACAGACCTGTCATTTTACTGGGATGAGGGAAACCATCTCTAATCCTTAAAATTATGTTATTAGCCTCTTGGCAAGAGGAATATAACTTATTTTATTGTTTTAAATATTGCCCACCGCACCTCCCTTCTCCCTTGCTACAATCCAAAACCAAAAGAACTTTGCAAGAGTTTGTTTTAAAACCTGGGTCCAGGTTCAATTTCCTTTCAGATAAACTGCAGCCCAGGGAAGCTTTCCTCCACTGTGAATGCTGAACAGAAACGATGATTCTGGAAGCTCCTTGTCCTTGTCTCTTCAGTCATGTCACTGGAGAGAACCTCCAGGGCCCCTCTGCCCTTTCCCAGGGCTGACCTTGACCTCAGCGGACCACAGAGGAGGTCACGGGTGAAAGAAGGGAACCCATCTTACTCCTCACAAAACTGAAAAATAGTCACACAAATAATATTCCAACTTCAAAACCAAACAAAGTTGAAGCTTCTATTAGGTTGCTCTGCTTGATTAAATAAGATGCCCTTGTGGAAGAATTAATAGCTGCCACACAGCACTCCCTCTTCTAGGTACTTTACAAGTATTAACTCATTTAGTTTTCACCACAGTCTTCTGAAGTGGGTACCCTGATTTCTCCCACTTTACAAATGAGGAAACTGAGGCACCAAGAGGTTAAGTAGCTTGCCTAAGGTTACACTAGTAAGTGGCTGGGCTGGGATTCGAACTCAAGGAGCTGTGCCTTTCATTACTAGCTATTCTACTCCTCAAATAATAATAACCACCTGCAGCACCACAATAGCAGTAATGGCAGCTGGCTTTTATCACTCCCTTAGTCTATGCCCAGGCCTGGTCCTCAGCTCCCTTTCCACATTATCTTATTTAATCCTCACTACAGTTATATGCGGTGCTATGACCCCATTTCACAGAGGAGGAAACTGAGGTTGGGAGAGGTTAGGGAACTTGCCCAAGGCCACCAGCCTAGGAAGGAATCAAATAATTCCTTTGAATTCCAGAGCCCAGTCTCATAAGAGAGACTCTCCTGTACCCTCCCCCTCTCCCTTCGCCCCCACTTGAAGGAACGGAAGCTTGGGGAGGGGTAAGAGATTTGCCCAAGTCTAGGGTCCAGAGCGGCGGCCAGGGAGTCGCGGAGCAGGGCTTATCCGCATCGCGCGCCCCAGCCTCTCTCGCTGTGCGGGAATCGTTTGAGCCTCAGGCTCGCGGATCCCACCCTCACCCCGCCCCCGAGCTCCTCTCGGCGACTCCGCAGCCCTTGCGCAACCCACGCGGAGCGACCGGGCACAGGTCTGTGGCCGCAGCCACCTCTGCCCGGGGAGCCCGAGATGAAGCCTCCGGAGAGATCCCAACCAACCCCGTTCGAGTGTTTGCTTCTTTCTGGAACAACCACCATCCCAGAGAAAACATTTCAGAGTGAAATGAACAATCGCGGTCAAGTCCACGCGTCTCTGCAGAACATGGAAAGGGACTGGACGGTTGCGGGGCGGAGAGAGGGGGCAAGGCGCGGTCGCTGACCCCCCGCGAACAGCTTAGACGCGGCTCGCGCCCCAGCTCAGTGACCCCCCATCGACCCAGAAAGGTCGATCCCAGCCTCGGGAGGCGGCCCCGGGCTGGTCCCGGCGTGGCCACTCACCCACGGGGCCCAGCGACCGCTCCGGTGCGGAGCTCACCTGACTCAGTTCCGATGCGTGCGCGGCTCGTGGACGTGCGACCGGCTCGGTTCTCTTGCACTGACAGCACGAGCATCCCTCGGCCGCTGCGGCCACCTGTTCTTGTTGGCCGGACCTGGGCCCCGCCCCCCCAAGGCCCGCCTCCACCTGTGCAGGTGGATTCCCCAGGTCGCCCAGGATGTGCCGGCGGCCGCCCGGAGCGTGCCATGGTTCCGCAGCGCCCCCTACTGACCTGAGGCCGCTCTGCGCCCCAGCTAGACTGCGAGGTGCCTTCCTCTGCCACCGCGCGGCGCCTGCTGCCGCCCCGACGCCACTCTGCACCCTGCACCCCAGCAGGGTCTCTGTGGCACCTTTCCCACGGCACCTCGCAGCGCCCCCTGTCGCCCCGTCCTGCCCGCGCTCTGCACTCCAGTCCAGATGGCTGGTGCCATCCCCACCCCAGCACCAGGAGGAACCGCAGGCAGCCCCCGCTGGTGTGCAGCTCCCAGCCTCGTGCCCTCGGGCTGCCTCCTGACTGGGAGCGTGAGGCTGCTGCAGGGCCCACTTGCGTGCAGCTCCTTCTTTGGTCCCTTCGGCAGCCTTTTTCCCAGGGACTCTTGCAGATAACTAAAGAAATGAGGTTAGAAAATTGCAGTTGGGAGGCATCATAGAGACGCCTCGGCCACAGCCCATTGAGTAGGGAAGAAACCGGCCCAGAAAGGAGAGGTGTGTGTTCTAGCCCGTAACTTGTCAGACTTTAACGTGCTTACGGATCACCTGCGGATCTTGTTAAAGTGAAATTTTTTATTAAGTAGGTATGGGCCAGCTTGAGGGATCTGCATTCCTGATAATTTCCCCCATGCTGCTGCTGCTGCTGGTCCACATTTGGAGTAGCAAGGGGCTAGAGGACTTACCCAGGGGGTGGAAACAGGTCCAGTATTTTGGGAGGGCAGTTTAAAGAAAGGCCCCTACAAAAATCTCAACCTTTTTCTTTTGTCCATGCTCACGGTAAAGAATTCAAATGATAAAGAGAAAAATGGAAGCCTTCCCATAATCTGCAAACCCTACTAAATAACGATGCTTTGTCCCTCCCCCGTTATGTCTTTCCTATATAATATACACACACACACACAGAATCACCTGCACCATAAAAATAATAAGAATGGTTTTAAAAGATGCCAGGCTAGTTGACTAAATGTCAGGGATAAGACCCAAAATCAGGTCTAGGTAGCTACAGGATAGAGTGAACTTGGGCTGCATTTGGCTTCCTTTTAAAAATCAAGCTAAAATATATATACAGAAAAATGCACAGATTTTAAGGGTACAATTCAATGAGTCTTGGTAAATGTGTACACTCACGTAACCATCACCCTAATTGACATATAGAACATTTCCAACAACTCAAAAAGTTCCCACAAGCCCCTCTCCACTCAGTTTCTCCATAGGCAACCACTGTTCTAATTTATTTCACAATAGATTGGTTTTCTTCATTCTTTTTTTTTTTAACTTTAATATTTTTATTGTGGTAAAATATATATAACACAAAATTTGCCATTTTAACCATTTTTTAAGTATGCCTTTACTGTGTTGATTACATTCCTAATGTTGTACAGCCATAATCGCTATTTCCAAAAAATTTCAACCCCCGTAAAAGAAACTGTACTCATTAGGCAATGACACATTATTCTTCGCCACCCCCTTTCCATCCTGGTAACCGGTAATCTCCTTTCTGTCTCTATGAATTTGCCTGTTGTAGATATTTCTTATAAGTGGAATTATAAAATATGTGGTCTTTTGTTTCAGGCTTCTTTTACTTAGCATAATGCTTTCAAGGTTCATTCATGACATAGCATGTGTCAGAACTTCATTCCTTTATATTGCCAACTCCTTACTATTCCATTATATAGATATACCACATTGTGTTTATCCATTCATCTGTTGATGGGCAGTCGGGCTGTTTCCATCTTTTGGCAATTGTGAATAATGCTGTTGTGAACATCGGCATACAGGTATATTTTTAAGTCTCTGGTTTCAGTTATTTTAGGTATATACTTAAGAGTGGAATTGATGGATTATATGGTAGTTCTGTGTTTAACTTTTTGAGGAACTGCCAAACTGTTTTCCACAGCAACTGTACCATTTTACGTTCCCACTACTAGTATTTGAGGGTTTCTCCACATTCTCGTCAATATGCCAGCTTTACAGTCTTATTTATTATAGCCATCCTAGTGGGTATGAAGTGGTATCTCATTGTGGGTTTGATTTGCATTTCCCTAAAGACTAATGGCGTTGAACATCTTTTCATGCTTATTGGCTATTTTATATCTTCTTTGGAGAAATGTCTATTCATGTCCTTTGCCCATTTTTAAATTGGTTGGTTGTTTTATTGCTGTTGAGTACTTTTTATATTCTGGATATTAAATCCTTATCAGATATATGATGTGCAAATATTTTCTCTTATTTTGTGGGTTGACTTTTCACTCTCCTGATAATATCTTTCGATGTACAAAAGATTTTAATGAAAGTCCAATTTATCTATTTTTGTTGTTGTTGCCCTTGCTTTTGGTGTATATTTAACAAAGCTTTACCAAATCTAAAATCATGAGGATTTCCCCCTATCTTTTCTGCTAAAATTCTTTTAAGAGTTTTAGATCTTAAATTTAAGTCCTTGATCCACGTTGAGTTAATTTTTATATGTTTTGTGAGGTAGCGTTCCAATTTCATTCTTTTGCAGGTGGATATCCAGTTTTCCAGCATCATTTGTTGAAGAGATTGTTCTTTCCCCATTGAATGGTCTTGGCACCCTTGTTGAAAATAAGTTGACCAAGATGTGTGAGTTTATTGGGTCTATATATCTATCCTCATGCCAGTAGCACTCAGAAAAGATTTTATATCATAATTTATAACTCCACCTTTTCCATGAAACTTTCTATGTACAGGACTATTACAGTTGCATTCTCTTATTATTAGTAGCTCATTACATTTACTTTTTAGAATCCATTTTTTTGGCATTTAGTTTTATTTAATTATATTTTATTAACTAAGGGATAATTTTGTAGTTAATGACTTACCATTAAAGAAACAGTAAATTTCAAAGTGAAAGAATATAAACTGCTTTGATATCATTTTGGCTGTAAAACAAATTGAGTTACTGAAGTGGTAACTTTAAAATTAAGTTAGATTCCTATGTTGTTTTTCAGAGTAATTCAGCAATGGCTCATTTGGAAAATGTATCACTGTGAGCCTTAGCTTCCTGGAAGGATGGGAGTTGGGAGAACTTTGAAGGCTTTTAAAATAAAATCTTAAATGTCCTTTTTAAAATCAATTTTATTGAAACGTATTCATAAAGCAAACACCCATCCAAAATATACAATCAGTGGTATTCGGTATAATCACAGAGTTGTGCACTCATCACTTCAATCAATATTAGAGCATTTTCATTACTCCAATAATAATAATAATAAACAAAAACAAACTCTCCCCCTAGTAGTTACCTTTTAATCTCTCTATCCTTTCCCTGCCATATATAACTGCTATTCTATTTCCATCTCTCTAATTTATTTGTATTTATATTTTGTATAGATGGGGCCAAACAATATGTAATATATTTTGTCTAGTTTCTTTCACTTACCCTATTTTCTTTTTTTACCATTGATGGAAGATTATTAATCTATTACTATACACTGCTGTCCATAGTCTGCTTTGGTTGTATTTTTGCTCAGATATCATCCTGATATTGATATCTTGTAACATCAACAAGCATTTGTTTTGTTTCAGAGTAAAACATTCTTATATATGCCATATTACCCATACTCATTTTTCACATGAGGGTTTTTGATATTAATATCTTGTAATATTAACGTACTTTTGTTCTGTTTCAGAGAAAAACAATCTTATATATGCAATATTTACCCATACTCATTTTTCACATGAGGGTTCGCTATGCTGTACAGTCCCATGTATCATTTCTTAGCTTTCCTTCCAGTCATATACAGGACCTTAGACTTTCCCTTTCAACGACTGACATACCCGTATATTAGCACTTCTAGTTACAAACACTATGATGTGATTTCACCATTTCTATTTATTTCCAAAAATTTATGACTTTTTACCAGTTCTGTACAGATTAAACCTCAGCTTTCCATTCTCTACCATTCCATTTCCTAGTGACCTATATTCTAGTTATCAACCCCATGAGTTGCTCATTATATTTAGTTCATAGTAGCTCAATTATACAATATTTGTCCTTTTGTGTCTGGCTTGTTTCACTCAACATAATGTCCTCCAGGTTCATCCATGTGTCATATGCTTCACGACTTCATTTCTTCTTACAGCTGAATAATAGTCCATTGTATGTATATGTATACTGGATGATGGACAACTGGTTCATTTTCATCTTTTGGTAACTGTGAATAATGTTGCTGTGAACTTTTTGATGTGCAGATGTCTCTTCATGTCACTGCTCTTAGTTCTTCTGGGAGCATACCTAGGAATGGTATGGCCATCTCACATGGTAAATCTATATTTAGCTTCCATAGAAACCGTCAGACAGTCTTCCACAGTGGCTGTACCATTCTACCTGCCCACCAACAGTGAATAAGAGTTCCTATCTCTCTACATCCTCTACAACACCGGTAGTTTTCTGTCTTTTTGATAGTGAGCATTCTAATAGGGGTGAAATGATAGCTCATTGTAGCTTTGATTTGCATTTCCCTAATAGCTAGTGATGTTGAATATTTTTTCATGTGTTTTTTTAGCCATTTATATTGCTTCTTTGGACAAATGTCTGTTCAAGTCTTTTGCCATTTTTTAATCATTATTGTTTGTCTTTTTACTGTTGAGTTGTAGGATCTCTTTATATATAATGGATATTAAACTCTTATTGGATATGTGATTTCCAAATATTTCTCCCAGTGAGCTGGCAGCCTTTTCATCCTTTTGACAAAGTCCTTTGAGGTGCAAACGTGTTTAATTCTGATCAGGTCTCATTTATCTATGGTTTCTTTCATTGCTCGTGCTTTGGGTGTACACAAGATCTTGAAGATGTTTCCCTACATTTTCTCCTATTAGTTTTATGGTCCTGGCTTTTATATTTAGGTCTCTGATCCATTTTGAGTTGATTCTTGTATAGGAAGTGAGATAGGGGTCCTCTTTCATTCTTTTGGTTATGTGTAAACAGTTCTCCCAGCACCATTTGTTGAAGAGACTGTTTTGTCCCAGTGAAGTGTACTTAGTAGGCTTGTCAAAAACCCGTTGACCATAGAGGTAAGAGTCTATTTCTGAACTCTCAATTCAATTCTATTGATCAATGTGTCTATCTTTATGCCAGTACCATGTTGTTTTGACCATTGTAGCATTGTAATGTGTTTCAAGGTCAGGAAATGTGAGTCTTCCTACTTTGCTCTTCTTCCTTAGGATGTTTTTGGCTATTTAGGACCATTTTCCTTCCAAATAAATTTGGTAATTGACTTTTCTATTTCTTTAAAGTAGGCTGTTGGGATTTTGATTGAGATTGCAGAGAATTTATAGGTTAGTGTGGGTAGGACTGACATCTTCACGATATTTAGTCTTTCAATCCATGAACACAGAATGTCCTTCCATTTGTTTAGGTCTTCAATGATTTCTTTTAGCAGTGTTTTGTAGTTTTCTGAATACAGGTCCTTTACATCTCTGGTTAAATTAATTCCTAGGTATATGAGTCTTTTTGTTGCTATTGTAAATGGAACTTTTCCCCCTGATTTCCTCCTCAGATTGTTCATTACTAGCATATAGAAACATTACTGATTTTTGTGTGTTCATTTTGTATCCTGCCACTTTGTGGAACTCATTTATTAGCTCTAGTAGCTTTATTGTAGAATTTTTGGGATTTTCTGAATATAGGATCATGTCATCTACGAATAGTGAACGTTTTACTTCCTCTTTTCAAATTTAGATGCCTTTTATTTCTTTTTTGGTCTAATTTTGCTCTAGCTAGAACTTCTAGTACAATGCTGAATAACAGCGGTGACAGTGGGAATCCTTGTATTGTTCCCGATCTTAGAGGGAAAGCTTTCAACCTTTCCCCATTAAGTACAATGTTGGCTGTGGGTTTTTCATATATACCCTTTATCATGTTGAGGAACTGTCCTTTTATTCCAATCTTTCAAAGTGTTTTTAATCAAGAAAGGATGCTGGATTTTGTCAAATGCCTTTTCTACGTCAATTGAGATGATTGTGTGGTTTTTTTTTTTCAATTTGTTAATGTGGTGTATTATATTAATTGATTTTCTTGTGTACCAAGAATAAATTCCACCTGATTGTAATGTATAATTCTTTTAATATGCTTTTGTATTCTATCTGCAAGTATTTTGTTGAGAATTTTTGCATCTATGTTCATTAGAGAGATTGGTCTGTAACTTTTTGTAGTATCTTTATCTGGCTTTGGTATTTGGGTAATGTTGGCTTCATAAAATATGTTGGGTAATCTTCCCTCCTCTTCAATTTTTTGGAAGAGTTTAAACTGAATTGGTGTTAATTCTTCTCAAAATGTTTGATAGAATTCACTTGTGAAGCCATCCGGTCCTGGACTTTTCTTTGTTGGGAGATTTTTGATGACTGAGTCTATCTTTTTCTTGAGATTGGTTTGTAGAGTTCTTGAATTTCTTGTACAGTCAATGTAAGTTTTTTGTGTATTTCTAAGAATTTGTCCATTTCGTCTAGATTGTCTAATTTGTTGGCATAAAGTTTCTCATAATATTCTCTTATGATGCTTTTCTGTGGGGTCAGTCATAATGTCCCCCCTTTCATTCCTGAAATTATTTATTTGCATCTTATCTATTTTTTCTTTGTTAGTCTAGCTAAGGGCTTGTCAATTTTATTGATCTTGAAGAACCAGCTTTTGGTTTTGTTGATTTTCTCTATTTTTATGGTCCTCAATTTCATTTATTTCTGCTCTAGTCTTTGTTATTTCTTTATTAATGCTTGCTTTGGGGTTGGTTTGCTGTTCTTTTTATAGTTCCTCCAGATATTCAGTTAGATCTTTGATTTTAGCTTTTTATTCTTTTTAAATACAGGTGTTCAGGGCTATAAATTTCCTTTGCAGCACTGCTTTTGCTGCATCCCCTAAGTTTTGATAAGTTGTATTCTCAGTTTCATTCATCTGAAGATATTTACCAAAATCTCTTACTATTTATTCCTTGACCCACTGATTGCTTAGGAGAGTGTTGTTTAGCCTCCACATATTTGCAAAATTTCCCCTTTCCTGCCTATTATTGAGTTCCAGCTTCATTCCATTTTGACCAGAAAAGGAGCTTTGTATAATTCCCATCTTTTTAATATTTATTGATACCTGATTTGTGACCCAACATGTGGTCTATTCTGGAGAAAGATCCATGAGCACTTGAGAAGAATGCATAGCCTGCTAATTTGGGGTGCAATGTTCTGTATATGTCTTTTAGGTCTAGCTCATTTATCATATTGTTCAAGTTTTCTGTTTTCTTGTTGTTCCTCTGTCTCGTTGTTCTTTTTATTGATGTGAGTGGTGTGCTGAAGTCTCCAACTATTATTATACAGGCGTCTATTTCTCCTTTCAGTTTTGCCAGAGTTTGTCTCATGTATTTTGGGACATCCTGGTTAGATGCTTAGATATTTATGACTGTTACTCCTTCCTAGTGGATTGTCCCTTTTATTAATATATAATGGCCTACTGTATCTATTATAACTATTTTGCATTTAAAATCTGTTTGGTCCAATATTAGCATAGCTACTCCTGCTGTTTTTTGGTACTGTTTGCATGAAATATCTTTTTCCCAACCTTTCACTTTCAGCTTATTTGTGTCCCTGGTGAGTCTCTTGTAGACAGCATATGGATAGCTCATGTTTTCTTATCTATTCTGTCATCCTATATCTTTTGATTGGAGAGTTTAATCCATTCAAGTTCAATATTAACTGTAAATGCATTATTTACTTCCACCATTTTATCCTTTGACTGTCATATCTTATTTTCATCTGTCCTTCTTCTCTTTTGGTTATCTTTTCTGATAGTTTTCCCTTCTACACTCTCCTCCAGGCCTCTCTCTTCTGTCTTTTCTTTTTGGGCTGCAGAACTCCCTTTAGTGTTTCCTACAGAGCCAGATTCTTATTTACAAACTCTCTTAGTTTCTGTTAATTTTGAATATTTTAAACTCAACTTCATATACAAAGGACAATTTTATTGGATAAAGAATTCTTGAATGGCAATTGTGGCAGTTTGAATTCCCAAAAAAGAGATAAATTATGTTTGTAAACTGTTTTGTTCCTCTGGGTGTGATACCCTTTGGTTGTATTAAATTCAAAGGTTTAAGTTTACTTGATAAAAGATTAGGGCTTTGATTCAACCACATCAGTAGGGTGTGACTCAGGGTTGAGTTCCTGCCCCCTTGGTGGGCTCATATAAATGGACACTCACTCAAGAAGACACACAGGAAGAGAGCTCCATAGATGCTGCCAGACTGATATAAGAAGCCCTGAGATACAAGCCCTATGCCAAGCTGAGATTGGAAGAAGCTGGGCCCACGGAGCCTTACGAGGAAGATGGAAGGAGGGACCAGGCACACATCACCTGCCATCTTGCTTCAAAACATGGCAACTGACTTGAGTGAGACAGCAGCCTTGAGCTGGACTCTTTAGGCCTTGTAACTGTAAGTTTTTACCCAAATAAATACCCTTTATAAAAGCCAACAGATTTCTGGTACTTTGCATCAGCATCCCTTTGGCTGGCTAATACAGCAAATTCAGCATCTTAATTATATCATACCACTGTCTTCTCATCTCTATAGCTCTGGTGAAGAGTCAACACTAGGTCTTACTGGGTGTCCTTTGTATGAGATGGTTTGCTTCTTCCTTGCTGCTCTCAGAATTTTCTCTTTATCTTTGGCATTTGACATTCTGAGGAATATGTGTTTTTCCCTCTTTAGTTTTACCTGTTATATCTTCTACATCACTGATTCTTTCTTCTATGGTTTCAAATCTGCTGTTGTATGCTTTTAATATGTTTTTATGTTTTTAATCTCACCCATTGTGTCTTTTTTGTGAACAAGAACTTATTTCTTAAATTTACTTGATTAGAGATGATAAATGACAGAACTTTTACAACATTTAGTTATGTCAACATAGAAATATAGCTGTAGTTATAATTAGTACATGCAATTCACTGCAACATGGTAAAAATACATACAATACAAGCCTTCTATGTGAAGTCAGATTAGGTGTGGGGGTAAAACAGCAAGTGAACTTGAAAGTATTATACTTCTGAATAAATGGGACACAGCAAGGATATAAAAAGGTGACATACCTAATGTTAATCACTGCATTGTAGTACTAATAAATCATTGTGTCTTTCATTTCCATAAGCACTGTTTTATTTTCTATTCAAGTTTTCAAATTCTTCTTTGTGCTTACCCAATGTCTTCTTGATGACCTTTCTCTTTTTAGCCATATTGTCCTTTAACTCTTTGATTTGATTTAGGAGATTTGTATAAACATCATTGATTAGTTATCTCAAATCCTATATCTCATCTGGGCTTTGATTTGTTCCTTTGCTTGAGCCTTATCTTACTTTTTTTTAAGTATGGCTTGTAATTTTTTGCTGTTGTATAGGTATCTGATTATAATGGTGAGTTTACCCTGATGCTCAGTCTTTGACAGACCTCTCTGCTCAAACTCTGGTGGGAATGTGTTCACTGTAACCCCAACTGGGCAGACAGTGTGGAAATGATGTGGTGGAGAATTCTTCCTCAGGGCAGGCTATTCAGAGCCAAGCCTCACAAACCAAACTTTCTCAAAAGCTGCTCTACTCCCTTGACTGGCTGCCCACCTGGGGAGGAAATAAACTCCACTCTCCTCTGCATTTCAGTAACCACTCCAGGTCAGTAGGGAGGATGTTTGAGAGGGTTGGAGCTATTTAGTGCCCTGCTGGCTCCCAGGGTAAAAAAAAATGGTGGGGACCCACCCGGCCTGGAACGGCATGACTCATGGGAGTGAATCATGACTCACAGCAACCAAATTTGTTGGACAAATGCTGAATTGGCCATAGGCTGAATCTCTCTTTCTCTCCTTTCCTGGGGAAGTGGACTCCTGTGACCCCCTCCATCCATAGCCACTGGCCATGTGCCCGAGGACTCAATGCTGTTTGCTCCAGGGTGGGGGGATTGGCATCAGCAGCTGCAGCTGCAGCTTTTACTCACAGACCTTTTCCATTGAATCTCCTTTTCTGTGCCTCTCTCTCTTCTGGGTGGTGTCCTAAGCCCTAGAACAGTTTTCTGGACCAGTTTTCCACTATGCCATTTCTGTCTCTGATTATTGAGTTATAACTACTCTAGTTTTATAGATGAGGGGATTGAGACTCAGAGAAGTTGAATTTACCATTTATTTACCCTTTAAGCAGCAGAGCCAGGATTTACATCCACATCTGCTTTTCTACAAAGCCCACGTTTATCCACAAAGCTGCACCAGAATCTTGCTTTGGGTGGAAACCAACCCTTATCATACTCCTGGATCCAACTGAAACAATGTCAAGAAGTCCTTGGAAACCAGGGAAGTTCAGTGTCTGGGATGGAGAGAGGTCCCTAACTTTCTCTGCCATGAGGCAGAAAGCCTTCTCTCAAGATATCTGCATAAGGTCTGGTCAATCAAAGTTGTAAAAATTATCTTGATGTGGTAGGATGTATTATGTACCCCAACAGACACATGCTCTTAATTTTAATCCATGTCCCTGTAGATGTGAACCCATTGAAAACAAGACCTTTTGAAGAAGTTATTTTTAGTTACAGTGTTGCCCATCTGAATGAAGGTAGGTTTTGATTCCAATTACTGAGGGCTTTATAAAGAGAACCTGGAAGTCACAGAAGTGAGAAAAGAGAATACATTGCCATGTGATGGAAAGCAAAGGAACCCCAAAGATTGCTGGAGGCCAGCACCAGGAAGAAAGCAAGCCTTGCTGATATCTTGATTTTGGACTTCTAGCCTCAAGACTGTGGGCCAATAAATTCCCATTGTTTAAGCCAATCCACTGTCTGGTATTTTTGATAGCAGCTCAGGCAAACTGATACTTGGGTACAGAGTGGTGTTGTCACTGAACCATTTATAAGAATTTAAGCAACTTCTTTTCCCTCTGGAAGCATCAGTGAGTGACCAATTTTATAAAATGTAACTAGAATATGACCACTTGTCACTACCTCTGGGGCCACTATGCTGCTTCAATCCATTATAATTTCTCACCTGGATCCTTGCCACATCTCCTAACTAGTCTCACTCATTCTACCCAGTATAGTCTATTGTCAATATATCAGTCAAAGGGATCTTATTAAGTTAAAGCCAGATCACCTTACCCCTCTGTTTTAAACACCTTCAGTGGCTCCTCACATCATTCAGAAAAAAAGTCAAAGCCCTTAGGATCACCTACAATGTCCTACATGAGCTGGCCCCTATAATCACTCAGCCCTCATCTCCTACTACTCTGGCTCTGGTTCATTCTGCTTCATCAGTGGCTTCTTGTTGTTCCTTGAACATGACTGACACTCTCCTGTCTCAGGGCTTGGTACTTGTGTTCCCTCTGCTTGAACTGCTCCCCCACTCCCACAACATATGCCCAAATAGTCACATGGACTGTGTGGCAGTTTGATGTAATTATGAATTCCAAAAATATAATTGAATCATGCTTGTAAACTGATCTGTTAATCTGGGCATGATTAGGTTAGGATTAGGGCGTTGAGCCCCACCCCTTGGTGGGTGGGGAATTGAATATAAAATGCAAGGCAAAGGAAAGTTGAAGCAGTCTTTTGAGAAGCAGTTTTGATGTTGGAAAGAAGGTCCCAGGAGAAGAGAAGCAAGCCGTTTGCCTGATCATCTGCAGCTGACCTTGTGGGGGAAACAGGAGCTAAGCCCAGAGAGAAACGCAGCCCCGGGAAGAGAGGAACCCCAGAAGCCTGAACCCTGGCAAACGCCGGCAGCTGTCTTGCTATAACACGTGGCAATGGACTGTGGTGAGAGAAGAAACTTAACGCTTTATGGCCTGGTATCTGTGAACTTCTACCCCAAATAAATACCCTTTGTAAAGACCAACCCATTTTTGGTATTTTACATTAGCACCCCTTTGGCTGACTAATACAGACTGCCTCCTTGCCTCTGTCAGGTCTTTGCTTTAAAGTGATTCTTCTATCATTTAGGATTTTCGTGGCTACCCTACTTGCAGTGATTTCCCCATCATTCCAATACTTTCTGCCCTCTTCCTATTTCATTTTTCTCTATAGCAAACCTGCCCAAGATCCTGGCCAACACCCCACACCACACCACCCCCACTGATTTCGGATGCCCCAGTCATGCAGCATTATTTTGGCAAGACTCAAACTCAAATAGGAGCTTTGGAAGACCCAAATACTTCAGGACTATTGTGACAAGTGACACAAGCCTCTAATAGGAGAGCTCAGAGCCTAGAAAACCCAACCACTGAAGGGCCAAGCTGAAAAAGTATTAAAATCACTCACTTTCAACATCAGTTACTCCCTCCTCAATGATCTGAGAGGCGTTCCTTGGAATCAGTTTTGGTAAAGTCGTTGGTTTCAGGTAACAGAGGCTGAGTCAAATTAGCATAAGCAAGAAGAAGAAATAGAAAATGGATGTAGCCAGGGGTATTTTACAGAATCCAAAGAGACACAAATAAGGCCTCAGGAGATGGAACCCAGGAAAGTTCTAGATCCCTCAGGAGGAGAAATTTGTAGGCTTTCTTGAGTTCCCCAGCTCTTTTAGTCTCTGCTGCTCTTCAGGAGTGATTTGGTTGGCCACTCACCTTCCAATGAGCTAGCTTCCTTGGGTTAGATGTCCTTACCCTTGGTCCAACCAGCTAGCACCTTGAGGGTAGGGACACGTAGACTAAATATGGCTGTGGGGGCCTATCACTTTAAGCGGATGGGCACTTCTCAGATAATGTTGCTGTGGGTAAAGAAGGAACCTATAATTAAGGAAGTGAACCAATGCCCCCATTTCTTGTCAATGTTACTACTTCTAGTCCACTTAGGATAAGGCAATATTAGGTGAGGCTTACAGTGACCCCTAAATGCACACATTCCATAGACTTGCTCACTGAAAGCAATGGTGTGGTGGTGGTTTGGTTTTGCCTATTGACATCTCCCCCGCTCTCAGTCCATGTGGTTGAAGTGGAGTCGAACACATCCTTAGCTCTAGTTCTAGCCAAACAGTTTATCTCATCACTCCAGCCACAGTGTTTCAAGAGTGGGCTTGGGCCCCAATTCAATCCAATGAGGAAGTTTGCTGGAAATTTGCATGGGAGAGCTTCTCTTTTGTTGGAGCTACTAGTAGAAAGCATATGTGAGCCAGGAGCTACTGGAAGTCTGCCATGGGGCCTGGGAGGGAAGCCAATACTGAGAAAGACAGAGCTAAGAGATGGAGTGAGTTCCAGCCCCAATGATAAAATAGAAGTCTCTGGATCTATACTATTTAAAGCTGGGTCTACCACCTGCATTTATTAGTCAATACATTTGCTTTTGTGCATAAGACATTTTGATTTGTTGTTGTGTTTTGTTTTGTTTTTTTTTGTTGTTGTTGTTTTGTTTTGTTTTTCTTCAGTAGAAACCAAAAGAGTCCCAACTAATACAGAGAATAAAAATTCTACCTTCCCATTTGGATGGGGTGGTGCCCTACTTATCCAGTTCCTGATGCAGGAGCTACAAATTTTATGGGGAACATTTTTTTATGCTAGACAACACTAGCAATGGTCCTGCACGACTAAAAGTTAAAAGGAGAAATTAAAACAATTTTAAGGTATTGGGGATTGCATCATGTTCCCCACAAAAGGCATCTTCAGGTCCCAACCCGTGGACCTGTGGGTATGAATTCATTTGTAAAGAGGACTTTTGAAAGGGTTATTAGCTAAGTTGTGCCAAACTAGATGAGGGTGGGCCTTGATCCATATGGCTGAATTCCTAATACATAAAAGGAAATTGTACACAGAAAGTGAAGTCATGGGGAGCAACCAGAAGCTGAAAATCAACAGAACCCAGAAGATAAAGAAGAGATTTCCATGTGCAGACAGAAAAGCCAGGAACCCCCAAAAGTGCTAGCCAGTCAGAAGTTACTGTTCTTAGGAGGAAGCAAGCTTTCTAGTCTTTGAAACTGTGAGCCAATACATTCATGTTTTAGCCAACCCACTGCATGGCAATTGCTTAGCAGCTAAGAAATGAATACTATTTTTAGTATCAGAAAGTAGGGTGCTGCTATGACAAATACCTAAAAAAATGTGGAAATGACTTTGGAATTGGGTAGTGGGTAAAGGCTGAAAGAATTGTAAGGCACTTGATAGAAAAAGCCTAGATTACTTTAAAGAAACTGTTGGTAGAAATATGGACATTACAAGTACTTCTGGGAAAGTGGATGTGGCTCAAGTGACTGGGCTCCTGCCTACCACATGGGAGGTCGCTGGTTCGGATCCCAGTGCCTCCTAAAGAAGACAGCAAGCTGGCATGACGGGCAGACATGGCAAGCTGACACAAAAAGAGACACAAGAAGAAAAAACATCATGAGAGACACAAGAAAGCAGGGAGCAGAGATTCCCGGTGTCCCCTAAAGAGGACAGCAAGCTGATGCGACAGGCAGGTGCAGCAAGCTGACACAACAAGATGATGCAACAAGAGACATGGGGAGGAAAAACAGAATGAGAGACACAACCAAAGCAGGGAGCCGAGTTGGCTCAAGCGATTAGGCACCTCCTTCCCACATCAGAGGTCCTGGGTTCAGCTCCTGATGCTTCCTAAAGAAATAAGGAAGATAGACCCAGCAAGTGAAAAACAACAAAGGGATGGGGAGAAATAAATAAATAAAATAAATCTTAAAGGAAAAAAAAGTACTTCTGATGAGGCCTTAGAAGGACATGATAAATGTGTTATTGGAAACTGGAAGAAAGGCAATCCTTGTTATAAAGTATCAGACAACTTGGCAAAATTGTGTCCTGATGTTGGATTGAAGGCAGAACTTGCAAGCGATGAACTTGGACATTTAGCTGGGGAGATTTCCAGTCTAAGTGTGAAAGAGGCAGCCTGGTTTTTCCTTATAGTTTACAGCAAAGTGAGAGAGAAAAGGGATAAGCTGAGAATTGAACTCTTGAGCACAAAGAAACCAGAAATTGATGATTTTGAAAAATTCTCAGCCCATCCAGGCAGGATGCTCTGAGACAAGGTCCAGAAGAGGCTCTAATAGGGGACGATTCTGACTTTTCAGGAAGTGAGTCCTGGGAGGACAGGGCTCTCTGTGAAGACTTAAATGAACAGCCCTGGGCTGAAAAAGGTTGTGCTGAACATGGATGCAGTCAGCCATTTCAGTGGAAGTCAGGACTGAAAATGCAGTTATCCAGGAAGGATCCATGGAAAGTTCTATTATCTGATGGTTTGGACCCTCTTGAAGTGTGTGCAGAGCCAACAAGGTTTTTGTGAAATTTGTGTGATGAGAAGGAATGTGTGAAAGGGACAGAGAAAGGATGAATTGAAGGAAGCATGTCTTTAAGGCATGGTCTGGATTAATGAATCTTTTTGGGTTAAGAGAGTGGACCTATCCGCAAGGGTGAAAAGGGCATGTCAACCCTTGTGCTTGGAGGGGGACAGGGCTTGGGCCCCATTATTCAGGGAGAGTGCTACCATCCCAATGCCAGGAGATGGTGGGATCTGTGCCCTGCTGTTTGCGGAGAGCCTGGCAGCCATTCTGTTGCTGGAGAGGGTGGGGCTTACACCCCGGGGTTCAGGTTGAACAGGGCCACAGTGCAAGCACTTGGCAGGGCCGTTGCCTGGATGGCTCCCAGACCTTAAGACCTGCTGGAGTTTGTCCTGCTGGGTTTCAGACTTGTTTGGGACCTGTGACCTCTGTTTCCCTTTGAAGCAAAATCAGAGGAATAGGAGTGAATTCTGGGTTGCAAAAATATCCAGCCTTCCATAATCCCCCAGTTTTTGCCTTCTTGGCACTTACAGCTGATAATTGTTTCAGTGAAATGCTCTTTTCCTTTAGCTTCTCTGATGTATCAGGTTTTCTAAAATTTATTTGTATTCCTTGGAACTTTTGCAATGCCTCTCTAGGGTTTCTAGGTTTTACAGGATCAATGTGTGGACTCAGGGATTCAGGAGGCCAGTCATGAGACGTAGCAGGAGACCTTAAATCTTCTTGAGAGTCAAAGGAGATCTTAAGTGGTTTAGAAGGCTGGTTAAGCTAATATTAGAGAGTCCTAATATTAGAGAGGCCAAAGTGATGCAGGATTGGCTAAATGTGGGAACCGAGCAGGATTAAGTTAACTTGCTCCTAAGTTTGGGTCATTCCAGGATTCCTGCTGCTCTGGAATGGTGTCCCTCAGTTCTTGTGGAGTTATCTTGCCCCACCAGGACGGGATCAAGGCTCCCTCTTCATGCATCTTTTTGGGAAACCCACTCTGCTTGCTCACTGGGGGGTAGGTTAGGATCCCTAGATTCACTTGTGTGAATTTCATAATGTTTTTTCTGATGATGGTTTTCTTGCAGGGAGGTGATTTTAGATGATCAGACACTGCTGCAGTCATCATTTCTCCTTTTTGCTGGAGGTCCCTGATTGGATGGTCATCTTCCAGAAAATGCCATTTGCAGCTTCACGACATGTAGTATAAAGAACGAAAGAGTGAAGGTAATAACCTCTATCCAGCCCATTCAAACAACTGAAGAGATGTAAGGATGAGAGATGCCACAGTTAGATTGCCTTTAGATCTAAAAATATAATTTTTTAAAAATCAATTTGGAGTTTGATGGATAAAAGGTAGAGAATGCAGCAGGACTTGGAGCTTTCCTAACAGAGAGGAACTAGTCAGAGTGAGAATATGGGCTAGAAATTTCAGGCTCGAGAGAAAAAAGACTAAGCTAATATTCATCAAAATATAAACTCCATGAGGGCAAGGATTTGGTCTGTTTTTATTGAAAAAAAGAAGAATGGATATTCAATGTACTATTCTTTTAACTTTTCCATATGTTTGAAAATTTCATAATACAAAGTTAAGAAAATAGGAAATAGAATATTTAGTAATGTGTGTCCATTAACATAATATATGCATTTCCAGGTTCATTATACATCTACTGATGAAGTTGAGCTGTTGTTCAATTTATTTCAATAGCCATTGTTGCTTTTTTCAGTTCTCTCTCTTTTTAAATTAAAATGTACTCAAATTTTGTTTGATAATATTAATCATTATAATATGTTAAGCTATACAGAAAAAGAATGAAGATCTTGCTTAATAATCACTTACTCCAAACACAAAATCCCACCCCATTATTAACAATTTTGTATATCCTTTCAGACTTAGAAATTGTTATAAAAATATGGAATATTATTTATATTACCTAAATGGGCTTATATTATATTTTTCTACAATCATATGTTTTTACTTAACTACAAATTGTGGTAATCTTTCTATGTAAATCCGTAAAGGGGTATCTTATTCTTTTAATGGCCACATTAAAAATACCTCTTGATCTTCCAATACCTCTTGATCTATAGATATTTTCCTTATTCCAATCACCAAGCAAGTTTTCATTAAAATATAAGTAAGAAAGAATTGTTAAAAAGTTTAAAGTAAAGATAACATTTTTCTCCAGATATTCCCACTCAGGTTTTTTTCCAGTTGAATTCAAGGTACCTAATAGGAGCTTTCAAATTTGGTTCCCAAAATTGTAGACCATGATGTTAATGGTGCCCCCCAGTTAATGGTGAAGAGTTCATTCAGCTCTGAATATTAGTAGCTTTAACAACTAAGTCTGGAAATGCAACTAAAGCAGTGCTAAGATGGAAATTTATAACTCTAAATGCATCTATTTAAAGAGCATTTGCTGGTCAGGAAGCAGACAAACTGGATCTCTCACACATTGCAGATGGGACTGTAAAATGGTACAGCCACTCTGGAAAATGGTTTGCCAGTTTCTTATAAAACTGATCACGCACTTACCATAGAACCCGGCAATAGCATCCTTGGGCATTTTCCCCAAAGAAATGAAAACTTATGTTTACCCAAATACCTATACAATGAATGTTTATATCAGTTTTATTTGTAAAAGAAAAGAACTGGAAATAACCCAAATGGACTTCAGTAGGCAAATGGTTAAACTCTGGTATAGCCATAGAATGGACTACTACTCAGCAATAAAAGGGAATGAAATATTGATACATGCAATGACTTGGATGGATCTCAAGGCCACCAAAGATCAGTCTCCTGTTTTCTTTCATCTCCACCAACCTTAGCATGTGTTTTTCATCCTCAGAGTAACAGGATGGCTGCTGCACCCCAGGCCTGGAATCTGCTTTTCTGAAAGCGACAGCCCCTAGATTAGGAAAAAAACTTTCCCAGTAGTCCTTGCAGACTTCCACTCCAATTTGGTGATTAGAACTGTGTATGTCTCTCCCAAGGAGCAAGCTGGGTACATTGCTGTCCCAAACAAAATCAGAGTTCTTTGTAAGGGGAGAAGAGATATCAGATGGGCAACTAGCAGTGACAGCCCCAATGTAGAAAAGGATTTAGCACTTTCATAGCACGACATACTGCTACCACCCTCTCAATATGATTAAAACACAGTTTTTATTTAATTTACTGTTTTATGTTATTATTACTATGTAAATATTATTTCATGCTGATCTGTGTCATGTACTATGATCCTATTTCCTCTCGTGGTCAACTTTTATATTTTTCTTGGAATTATGACTTCTTGTTTTTGTTTACTTGGTTTTCTATGTTACTATCACTAGTTCTTTCTAAATTCTCCAGAATCACAAAATCATGCTGAATTTTCTTTTTTTCATGTCGTCAGACCCAACACGTCTCACTCTTTTCCTCCTTTGACACATATCTCCTGGAGCCTTCCGTAATATTAATCTGAACTGATTGTTCTCTAGGTGTTCTGGAATTTTCTTTAATCTCTTTCTGTGTTGAGTTTTCTGTGTCCTGGCTGTCCTGTCAGTCTTCATGGTTTAATCCTTCATTTTGATTGACTCATTCTTTTTTTTTTTTTTGACAGTTTCTATGAGGGTTTTTAAAAATATTTTATTTGTTTTTTCTAAAAGATACTTAGATTACGTAAAATGTTACATAAAAAAAATGTAAGGGGTTCCCATATGCCCCACTCTCCACACCTCCCACTTTTCCCCACATTAACAACTTCTTTCATTAGTGTGGTGCATTCATTGCAATTGATGAATACATATTGGAGCATTGCCAGTAAGCATGGATTATAGTTTACATTGTAGTTTACATTCTCTCCCACTCAATTCTGTAGATTATGGCAGGATATATAATGACCTGTATCTGTCATTACAATGTCACTCAGGACAATTCCAAGTCCCGAAAATGCCCCCATATTACATTCTTTTTTCCTCTCACTGCCTTCAGCACCTCCAGTGGCCACTGCCTCCACATCAATGATATAAGGATTCCATTGCTAGAATCACAGTAAGTCTATAGTAGAATACCAGTAAGTCCACTCTAGTTCATATTTTATTCCCTAGCCCTGAGGATTCTGGGATGGTGATGCCCATTCCACCTCTAATTGAGAGAGGGCTTCGATCCCATATGGCTAATGGATGAGATTCTCTTGCTTGCAGTTGTGGACTCTCTCAGCTCCTTGGTATACCAACCTCATTCTTGATTGATAATTTGTCAGGGAACAGAATTCTAGGTTGGAAATAATTTACCCTCGTTATTTCGAAAGCGTTCCTTCACTGTGTTTTAGTTTCTTGTGTTGCTCTGGAAAGTCTGATGTGTTTCTGATTCCCACTCTTTCTAGGCATGATTCTCTGGCCTATGTGTTCACGATGGAAGTTTTTAAGACCTTTTTGCTCTTGGTGTTCTAAAACTTCTCAATTACATGCCATGGGCAGGGTCTTCTTAAAATACATTGTGCAGGGACTTTTATTTTATTTTATTTTTTAAAGATTTTATTTATTTATTCACTTATCCCCCCCTTGCTGCCTGTGCTCGCTGGGTCAGCTAACCACGCTGTGCGGGCGGGCTTGCCTTCACCAGGAGGCCCCGGGAACTGAACCCGGGGCCTCCCATATGGTAAACGGGAGCCCTACTGATTGAGCCACAGCTGCTTCCCAGTGCAGGGACTTTTAATCTGGATACTCACTTTCTTCAGTTCTGGACATTTTCTTCTATTATTTTCTGGTGGAAATGGCTACTCTCTTTGTTCAAAGAATTAATTCTCAGGAAATGCTCATTAAATACTCAATGAATTGATTCTCTAATGTTATTAAATTTTCTTTCTCTTTTCCATCTCTTTTCTTTTTATTCTACTTTTTCAGAGATTTCTGCAACTTATTTTCAGTTTTAAATTTCTTCTATCAAATCTTTAATTTCCAAAAGCCATCTGTATTCTTATTTTTTTAAATAGCACAGTTATTATTTTATAAATGTAATATCTTAAAAAAATTTTTTGAATTATATCATACATAAATGAACATATATAAACAATAAGTATATTTTAAAAGTTACGTACTTACAAAACAAACTGCATATCACTATACAATGCCCCCATACATCATCCCACCACCAACACCTTGCATTGTTGTGAAACATTTGTTACAAACTATGAAAGAGCATCATCAAAATATTACTATGAACTATAGCCCATATCTTACATTTGGTATTTTTTCCCCCAATTCACCCAATTATTAACACCTTGTATAAGTATTATATATTTGTTATAGTTCATGAGAGAATGTTCTCATATTTGTTTTGTTAACCACAGTCCATCTTCCACCACAGGATTCACTGTGTTATATAATCCCATGTTTTGTACAATCCATTCAAGGTGTACACTCAGCAGCTCTCATTTTCATCACAGAGTTGTGCTGTCATTCTCTGTCAATTTTAGAACATTTTCTTTACTCCAAAAGGAAAAATTCCATACCCCGTTATACCCCCCTATTACAAATGATATCTTCTTGCCATTGCTGCAAAACATTACAATATTACTGTTAACTATCGTCTGTTAGTTACATTAGTTGTAATTTCCCCATGTATTACCATATTCTTAACACTTCGTAAAAGAACATTCTTATTTTAAGACTATTAACCACAATCTTCATCCACCACCAAAATCTCTAGCTTCTTTCAATTGACATTTATAGCCATAATAAATCAGCAGTGTTAGTTATACTCACTATCATGTGTTACCAACAAGTCTATTCATTTCCATACTTTTACAGTAAACCTTATTAAAAATTCTACACAAATTAAACATCAGCTCCCATTCTCAACCCACATTCTATCTCCTAATAATCTATACTCTAGAGTTTACCTCCGTGAGTTCACTCATCGAGTTTAGTTCACATTATTGAGACCATACAATATTTGTCCCTGGCTTATTTCACTCAACACAATGTCCTCAAGGTTCATCCATGTTGTCATATGCATCTAAATTTTATTTATTCTTACAGCAGCACAGCATTCCATTTTACGTATATACCACATTTTGTTTATCTATTTATCAGTTGATGGACACTTGGGCTGTTCTCATATTTTAGCAATTGTGACTATTGCTGCTATGGACATCATTGTGCAAATGTCATATCACATCCTTACTTTCAGTTCTTCTGAATATATTCCTAGTAATGGTATTGCTGGATCATACAGCAGTTCTATATTCAGCTTCTTGAGGTACCTCCAAACAGTCTTCCACAGAGGCTGCACCATTCTACGTTCCCACCAACCATAAAGGAGTGTTCCTATTTCTCCACATCCTCTCCAGCACTGTCATTTTTTTAAAAAAAGAATGGCCATTCTATAAGATGTGAAAAGATATCTCATTGTAGGTTCGATCTGCATTTCCCTAACAACTAGTGATGTTGAACATTTTTGCATGTGCTTTTTGGCCATTTGTATTTCCTCTTTGGAAAAATGCTTATTTAAGTCTTTTGCCCATTTTTTAATTGGTTTGCTTGTCTTTTTAACATTAAGATGTATGATCTCTTAATATAATATGGATATCAAACCTTTATGAGATGTGTGGTTTGCAAATATTTTCTTTCATGGACTAGGATGTCTTTTTACTTTCTTGACAAAGTCTTTTGAAGAACAAGTGTTTAATTCTGAGGTCCCATTTACCTATTTTTTCTTTCCAAGCTGGGATAGCTTGGCAACCTTGTCAAAAATCATTTGACCATAGAAGTGGGGGTCTATTTCTGAACACTCAATTTGGTTCTATTGGTCAATGTGTCTGTCTTTATGCCAGTATCATGCTGTTTTTACCACTGTAGCTAAGTAACATGATTTAAAGTCAGGAAGTGAGAGTCTTCCAACTTCCTCCTCCTCCTTCCTCCCCTTCTCCTCCCCCTCCTTCTCCCCCTCCTCCTTCTTCTTCTTCTTCCTCCTCCTGTCCTCCTCCTTCCTCCCCTTCTGCTCCTTCTCCTCCTCCTCCTCCTCCTTCTTCTTCTTCCTCTTCTTCTTCTTCTTTTTATTTTATTTTATTTTTTTTTTTTTATGTTGACATAGAGAACCAACTGCATGATAATATTAAGAAATTAACTCAGTTAACCCGTCTTATCAGTCAGGGTTCTCTTGGGAAACAGAATCAACAGGAGATATCTGTCAATAATATGAGATTTTATAAGAGTCTCTCACACAACTGTGGGGATGCACAAGTCCAAGTTCCGCAGGCAGGCTGCAAACCAGGGTCTCCAATGAATGTCCACTGAAAGGTCCTTGATGAGTTTCTCGGAGGAGCTGACTGTCCAAAGTCGAGCAGGAAAATTCTCTCTGAATGTTGAAATCACTTCCCCTTTGAAGGCATTCAACTGATTGGATTAAAGTGTCATCCATTGCTGATGCAATCTCCCTGATAGATGCAGATGTAATCGGCAATCCACGCAGTAAACTCACTGGTGACCGAAGTCCATAAATGCTTTTGTATTACAATTAGCCAAGTGCTTTCTTGACCAAACACCTGGATACAATTACCTGGCTGAGTTCACACATTAGCCTAACCATCACAACCCAGAACTATTTTTCTTCTTTCTCTTTTTCTCAATTAAAACAAACAAACAAACAAACAAACAAACAAAAAAACATTATTCAACTAATTGGACTAGAAAACTCTATTATACCTTTTTGGAGTCATCATATTGAAAACAGCAATAGAATATGTTTAGTAAACAAAAATTATTGCAATGTGGCATGTGTCATGAACAAGGATCATAGAAAAACAATTTACAATATAATGAAATTTATAGAATGCACTTAGTTAAAAAACAATAGGTGGCAAGGATCTATGCATGAAATCCAATTATCAAGAGTATTAGATATTTACAACTTCATATTTGCAATGGTTTCATAATCACTGCATTACCATTAGCAAAAGATGTGTAATGGTCTGTTACTGATCAGTAGCTCTATATTTTGCTTAATATTTTCATTAATGTCTAAAAAAGATATTAAACATTTCAGAAAAAATTAATTTTTATCAATATTAAATTATTAAGTGTTTCAAGAATCAGTAAAATGAAGGAATTAAAAGACAGAGAAGGGCTCCAGAGATTAGAAATGGAGACAGTAAACAGCATTAGTTTCATGGTAGTTAGTCCGCACATCTCACAGAAAGAAGAGAGCAAGGTTGAACTGATACTTAGAGATTTCTCCCAGGTCATGAGTAGATGAGTAAAACAATCTGAGAGAGGATCAAGCTCGAACCCCAAGTAACCAATGTTTTTGTACACTACTATTGCACAATCTGAGGAGGAAATCGAGGGGGCTTAGATTCCATTGGGGCAGATGGTTGGAATGGTATTGGTGGCAGTTGTAGATACTCTTTGTTTTTAGTGATGTGAGTTGTCCATCATCATCCTTTTGTCCTGGGTGAGTCCAGCTTCTTCTTCTTTTTTAAGATATTTTAGACTCTTCAGAGCCCCTTGTCCTTCCAAATAAATTTGATAGTTGGTTTTTCCACTTCTGCAAAAAAAGACTGTTGGAATTTTTATTGGGATTGCATTGAATCTATAGATCAGTTTGGGTAGAATTGACATCTTAATGATATTTTGTCTTCCAATCCATGAACACAGAATGTCCTTCCATTTATTTAGGTCTTCTTTAGTTTCCTTTAGGAATGTTTTGTAGTTTTCTGAATACAGGTCCTTTATGTCCTTGGTTAAGTTTATTCCTAAATAGTCAATTCTCTTAGTTGCTATTATAAATGGAATTTTTTCCTGACTTCCTCCTTAGATTGCTCATCAGTAGTGTATAGAAACACTACTGATTTTTGCATATTAATCTTGTATCCTGACACTTTGCTGAATTTATCTATTAGCTCTAGTAGTTTTGTTGTGGATTTTTTGGGACTTTCTAGGAATAGAATCATATCATCAGCAAATAGTGAAAGTTTTACTTCTTCCTTTCCTATTTGGGTGCCTTTTATTTCTTTTTCTTGCCTAATTGCTCTAGGTAGAACTTCTAGCACAATACTGAGTTATAGTGTGACAGTGGGTATCCTTGTCTTGTTCCCAATCTCAGCAGGAAAGCTTTCAATCTTTCACTGTTGAGTATAATGTTAGCTGTGGGATTTTGATATATGCACTTTAGGTTTACCACATTGAGAAAGCTTCCTTCTCTTCCTATCTTTTGAAGTGTTTTTATCAGAAAAGATGCTGTATTTTGTCAAATGCTTTTTCTGCATCATAAGAGGATCACTATTTTTCTTCTTCAATTTATTAATGTGGTTTATGCACTAATTAATTTTCTTGTGTTGAACCACTCTTACATACGCGGGAGAAGACCCACTTGGTTGTGGTGTCTAATTCTTTTAATGTGGTTTTAGATCTGGTTAGCAAGTATTTTGTTGAGGAATTTTGCACTTATATTCATTAGAGAAATTGATCTGTAACTTACTTTTTGCGTAGTATCTTTATCTGGTTTTGGTATTACGGTGATGTTGGCTTCACAGGATAGTTTGGTAGTGTTCCTTCCTGATCAATTGTTTGGAAGGGTTTGAGCAAGATGGGCATTAGGTCATCTTTGAATGATTGATAGAAGTCACTTTTTTTTTTTAGGTGGTACCGGGGATTGAACCCAGGACCTCATACATGCGAAGCACATGTTCAACCACTATTCTACGCCTGCTCTACTTTGGGGAGGTTTTTGATTAGTTTCTATCTCTTTACTTGTGATTGGTTTATTGAGTCTTTACTTGTGATTGATTTGTTGAGGTCTTCTAATACTTCTAGGGTCAGTGTAGGTTGTTCGTGTGTTTCTAGGAATTTGTCCATTTTGTCTACATTGTCTAGTTTCTTGATGTATAGTTGTTCTTAGTGTCCTCTTGTGATCTCTTTTATTTCTGCGGGGTCCGTGGTATTGTCCCTGCTCTCCTTTCTGATTACATTTATTTGCATCTTCTCTCTTTTTTTCTTCGTCAGTCTAATTAAGAGTTTGTCGATTTTGTTGATTTTCTCTAAGAACTAACTTTTGGTTTTGTTGATTCTCTTTGTTGTTTTATTTTTCTCAATTTCATTTGTTTCTGCTCTGATCTTTATTATTTCTTTCATTCAGTTTGATTTGGGATTAGTTGGCCATACTTTTTATAGTTCCCGTAGGTGTGCAGTTAGGTCTTCAATTTTAGCTTGATCTTTTCTTTTAAGGTAAGCATTGAGGGCCATAAATTTCCCTCTCAGCACTGCCTTTGCTGTATCCCATAGGTTCTGATATGTTGTGTTCTCTTTTTCATTCATCTCAAGATATTTACTGATTTCTCTTGCAATTTCTTCTTTGACCCACTGATTATTTAAGAGTGTGTTGTTTAATCTCCATATATTTATGAATTTTCCCTTTTTCCATCTATTATTGATTTCCAGGTTTATTCCAGTATGATCAGAGAAAGTGCTTTGAATAATTTCAGTCTTTTAAAATTTATTGAGACTTGTTTTGTGACCCAACATGTGGTCTATTCTGGAGAAGGATCCATGAGAATTTGAAAAGAATATATATCCTGTTGCTTTGGGGTGTAATGCTCTATACATTTCTGTTAGATCTAGTTCATTTATCATATTTTTCAAGCTCTCTTTCCAAATGTTCTATCCAATGCTGAAAGTGATGTGTTGAAGTCTCCAACTATTATTGTAAAGAAGTCTATTTCTCCCTTCAGTTTTGCCAGTTTGTGTCTCATGTATCTTGGGCACCCAGTTTAATATATAATAAGCTTGTTTATAGTTATTTCTTCTTGGTGAATTGCCCTTTTTATTAATGTATAATGACTTTCTTCATCTCTTATAACAGTTTTACGTTTAAAATCTATTTTGTCCAATATTAGTATTGCTATTCCAGATCCTTTTTGGTTACTATTTGCATGGAATATCTTTTTCCAACCTTTCACTTTCAACCTGATTGTGTACTTATTTCTCAGGTGAGTCTCTTGTAGACAGCATATAGATGGCTCACATTTTAAAAATCCATTTTGTTAGTCTATGTCTTTTGGTTGGGGAGTTCAATCTATTAACATTCATTGCTATTACTGTAAAGGCATTACTTACTTCACCCATTTTATCCTTTGGCTTCCCATTGTCATATCTTACTATTGTCTGTCTTTTTACCTTTTTGGTTACCCTTACTAATAATCTTCATTTCTATACTCTTCTCCAAGTCTCTTGCCCTTGTCTTTTCCTTTCAGGCATAACACTCTCTTGCGTATCTCCTGTAAATCTGGTTTTTCGGTCACATACTCTCTCAGTTTTTGTTTGTCTGTGAAGACTTTAAACTCACCCCCATTTTTTGAAGGACAGTTCTGCCAGATAAAGAATTCTTGGCTGGCAGTTTTTCTCTTTTAGTACTTTAAATACATCATACCACTTACTTCTCACCTCCATGGTTTCTGGAGATGAAACCATGAGAGACTGACACTTAGTTTTATTGAGGTTCCTTTGTATGGGATGCATTGCTCTTCTCTTGCTGCTTTCTGAATCCTCTCTTTATCTCTGGTATTTGTCATTCTGAAAGGCAGTTATCTCATATTTATTCTGTTTGGGGTGTGTTGTCCTCCTTAGATATTGACATTTATTTCCTTTCATAAGGGTTGGGAAGTTTTCTGTCATTAATTCCTCATATACTCTTTCTGCCTCTTTTTTTGTTCTCTTCTCCTTCTTGGACACCTATAATATGTATGTTTGTGTGTTCACCTTGTCATTGGATTCCCTGAGATCCTTTCAATTTTTCCATTCTTTCCCCTTTCTGTTCTCCTGTCTTTTCAAGTTCAGATGCTCTGTCTTCTAATTCACTAATTCTGCCCTGAGCCAATTCAAATCTGCTTTTATATGCCTCTAATGTACTTTTTTTTTTTTTTTTTTTTTTTTTTTTTTACCGGGAGGTCCCGGGGATCAAACCTGGGTCCCTCCATATGGGAGACAGACGCCCAACCATTTGAGCCACATCCATCCCCCTCTAATGTACTTTTAATCTCATCCATTGCTTGTTTCATTCCCATAAGCTCTGTTACTTTTCTTTGGAGGCTTTATAATTGTTCTTTATGTTCACCCAGGGTCTTCTCAATATCATTTATCTCTTTAATCATATTTTCCTTTAACTCCTTGAATTGATTTAGGAGATTTGTGTGATTATCATTGATTCATTCTCTTATTTCCTGTGTTTTGTCAGAATTTTTGTTTTTTATTTCCTTTGACTGGGCCACATCTTGTTTCTTAGTATTGTTTGTAATTTTTTGCTGATGTCTAAGCATCTGACATGGTGAATTTACTTATGGTCAACTTCTCCCTCTTGCCTAGTGGTTTTGTTTCATGGCTTTTCTTTGATTTTTGGTTCAACTTATTCTAAGTCTTTAAAATTGCCTGACTTAAGTTATCAAAATAGGACCAGGGACTCACTAATGAGATGCAGATCTGATCTAAGGGGTCCTGGACAAGAGACTCCAGAAGGTGTTCTTTTCATCTTGCAGTTTCCCAGTTGGCCAGCAGCTGGAGATTGCCAGCAAATCTTTTCATGGAGGTGTCTCTCAAACTCCACTTGTCCATGATTCTGATCTGGTCAGAAATGAGATTCAGAGAGGGCTCTGCTGGGCAAACTCACTGAAGAGAAACTGTTGTACCCTCCACTGCACCCTCTCTCTTCCCAGGGAGGGAGAAGTCTGTTCCCCTCTCAGTTGGCTGCAGTGAGCCATGGGTTTTATCCAGGCTATTTTCCTTGAGGATTGGGATGGATGCCATTCCTGGCCACAGGGGCTAGTAACTCATGGTTTCCATTTCATTTTCTTCCCTCTGTCCCTCGCCCTCCTGGATGATGTGCAGCACTTTTCTGGTCTGCAGATCCCCAAAGCAGTTCCCTTAGACAGCTTTTTGTTCTTCCTCCATTGTCTTTGCGAGAAAGTTGAGCTCTGCCTACCTACTTTGATGCCATTTTCCCGGAAGCTGATGCAATATCTTTAAAAAAAAAAAACAAAACAAAAAAACCTCTAAGCCTGTTAAGAACAATTTTTTTAAAAAGTTTTCCTTGGCTCCCTGCTTTGTCTCAATTTCCTCCAAGTAGCTTTCCCTCCACCCCAATTGCTTCTTTGCCTGTCTTTCACTGTTGAGGGTTTCCTCAAATACCTGATGATCCTGAGCTGACTCTCCATCTTTAACAGTGAAGTACAAAAAAGCTATGGTGTACTGAGGAACTGTCTCAGACTGGAGGAGGCTCAGGAGACTTGAAACACCTGCACTGTGGGATCCTAGATTGGTTCCTGGACCCAAAAAATAACATTATCTGGAAAAACTGGTGAAATTCACATAAGGTCAGTAGAGTAGTTAACAATACTGTGTCTGTTTATTTCCTGTTTTCGATCATTGTTCTATGCTTCTGTAACATGGTAACATGAGGGGAGGCTGGCTGAAAGGTATAGAGAAAGTGTTGTCACTTTGTGTGTGTGTGCAATTTTTCTCTAAAATTTATTTTAAAAGGAGGGGAAAGTATTATATTTTAAATTGGTAGTTTTTTTCCTTCATGTTGATATGTAAATACTAGTGTGACTTATAATCAACAGCTTCTTAGATCTGATAAAATCTGGTATATAGAAACCAAATCTCCTCTTTATGCTCTTCCCTCCAAACCATATTCTTCTCCACAGTTCTATGGTTTACCTTGAATTCTTAAGGACTTTTTCTTTGAATTTGTAAATATATGTACCTTTCCACTGTACACATTTTTTTTTTTACATAAATGTGAGTATTTATGCTTTTAAAAAAAAGCTGTGGAGTGAGATAAGGGTTTTCAACTTGGGGGCCCTCAATACGAGATGTTCAGAAGGAATCCATCCATTTGTGGGGAAGGCCCAATGTCACTGTATGCAGACCTTTTTCATGGACCTATCTAGAAAAGAACCCCAATTTCCTGTCTACGGTGGTCTATACCAGTCTGCCAGGGCTCGTGGAATCACAGGCCAAACGAGTTGTATCAGGGATGATGTCTCAATCTTTAGGTTGTAATCTTTTACTTAGTTCCCCAGTTTTCAGAAGAGTTCCTCTTCCCTGCTCTTCATTAGGTCTTTTTTTTTAACAAGCCAATTTTATTGGGACATATTAATAAAGCATAAATCCATCCAAAGTGTATAACCAATGGTATTTGGTATAATCACATATTTGTGCATTCATCACTTCAATCATTCTTAGAGCACTTTCATTATTCCAATAATAATAATAATAAATAAAAAAACAAACTCATCACCTCTCAATCTCTCTATGCTTTCCCTGCTGTATATAGCTGCTATTCTTTTTCCTTCTCTCTAGTATATTTGTATTTATATTTCATAAAAACAGTCTTATATATGTAATATCACTCATATTCATGTTTTACATGAGGTTTTACTGTCACATACAGTACCATATTACAGTTTTTTGCTTTCCTTCTAATATTATACATGACCTTTGACTTTCCCTTTCAACCACTGTCATACCCATACAATAGCACTGCTAGTTACAAACACCATGATATGTTTTCATCATTTCTATTCATTTCCACAGATTTACAAACAACCTTTTTTTTTTTTTTTTTACCAATTCTGCACAGATTAAGCCTCAGCTTTCCCTTCTCTAACCTCAGTCTATTTTCTGGTGACATATATTCTAAGTATTAACTCCATGAGTTTACACAATATATTTAGTTCATAATAGTGCAATCATACAGTATTTGTTCTTTTGTGTCTGCCTTGCTTCACTCCAAAATAATATCTTTCAAGTTCATCCATGTTGTCATATGCTTCACAACTTCATTTCTTCTTACTGCTGCATAATATTCCATTGAGTGTATATGCCACATTTGTTTATCCATTCATCAGCTGATGGACACTAAATTGAGAGGGGGCTTCAATCCCATACAGCCGATGGATGGAACTCTCTTGCTTGCAGTTGTAGGCTCTCTCGTTTCCTTGGTATGGAGGTTGTCAGTCCTTACCTCCTTGTTAGGTGTCCTGGGTTAGTACAATGAACTGGAGAGTAGGTGTTGCAACTCTGCTGAGGCTCAGGGCCCAGCTAGCACATGGACAGCCCAAAGATTCAAGTCTCTTGGATGTATAGCTACCCACTCCAGCACCAAGTATAGGTTCAAATAGAAGGGACATATGAGCCCTGTGTAGGGGAGCCACAACTGAGTCCAACTCTGTTACTCTCAGGAACACAAACTCCAAAGTAGGGCCCACTGGAAAGGCATCAAACTGAGGAGCTATCTGCCCTGACCATAGGACCTGGGTGTCTCCAGAGCCCTCAGGAGCCCCACTATTTGAGTTAGTATCCCCTTTGGCAGTCTATGAGATCCTGCTGAGACATGTATAAGCGTTACCTCTGGGATAACCTCCCGACTCACTTTGAAGTCTCTTAGCCATATAAACTCATTTGTCTTTACCTTTTCCCCCTTTTATTTGAGGTCTTTTCCCAGTGCCAGGGAGGCTCATCCCTGGGAGTCATGTCCCACACTGGGGGGAAGGTAATGCACTTATATGCTGAGTTTAGCTTAGAGAGAGGCCACATTTGAGCAACAAGGAGGCCCTCAGGAGGCAACTCTTAGGCACCCTACAACACTAGGCTAAGTTTCAATTTCAGGAGCAAAGGCTCACAAGCATAGTCATCACCATCATGGGCCCATCAATGGACCATCCAGTTGGGAGGTTTGTGATGACTGATTCTATCTTTTTACTTGTGATTAGTCTGTTGAGTTCATCAATTTATTCTTTCATCAATGTAGGATGCTTGTGAGTTTCTAGGAATTTGTCCATTTCCTTTAAATTATCCTTCTTGTTGGCATATAATTTTTCAAAGTATCCTCTTATGATACTCTTTATTTCTGTGGGGTCAGTGGTGATATCCCCTTCCTCATTTCTTGTTTTGTGTATTTGCATCTTCTCTCTTTTTTTCTTTGTTAGTCTAGCTAAGGGTTTGTCGATTTTTTATCTTCTTGATGAATCAGCTTTTGGTTTTGTTTATTTTTTCTAGTGCTTTCTTGTTTTCTATTTCATTTAATTCTGCTAGAATCTTTGTTATTTCCTTCTTTCTACTTCCTTTGGGGTTTGTTGTTGTTTTTCTAATTCCTCTAAGTGTGCAGTTAGGTCTTCGATTTTAGTTCTTTCTTCTTATTTGATATAAGCATTTATGGCTATGAATTTCCCTCTCAGTACAGATTTTGCTGCATCCCATAGGTTTTGATGTGCTTTGTTGTCATTTTCATTGGTTTCAAGGTAGTTACTGATTTCTTTTGAGATTTTCTTCTTGACCCACTGTTTGTCTAAGAGTATGTTATTTAACTTCCATATATTTGTGCCTAATCTGGTTCTCTGGCCCTTACTGATTTACAGCTTCATTCCATTGTGGCCAGAGAAATTACTTTGTATAGTTTCAGTCTTTCTGAATTCATTGAGCATTTTCTGTGGCCTAGCATGAGGTCTATTTTGGAGAATAATTCATGTGCACTCAAGAAGAATGTATATCCTGCTGTATTTGGATGTAGTGTTCTGTATATGTCTATTAGGTCCAAATCTTCTAATGTATTATTCAAAGTCTTTGTTTCTTTATTGATTCTCTGTCAAGATGTTCTGTCTAATGGTGATAATGGTGTATTAAAGTCCCCCACTATAATTGTAGAGGCATCTATTTCTCCACTTAATTTTTCCAGTGTTTACCTCATGTATTTTGAGGCAACCCTGTTAGGTGCACAAATGTTTATGATTGTTCTTTCTTCTTGAAAGATTACCCCTTTTACTAATATATAGTATCAGTCTTTGTCTCTTACAATGGCTTTGCACTTAAAGCCTATTTTGTCTGATTTTAGTATAGCTACTCCCACCCTTTTTTGTTACTGTTTGCTTGTAACAATAACAAGACCCAGCCTCCTTGTGTCCCTGGGTCTAAGGTGGGTTTCTTGTAGACAATATGTAGATGGGTCATATTTCCTTATTCATTCTGCCAAGCTATGTCTCTTGACTGGTGAGTTTAATCCATTAACATTCAGTGTGTTACTCTCAAAGAATTACTTACATTAGCCATATTTTCTGTGGGTTTGTGTATATCATATGTTGTTTTTAATTCTCTTTTTGTCTTTTTAGTTGTTCTTACACTCTCTCCAACTCTCTCTCTCCTGTTTTTTCCTTTCAACATGCAGAACTCCTTTTAGTATTTCTTGAAGGGCAGGATTCTTACTGGCATACTCTCTTAATTTCTGTTTATCTGTGAATATTTTGAACTCTCCATCATTTTTGAATGCCTGCTTTGCTGGATAGAGAATTCTTGGCTGGAAGATTTTTCTTTTAGTACCTTAACTATGTCATACAACTGCCTTCTTGTCTCCATGGTTTCAAATGAGAAATCAGCACTTAATCTTATTGAGCTTCCCTTGTATATGATGGTTCTCTTTTCTCTTGATGCTTTCAGTATTCTCTCTTTGTCTTGACATTGGACAGTTTGACAAGTATATGTCTTGGAGTAGGCCTGTTGGGATTTATACTGTTTGGGGTGTGCTGTGCTTCCTGGACATGTACATCAATCTCCCTCAAAAGGGTTGAGGAGTTTTCAGCCATTATTTCCTCCAACACTCCTTCTGTCCCCTTTCCCTTCTCTTCTCCTTCTGGGATGCCCATAAAGCATATGTTTGTGCATTTTGTGTTGTCATTCAAATCCCTAATTCCCTGCTGGATTTTTTTCTATCTTTTTATCTATCTGTTCTACTATATATTTGATTTCAGGTGTACTGTCTTCCACATCACTAATTCTTTCCTCTGCCAGTTCAGATCTGCTGTTATGTAATTCCAGTGTGTTTTTTATTTCTTGGATTGTGCCATTCATCACCATTATATCTGTTATCTTTTTGTGTATGTTTACAATTTCTTCAGTATGTTCTCCCAGTGTCTTCTTAATATCCTTAATCTCTTCCTTCACTTCATTAAGTTGGTCCATGATATTTGTTTGGACAACTTTGATTAGTCCTTCAATGTTCTGCATCTCTTCCTGGTTTTTAGTTTGTTCATTGAACTGGGACATGTCTTCCTGTTTCTTAGTATGGTTTGTAATTTTTTGTTGCTGTCTGGTCATCTTTTTATCTTGATGATTTTATTCAGTTGATTAGCTTCTCTCTCTACTCTAGGGTTTTATTTATTGTTGTTTGTGTGTGTGTGTGTGTTAAGTTTTCACTTTGACACTTTGAATCTTCTATTCTGTTTCCTTGCTGTTGTCTATGTTCCCTTGAAGGAAAAAGATTAGGGCCAGAGAAAATAAAAGAGATAAGAAAAGAAAAAGGATAATAGTAATAATAATAGTAAAAATTAGAAGAGAAACCATATAAGACCTTGGAAAATGAATGTTTAATTCATGTAAGCAGTGTAGAGTAATAGAAATAAAAAAGTGGAGTACCAACAACGAAATGGGAAACCAAATAAAGAAAAATATATAGAATGAATTAAAAGGCCAGAATGATGAGATGAGAGGGAAAGAGAAAAGACAAAAAATTTTTAAAGGTTAATAAAAGAAAGAAAACAGGATAGATGAGATAGAAATAAAAACCAGAAAAACTGAGAACTAAACAAAGAGAGGTGGAATGTAAGAACAACAACAGAAAGCAGAAGATAGAAAGATGAAGGAAGGAAAAGAGATAGCATTGGTAGACAAAATCGGTATACACAGAAAAGGGGAAATCAAGGAAGAGGAAACTCAGCAAACAAGAAACAAGCCAGCAGCACTTAATTTTAAAAAAGGGGGGGGGGGAGAGGAAAGAAAAACAAACACACACACAAGCAAGCAATCAAACACAAGCTAAGTGAAAACAGCCTTCCCTCTTAGGTCTCTGAGCAGCTTCTCAGGCTTCTGGTGTTCATCAATCAATTACTCTGCAGCCTGCTCTCTGCATGTTTTGAAGTGAGTTTTAGCAAGTAAACTAAGTTAAATTTTTTTAAAAACTAATTTTTTTTTTTAAGAAAAATAAGAGACCCAAGAGAAGCTCATACAAAAATAATGTCTATGTTCTCCCTGTCCTAAAGCATCAGCTGGATATTTGATATCCCAGTGGGCCACTGCTCTAAGAGGAGCTGGCAATTGAACTAGGGACCTGGTATATTTAAGGCAGAAACTCCACTGAGCTAAACTTTCTTGTTGGGTCTGTTAGCTCTTCAGAAAGTTATCCAGTCACTTTCCCTCAGACAGGTTTGACTCTTTGCAGTTGGGTAGATTCCTGCTGATTAGGAGCCTCTCTGTCTCTGTCCCCTTTCTATTCGTATTGCTTTCTCTCCCAGGGCAGCGGGATGCAATAGCCTGTGTGGGCAGATCCCCCTCACCTCTCCTGGTCAGGTTGAGTTCCCTTCTGAAATTCAAATGGGACCCTGGTGACTGAACTCACCACAGAAAAATGACTCTCAACCCTCTTCCAGACCACCCCCTCCTCCCAGGGGACCCTAAATAGACTCTTTTTTTTTTTTTTAAGATTTTATTTATTTATTCATTTATCCCCCCCTTGCTGCTTGTGCTCGCTGGGTCAGCTAACCACTCCGGGCGGGCTTGCCTTCAAGTGGTAAACGGGAGCCCTACTGATTGAGCCTCAGCCGCTTCCCTAAATAGACTCTTGGAAGCTTATTAAGTGCTTCCTACTGCCGCCTCCCTTAGGGGAGTTGGAATTTTGATAGTTCTCAGCATGGGACTAGTCAATTGCCTGGCTCCGCCCCCTCCCAGGCCAAGTTTCTTTATCCCAGAACGATTAGGTGATTCGGACTTCCTCAGCAGATTTGCCTCTCCCCTCTTCTTGGTGCCACCTCGAGCTGGCTAGTATGCACCTCAAAGGGGGTCCAGGCAACCAAACCCACAGAAAGGAAACCCCTCTCTACCCTTCACCAGAACCTTCCCACTCTCAGAGAACACTCTCTACCGCTGGGTGGCTGGTGGGAGTCGGGGCTCACAGCAGCTTTTTTGCCTTGAGGGTGGGGCTTAGCCATCTGCAATTTCCAGCCACTGAGGCGAGAAACTCACGGTTTTTCCTTGAGCAATTTATCTTTGTCCAGCTTTCTCCAGATCAATGCCCTGAAGCCTCCTGCTCTGTGGGTTCCCAAAACAGCTCACTCAGGCAGGATCTTGCCCCTACTCAGCCACTTTTTGCAAAAGAGATGGTTAGTGCCCTATTAAACTAACACCATCTTGCTGCATCTCTCTGCTACATTCCATTTAGTCATCATGTCTCCTTAAACTCCTCTTGGTTGTGATAGTTTCTCAGACTTCCCATGTTTTTAATGATCTTGAAAATTTGGCTATCACTGGTCAGATATTTTATAGACTGTCCTTCAATTAGTATTTGTCTGATGGTTTTTTTCATGATTAGACTGGTGCTATGGGTTTTGGGGAGGAAGACCACATAAGTAAAGTGCCATTCTCCATCACATCATGTCAAGGGTACATACTATCAACATGTCATCACTGTTGATGCTGACCTTGGCCAATAGCTGTGGTAGTATTTGTCTCGTTTCTCCCTCATAAAGTTACTCTCCCCCCGCCCTCACCTTTTTCATACTGTGTTATTGGGAAAGAAGTCACTGTGCAACCCACACTTAAGGAGGAAGAGGAGAAGAAGCGTCTGTGTAATGATCCATTAATCATAATCATTTGTTAATTCCTAACTCTTGGACACAATTCCCCCCTTTGGCTTTTTCCTTTACCAGTCTTGGGGATCTGGGCAGCGGCTGCTCTGGCTGTGTCCTGCTGAAAAGCGGCATTGACCCTGGGGGTTGGGGAAATGGAACTTCTTAGATTGTACATATTCTTTAACTTCAGGTTTTGGCTGGAGTAGTATTGTTTTCTCAGTCGTTCTGTTACAACAGGGCTGGGAAAAGAGACAGAGACAAGTTTCAATGATGAGTATGCTTGCAATTATTCGTAGTAATGTCATTAGTCCTGTTTGTAATATTGCACAAAGCCATGATCCTATTCCCTTGGGAAGCCAGCAAAATAAATCAAATACACTGAAGGAAGGGGACAGCATCTATTGCATTAACTTGATTTTTCTTAGGTTCTAATACTTCAGTTATATTATCAGATTCATCAGGTATAATAGGTAGACCATTCAGGTTTTTTTTTTTTAAAGATTCGTTTATTTCTCCCCGCCCCCACCAACTCCCGTTGTTTTGTGCTCGTTGTCTGCTCTCTGTGTGTTCTTCTGTGTCTGCTTGTCTTCTCTTTAGGTGGCACTGGGAACTGATCCTGGGACCTTCCGGAGTGGAGACACTCAATTTCTTGTGCCACCTCAGCTCCCCGGTCTGCTGCATCTCTTATTGTCTCTCATCCGTGTCTCTTTTTGTTGTGTCATCTTGCTGCACCAGCTCTCCGCAAGGGACAGCACTCCATGGGGGCCAGCACTCTGCATGGGCCAGCTCACCGCACAGGCCGGCTGGCCCTGTGGGCCCCTTTTGCTTTTCACCAGGAGGCCCCGGGGATTGAACCCTGGACCTCCTATATGGTAGGTGGGAGCCCAATCACTTGAGCCACATCCGCTTCCCAACATTCAGTTTTTATTATAGCACATTGCCCTCCTTGTGAAGCTGTGAAGATATCTAAAGCCATCCAGTTTTGTAGTACTGCTTTATGCATTAGAATCATTTCAGTATTTAAGGGAGATACACTGTTGAAGCGAGTTGTACAAAATTGTTCAAGGCTTCTATCCTAACTATGACATCCTCTATGCTCTATGATGGCAGAAATATAGCTGCTAGGTGATCATGCCAATGGAAGACTGATTGTGCCCATCAAGCTCTTTAAAAGGTAGATTTGTTCCTGATGGTAAAGTTTTATGAATAGTTCCTTGAGCCCAGGATAATCGTAAAGTGCATCTGCCTAACCAACCTGGGGGCAAGCAGGGCCATAAGTTGGTGCCACATAACCATTGAGTTGCATTTGGAGCTACCCAGCAGACATCAAGTCTGTTAAACCAATCTGTTCCGAACCAGTCATTTTCTTGTAATATTATGATTTGGAGACATTGCTCTGGAGACAGCCATCCCATTTTTCTTGTCTTAAAGGGATTATGTTGCTGAGAGTGGTTCTGTTGTTCCCAGCAAAGAGCGGCTGTCTGGCTCAATCTATCATACCCAGGTGTTAGCTATACCATATCACCCCAAAGTTGTAAATGCCCCTCTTTTTCTCTAATAGTTAGATGTTCAGCCTTATTGTCTAAATGATTTGCATATTGAATAGCTTTTTCTATTGTTATACTATAAGAAAAAGAAATTCTATGTCCTGGTGTTTCCAAATTAATTGGCCATTTCTTTGGGTCTGTGTTAGTTATGCTTTGGATATCGAAGGTCCCTTTCTGTTTTCACATCTCATGGATTAATTTTCTTAGTTCTTTCCAGTTAGTTCTCTTGATATCTACCAAGGTAGCCCAGAAACACTAGATATAGGTAATTGGCCACATACCCAACAATCTAATTGATTCATTGAATTAGTGTAAGAGTGTGCTTATGGCAGAAAGACAATATTTGACAGTATGTCAGTTCATTGGGCTATACAATAGCAAGGATAGAAAACAAGGAAATAAATCCAGAAATACATGTTTGGAAAAATCTAATAATTTTATACCATATTTTATCTATTGGCTAAAAGTGAAAGTATCCTACTCTTTAGTTAATACACGTCTACTAAAGTTTAGAATGTAATGTACTTAATAGTACTTAAGCAAAATAAATTCCTGAATGATTATCATTTCTTATCTGTTCTCCTGAATATTTTAAATATCCTAGAGGTTTATACTGATATCTGTCTGCTTGCAGTTCATCAGCTTCCTCTCCTTCAAGATCTCTGGTAGTTTGTCAGTATTTGTTCTGTGAAGGCATCTAGGAGAGAAGGGTTGATTAGAGGGTGCCATTTTTATCCTACTATGGTGTATCCATGGTGTCACTCCCATCAATTTGACAAAGGAGTGAATGGTTAGTAAAATCGCGGAGGGACCTTCCCATTTGGGCCCTAACTGGTCTACTGGATGTAGGCTTCTCAATTTCCTTAAAAGAACTCGGTCCCCAGGCTTAAAATGATGTAAGGGGAACATCTGTAGGGAAAGCTAGCTGACTTGAGGCATTGTGATGAATTGCCTCTAAAGTGGCCCTTGATGATTGCATACATTTTTTTGTTTCTAATTCTTGAACTTGTTCAGTCCAGGTATACATACCACCTTGTTTCAGGAATGGTCTCCCACATACCATATCGAATGGGTTCAAAAGGAGCCTGTTTCTGGGTGCTACTCTTACCCACAGCAAAGTCACTGAGAGTATCACTATCCCCAAATCCTCAAGATTGAGAAATGAACAAAAAAGGGGGAATGCAACTATGGACTAAAGTAGACATATTATTATTTGAAAAGAAAGCATATCCTGTTGTTTTGGGGTGCAATTCTGTATAGATGTCTGTTAGGTCCAGTTCATTTATAACAAATGTATCACACTAATGAAACGTTGTTAATGGGGAAAGATGTGGGAGGGGGATGGGGGTATATGAGAATCCCCCTTTATTTTCAGTGTAACGTTGATGTAATCTAAAGCTTCTTTCAAAATAAACAAAACATCCTTGTGGAAGAACAGTCTAACAATATTGCTGTTTTATGTTAGTAATTGGGTCTTCCAATTCAAAAGCGAAGATTTCTTGAGATTCCGGGTCAAGAGGTATGCAGTAAAATGCATCTTTTTTTTTTTTTTTTTAAGATTTATTTATTTACTTACTTTATCCATTTTAAACCCCCCCTTCCCCATTTGCTGTTTTGTGTCCATTCGCTGGGCAATTCTCTGTGTCTGTTTCCTGCCATCTCTCTTCATCCTTCTCTGTCAGTCTTCACCAGGATTCGATCCTGGAGACCTCCGATGTAGGAGAGAGGTGTTCTGCCACCTGTGCCACCGCAGTTCCTGGTTTTCAGAGCTTTCAGAGCATCTTGTCTTGTCTCTCCCCTGTTACGTCATCATCTTGCTGCCTGGATCCAGGGGCCTGGCGGCTCACCGGCACACAGAACCTGGCAGCCCATGCGCCTTCTATATATATATATTTTGTTTTACCGGGAGGTCCCGGGGATCGAACCCAAGTCCCTCCATATGGCAGACAGACGCCCAACCATTTGAGCCACATCCGCCCCCCTAAAATGCATCTTTTAAATCTAAGCCTCTGAACCAACAGCTATCTCCCGATAATGTAGTGAGTAAAATATATGGATTTGGAGTTACCATGTGGATGTTTTCTGCAACTTGATTAATAGCTTGGAGATCTTGTACAAACTGGTATTTGTTTAGGGTGTCTGACTTTCATACTGGTAATATTGTAGTGTTATATGAAGATCGGCAGGGTCGTATTAATTGATATTTCAAAGATGTCTCTATAAAGGAGCAATTCCTTCTCTGGATTCTAATTTCAGGTACCTGAATTTCAGAGTTTCACCCAAGCGGGTTTCATGCACATCCAGGTTTTCCAATAGCCCTTGCCTCTGGCTTCACTGCTTTCAAGATTTCTTCTGGGATCGAGGTGAACTCCCTCAGGGAACAGCAGTGCAGCTTGCAACGCACAAGCTTGGCCTGGAGGTACTTCTATTGACAAATAAATAATCTGGAGAGAAGGTTATCTGGGCATTTAATTTAGATAACAGCAAGTGAACTGGACATTCCGGTACATATAGAAAACTACGCTTTAAATTCTGGTCCCAATTAAGCAGTCCAGTGGCTGCAAAAAAATGACTTATTCATACTTTTACCAGATACTCCTGTTATGGTAACTGTCTGTTAGAAATTGCATTGGGTTTCTTATTTAATACTGAATAAGTGGCTCCTGTATCACAAGAAAGTAAATTAATTGTTTTCCCACCTATCTTGTCACCCAAGGGTCTTGGTGGGAGATTGAGAGAAGTGGTGTTTCTCCTGGCAGAGCCCCTGGGCCGTTTCCTTCTAAGTCACTGTCCAGAGCATCCTTCCTTGAGGCATATGGAATTTGGGTCGCCCAGCTTCCCTTGGGGTCTTTCCCTCTTCCAGTGACCTTCTTCCTTGCAATACCCACATTGGTTGGTGCCTAATTTCTTAGAAGCTTCTCCCATCCCTCGTAAGGAGCCCAGGGTCTTACTTTTCTGCTGTTGTCTCGTTCTGGTTGCATCATGAAAGCCCTGAGGAGTGCTAGTTGCCTCTTAAGATATTGACCCTCAAGCACTGCTTGCTTTTGGAAGTACCAATTTTCTTTGGCTTGGTCCCTATTATTATAGACTTTAAAGGAGATTTCAACTAGCTTAAAGGTAGGCAATCTTAGCCCATTATCTACTTTCTGCAGCTTTCTCCTTATATCAGGAAAACTGAGTAATAAAGGTCATATAATAGTTCTGGCATTCTCTGGACTTTCTGGATCTATGTCAGTGAACTACCGGTAAGTAGCATAAATCCTTTCAAGGAAAGCTGGGGGACTTTCTTCGGGCTCTGTTATTACTTCATTAATCTTGTGTAAGTTTTTAAGTTTTGGGACCCCTTTCCTCAGCCCCACAACAATACACTCTTTATAATGTTCCAATTTAGCCCTGTTACCAGCATCATTTGGATTCCATTCAGAATCCCTCACTTGTACAGCTAAATTTGCTCCAGCGTACACTGGGTTGCCAGGATTTACTGCTTGTTTCTTATCTGCTTCCTCCATTGCCTTTTCTATTACCATTCTCTGTTCATATCCTGTTATTAATTAGGAAGGCCTGGATATCTGCCCAATTTGGGTTAAAAGTTGCAAAAATCAAAGGAACTAAGCTTTCTATTTTCTTTGGGTCTTCTCTATAGAGTGGGGTATTATTACTTCAATTATATAAATCTGATGTGGAGAACAGGGTATGCTCATGAACAAATCCTCTTGTGCTTCTTTGTCCATCTATTCCCACGGGCACTTGCTGGAGGGATAGAAGGTTTGCTGGTGATTCAGCTGCTAGTTTTTCAGAGCAGCCCTGGCCAAATCTACTACCCTGCCTGGTACAAGAGGGGGAGAGGGAGACCATCTCTATTTTCGGCTCCTTTACCTCCTGTAATGGGGGATGTAGTAGAGGAGGTGGGGGAGCATCCTCCTTTCCTGATCTATTGGCTCCGTGGTTATAGGGTTATAGGTTATAGCAGATGAAATCATTAATAAAGGCTCTATTAGGTCCTCCAGATTTGAGTCAAGGAGGACATTTTTTCTCTTCTCCATTAACCTTTACAGGTAAAATTTTATATTTTCTCATCAGCATAGACTGCTGAGAGAATCAGCAAAGGACAGAACATATATTGTTTCATCCCATTAGTGCTCTATTTTACAGAACAGTTCTAACTGTAATATAATGTCCCTTTCTATAGAACCATTCTCAGGCCATTTCTCTCCTGATTCTAGATCATTTTGAGGCCAGACTCTGTTACAGAAATAAACCATTTTTGTTTTTTTCATAGGCTCATAACTAAAATTTTTGCAATTCTTCAAGGTACAGCTGAAAGGACTACATTCAGGAATGCTATTAGAATTAGACTTAGACTTAGAATTTCCCATTTGTATTAGTCAGGGTTTTCTCGGGAAACAGAATCAACAGGAGATATCTGTCAGCAATATGAGATTTTATAAAAGTCTCTCATGCAACCGTGGGAATGCACAAGTCTAGGTTCTGCAGGCAGGCTGCAAACCAGGGGCTCCGATGAAAGTCCAATGAAAGGTCCCTGATGAGTTTCTGGGAGAAGTTGCCTGTCCAACGACGAGCTGGGAAATTCTCTCTGAATGTTGAAATCACTTCCCCTTTTAAGGCATTCAACTGATTGGATAAAAGCACCACCCATTGATGATGCAATCTCCCTGATTGATGCAGATGTAATCATCCATCCACGCAGTAAACTCACTGGTGATCGAAGTCCATAAATGCTCTTGTATTACAATTAGCCCAGTGCTTGCTGGACCAAACACCTGGACACAATTACCTGGCCGAGTTGACACATTAACCTAACCATCACACCATTCTAAAGTATTTCAGTAACCAGTAACTAATTAGGAACACTTGAGCAATATAAATGCAATTAAACACCAATTTAACAGTTTAGACAGGTACTGAACATTTACTATACCTATTGAACAGACACTTGCACATATTCTAGACTAATTTTCAGTAGTATACTTAGCAAACAGACTCAAAGTTCAGGAGTACACTTAACAGACAGACTTAACATGGGGACTTGAACCCAAGACAGAATGGTACCCAAAAAGACAAGGAAAAGGTGGAGAGGTCAGAAAAAAGGGAATCACTCTGGAAGGAGTTTAAGGGAACTCAAACTGCCAAACTAACTTCCTGATTTGCTTCTACCTTGGTGACCTGCTCACCCATTCAGATATCCAGACTTGGGGCTGGAACTGTTTCACTCTTTGATGCCTTAAAGCATCATTTCGGCTGGAGTGCCAGTGAGGTAAGAAAAACCTGATTGTCAAGCTTTTAGACCAAGAGTGTCTAGCAGCCACAGAAAGCTTGATTATCATGCTTACCTCTCTCACTGGGGCCCCAGAACCTCAGGCAGCCGGACTCCTTCAGGGACCCCTTTGTCCTTAGTCCCATCTGGGTCACCAGATTGATCCATTGATCATAATCATTTGTTAATTCCTAACTCTCGGTTACACCAATGGCCCAGAAACTTCAGAAATGAAGGTTTAGGTCACCCCACTAGGCAAAGAACCATGGCCAGTTGAGGTGTTTGCTGAGGTAAAGGGAATGTGGAATGGGTGGTGGAAGAAGAGAGTGATAAATATGGACCAAGACACATGACCAGTTACAGGAATGAGGACTATAATGGTTATAGTCCTTGCTTTGTTATGAGTATGTTTGTATATGTACATAAAGCAAATATCTTTGTTTTCTTCTCTATCTTATCCCCTTATCATATGACATAAGTTGTCTTAGTTTCATGTCATAGTATTATAAGTTATAGGATACTAAGTTTAAGAGTGAATATTACCCAATGACTTGCACACCCTATTTTGGAGAGATTTAGTGCACTTCCAGTTGTATACAGGAGAGTTGAGTATTGTTAGGCAAAAAATATGTCTGCTATTGTTTTTATTTAGAAATTAAGTCTGGTTTAAGGTGATGTTTATGGCTGCCAAGTGACAAGGGTTGGATGGTTAGGTTCATGTGTCATTAGGTTCATGTGTCAACTTGGCCAGGTAATGGTGCCCAGATGTTAGGTCAACCAAGCCCTGGTTGATTGGTTGGTGCTTTTCCTCATGGTTTGACTGGGGTTATGGGTTTTGGGGAGGAAGACCACAGAAATGAAGTGCCCTCTTCATCATATTGTGTCTGGGGCTGCTTGATATCAACATGACTTATCACTGGTGATGTTGACCTTGATCACTTGGTAGTGTCTGCCAGGTCTCTCCATTGAAAAGTTACTGTTTTCTCCTTCTCACACTTCGTTCTTTAGAAGAGGTTCACTAAGTCCAGCCCACGCTCAAGAGGTAAATTTATTTCAAAAGAAAAGTTCACATCACTGCAGCAAACAGAAATCAGTACTGCTATAAATAGAGGGCAAATGCAAAAATGAATAGAGGAAAATAAAACAATGTAATTAAAATCTATCTAGATATTTTTTTCTGGTTACCCATGGCTAAGTAACAAATTACCCCAAAACTCAATGGCTTAAAACACCATAATTTATATTGCTCATGAATCTGTATTCTGGGCAGGGTTTGGCAGAGAAGACTTGTCTTTGCTCTATGCAGCAATATTGGCATGCATTGACTGAGATTTGCTAAGATTGCTCACTCACATGGCTGGCAAGTTGGTGCTGGGTGTCAGCATGAGCTCAGTGAGGAACTAGGGTTCCTTTCCATGCGGTCCTCTCCGTGTGGTTTCCTTGTAGCATGGTGGCTGGGTTTCAACACAGAACATCGAGAGAGAGAGAGAGAGAGAGAGAGAGAGAGAGAGAGAGAGAGAGAGATGGAGGGTTATTACCTTTTATAAGCTGGCCTCAGAAGTCCCATAGTCACTTCTGTAGAATTCTATTAATTAAGGCAATCACAATGGCTCACCCCAGAACCAAACGGAGGGACATAGACTCTACCTCAAAACATTACAGAGGAAGATGTCATTTGGGGCAAGGACCAAGAAAGAGTATCTTCAACCTGATTCTTCAGGGAGCTCTAGACTGTGAATTATGGCCTCAGATTTTGTCAAGACTGGAGGCAAGGAAACTGGGCTTCCATACGTCTACACCCAATAGTCATTGGCTAAGGGTCACACCAACTCCAGGCACTTCCAGTGCTCTATGTGTGCAGGCAAGGCAGTGCCAACAGCCCAAAGGTAATTGCCAGAAGAGTTGTCAGGTGCAGCCTTTAGAAGCTGGGGATGGGCACACACAAAAAGGTGAAAAGATCTGAGGCGATCTGGGGGGAGTTCCAACAGAGTCCACTACAATCCTAGAGCTCAGTGAATGCCTTTGGAATGAATAAATGTGTGTGTGTGAGTGTGTGTGTAGATCATTACCAATTATCCAGTAATAAATGCCCGTTATCCAATGAGAACAGTGAATCATGAGTTGAGGAATATATTTAAGTCACTTCTGTGCTCCTGAAATAAAAAAGAAAATAGAATCTTAAAATAATTCTTTGTAAGACTTTTGCTAATGAATTAGAAAACATGGATGATTTTTCTAGGAAAATAAAATGACTAAAATTAATCCGAGAGAAGGAAAATATAGTCAGACCAATAATGATGGATGAAATTACAAACTATTAAAAAAGAACTGACTACTACCAGATGTGTAGAGTATATTTGGTGAAATCTTATAACTTTTAAAAACACATTGTTTAGGAAGATGGAGGATTATAGAGGGAGAAGGATGACTTCTCTACCAGAAAAAATAGCTAGAGGACAGGCAGAGACTGTCTGGAGGGTTGCTCTGGGGCTCAGGACACAGGGGAAGGTGAGACACCACCCAAAAGAGAGAGGGGTGAAGGAAAGGAGTATCAGCTGGCTGAAAAAAATCTGTGAATGGAGCTGCAAAAGCAGCAGCAGGCATCTATTCCCCCACCTATGGAGCAAATAGCAGTCTGCGGACAACAGAACTGTTGGCTGCAGCTGCTGTGGACTGAGGAGGTTGCAGCGTTCCTCTTCCCCAAGAAAGAGGAAAGGGAGGGACACAGCCTACAGCAAATTCAGATTTTGGTCAGTGAACGTAGTCTGCTGCATTGGAGGGGTCACACACTTCCAGGCCAGGTGGGAACATGACGTTGTTTGCACTGAGAGCCTGCAGGGAGCTAAAGATAATGTGTCTTCTCAAACACCGTCCCTACTGTCCAGGGCTGGTTGCTGAGGAGGCAGAGGGAAGGAGGGTACGTCCGGCCAAGGGTAGAGAACAGCCTCTAAGAAAGTTTGTTCATCAGGTTTGGCCAGCTCTATACCACCCACCTGCCTGAGGAGTTATTCTGAATGCATTCCCCCCCTGGCACCTGGGGTCTGAGCTAAGAGGTCTGCAAAGAGTGCCTTCTGCTGGTCACACTAGAAAAGTGCATGAAAAAGAATAATAATAAATAAATAAAAGAGGCAAGCAGGTGCCTTTACTGCCACTCTCTCCAAGGCCCTTGGAAACTGGCCTGCACCCCATTACTGGGTCCTTAGGTCTGGTTTGAGCAGTTAAACAAGGGCAATCCTAAATATCTAGAACAAGTTAAACTAAGGGTCAAAGAACAGTGGTAGCACACAGCTACTTAACAGTAAATCCCTAGGCGTGAGAGAGAAACTGAATATCAGAGTTAATTCAGCATCAGAATCAGATTCCTACAAATCAACAAAAAATTACAAGTCATAAAAAGAAAAAGGAAGATGTATTAGTCTGCCAAAGTGGTGCTGATACAAAGTATCAGAAATCTGTTGACTTTTATAAAGGGTATTTATTTGGGGTAAAAGTTACAAGGCCCTAAAGAGTCCAATTCAAGGTTGCTTTCTCACCAAAGTCAGTTGCCACATGTTGAAGCAAGATGGTCACTGATCTTGCCTAGTGTCTCCTTCCTGGGCTTCCTCTTCTTCTTAAGGCTCCTTGGGCCCAGCTTCTTCCCAATCCCAGCTTTAGGTTGGCAGAGGACTTCTGTCTCAGGGCTTCCTATATCAGTCTCTGGCATGGGGCTTGTTTATTTCCAGGTCTTCTCAGATGCTCACCTGCTCTGGTCTCTTCACATAGTCAGCTGCAAACTATCAGGCAAATGGCTCATCTCTCCCCAGGACCCCAGGTTCAAACATGACAGAGCTTTCCCTCTTCCCGTGTGTCTTCTTGAAGGAGTGTCCATTTATATAGGCCCACCAAGGGGGCGGGGACTCAACCTGAGTCACACTTTACTGACATGGTTGAATCAAAGTCCTAATCTTAACAGATAATTTAATCAAGGGCTCCTCAACTGAATCTAATATAATCAAAAGGGTGTCACACCCAGAAGAATAGATTTGTTTATAAACATTATCTTTTTATTTTTGGGATTTATAAATAATCTCAAACTGTCACAGAAGATATGACTCAGGCAAAGGAACAAATCAAAGCTCCAGATGAGACACAAAAATTGAAACAGCTAATCAATGAGGTTCATACAAATCTCCTAAGTCAAATAATGGAGTTGAAGGCCAACATGGCTAAAGAGATAAAAGACATTAAGAAGACATTGAGTGAGCACAAAGAAAAATTTGAAACCTTGAATAGAAAAAATAGCTGAGCTTATGAGAATGAAAAACACAATAAGTGAGATTAAAAATACAACAGAGGCATACAACAGCAGATTTGAAATCATGGAAGAAAGAATCAGTGATGAAAAGGAAAGAACAACTGCAATTGAAGAGAGAGAAGAACTCAGAGAGAAAACAATGAGAAAAATTGAGCAGGGGTTCAGGAAGTTGAATGATAACATGATGTGCACCAACATACTTGTTATAGGAGTTTCAGAAGGAGACAAGAAGAGAAAAGGTGCAGAAAGAGTATTTGAGGAAATAATGGCCGAAAATTTCCCAGCTCCCATGAAAGACATGAATATATGTGTCCAGGAAGCACAGCATACTCCAATTAGAATAAATAAAAATAGACTCAATTCAAGACACAAAATATGCAGAATGCCAAATGCCAAAGATAAAGAGAAAATTCTGAAAGCAGCAAGGAAAAAGTAAAACATCACATACAAGGGAAGTTCAATTAGACTTAGTGCAGATTTCTCTTCAGAAACCAGGGAGGTAAGAAGACAGTGGTATGATATAATTAAGATTATGAAAGAGAAAAACTGCCAGCCAAGAATTCTTTATCCAGCAAACCTGTCCTTCAAATATGACAGTGAGCTGAAAATATTTGCAGAAAATTAAACAGATAACAAGAGAGTTCACAATATAAACAGAAAGCGAGAGAGTTTATAAAAAACAATCCAGTTTTGCAGAAAGCAATAAGGGGAGTTCTGCATCCAGAAAAAGAAAAGAGAAGAGGGAGAGGCTTGAAGGAGATTATAGAAGTGAAGACTATCAGAAAGGATAACCAAAAAGGTAAAAAGATGGATAAAAATAAGATATGACATATGAAAGCCAAAGGACAAAATAGCTGAAGTAAGTAATGCCTTTACAGTAATAACATGGAATGTTAGTGGATTAAAATCCCCAATCAAAAGACATAGGCTGATAGAATGGATAAGAAAACATGAGCCATCCATATAGTGTCTGTAGGAGACTCACCTTAGACCCAATAATGCAAATAAACTGAAAGTGAAAGGGTGGAAAAAGATATTTCATGCAAATTGTAACCAAAAGAGAGCAGGAGTATCTATACTGGTGTCAGACAAAACAGACTTTGAATGCAAAAAATTGATAAGAGATGCAGAAGGCCATTATATATTAATAAAAGGGACAATCCACCAGGAAGGAGTAACAGTCATAAATATCTATGCAACTAACTACGATGCCCCAAAATACATGCGGCAAACTCTGGCAAAATTGAAAGGAGAAATAGCTGTCTCTACAATCATAGTTGGAAATTTTAACACACCACTCACATCAACAGATAGAACAACTAGACAGAAGATACACTAGGAAACAGAACTTGAACAATATGATAAATGAGCTGAACCTGACAGACATATACAGAACATTGCACCCCAACTCAGCAGGTTATACCTTCTTCTCAAGTGCACATGGATCTTTCTCCAGGATAGACTACATTTTAGGGCACAGTGCAGCTCTCAATACCTTTAATAAGATTGAAATTATACAAAGCACCTTCTCTGGTCATAATGGAATGAAGCTGGAAATCAATAATAGGCAGGAAAGGGGGAAATTTACAAATGTGTGGAGGCTGAACAACACACTCCTAAACAATTAGTGGGTCAAAGAAGAAATTGCAAGATAAATTAGTAGATATCGAGAGGCAAATGAAAACAAGAACACACCTTATCAAAACTTAGGGGATACAGTAAAAGCAATGCTGAGAGGGAAATTTATAGCTCTTACTACCTATATTTGAAAAAAAAGAAGAAAGAGCTAAAATCAAAGATCTAACTGAAAACTGGAGAAACTAGAAAAAGAACAGCAAACCAGTCCCAAAGCAAGCAAAAAGAATGTAATAACAAAGATTAGAGCAGAAATAAATGAAATTGAGAACAATATCAACAACAACAACAACAACAAAAAAACAATAGAGAAAATTAACAAAGCCAAAAGGCTGGTTCTTTGAGAAAAATCAATAAAATTGACAATCCCTTAGCTAGACTAACAACAAAAAAAGAGAGAGAATATACAAATAAATAAAATCAGGAATGAAAGGAGGGACATTATGACTGACCCCACAGAAATAGAAAGGATCATAAGAGGATATTATGAGAAACTTTATGCCTACAAATTTGACAACCTAGATTAAATGGACAAATTCCTAGATATGCACAATCCACATCGACACTACATGGGAGCAGATGTGGCTCAAGTGGTTAAGTACCAGCTTCCCTCTATGAGGTCCCAGGTTCAATCCCGGGCCCTGGCACCTCAAAAAAGAAAGGAAGGGAGGAAGGGAGGAAGGAAGAAAAGAAATACAGGATCTCAACAAACCAATTACAAGCAAAAAGATTGAATTAGTCATCAAAAATCTTCCAGATGGTTTCACAGGTGAATTCTACCAAACATTTCAAGAAGAATTAATACCAACCGTCTTTAAACTCTTCCAAAAAATTGAAATATAGGGAAAATTACCCAACACATTTTATGAAGCCAACATAAACCTAGTACCAAAGCCAGATAAAGATACAAGTAAAGAAAATTACAGACTTCTCTCTCTAATGAACATAGATGCAAAAATTCTCAACAAAATATTTGCAAATCTAATTCAACAGCATACAAAAACAATTATACATCATGATCAAGTGGGTTTCATTTCTAGTATGCATGGGTGTTTCAACATAAGAAAATCAATTAATGAAATAAACCACATTAACAAATCAAAGGGAAAAAACCACGTGATCATCTCAATTGATGCAGAAAAGGCATTTGACAAAAACCATCATCCTTTCTTGATAAAAGCACTTTAAAAGATAGGTATAGAAGGAAAGTTCCTCGACATAATAAAGGGCATATATGAAAATCCCACAGCCAACATTGTACTCAATGGGGAAAATTTGAAAACTTTCCCTCTAAGATCAGGAACAAGAAAAGGATGCCCACTGTCATCGCCGTTATTCAACATTGTGCTAGAAGGTTCTAGTTAGAGCAATTAGGCAAGAAAAAAATAAAAGGCATCTAAATTGGAAAAGAGGAAGTAAAACTCTCACTATTTGAAGATGACATGATCCTATATTTAGAAAATCACAAAATCTCTACAACAAAAATATTAGAACTAATAAATGAGTTCACTGAAGTGGCAGTATACAAGATCTACACGCAAAAATCAGTAGCATTTCTATACACTAGTAATGAGAAAGCTGGGGAGGAAATCAACAAAAAATTCCTTTTACAATAGCAAAAAACCCTCAAATATCTAGGAATTAATTTAACCAGGAATGTAAAGGATCTGTATTCAAAAAACTGCAAAACACTTCTAAAAGAAATCAAAGCAGACCTAAACAAATGGAAGGACATTCTGTGTTCATGGATTGGAAGACTAAACATCGTGAAGATGCCAATTCTACCCAAATTCGTTTATAGATTAGTGCACTCCCAATCAAAATTCCAACAACCTACTTTACAGAAATAGAAAGTCAATTACCAAATTTATTTGGAAGGGAAAAGGGTCCTGAATAGCCAAAAACATCCTAAAAAAGAAGAACAAAGTCAGAAGACTCACACTTCCTGACATTGAATTGTATTATAAAGCTACAGTGGTCAAAACAGCATGGTATTGGCATAAAGATAGACATATTGATCAATGGAATCGAATTGAGAGTTCAGAAATAGATCCTCACCTCTGTGGTCAACTGGTTTTCAATAAGCCTACCAAGTCCATTTTTCTGGGATAGAACAGTGTCTTCAATAAATGGTCCTGGAAACACTGGAGATCTTCAACCAAAAGAAAGGAAGAGGTCCCCTATCATACTTCCTATATACAAATCAACTCAAAATGGATCAAAGACCTAAACATAAAAACAAGGACCATAAAACTCCCAGAAGATAACATGGGAAACATCTATAAGATCTTGTAGTAGGTGGAGGTCTCTTAGACCTTACACCCAAAGCACAAGTAACAAAAGAATAAATGGACAAATGGGACTTCCTCAAAAGTAAACACTTCTGCACCTCAAAGAACATTGGGAAGAGGGTAAAAAGGCAGCCTACTCACTGGTAGAAAATATTTGGAAATCACATATCCAATAAGGGTCTAATATCCATGATATATAAAGAGATCCTATAACTCAACAATTAGAAGACAAATGGCCTGATTAAAAAATGGGCAAAAGACCGGTTGCAGTTGGGCAGTTTGATGTAATTATGAATTCCAAAAGTAAATATTGGATTATGCTTGTAAACTGGTCTGTTAATCTGGGAATGATTAAGTTATGATTAGGGCATTGACTGGGCCATGTCAGTAGGGCATTGAGCCCCACCCCTTGGTGGGTGGGGCAATCAAATATAAAAGGCATGGCAAAGGACAGAGGGAGCAGTTTTGATGTTGTAGTTCTGGTGAGAAAGGAGAGAAGGCCCCGGGATAGAGACAAGCCGTTTGCCTGAGAGTTCACAGCTGGCCTTGTGGAGAGAAGTAAAGCCTAGAGAGCCTCATAGTCTACAGCTGACCTTGTGGAGGAAACAGAGGAGCTAAGCCCGGAGAGAAACACAGCCCCGGGAAGAAAGGAACCCAAGAAGCCTGAACTCTGGCAAACGTCGGCAGCAGTCTTGCTCCAACATGTGGCAACGGACTTTGGTGAGGGCAGAAACTTATGCTTTATAGCCTGGTAACTGTGGACTTTTACCCCAAATAAGTACCCTTTATAAAGACCAACTGATTTCTGATATTTTGCATCAGCACCCCTTTGGCTGACTAATACAAGACCTAAATAGACATTTTTCTAAAGAAGAAATACAAATGACCAAAAAAAAAAAAAAAACCACATGAAAAAATTTTCAACATCACTGGCTATTAGGGAAATGCAAATCAAAGCTACAATGAGATATCGTTTCACACCTACTAGAATGGCCACTATTAATGAAACAGAAAACTACATGTGTTGGACAGTATGTGGAGCGATAGGAACATTGATTCAGTGTTGGTGGGACTGTAGAATGGTACAGCCACTATGGAAGACTGTTAGGTGGTTCCTAAGGAAGTTAGATACAGATCTACCATGTAACTCAGCAATACTGCTAGTAGGTATAGACCCAGAAGAACTGAGAGCAGTGACACAAACAGATATCGGCACACCTATGATGGATATATAGGTCAAAAGAGAAAAAAACATGTGCTTATCACTGTGGGTGCCCAGAGACATCTGATAAAATTTGAGATCCATTTCTGATAATAATCCTTACTGAAGTAGGAACAAATAGATACTACTTTAATGCAATAAATAATACATATCCAAAAGAAAGCGAGCATCATGCTTAATGGTGAAGCACTGGAAGCATTGTTATTAATGTCAGGAGTAATGCAGGCTTTCCCACTTTCATTATTAATACTTAACAGAATTCTGGAAGGGCAATTAGACAAAAGAGGGAAAAGTGAGGTAACAAGGAAGAGGCAAGATTATAATCTCATGCATTGGTATGACTGCGTGAAAAGCCCAAAAGAATCAACTGAAAATTACAACAAAGAACAAAAGTACATCAAAGTGGCTGGTTATAAAAATATTTTTGTCTGTAGGCAAACAGAAAATATAATGGCACAAAAATAAAATGGTAACAAATAGGAATAAATTTATTCATTTTATATAAGACCTATGGAAGGCAGTGATCTCTCTACTAAGGGATATAAAAAGTCATTGTGTAATTTTGGAAAGTCATACTTGAGCATCAGATAAGATCTATATTGTGCTGACATGAATTTTCCCTAAATTAATCCATAAAAACTAATCCCCCCAAAGGATTGAATTCTGCTAGTAAAATAAGCACACAAAACAGTCAATAAAATACCAGGAGATAGTGCTATGACAATCTTTAAAATATATTCTAAATCTACATTATACTGGAATATAGAGACACATTAGTGGGATAGAACAGAATTTTTTAAAGCCATAAATATATGTGGAGGTTAATATGTGATAAAAGTGGCATTTTAAAGCAGTGAGGAAAGTTTAGATTATAAAAAAATTGGTGCTGAGACAAGTGACTAGCCATGGAGGGAGGGAAAAAGGCAAGAATCCTACTCATTTCTTACACAAAATATAAATTCCCAATGGAGCCAGTATTAAAAGTAAGAAAAAGGGTGGCGAGGAGGGGGAAGGAAAGGAGAAATAGAAACCATAATAGTCCTTAAACAAAAACATAGGCAAGTATTCTTATGGTCCTGGAGTGGGGAAGGGCTGTTTGTCTAAGCATGTTAAAAAAAAAATCAGAAAGCTTTACGAAAAGGTTGACCAATTTGACTACATAAAATAATGAAATTTTCTATATGATAAGAAAATACAGTAGACATGGTTGAAAGATAAATAGCTAAATGGAATGGTATAGATCAGGGAATAACATAATTCATACACAAAATACTTTTCAGCCAACATTTGTAAAAAGAACACTCTGAAAGAAAAATCGGCAAATTACAAATTGCTAATAATATACAAATCGCAGATGAAAAGATTTCAGTCATCATTTTCTTGGTTGCAAACAGCAGGCACTGGCAGTGTTTAGTTCCAGCAATAAAGGAATTTTTAGGAAGCCTCTGAGGTTAGCTCACAGAATAAGCACAAGAGGTGGAGGAACAGGCTTGGGCGGGAACCTAGGAAAGCAGACACAGGTAAGAACTTGCCACTAAAGCAGCTAGCTGGACACTTGCTGTGGGGGGTAAAACCTGATCCTCAGCCCTGTTCAGTTTTCATCATGGCAACTTGGGTTATCCTGCCTAACTTGGTATTCCCTCCAAATAGAAAGTCCATTAGATGTTGGAGAAGCTGAAAGACCAGCACAAAATGTTCAACCTCACTGATACCTAAGGAATAAGAAATAAAAATGCATTACTGTGTTATCTTTTGTTCATCAAATTTGCCAATGTGAAAAAGACTGAAAAACTCAATAGCATTTTGGGATTGGGAAATGTGTGCTTCCCATTGTTGGGATCCCCCAAAGGTAAGATGAAACCTTCCTGGAAGTCAGCTTGAGAAAAGGGTCAAAATATGAAAAGTACAGACCCTTGGCCCAAGGTTTCAGCCTAAGGACATGGTTGCAGGTGTGGACAAGGTATAGTTTATAATATCCATCGCACTGTTGTTTCTAATTTGTGTTTCCCTGGCTTGTGGGCAGGGTGGGTGCAGAGAGGGACAGTGGAGGTTTTGCTACAAAATATTGTTTAGGATGGGTCTTGAAGAAGAAAGACCATCTCAGGGCTCTAACTAGGGAATCTTCTCCAAGCCTGTTCTGCCCAAACTGAGATTGGATGGGTTTGGGGCTCCATGGTTACCTGAATTGGTAGGAGGGGCTCAGATTGGGAAGGGGGTTCTCATGGGACCCCAACAAGGAGTTCAGACTTTTTAAAGATATGCTCTGGCTAAGCAATCAATATGCTATATGATTGCTACCTTATTAGGTATTTATCCAATAATAAGCAAGATGAGTTTCTGCTGGGTTGGAGCCTTTAATTTAGTGATGGTGACAGAGCTGTAAAATCGAGTTCTAATGTGGTAAAATTAGTGCCTTGACCGAGGGGTGCCAAGAAAGCTTGCAGAAGGGAAGCCTCCTGGAGCGGGATCTGTCTAAGGACCAGGAAGGGCTAGCCAAGCACAGGGGTTCAAGGAAAGGTGCTTGTGGCAGAGGAAACGGGTTGAGCAAACGCTCAGTTGTGTGGATCAAAATGCCTGAGGGTGTGGAGGGAAGAACCAGAAGTTCAGTAATGCTAGATTGTAAGTGGGGATTGGAGGATCAACTCCCCACTCAAGGAAGTTGGGGGAGAGTCTTATTTAATGGACTCTGGTGACTGGTGGAAGCCACCCTTCTGGATTACTGCTGAACCCCACCAGTCATATCTTGGATTTTGGTTACATGCTGGTGGGGAGGGGCAGAAGCTGCAAGAAATTAGTATTTAGGCAAGGGAAGAGGGTTCAAAGGGATGTGGCGAGCCCTCGTTTGACCCTGTCTTGTGGGGTTCAGTCAAGGGAGTCACACATGATGATGGGCTCAGTGCTAATTTCTCTGAGGCACACAACAGCAACCTAATTGTCTTGCTTGCAGAGAAAGGCCCTGACTAATAGGGCCATATCCAGCCTGAGGTTCCAGTACAGAGAAGAAAGGCAGGGAGGCCAGCTTCCACTGGTCTTGGATTCTGAAAAGCAGCCAGAAGGACAGTCACGGGGCTATACCTATTGGTGGGGAAAGACCACTTGTGACAGTGAGGATGGAACCAGATCTGGACAAATTCCAGATCTGCCATGGGTTTGAATTTCCCAGCTCTCATTAAAGTAGCTCAATGTCTTAGTTTGGGTTCCCCTTAAATCAGAGCTGAGACCAAGGATCTGGGTGCAGCTTATTTGAGAGTTGATCCTTAGAAGCGGGAGGGAGGGATAGGGAAGCTTGAGACAGAAAAGGAAGGAAATGCAGAAAAATTTGCGTTATTCAAATGATTATCATGGAGGGCAAGTGGGGCTCAATCCTACTGGACTTTGGAGGCTGGAAGGCTGGGGCATTTGTCCACTGGCTCTTACTTCCCATTGGTTGAGTGTTGCCCCTCGATGGCAGGGGCGAGTTGTTAGTTCAACTTCATCCAGTGAGTTCTCTGGCTTTGGAGGAAACCCTCAGGCAGAAAAGCAGAGAGACTAACAGGTTGCATTTGACATGGGGGCTGTCACAAAGCATGGAACTCTCCACCCCTGCTGAAATTAGAGGTGGGCTCAGAGCATAAAACACGCAGGACAAAAAGCTTTTACCATGCTCAATTTCCCTCTAAATCAGATTTATTCATTCAACCAGATATTTATTAGAACTGTGGTCAGTGTTGGGCATCTATGGTCAGCAAAACAGGCCTAGTCCCTACCTTAGGAACTGACAGTCTTTTGAAGAATATTTTAAGCAAGTGTAATGGGTGCTATGGACATGTGAGTCTAAAATGGAGAAAAAGCGGGTAACAAAAAAGGAACAGCAGCTTGCAGAAGCTAACCTTGGGGACTAACTTCCAAATTAGTGTGACATTAGGGGAGACCACAGCCCCAAGATCCCTCCAACCTCCTAAAAACAAACAAACTTTTTACATCCTGCCTTGATGTTGTGATAAAATGTTGTCAAATTCGGCCTAAATTTCCACCAAAATCTATTCACTTCTTGCCTCCCTCCCCCCCACCATGATTTTCATATTTGAAAAACTCAAATGTCTATAAAGGTTGAGGGCAATTGCATTCACACATTAGTATTAATTATCAGATTGATTTCTTAATGATTTCCAGAAGAACTGAAGATGCATTGAGGAATGAATATTTTCATTAGGAGGTGAAGTGGAGGTGACTTGGGGGCCAATGCAGAGCACTCTGGGGCGTCACCATAAGGTCCCTGATTATTATGGGTGAGAGACAAAAGCTATGCTTTGTAAAGGCGAAGGGGTCTCCCTTCCCAGATTTCTCCCTTCTGCAGTAATCAGAATTTAGGCTAGTCCTGTTAGAAAAACAGGAGAATGTATAGAGAAACCAGTGGCAGCCCACAGATGGACTCTCTGTGTGTCATTTCTTTTTAAAATTGAATTCAACATTTAAAAATAGGATTTCCACATTTTCCTGAAAAATCGGATCAGACAATATTGGGTCCTCATTCTTGCATGGGAACTGTGGGTGGGAGCTGAGTGGCCACCACCCCCTTTAGAACAACATTGATTTGCAATTTGCCGGAGTCCCCATCATTCCTTATATTCTCTTCAATACTTGAGAGCCAAGTCACTTGAAGTTTTAGGAGGTCCATAGGATTCTTTACTCACTGATCTGACCTGTCTGGTTTCTGTCCCATTTGTGGGTCTGGGGCCTCTGGTTTAGAGGTCAAGTCCAGAGGCTTTGAATCAGACTTGGGTTTGAATCCTATTACTGCCAATTCTTAGTTGTGTGATCTTAGGAAATTATTTAACCTCTCTAAGCCTCTTGGTTTTTCTAATCTGTAGAATGGGGTTAAGAGGCATATCAATGTCAAAGGTGCATGAATTAAAGATTAAAGGATGTAAGGCACCCTTAGCACAATTTTTGGAACATAGCCGCTATTATTTGCATCCACTAGGAGTGTAAGTTGCAGGAGGGCAGGCAGAAATCATGTTTGTTTCATTCTTTGTAGCGTCCCTGGTGCCTAGCACAATGCCTGGTACATAGCACGTGCCCAGTAGCTATTTGTTGAGTAGATGAATGAAGGAATGAGCGATGGGTGATCTCAGTGGGGTTTGGACAGGAAGGTAATACTGATGACACCGTTTCGCTAGGACTCCAGACGACCCTAGGCGCGTGTCTGCTGGGAGGACACACCCCGCCGGAATATGCCAGACTCTATGAGGGCGTGCCCTGGCCGGTGGATGGGACCTGCAAGGTCCCTCGGGAGCAGGGCAGGGCTGGTTTGCCCAGGACCAGTCAGGGCCATGTCCACCATATTTTCAAGGGTCTTCTAAAGGGCAGGATCCTGATAATTGCACGTTTCCAAGGTCTTCGCCAGCAGATCAGCAAAGACCGAGACCCTCCCCTGGGAGTCCATCACCCCGCGCCAGCCCAGCGCTGTCCGCCGGGCCTGGACCCTGCCCACACTAGACATGGCCTTCTCTCGGGCTTCACGCAGTAGGACCGCGCCCGGAGCGCGAGTTATCGCGGCGAGTGGGAAAGAGAGCTGCGTTCCCATAGTCAACATGGCGGCTGCGGCGGCGTCAGCAAGGGGCCGGCGGCGCCTGGGAGCAGGTCACGTGAGTGGCCTAGCTGGCTGGCCGGCGCGCGCCCGCGCGCGCGCCCGTCCGCCGGTCGCCTGTCGCTCGCTCCGCGGTGCTTTGAGGTGTGTGGGGCGCCGAGCGCCCCGGCCGGGTGAGGCGCGGTGGGGCGCGGCGCGGCGGTATGCGGCGGCGGCCGTGGCGGGGCCGCTGGCCAGGCGGGCGGGCGCGGTGATGAGCGTCGGCGGCCGCCGCCATGTCCAAGGTAACGGCGCCCGAGCCCGGGCCGCCAGTGGCGGCGGCGGCGGCGGGCGGGAAGGAGAAGCGCTCCTTCAGCAAGCGGCTGTTCCGGAGCGGCCGCGCGGGCGGCGGCGGCGCAGGGGGCCCGGGGGGGCCCGGGCCGGCCGCGCCCGCCTCGCCGTCCTCGGCGCGCTCGGTGGGCAGCTTCATGAGCCGCGTCCTCAAGACGCTTTCCACGCTCTCGCACCTGAGCTCCGAGGGCGCCGCCCCGGAGCGCGGCGGCCTCCGCAGCTGCTTCCCGCCCGGGCCGGCCGCCGCGCCCACGCCGCCGCCCTGCCCGCCGCCGCCCGCCTCGCCCGCGCCGCCCGCCTGCGCCGCCGAGCCGGTGCCCGGGGTGGCGGGGCTCCGCAACCACGGCAACACGTGCTTCATGAACGCCACGCTGCAGTGCCTCAGCAACACCGAGCTGTTCGCCGAGTACCTGGCGCTGGGCCAGTACCGGGCGGGGCGGCTGGATCCGGAGTCCGAACCCGAGCCCGAGCGGCCCGTGGGCCGCGGCGCGCAGGGCCGGGGCGAGGTCACCGAGCAGCTGGCGCACCTGGTGCGGGCCCTCTGGACCCTGGAGTACACCCCGCAGCACAGCCGCGACTTCAAGGTGAGCGCCGCGGCGCCGCCCGCCCGACGAGGGGACCCTGCAGCCCGAGTCCCCGGAGTGCCCGTCTGTCTGCCCAAGGCTTCTTTGCCTCCTCTCCTCCTGGCCGGGCCGACTTCCACGTTGGTGGTTCCGAGAGTTCTGCGCCCCAGATCTGGGACAGCACTGATCGAAGGGAGGTTCATGCATTCGTTCACTCACTCATTCACGCGTTCATTCAACGGGAATTTATTAATAGCTTACTGCGTGCTAGACTCTAATGCGCGCTAGGAGTGAGCAAGGCCGTCTGCCTTCACGGAACTTCCATTCTTGGGGACGAGAGTTGAGACTGGGTTCAAATCCCGGTTCTGCCACTTGTTAGCAGTGTGACCTCGGGCAAGTTACTCAACCTCTCTGTACCACCGTTTCCTAGCCTGGTACCCATGTCTCAGGTTGTGGTGAGCTTCGAACAAGTTGATAGGTTGAATCCTATGACCCAGTTATGTCGCGGTTTTGACTTAGAGATCCGCACTTTTATAGGGGTGAAGCTAGTATGTAAAATCCTACCACTGTGCCTGGTACCATGTGGATTTGCTATTGTGATTATTATTAACTTAAATATGTTAACAAGATAATGTCAGTGGTTTGAAGAAAATAAAACCTGATAATGTGATTGATACGCTGGCAGGCTACTTTAGATTGGGGGAGAGGGGGCTGGCGGCCTCTCAGCAGAGGGGACATCCGAACTGAGACTTGAGTGACCACAGAGAGCCAGCCATGGGGAGGGTCTGTAGGGAACATTAAGTGGGAAGGCTCTAAGATGGGGATGAGTCTGGTGCACTTGAAGAAGAGTGTACCTCTGGAGTTGGCAAACTTTTTTTGTAAAGGGCAGGAGAGTAACTACCTAAGGCTTTGTTGGCCAAAGTGCAAAATTAAGGGTGTCGTACGTTCTTATATAACGAGAGAGAAAATACATTTCCACATGTTTTTTTATTTACTAAATTCAAAATAGAGTAATTGCATACAATATTTTATAATATAGGTGTACTAATAAGAAGATTGGAATTCTTGTTTTGGGGAGGATAATATTTAGCTTAATTGGGGTTCAAAATTAGTCTTATTAAATCGGTTGCAAATATTCATCTATACACATCATTTTTAGCTCTTGGGTCATACAAAAACGGAGTGGGCTGTATGACCCTTGGGCAGTGCTTTGCTGTTGGCAGGTGTAGCTGGAAGTGTAGTGAGAGGGTGAGAGGGAGAGAGCTACTCTAAAGAATTGGGCTTTTATTCGAAGCAAAAGGGGGAGATGATTTGAGATGGGATGAGAATTATTTTTAGGTGGGATATGGATATGGTATTGAATAGAATAAAATCACACAGAGAGATTGTCTTTCTGTCCTGGTTGTGCTCAGGAGATAGTCTCAGCTTGACATTACTCTGTCTTCAACATGTTATGTTCAACACACCCTCCCCCTCCCCTTTTTAAACAAAGAACAAGCTTCAAGCCCAGAGGCTTTGGCAGACAGTGGTAGCTAGAATTTAATAAGGTTGTTATGGTTTTCATTGGGTTTGTCTTCTATTTATGGCAAATGGTACTTCTTTTCCATAAGTGCTATCAAGTTTCTTTCTAAAATACATCTATTTAAGTAAAATTAGGTGATTTGATTTAAGTATAAATGGTAGGCTAGCTGAGCAGTCTGCACTTGGTTAAGGTCCTGCTTTCTTGCTGAGGAACAACACTGCCAAGGTGTACCCCTCCTTTTAAATACGTTTTGTTTATATTTTATTTATATTGCAGGTTGAGGGTATTAAGACTCAACCCTGTTTTTCTGAAAAAGGAAAAAAGTTTGCTCTTCAATCGCTTGGAAATTTGAATGGGAATATTTGACTGGGATAGGGACTGGAAAAAATTCAGATCCATGTCAGAGATCTCAAGAAAGCAGGAGGAGAATGGCAACCAACTGACTACCAGGAGTCATGTTTTCTCTTTGCTTATAGTTACCTGTAAATTAGCTACAACAACTGCAAACTTTTCAAGGTTAGAGCATAGTGTTTTAAGTCTCTTTTCCAAAATGTGAAAATCAGTTTCTCCAGCATGTTTGTATGTGGATATTTCTATTGCTTTTTAAGAGGTTGCTTTCGCTTTTTAAAAATCCATTAAGAGACTGTGAACAGAAATGGATCAAGTAATTTTAGAGGAGCTCAGACTGATTTATAGATGTATTTTGGCAAAGTTGAACAGATTCTTAGAGGCCCTGTTTTTTAAAAAAAATAATCTTCTGCATCGTTAGTAGATTTCATTCTGCATTCTGTTTATTGAAGATTTACTCTATCATATAGGAATGCATGTAGCTCCAGAAGGATTTCTCCTTCTAATGACAGTGTTAACAGAGAGGGTTCTTGTTCCATAGCAGGAAAGAATTCAAAGGACTGAACAAAGCAACAAGACTGTTTATTTAACAGTGTTAAAGGAAGGAAAGTGGGGAGCAAGTGGGTGGGGTGTGTGCTGAGAAGCACTTGGGTAGCCTCCCATCGTAGAGCTACCTCCAGGGGTTGTTAGTTGACATCTTATAAGTCCTTGGGCAAGGGGCAGGTTACTAGATAAGTTGAGCCCGTTGTTTGCCTAACCTTAGGCTTCTGTTTCTTGCCAGCAGATGTCTTTCCCCAAAGGCACATAGGGGTCTCTAGATAAGGGACTCTCCACCTGCCTCAGATGTCTAGATAAGTGACTGTCCACCTGCCCCAGTTTTATAGATAAGTGACTGTCCATCTGCCCCAGGTTTCTAGATATGTGATTCTCCACATGCCCCAGGTTCCCTGATCTACCTCAACAGTGCCTTAAGCAGTGATGTTGAATTAGCTCACATGAGTCTGGAGGTAGGCAGTTCTAGGGTAATGCAGTGGCTTGATGAGCCCAGTGAGGACCCAGATCCTTTCTGTGTTTCCCATTTCCCTATGCATGTTACCTCATGGTTGCCTGCTGATAGCAGCTGTAGCACCAGGCATTCTACCCTGTCAAGGCAGGAAGTCAATAGGTAAATAAAAGTTCTTCCAGAAGCCCCTCAGCAGGCTTCTGCTGATGTCTTACTGACTATAACCATGTTAGTTACCACCCCTGATTTCCACGGAGCCTGGAAGGGGGGTAATTTGGGTTTTCTGGCCTTAAGAGAAGAAATCAGTGAAGGAGAAGGGGTTTGGGGCCAGCTGTTAGGCAGCCTACCAACAGTGCGTCTCTCCTACCATATGTCAGGCACTCTGCTGCCATGCTGGGGATTCATTTGGGAAAGGCACTGGACCTGCCTCAGAAGAGCTGGAATCTAGTAGGGGAGATAGAAATGTAAACAAAACTAAACTCATAAATTTCCCAAAGGCTGGCTTCTCACACTTTTCTGTGCATATAATTCACTGGGGGATTACAGAGCAACTCTGGAAGAGCTGGCGTGGGGACTGAGGTTTGGTATTTCTAACAAACTCTCAGGTGATGCTGATGCTGATGCTACTGGTCCAAGGACCACACTTTGAATAGCAAGCTCCAAGGGACAAGAAAAGCGTCACAGAGAAAGGTGACTTTGGAGCCATGTTCTTAAGGATGTATAGAAATTTGTCAGGCAGAGAAGAGCTAGGAGTGGCATCAAAGGACATTCGGTTTTGGGGGAATAGTGAGACATTTAGTGACTGGTTGCAATGCTTTGGGGGTGGAGAAAGCCTGGCAGAAGTCTGTTATAGATAGATTGTGAAGGGCTTTGTAGACTACACTGCTTTGGACTTTATTCTCTGGAACTTGAGAATCCTGAGCTGATTTTTAAGCAGGAGAGTGATGATCAGATTTTCTTTTTTCTTCCAATTAGGTAAGCCTTCGGGCATTGTGGAAGACTGCATTTTTTTCCCCCTAAAACATTTTATCATAGCCGTATTTGATGGGAATTATTTTGTGTATACAGCAAGTCCAGCACCAAGAAGGTGGATGCGAAGCAAACCTGTCCCCATCTCTCCTCGCCTGTTTTTTTTTTTTTTTTTTTTTTGCCAACATTGGGTATTTGATGCCTATACTTTTCTCCTGAGCATTAATTTAGTCTCTAAATCCTGCCCAATTCTCGGTTCCAGGCATCCATTACCAGTTGATTGGAGTTGGCAGAGGAGATATAACCTATTTGCCAACTTGAGATAGTTTGCCTTGAGGTCTAGAAAAGCACTTAGTATATCTTTGAATGTGCTTTTATCTTCTTAAAACTTCTTTAAGTTGCTAATGACTTATAGAAAGATAAGTTTTTCAGTTAGAATTCTTTCTCTTTCAACAACCACATTGATTTGAGCTTTAGGAGCTTGCCAAATAAATGGTTTTGGGTTTTGGATGGGCTAGGTGGTGGTGAAGGCTGGGTTTTAATTTCAGAATGAAAGTGGTTGACTTGCCCAGCCTTGCTATGCAAGAAATTTCTCTAGGTGCTTCTTATATACTTTTCTTTTTTCACCCACATGCTTTCCTTGTGTTTTTAGAGCAGTAGTTCTCACCTAGGGTGATTTTGCCCCCCATGGACATTTCGCAATGTCCAGAGATGGGCTTGGTTCTCACTGCTGGGGGCAGAGGTCAGGGATGCCGCTAAATGCCATACAGCACATAGGACAAACCCTCATAACAAAGGATTGTCTGGTCCAAAATATTAATAGGGTGGAGGGTGAGAAACTCTGTTTTGGAAGAACATTTTGAACCTGTTCAGCCTCAAATAAAGTTTCTCTTATGTCCCCAACCTTTAGAATGGTTACATTGTTACTTTTTCATCTCTCTGTGGGTGTGTCTGCAGTGACCTCTAGGGTAAAAGAAGGACTTCATTGGCAGGACCCTTTCTTCATAAAACAATGAGAGTAAATAAATCGTTTTGAAACCTGAAGGCTCAATGTGCTCCTTTAAGGAGAAATCAGCATGTTGCTTTAACTTTACAGATGCTCTCTGATTTCTAGAACTCAGTGCCCTTTTGCAATAAGTAAAAGACAGGCAATCATCTTTCAAATACGAAAGATAAGTTTTAGAGCAGCAGTTTTCAAAGTGTGCTCCCAAAGAACAGGGTGATCCACTGATAAAAGGGATGTGGGGTTTCCTTCCATATTTTTAGTAAAACAAAAAGTAATTGATGAATAGAATTTTCTCTCCAATGCTTTTTTTCCCCTTCCTCTTCTTTACCTTTGGTGCCTGGTGGTGCTTATTTTTTAGTTAGAATTCTCAGGTTACAAAAGGAGAAAAACATGGATAAATAAATAAGGGTAAACATCGGAGCATTCAGGGGATTAGGCTTGCTCACTTTTTCATGGACTCATGCTGGGACATCTGATTTTATGCTGCAAACCTATGATACACGTTTTCCTGGTTTATATGAAGCTGTTTAGTATATTGATATTTCACAGTGTTTTCCATGAAGAGGGTGTCCCTTGAATCCAGTTGAAAAGTAGATAAAAATGAAATTTTGTAGTTACATTTAGATTTATGACAAAGTATTAAATGGAAAGTAAGTCTCTTCCTGGTCAATTCCCTTGTGTGCCAACAGTGTTAGTTGATTTTGAGTGAAGTTTCAAATCTCTTAAGGAGAAAGGAGGTGACAGAATCAGGAAATTTTGGACTTGGAAGGAGACTTCGCTTTGATCTAGGGTAATCCTCAGCCTTCCTGTACAAGGGCACTGAGGCTCTCCCGGTGGCTACAGCCTGAGCGACTTCCCCCTCTTTGTCACTGCCCCCCTCTCTCTCACCACTGCCTTGCTGGTGCACACACTGAGTCCTGGCACTGTGGCTGCCTTATCAGGACAACCACTGAAATGACAGGTCTCAACTTAAAGCACAAATAGGTAGTATGGACATGCTGAAACTTGAAGTATTTTTCTCCTCTGAGATTATGGTGCATAATCGTAGTGCAAATAAGGTCAGCTATAGCTAGCTTTCCGTATGTGCCATTGCTCCTCAGGCTTAGGGAGTTTTGGAAGCCTTCCTTAAAAACAGCCCTTTTAGGCTGTTTAAATGCATTTATACACAGATACACATATTGCACATTGATGGGCTCATACCCTACATGTAGTTCTATAACTTACTCCTCCCCATCCCAGTACCCCCAACCTTAAAATATATCGTGGGTAGCATAGCTTTCTTTGTTTCTTTTGTTGATCCATCCAAGTCCACCTTATCCTTTTTAATGCCTGTATAGAGAGCCCTATTGATGGATATTTAGGTTGTTTTTTAACTGTTAGTTTTTTAACCGTTACAGCTTATGCTGCTGCAATGAACATCCTTCAGTGTACATCAATTATTTTCTAAAGAATGAGTCTTAGAAGTGGCATTGCTGAGTCAAAGGGAATGTGTATTTAAAATGTTGCTATACCTTGCCAGATTGCTTCTGTGAAAGGTTGCAAGATTTTTTGACCCATTCATTGTGTGTGATAGGGCCTAGCCTCACTCCTTACATTGTGCTCCTCTTACTATCTGTCCTTGTGTTCATTTTTCAAACTTAATATTCTTTCAGGTAGGTCAATTTTGTTTTGTCTATGTATGCCTACTTTCCACTGTTTTTTACACATAGGGATCTCTCTCCAGTAAGTGTTGAACCTTTACTGATGTATACAGCTGCTTATTAGGGATAAGGGGAATCAAAAGGAGAGTTAAAAAATTGCCCATGAGTGCTAGCTGGGCAATGCAAATACTCAGGTCAGTTATAGATCCCTTATGGTGCATCTCCTTAAACCAAATTTAATGAGTTCTTTTTTTAAAAAAAACTTTATTTTGTACATTTACTAATAGAAAAGATAAACAATAATTTTAAAAAAGAAAATACAGTTGAATAAAAACATACATTTCTCAATTAAATGTACTGGATACATATAAATTTTTTTTTGAGTCATACAATATGTTACACAATATATTTGGTTCATAGTAACGCAGTCATACAGTATTTGTCCTTTTGTTTCTGGCCTGCTCCCCCAGCATAATGTTTTCCAGGTTCATCCATGTTGTCGCTTGCCTTACGACTTCATTTCTTCTTACAGCTGCACAACACTCCATCGTGTGAATATACCACAGTTTGTCTATCCATTCATTGGCTGACGCATACCTGGGTTGTTTCCAGTTTTTGGCAATCGTGAATAATGCTGCTGTGAACATCGGTGTGCAGATGTCTGTTCATGTCACTGCTTTCAGTTCTTCTGGGTATATACCCAGTAGTGGTATTGCAGGGTCACGTGGCAAATCTATATTCAACTTCTTTAGGAACTGCCAAACAGTCCTCCACAGTGGCTGTACCGTTCTGCATTCCCATCAACAGTGAATAAGTGCTATCTCTCCACATCCCCTCCAACACTTGAGGTTCTATGTCTCTTCAATAGTGGCCATTCTGATAGGTGTGAAATGACATCTCACTGCAGCTCTGTTCTGCACTTTCCCAATCATTAGTGACATTGAGCATCTTTTCATGTGTTCCTTTGCCATTTGTATTTCTTCTCTGGACAAATGTCCACCCAGGTCTTCTGCCCATTCTTCAATTGGATCGCCTGTCTTCCTATTGTTGAGTTGTAACATCTCTTTATATATCTTGGATATTAAACCCTTGTCGGACATGTGATTTCCAAATATTTTCTCCCATTGAGTCAGCTGCCCTCTCACCCTTTTGACAAAGTCCTGTGAGGAGCAAAAGTGTTTAATTTTGAGGAGGTCCCACCTATCCATCTTCTCCTCTGTTGTGCATGCCCTGGGTGCAAAGTCCAAGAAACCACCACCTACCACAAGGTCCTGTAGATGTTTCCCCACACCTTCTTCTAGTAGTTTTATGGTCTTGACTTTTATATTTAGGTCTTTGATCCATTTTGAGTTGATTCCTGACAGGCTATAGATATCCAGCTCTCCTGGCACCATTCACTGAAGAGACAGTTTTGTTCCATTAACATGGACTTGGTAGGTTTGTCAAAAACCAGTTGATTGTATAGGTGAGTGTTTACTTCTGGATTCTCAACTCCATTCCACTGATTGATGTGTCTATTGTTATGCCAGTACAATGCTGTTTTGACCACCATAGCTTTGCAATATGTTTTTAATGAGTTCTTAATGTGTACAAAGGGGATAGTTTAGGTGAAGGGTTGGAAATGGAAGATTAAGTATGAAGATTTTAGGACAAAGTTCTTGCCTTCAGAGAATTTACCTGCTCTCAGGGAAGCTACTTTAAACTGGACTAGGAAAGTTCAGCAGGTGTTCACAGAGGGTAAGATTATTTGAGCTGAAGCATAAGGAGAAGATTGTTTCTTTCTGTCTCTGTCATTCATTGTCAGCAGTTGGCCTTTTACAAATTTATTGACCTAACTCCATGGCAAATGCTGTGCTAGTTACTGGGGATAGAACAAAATAGGCCATGTCCATGTGGTCCCTTCTCTTATGGAACTTTAATTGTTGTGGTAGAGACAGATAATAACCAATAAACACTGATAAATAGGAAGTTAAAAATTGTAAGAGAAGGAAAGGGAAGGAAAAGATAAACTGTATGAAAGCAAATAATTGGTGAAGCAGATAGGAGAATGATATGCTATATTAGTTCCCTGAGGTTGCTGTAATAAATTACCATAAATTTGGTGGTTTAAACAACAGGAATCTGTTCTTTCACAATTCTGGAGGCCAGAAGTTCAAGGTCTTGACAGGGCTGCACTCCCTCTGGAGGATCTAGGGGAGATTCCATACCTTACCCATTCTAGCTTCTGGTGGCTGTTGGCATTCATTGACTTGTGGTGTGTCATTCCAGTCTCTGATCCTGCCTTCACGTGGCCTCGCTCTTTTTTTTCTATGTTTCTCTCTCCTTTGTGTCTCTTATAAGGACCTTGTCATTGGATTTAGGACCCACTCAGATAATCCAGGATGATCTTATCTCAAGATCTTTAGTGAAATTACATCCTCAAAGACCCTTTTCCCAAAGTGTCACATTCACAGGTGCTGGTGTTTAGGGCATGGACTTATGTTTTTGTGAGCCACATTGAACCCACTACATATATGAAAGGCCCTGTGGTGGGAAAGAGCTAGGGGCACATTTGAAGGCCTGAAATGTCTTGTTTTGCGGCCTAGAGAGCTAGGAGGAGAATGGGACAGATGAGGCTGGAGAGGGGAGCAGGGGCCAGGTAGGCAGCGGCTGGGCCATACTGGGCCTTGTAGGCTGAGATAAGGGGGTTGGATTTTTTATTCTAAGAGCAATAAGAGCTGTTGCAGTTTTTAAGCTTGATTCTGGCATGATCATGTTAGAATATAAAATGATCATTCTATATGCTATGTAGTGAGTAGAATGGAAGCAGGATACCAGCTAGGAGGCTTTTGTAATAGACCAGGTAAGAAAGATGGTGGATGGATATGCAGATGGAGAAGTAAAAGGATTCAAGAGTTATCTGGGAGGAAGAATGAACAGGACTTGCTAATGGATTGATTTGGGGGAAGGCACTGAGGAAGAGGGAAGCATTAAGAATAACTCCCAGGTGTCTGATTTGAACAACCAAGTGATGGCTCATGCTATATACTTATTTGGAGAGGAGAAGTTTGCAGGGTGGGGGCGGGGGGCGTTAATCAGGAGTTCAATTGCAGATGTATTAAGTAAGATACTCAAGAGATGTCTAGTAGGCAGTTGGATAAGGAGAGTCTGGGAGTTCTGTAGATTGGTACTGGCTGGAGATAAACTATTGGCAATCATCAGCCTGTAGATAGTATTTAAAGCCATGAGTTGCTGACTTAGAATGGGATTTGAAGATAAATAAGGCTAGATAATTAAGGGGAAGAGAGACATCATTCCAGGTTGTTGGGAAAATATTCTGAGCAAAGGCACAAAAGATGATGTCATGGTCTAGGGCCAGGGAGGTTCCTGGGCTGTGTGCTGTGGAGGCTTGATTTGGAGCAGGGTTTTTCAACCCATTTCAGGTCAGATGATTGTTGTGTGTTCTGTCCTGAGCATTTTAAGATGTTTAGCAGCCTCCTGGACTCTACCCACTAGATGGCAGTAGTACCTCCCCCTCCCCACACAGCTGTGACAAGAAAGATTGTCTTCAGATATTACCAAATGTCCCTTGGGGGACAGAATTACCGTGGCTGAAAATCACTGATTTGGAGGGAATGGGGAGTAGATGGCTGGGGGGAAGGAGAGGAAGCAGATTACAGATGGCCTTGAAAGTCTGTCAAACATTTTGACCTTGAGTCTGCAATCAGTAGTCATCCAATGGAGGCTTTTTGAGCTGTGCAGAGACTGATGTGATGAAAATGATGTTTTAGAAAAATGGATCTGATGGTGAGCAGAAATGAATGAGGCAGAGAAAGTAAATGCAGGGAGAGGGCTATCACAGGAATGAAGTGAGGAAAAGGTGGAGGAAAGGGTGAATCCAAGAGACACATGACAGATTATTAAGATGTTTTCCTGGGAGTGTGGAGAAATGATGGGCCATCTGATAAAAACTGAACAGTTGGAGAGAGGAAATGGTTGGTGGGGTACCAGGGGCACCTGGAATTAGTTTGAGCATATTGGGTTGGGGTTCTAAGAATGGGGTTCTTGTAGACAGTTGAAAATATGGTATAGTTAAGGATTAGCTGTGTCAGCTTGGATTCACCTACATAAAGGTGATAATTGAAGTCAGAAGCATGTTGAGTGTGTAGAGAAGGTCAGAACCCCAAGGCTTCTTCCGTTGGGGGAAACCAAAAGTTAGAGAGTAGGAGGGAGAGGACCTGTTGAAAGGGCAGTCAGAGAAGTTGGATGAAATCCAGGAAAGCAATGTTACTAAGACTGCCCCCAAAGGATAATAGGACTGGATGGATTTATTCCTTTATTCTTGCAAGGACCAGATAATCCCCATATTGTATGAACTGTTTAAAAGAATGAAAAAATGCACTCTCAGGGGAAATAGGATTCTATTTCCTATACCTGTCCATGTCTGTTTCCTTTGCTCCACTGTCCCTTGGGGGAAGGGTTTATGTCTTACTCAGCATTGAATGTCAGTATCTGGCTTTATAGTAATTGCACAATGTAGTTAATCTGAAGATATTGCAACAAAGGACAGTTTGCAGACCTGTCTCAGTTATAAACATAGATGTGCTGGCAATGGTCCAATTCTCTTGTGGACTTGGGTCAGACCTCACTTGAGGACTGGGGTTACTCTTGGGCCTTAATCTTTGAGAGAGGAGGGAATAAATTGGAGAAGGGAGTAGCGGGCCTCAATATACAGAATCTTATGAAGAATTTTTCTGAAAATGGAATAGACTGCCTCACATAATAGTATTTTTCCCTATTGCTGGACGAATTTAAGCAGTCTCAGGTGATATTGTAGAGGAGAGTCATATACTCAGAAGTAGATTGGGCTGGATTCAATGTATTTCTTTTTTTTTCTTTTGTCTCTTGGTATTTTCTCCTTACTTTTGGGCGTATACAAAATGTGTATTTCAAACAGAGTTGACAGTATTTGACAGATTTATGGGTGTGTGAAGGGTGAAGAAGAAGGAAGAGATGAAAATAGCTTTGAGATTTGGGAACAGGGTATGTTGGGGTGGCACTCTTCAAAACTAGAAGCACAGAATGGAAAACTATTTTGGAGGTGGGTGGATAAGATCAGTTTTGGTGGGCACATAGTATTTGAAAAATAACAGTCTTAGGAAAGCTTTTATTTTGAAGTTATATTTGTTGACTGTATCACTTATCAAATACTGTGCAAAGCCAATCATTTATGTTTTTGGCGACTCAGGTAGAAAGGACCCTATTTGGTCTAAACATGGAAATATCTCTTGATATAGATGTAATAATACAGTGGTTTGTCCTTAATTAGTTGTTTTACATCTTTCTTTGTGTGGCTTAAAGTTTTTAGTTTGATTCTGCCACTTTTGTTTTGTTATTAGTATGCAGTTTGATGGATTTTTCTTGTCCCCATCTATATACTTGTCACAATAAGAGGGCTACTAAATAGGACATTGTTCTCTCTTTGTGTAGTTCCCACAGCTGTTTCCTATAGTAAAGGCTCTGGAAAACAATGACCTCATAGTTTCCGCCAAAACAAAACAAACAAAAAAAAAACCCCACAAGAAACAAAAATGACAAAAAACTTTTATATATATTGAAGAAGAAATCATTCAAAATGAGTAATTAAGAGTACTGTTCTCTGTTGCTTCTTCCTTCAAAAATATTCTTGTTTGCTCTTCTAATTAATTGTTCATTGGAGGTTCCTCAAATGGCCTTTTATGTTTAACAAGCAACATTTTTGTGGTGGAGCACATTGAGATATCTTTCTTTCATTTCATTGTGGTCGCTTTCTATTTAGAAAGCCTTGTTTTACACTCTGGACTCTGGCACTTCCTAGAGGAATTGGCCAGTCACCCAACATCTGTTGCTTCTTCCCTCCAGTTGTTGGGCTTGGAAGGTAGCAAACAATGCATCTATAAACAAACATTTCACCTTGTAGAAGATTTCATATGTCTGGTCAGGAAATACTTTGTTGATATCTGATTCTACTGTAAGGAAACTTTGTAACCTCATCACTAGCTCAGTAGTTTGACTTTAACTCTTTGTAGTCTTTTGATCTTTAAGAGCAATGGGAAGCGGATGTGGCTCTATCGATAGGGTCCTGTTTACCATATGGGAGGCCCCGGGTTCGATTCCCGGGGCCTTCTGGTGAAGGCAAGCCAGCCCGCGTGGCGTGGTGAGCTGACGCAGCAGGACGACCCAACAAAGGGAGACAAGCAGTCACAGAAAAACGTACAGCAAATGGACACAGCAAGCACAAGCGGCAAGGGGGGATAAATAAATAAATAAATAAAATCTTAAAAAAAAAAAAAGCAATGCAGACTCATACGATTCTCAGGAGATTTAAGAAATGATAATACTCATAATAATGAAAATACCATTTATGTGTGTGGAGCCGGATCATTTACAATTTCATATACGTTTTCATTTATTCTTCACTACAGTCCTGTGAAAAAGGCATTAGCATTCTATTTTTTTATATTAACATATTAGGATTCAGTGCTGGTAAATAGCACAGCTAGGACTCCAACTGTGTATTGTTTTTGTGAGGATTAAGTGAGGAGATGTAAGGAAAGGTTTAGCATAGAAACTAGCCCATAGTAAGTGTTCAAGAAATGGTAGGTTGTGATAATGAAATGCTGCTTCTTTAAACCCATGCCCACTAGAATATACTCTCCCTTACCCAGAATAGCCAAAGCCCAAAGCAAGAAGCAAACAGATGATGGCATGTTCCTTGTGAGCCCCATGGTTCTACAGAGTTCTTTGGCTTTGATACCCTGCCATTTGCTGAGGCACATGTTTTACTGAACTGTTTGTTTTAGTCCTGTAGTCTAGTGACACTACAGGTTTTGATACCACCAAGATTTTTTTTACCTAATGTACACAGACGCCAATACTGAGTCACCAGGATTTCAAGAAAAGGAAGCATGTATTGCATAGTCGACCAGCAAGAAGACTGGGAGGCAAACCTCAGATCAGTCTTCCCGAACAAAATGGGTGCTTAAGGGAGTGACTTAAGGATGGGGTGAGATGAGCTGGGCCAGTTCAGTTTGAGAAGGGCAGCTGAGTGGCATGGTTGAGGATGATGTGGGCCAATCCAGTTTGGGAAAGGCAGAGTTAATCAGAGCATGCTCAGTTGCAGGTTATCTTGGTCTTAAGTTGGAGGCTTAGCATGCTCAGTGACTAGACCAGTGGGAGTCCAACTTTAGTAGGTGCTGCAAGGGGCAGAAGAAAGAGTAACTTATCTTCAGATGCAGCAAGCCTCTTATGAATAAACATGAGGAGGTTCGCATTTGAAAAAAGGAACTAGAAACTTCTAGAAGCTTCTACAAACAAGTAAGGGAAGGGCTACTCTGAAAACTAGGTTTATAAGTGGTGGTTTCAGTTTCATGTTTGATTTTGTCCCCAACATGTCAGTGAATTGGATGAGAATCTAGAAGGCATATTAATTTAATTTGTGACTGTCCTGAAGCATACAATATGTATTCTGAGTTACAGAATCCAAATCCATGAATTAAAATTAAATAGCTGAAGTTTAGTAGAAACTAACATCTTGCATTTGGGTTTGGAAAATGAGCTACCCAGTAGCACATATGTGTAAGGTCCTAAGTGTGTTAGTGGCATGTGGGCTCACTTTGATTTAGGCTGATGAAGCTTCCAAAAGTGCTTAAGGTTTTATGCTACCTTAAACTAAGTGTCAAGATTCAGGGAGGAGGTAGTACTTGTATTAATCAGTGTTCTCTCGGGAAACAGAACCAACAGGAGATACCTGTCAGCAATATGAGGTTTTATGAGAGTCTCTCACGCGACCGTGGGGATGCACAAGTCCAGGTTCCGCAGGCAGACTGCAAGCCAGGGGCTCGGATGAAAGTCCCATGAAAGGAAGGTTCTTGATGAGTTTCTGGGAGAAGCTGGCTGTCCAAAGACAAGCTGGGAAATTCTCTCTGAATGTTGAAATCACTTCCCCTTTTAAGGCATTCAACTGATTGGATAAAAGGGTCACCCATTGATGATGCAGTCTCCCTGATTGATGCATATGTAATCAGCCATCCACACAGTAAACTCACTGGTGATTGAAGTCCATAAATGCTCTTGTATTACAATTAGCCCAGTGCTTGCTGGACCAAACACCTGGACACAATTACCTGGCCAAGTTGACACATTAGCCTAACCATCACAGTACTGTTCCCAGTCAGACCACACCTAGATTCTATGTTTCTTTCTGGGAACCTAGGGTATTGAGTAATTTCTGGGACACTGACAAGCTGGAATGTCTGGAATTGGTGGTGGGAATAACGGAGGGAAGAAGAAAGGGCAGGTCCACTAGAGGAGCCTTTCTGTAGAGGTAAGGGGGTTACTTTCAGAAAGCATCTGATCGCTTCCTTGGACACAATTCCAACTCCTCTAGTTTCAGCCCTCTTTATGTCTCAGCTAGACAATTGCACTAGGCTTCTAAGCCCCTCTCCCTATTCTGTTTGTTCTAATTGATAGTTTATATTGCTGCCAGATTAATTTTCTTAAAGGTTGCCTGCAGTTACGTTTTTTCTCTTCCCAATCACTATTACCTTCTCTTTTATATAAAAAATGTGGTATAAATTTCTTAGCTTGGTCTTTAAGCTTTCCCATGGTCTGGCTCTCGTTTTTACTGTCTCCTGGGGAGGCAGAACACAGGGGAGGAGCTTTAGAGTCAGAGATTGGTTCAGATCCTGAGATCTGAGGCAGATGACTTTCTTTCTTTTAGTTACATTTCCTCTTTTATGACATTGGGGTAATAATGCTTTCCTCATAGGATTGATATCAGGAATAGATGAAAAATACATGTAAGGGGGAAGCGGCTGTGGCTGAATCAGTAGGGCTCCCGTTTACCATATGGGAGGCCCCGGGTTCGGTTCCCGGGGCCTCCTGGTGAAGGCAAGCCCGCCCGCATGGCGTGGTTAGCTGACCCAGTGAGCACAAGCAGCAAGGGGGGGATAAATGAATAAATAAATAAAATCTTTAAAAAAAAAAAATACATGTAAGGTGTACAGTGCCTGGCACAAAAACATCTACTAGTGTTCTTATTTCTGTTTTTATTTTACAGTCACCTGACCTCCCTGCTGTTTCTTATTCAAGCACCATACTTTCCTGCCTGTCTTGCTTTTTCTCTTCTCTCTTTCCTGGGTCCAGAGCATATCCATTCTTCAAGACCCATCTTAAAAGCTACACTTTCGTTAAAGCTCCCTTGACTCCTATAGTTGGAAGTAATTGTGCCCACATTTGAATCAGCTAGCATTTTACATGGAACTCTTGTGGTACTTGCACACTTCTCTTTATAATAATAACAATAATAGCAAATGTTAAGGAAACTTTTATTTTGGAAAACTTCAAACATATCTAAGGGAGAGACTAATATGCCCCATATCCGTATCACCCAGCTTCAACAATTATCAATTTGTAGGCAGTCTTATTTCATCTATATAACCATTGTTTTCCCTCCCCCCAAATTATTTAGAAGCAAATCCTAGGCATGTTTCATCCATAGATATTTCAGTGTATATCTGTAAAAGATAAAGACACATTAAAAAAAAACAAAACAAAAAAAACCACACCAAACATAATGCCATTATCCAACTAAGGAAAATGAACAATAACTCCTTAATATCATCAGACCCACTAGTTTCCTTGATTGTGTCTGTCTGTCTGTCTCTCTTTCACACACAATGTGCATATTTTTTTTTACAGTTTATATAAATTAGGACCCAAATGAGGTCCAACATTTCATTTGGTTAACACATATTTTAAGTTTCTTACAATCTATTGCTCTCTGTTTTATTATTTTTTTCTTGTAATTTATTTGTCAAATGAACTATTTGTTCTGTGGAGCAGTGTTTTTCAGATTATTTGTGGTGAAGGACTAGTTTTGAAAATTTCCAACCTATTGTGGACTAATACATTTGTCAAATACAATACAAATGAATTGGTAGGAAAATGAATTTAAAAAGACATACAAAAAACAAACCCCATTCAAAAAATTTAGATTCAGTAGACACAAAATTACTCTATTAAATTGCTAATAAATGTTTCTAAATGCTTACTCTCAATTTCTGTACTTGTCATGGACAGGTAACAGAAGGTTCACAGATGGACAGACCTGTCCATCATTCTTTGAAGAGCTCTTCTGTGGAGTTTCCCACAGTCTGGATTTTTCCTATTGTATTCTTGTAGTTTCAATTAAAATGTTCCTTTGTCTCTTGTGTTTCTGTAAATTGGTGATTAGATCTAGAGGCATAATGAAATTCAGATTTGAGGATTTTGTTTTCTCCCTTCTTTTTTTGGTGAAACCATTTTGTGGGTAGTGGTATAAACTTCCATCAGAAGGCCTATAATCTGGTTGTCTCTCTCTTGTCATGTTAGCAGCCACTGATGATTATTTGATTCATTAAGGGTAGCAAAATGGTGATATTATAATTCTAACATTCCTTCTTCTTTATTAGCTGGAATACTGCTATAAAGACTCTTACTGTCATCAATTATGTGGTTCCCTTAGAAGAAAGATAAATGCTTGATTTTTTTTTCCCGTATTTTCCAGTTTTCAAAATAATTACTTGATTTCCAAGTTAATGAGGTGCTTTTTTTTTTTTTTTTCTCCTTCAGGTAACTGTATGAATGTGTGGATTTGAGAATATTTGTGTCTCAGTCAATTATAATTACTAACCTTATTGATGCTCAGATTGTCCCATTTTTGGCCTGTGGGACAAGTTGGCTCCCAAGTCTTTTGACATGATCCTAGTAGTCTTTGATGTCAAACTAGAATTCAAAGAAGCTAAGATGTTCCAGACTCATCTTACACATTTCCTGCCTTAGATCTGAAATCAGTTATTTCTTCAAGGAGACCGGGTTCCTTTTGGTGGGAAATGACTTTGAGAGATCACAATTGGGTCTCTAGGGGTGTTTATGTTTCTATATCTTTTAAGTGGACAGAGCTAGGAAATGTGTATTTCTTTTAAAGATAAAATAAAGAATTCATACTCATAATTCCAACTCAAACTCAGGATTTTAAGGTTTTTATTTAACATTGATTTTACATCTGTATCTCCTTTCTCACGTGCTGAAGATCCTATTATGCCAATTATACCTGTGTAAATTCTCATTTGCTTTATCCCATAATGTACTCCTAAGTCTCAGTATAATCCCAATACTACCAACACCAATATTGAAAATGGCTTAGGAGGTTTTTTTGTTGTTTGGTTGTGTTTTCTTTGGTGGTTTTTTGGTTTATTGGGTATATCCTACTAGGCTTGTATAGTCAAATTATTGTGTTAGTAGTTCTCAGTGTGGTTTTATCACCAATTGGGTACATAGTTAAATCCATTTGTTGCATTTTGTTTTTGAGGGATTTTTTTTTTTAATTTAATTTTGTTGCATAGTTGTTTTTTTTTTTAAAACACGCACATATGGTGTGAAGTCAAATCTACAAAACAAGGTCTATTCAAAGAGGTCTAGCTTCTGCCTCTGACCCCACCAACCCTGTTTCCTCTCCCTTTCAATTTTATGGTTTATTCTTCTATTGTTTCACTATAAGCAAATATGTACATGTCTCTGTGTGTGTTCATTTCTCTTATTTAGATAATTTGATGATAGCATAATATAATTTTTTTCATCTTGCTTTTTTCATATAGCTAATGTGTGAGTGCTTGCCATATGCCTTGCACATTGATAAGTGCCTAATGTGGATCATTTTATTTACTACTTATAACATTGTAAGGTAGATATTTTTTTTATTATTCTGTTTTCCCCTTTTTACAAATGAGGAAATAGATATTTCTTAATTCTGTGACTCTTTTTTTCCCCCATAGTAACAAGTTCTTTGCTTTGGTGTAAATGTTCATAAATGAATGAGTGAGCAGGGAACGCTTTCTTAGCTCCTCTGTTCGTTTTACTTTGAGCAATGATGGACAGAGAAAGGCTGTTATTAAGCTGTAAAGGAGGAAATCCAACCTTTTCTTTTCTTGAGGTTCATAGCTCTCTTTATAGTTGGAAAAGAATAATAGTAAGACCCTCTTCCCCAGCCAGAGTTGCTCCCAGTAATTATAAACATACATTAACATTCTTTAATTTAGCCCTTAAGTAAGAGTCTTCTTTTAACAGTGCAGTGACAACTTGGTTAATTTCCTTCATTTTAGAGCCTTTATTTCATGCAAGTTATAGTATACTAGGTTAATTAAAGAAAAGACCAACAAATCTCATGGAAAATAGCTACTAATTAGTGATTTCAGGATTTTAATAGTGACAGGAAGGAAAGAGGGGTATTGGCAGCTTTTTATTTTATATCAAGTGGAAGGAAGGGTGGTCAGGTTGGAGACCTCTTGGTCATCAGCCTTTGAGGTACTGTTGTAATGTCAGACCGCTGATTAGGCTGTTGTAACTGACACCCCCCCCCCAAATATCCAATGACTTCAAATTGCTGGGTCACATGATAACTCTGTTGAGCTGGGTTTATGGAATATGAATGCATAATTTATAGAAAACTTATTGGATCTCTATCTGCCCATAAATAACATCTCTTGGTTACTACTAATTGATGTTTCAGTTATAAAAATGCATGACAGAATGATTCAAAGCAAGGTTATTTTGAGAATGTTTGGGATCCATTTATAAAATTGGCTCTTCGGTCAAAAATATTTTAGATTTGTTTATCATCAAATAATATTTCCAAAATCAAAAGGATGTGTATTTTCGCCACTGTCCGTGTGTATGTACACATCTAGTTATGGAAGAGGTATGTGCATGTTTGGCCTTAGGGATTGTTCAAGGCCTTACCTCATGCTCACCCCATCCCTTACCTTCCCCACCCTTTTCCACTCCAGAGGATGGGTAGGTCACTTCACTGCCACCCCAAAGAGGAGTGCCACTCAGCCAAGTATACTTATTGGCCATTGTGCTAAGTTCATAAGTCAAGCCTATGCTCTTCTTCTTTCCTCCACTTTATCAGGAAGCTGAGGCTGTTTTTTTCTCTTCCTAGGGTTATGCTCTCACCTCCCACCTGGCAGCCAGGGTGACCTAAAAAGGCCCCTAGCTGGTGGCTCTAGGCATAATCTCTTCTTTTTCTTTCTCTTTCCCTCATTTTTCTCTGAAGCTGGCTGCTGTCTCTTTTTTCCCCAGTGAGAAGATCCAAAGGTTGGTTTAGGCTTTGGGTTTAGGATTAATATTTGCAGAAAACTTTGGTTTAAGGCCTCATCGATCAGTCTAGCAGAGAAAGAAAAAAAAAAAAAAAAGAAATTCTCAAGTGTGGTGCAGCCTAACTCCTTGGCTAGATGTAAGGTGTAATTTTTTGTTTTGGCAGCCTATCTTCTGTGCATACGATTTGGGTTTCCTGGGCAAAATACCATTATGTACTATTATAAAATCATCCATTAGTACCACCTTGTTGTTATCAGCAAATTCATTTTGGAAAAATTGGAAAGTATTAAAAAGGTATAAGGAAAAAAACTCACAAAAATCACCTATAACTGGCCACTGAAGGATAAAAAACAGAAAGGTCTTTAATAGTGTATTGAAAAAGTTTGAAATCATATTAATCTTTTTCCACTTTATTATATTTTTTACTCCATGTTCTTTTAAACTCTCAAACAACATCTGTAAAGGTTGCATATTGTTCCATGATAGAAATATATAATAATTTCTTAGATATTTAGGTGGCTTTTACAATTTTTTCTGTTTTGATCAGGACTGGGTTTTTTTTTTTTTTTTTGTTCATAAGCCACAATCTGCCCCCTACTTCCTTTAAACACCTTGTATTAGTCAGCAAAGGAGTGCTGAAACAAAGTACCAGAAATCTGTTGGCTTTTATAAAGGGTATTTATTTGGGGTAAAAGCTTATAGTTACAAGGCCCTAAAGAGTCCAACTCAAGGTACCATAAGAGGTACTTTCTCACCCAAAGTCTGTTGCCATGTGTTGATGCAAGATGGCAGGTGATGTCTGTGAGGGTTCAGCCTTCCTCTTCCCTCTTAAGGCTCTGTGGGTCCAGCTTCTTCCGATCTCAGCTGTAGGTTGGCATAAGGCTCGTCTCTTTTGCCAGGGCTCCTTTCTTTCTAGGCTCAGCTGCTCTGCTCGCTTCACAAGATCAGCTGTAAACTATTAGGTGCATATCTCAACTTTCCCGACCCTCCATTTTCAAAACCAAGTTCTCTCCTTTGCTTTGTCTTTTTCTGTGTATCTACTTCTGTCTTCTCCCTGAACGAGTGTCTGTATTTATAGCCCACAAAAGGGGGTCGGGACTCAAATCAAATCGCCCTAATGAAAGCCCTAATCTTAGCACAATTTAATCAAAGGCATCTCACCTGACTCTAATACAGTCAAAGGGCATCACACCCAGAGGAACAGACCAGTTTACAAACATAATCTACATCTCTTTTTGGAATTCATAAATAATATCAAATTGCTACATACCTTTTAAAAAGTTTTGTTTTACTAACTATAGCTGGGGAGAATCTTAGATTGAATTGGAACATATCAAGAGACCAAAAATAAGACATTCTTGAGTTACTTAGTTGAATACATCAGCACATTTTGGTCCGCCAGCTTTCAACTTGGAGTCCACCAGGCTTAGCCCCTTACAGTGTTGCTGGGAAAGATGGGTGGAGTCAGGATTAATCTTCACCAGCAGAGCAGCCTGAGCATGGTAAAATGAAGAACCTTCCTCCCTTTACATTACTGAGGAGAGACACATGTGGTTCTCCAAAGCAGATCTTTGTGTCTCTCTCACTTGCTTTCTCTAGCCTCCTGGGACACTCAGGCTGGCACACAGCCCTTCACGTGCTGCAGCTTGATCTTCTGATCGTCTGAATTCCTCTTTATTCCTCAAATAATAACATCTCAATTAGATAAATTGCATTTTTGTTTCAGGGCCACATTTCAGTCATAGGAAAAAATGCAAATTACAGAAAAATAAAAGCAGATTAATGGGGATTTATTCAAAAGCAAATAAACTCCCAGAACTTCAGGGTTGGTGCAGCTGTAGTTCAGTCTCCAACATATGTTTTATGTCTGCATTGAGAATGGATGTTCAGACTGAAGACCCTCAAGCCCTAAGTCATATAAGGAAAAATTGTTTTAAGAAATTCTATATATTGAAGAAGGATTATGGTAAAAAATGTTTTAAAATTATTTTAATCATAAGAGGTTGAAGAAGAGAAAAAAAAGAAAAATAGAAAATAAAAAGAGATTGAAGAATAGCGATGACTTTAGATGTTACTTCACTTCACTTTTCCCAAGGTTTTTCATCTGTAAATAATAACTTTAGCATAGGGAATTTTGTAAGGGTTAATTTAATACCTTTAAACAATCAGTATAATGCCTGGTACATTATGGGCACTCAATAAATACTAACTGCTGTTATTGTTATTCTTTGTGCCAGGTATTGTATTGGCTAGGTACTGGAGAAATAATATTGAATAAGACATTATTTTTTATCTCTGTCTAGTGGTGGAGACAGATACGGGATTTTATGTCATGGTGATAGTAATAAAACACTGTAATAAGAGATATAATACAGTTATGACAAAAGAGCCTCCGCTAAGTTATTGTTTTCGGAAATGAAACTTCAGAGCATTTCTAATGTAGTCATATTGGTCCTCAGTCCTGGCTTCACATTGGAAATAGAATAATTTTAAAAAAATCACTTTAAAAAAAGTTCATAATGCTCAGGCCCCACTGATGAATTAACAGCATCTCGGACCCTGCCAGGACAGGGTTTTTATTGTTTTAAAGCTTCCCCAGGTGATTCTAATGTGCAGCCAGCATTGAGAACCAATGTTTTAGATATTTGCTCCTTTTCTTTCTCTTTGACATTTTTCTGGACTTTTTGAAACTTACATAAAAGGGTTTTAGAATATATCAAATGTTTTTCTGCTCTCATTAAGGCCACACAGTCATCCTTTTAGAAAAGTATTATCATCCCCATTTTGCAGAAAAGATAACTGAGGCTCAGAGAAAATACACATTAGAAATAGGTGGTGGAAAGAGAACTTGAGCCCAGGTATTCATAATCTAGTCTTTCTCTCTCTACTGCATTTTTAGCAGAAACTTTCAAACACAGTTTAAATACTTTGAAGACTTCTCTTGTTACTGTACTTTCCCCTATATAGCTTTTTGATCTGTTGGGAAAGCTTTGGTCATATTGTTCATCTGGCCAAACAGCCTATGGTTTATTTTCCTTAATATTTCTCCCTTTTATCCTGGCTCTAATGTGCTCCATTACACTTCCACTTTTAGTTTTATGATTTTCCATATTGGTTGTAATCTCTTAAAATGCAGTAAACATTTCTTATCCCCTTTTATTAAAGCGTTCTTTTTTATATAAGATATATATTTCAGTGTCCCTCCCACCAAGTCATTGTGGTACTATGATTTTGTTAAAATCCAAAGTTAATATTAGTGCACATATCCCTGGCTATCCAAATCTGTTTGGTTTCTGAGTTTAGATCTGGAGAACTTGGATACAAGGGATACCTGTACTTGAGTTACCCTATGTTAAGCCCTCATGTCTGGAAAGATCAGAGACCTCTGTCTACCAGAAATAACTCACTTTTACCTCTGGTCAGACAAGAACACAGAGTCCGGTGGTTGTGGTATTCTTTTTTTTTTTTTTTTTTTTTTTTTTAAGATTTTATTTATTTATTCATTTATCCCCCCCTTGCTGCTTGTGTTCGCTGGGTCAGCTAACCATGCTGTGCGGGCGGGCTTGCCTTCACCAGGAGGCCCCGGGAACCGAACCCGGGGCCTCCCATATGGTAAATGGGAGCCCTACTGATTGAGCCACAGCCGCTTCCCTGTGGTATTCTTTACTATTCCCATTGGGTTGCCTTTCTATCCTGGATGGACACTTCTTTCCTGTTGCCTCCTTACTTTTCAGTTTTTCTTCTCTCCCACCAGGGTCCCAACTTTATCTGCTGGGGGTGGAAGGCATTCCATTCATAGGGAAAGTATGCCTGGAAGTCTGGAGGCCAAAGAGTTTTCTTTGAAGGGCCCATTGCTGCTCAGGCTTGCAAATCCACTTCCTCTAGCTATCTCTTGCTAATACTGAGGTACTCTTATAGTTTAATTTTGCAGTAAAAAGACTTCCCAACCAGAGGTGATGGTGAAGAGGAAAGAATGAAGAAGACAGAGACCCCCGTCTGTCCATGGTTGCATTCTGTACCTTTTTATGACATACTATTGTATAGATACTTTCTCTATTACTGTTTTTTTATGGGTCATATTTGTTTTTACAGTATTCATCTCTTTGTAAAAATTTCATCCACTACATTTTAGATTCTTCATCAACTTATGTGTCCTTCAGGACAGATTCTTTCCAGATTCCAAAAGTTGACCCTTTCAGAAGATAAGTGCTTATTTCCAGCAGCAGTCCAGAAACTATATATTTCACTTTTAGATACTATTTTAGTTTCCTGGGCTGCTTAAAGTGATACCATGAAATGGGTTGACTTGAACAATGAGAATTTATTAGCTTACAGTTTTAGGCCCTGAAAATGTCCTAATCAGGACATCATCAAGGCGATGCTTTCTTCCTGAAGACCAGCTCCTGGTGATCCTTGGCTCCTCTGCCACAGGGCAAGACACATGACGACATTTGCTGGTCTCTCCCTTCTCTTCCAGGTTTCATTGATTTCATCTTCTTGCTTTGTGGCTCTCTCTCAGTAGTCATTCTGTTTATAAAGGTGTGGCCCATCCTGAATGAGGTGGATCACACCATAACTGAAGTAGCCTTATCAAAAGATCCTTAGAATGGATTTACACTCACAGGAATGGATTCGATACAAGAACCTGTTTTTCTGGGGTACATAGGGCTTTAAACCACCATCTATGAACTCAGTTGTTCACATCTCATATATTTCTTTCTCTTAAGATGTAAATTGTGATGTCTACTCAAGTTCTTCTGTTTCTTACCCAGGATCACTGGAAATAAATTCTGTTTCTTCTGGCATAGAATCATAGAAAAGAGTAGCACAACTTCCAGTTAGCTTTGTCAGACTAATATTGCCATGTCCATCCCCATGGGAGGAAATCACATGACCATTATTTTGTTGTCTTCTTCTGAGGTCAGGAACAGGCTGTCTTGAATCAGCTAATCATAGAGCTTAGTATGCTGCTGCTTTTACTTGTATTTATTAATTAATTAATACAATTAATTAATTGTATTAGGAACAAAGAACCTCATTTCTGATTTTTTTAGCTCCAGTAGTATAGACTTCATTTTTTTTTTTTCCTGGGTCATGATTCCAACTCTTTTTTTTTTTTTCCTTCTTTAGGGGAAAACACTTTCTGGTTGTAGCTCTAGGCTTTATTTGAAGAGTATCTTAGTTTGCCAGGGTTGCTATAACAAAATACCACAACCTGATTGGCTTAAACGGTAGGAATTTTTTGGTCACAGTTTGGACGTTAAAAGGCCAAAATCGAGGTATTGGCAGGCTGTGCCTTCTCCAAAGTCTATAACATTCTGATGTGGCTTGCTGGCAATCAGCCTCTGCCTCTGTCATGTGGCCATCTGTCTTTCTGTCTCCTGTGGCTTCTGTTTCTGTGTCCAAATTTCCTTTGCTTATAAGGATGCCAGTTGTACTGGATTAAGGCACACTCCTTCAATTTGTCCTCATCCAGATATGATCTTTGAATATCCTATTTACAAATGAGTCTGTACCCACAGGACAGTGGGTTAGGACTTGAACATGTCTTTGTGGGAGTCATGACTCTATCTGCCACAAAGGGTAAGGAGAAATTTTACGAAAACTAGAAAGCCCTGCAAGTTTGTTTTGGCTTTTACTTTATTATTTAGTAACTATATATTAGGGATCATTCTAACTGAGGGGAAAATTGGAACGATAACCAAATTTATTTATAGTAGGATGTATAGGATTTAAGTCAATAAACTCAGTTTAATATTTTTCCAAACAGAAACACCATACCCAAATTCACACAACTCAAATATGTAAGGCTAATTTTAAGAAGGTTCACATTCTATTTTTTATAGAAGTGACAAATTATCAGATTGTATCAGTGGCTCTATTTACAGATGACATTCCCATGATAATGGACTTAAACATTTTTTTTTATTAGAGAAGCTGTGAATTTGCAAAACAATCATGCATAATGTGCAGAATTCCCATATATCACCCCTCTACCAATACCTTACATTGTGGAACATTTGTTACAGATTATGAAAGAACATGATCAGAGACTATTACCACTAACTATAGTCCATAGCATAGGTTGAGCAAAGCGTTGTGAGCTACTAATGTGATTAGTGTACTTGATGCTTGCTCCTTTTAGCATACACTTGGGTATATTTTTTCCATACACCCCCTGTTATTAACACTCTTTATTAGTTTTGTACATTTGTTATAGTTCATGAGAGAACACTCTCATATTTGTACTGTTAACCACAGTCCATCTTCTACCACATGGTTCACTGTGTTATACAGTCCCATGCCTTGTACATTCTATCCAAAGTATATATTCAGTCACTCTCATTTTCATCACAGAGTTGTGCATTAATCACTCCAGTAAACCTTTGAATGTTTTCCTTAGTCCAAAAGAAAAAAAATCCCATCACCACCTATTAGTGACCCTTAGCATTAATGTAGTACCTTCTTTTTTACAGTATTACAATATTGCTGTTAACTATAGTCCATAAGTTACATTAATTGTGTTTTTCCCAAATATACAAATATATGATAATGGCAGGAAGTATAAGTCAAATTTCTTAAGGAGGTACTGGGGATTGAACCTGAGACCTCGTACATGTGAAGCAGGTGCTCAGTCACTGAAGCTACACCTGCTCCACAGTAATGAACTTTTTAAAGCTGTAAAATTACAGGATTAATTTTAGAATATCCAAGTAAATTAAAGTTTACTAATTTCCAAATTAAACTATGAAAAAAATCGTAAAAAGCGAATCATAGTTGTCTGATGTGGCCTTCAGCAAAAACCAAAGCACTAGCTGGGAGTCGAAAGGAAGAGCTTGGGTTGAAGTTTGGGGAGTCAGGGACTATATTGATGACCTAACTCACCTGCTTCATTTTATAAACCGGGAATTGCAAGTTGAGTGAGTTGCCTAAGATAACTAGTAGTTTGTGGGAGAGCCAGGGCTTGAACTCTGGGTTTTTGACTACCACTTGTTTTACTACTGTGACACAAAAGGATTGGTTATTAGATTATTCTATGTTTTGTTTGTGTGGGGAAGAGGTAAATATGTATGATCCCCTGGAGATCTGCAGTGGATAGAAGTCGCATATAAAGGGTGGTTTAAGGCAGAGAGAATGTTCTGGGTGGTCACTGTTGTGAAGGGGTAAAAGGCAGAAAGAAGAGGTTCTGTGTTTGTGTATGTGCACTGGGGTTTTCTTTTCTGTATAATTTCCATTAGTTTGTGATGTGGTGATTCAGGGTGGGGCCGACCCAGAATAGTTTTTGCCTTAGTTACAGAAGCACTGTTGCCTATTTAGTCGTGCCCAACAAAAATCTTGTTGAGCAGCCTTAGCACAATGCCTTGTGCATGGTGATTGGTGGATAAATGCCAGATGAGTTGAAGTGATAGTGGCAGGAAATATAAGTCAAATTTAATGTAGCCCTAATACAGAATTGACTATTGTCTGCACCCTGAAATTTGAATGGATGTTATATATAAAGTATCTGTTTGGACACTTAATGAAGGATTTGATTTCAGTTAATTTGTTTACTGGATGTCATTGCTGAGAACTCCACCCCCTACCCTCCCACTGGAAGTAAATAAGAGAGAGCATCCGGACCAGAAGCTTGTTTAGTTGGCAGTTTGTGTAACCCAACTATGTGCCATGAGATTTGTCATTACCCCTGCCTAGACTTCATCTTGGCAGTTGTCCCTTACTTCCTCCACAAAACAAACAATATAAAACAAACAAGATCCCTTGCCTTCTGGTCTGCTACTTAACCTGAATCCATAACTAACTTCTCTTTTCTCTCTCCTACCTTTTGTTTAAGGCTAATTCCTCCGCCTCTTTTTCTGAACCCCTCCTTCTTCAGGTATTTCTTTTCTCTTCGCTCCTTCTCTCAGCATATAAACATGCACAGGCCTCCCTCTGCTTTGTAAGTCCTCCCACCAGAGAATTACAGCTTCTTTCCTCCTCCCTTTTATAACTAAGCTTCTTGGATAAGAATGGTCTTGCATAATTCTACTTCTTTACCTTTTTTTCTCTCTTAACCCTTTCTGATCAATATTTTGCTTCCCTGAAATCACATGGGCAATCAGCTTCTTAATTGGCCACTCCAAAGGACCTGTTTCAGTGCCTGCTTTGCTTGACCTTTTAGCAATTAAAATTTACATTTTTGCTTCCTTCTTTTTGGAGGTTCTCCTTTCCCAGCTTGTATTCTGGCTCTGCTCCTGGTTCTTATCTCCTTCATGGGCTTCTTTTCATGACCTGTGCCTTTTATGCCAGTGTTCTTCAAGATTCTGTTCCTAGCTGCATCCATTTCTCACTAGATGTTCCCAAGTTATCTCTTCCATGCTCATATGATAGGCATATGCCATTCTGATATAAATTTGCAGGTCAGAGCTCTTTCCTTAGCATCAGATTTAATACCAGTTGGGATTATGTAGGCACCTCAAACTCAGCATGCTCAAAACTCCACAGTTCCCCAGTCTCTTCCTCTGTTCCCAATTTCATTATCTGCCTAATTCAGAGAAACTGAAAGTCTTGTTGTCATCCCTGATTTACTCTTTCTATCCCCCATTTAGTGTCACCAGCTGCCTCACTGCTTCTCTTCTCCTGAGTCAGCAACAGATTTATCTGCTGCTGCTCATGGTGCTTTCTGTTCCATTTTTCTCTTCTAGGAAATCTCTTTCTTCTGTAGCTCAAATCCTTCTACTTAATGGCTCTGGTTTTGATTCTCCTAAATGAGAACATAAAGCCACAAGCCACACTGTTTCAAGATGGAGTAAGATGTCAACTACATGAAATACTACAGGGAGATTGAAGAAGGTGAAAACTGAGAAAGAAGAAATTGGATTTGGTGATTAGAGTGGCATCTGACCACTGCGGGAATTTTTGTAGTGGAGACTTTTTCCCAAACCTTTTCCTCCTTTTGTGTACCTGTGTCTAAGTTGGCACCCAAGTATAACCTTCCTGTCACTTGAAACATTGTTTTGAGAGTCCTTCCACTCCCTTGCTTACTTTATTCATTTAGTAAGTTTTGCCAATGCTTCATACTCTGTCTCATGTTTCCCTTTGATTTTTCCCACAAATCTAAATCTGAAGGACTTTTATAAATACATTTTTTTGGTCATCATTCACATCTAATTGATAATCAAGATATGATGATTCTTCATAATTGAATTGTAAATTCCGCCCTTTTCATCTCGATTTTAGTTTCCTAGGCTGCTTAAAGCAGATACCATGGAATGGATTGGCTTCAACAATGGAAATATATTAACTTAGACTTTTGAGGCCAAGAAAATGTCCAAATTAAGGCATCATTAAGGCGATGCTTTCTTTCTCAAGACCAGCTGCTGGTGATCCTTGGCTCCTCTGTCTATTGGCAAGGTACATGGCAGCATATGCTGGTCTCTCCATTCTTTTCCAGGTTGCACTGATTTCAGCTTCTTGTTTCATGGCTTTCGTTCTGTCTCTGTATTCATTCTGTTTATAAAGGACTCCAGTAATAGGATTAAAACTCATCCTGAATGAGGTAGAACTAGCCTCATCAAAAGGTCCTGCTTACAATGGGCTTATACCCACAGGAATGGATTAGATTTAAGAACATGCTTTTCTGGGGTATATACAGCTTCAAACTACCACAGTCTCTTTTATCATTACCTTAATTGGAAAATACAGTGGACAGTTTTCATTTCTTTGGCCTACTTTATCTTTCTACAACCTTAACACTATTGATCACTCATTCATAAAACTTTCTTCTCTTGACTCTTGGGACTCCATTCTCCTCATGTTTCTTGTAACTCTTTTATGGAGTTTTCTTGGTCTCCTTTGGGGACTTCCTAAATGTAGTGTCCTCTGGATACTGTCCTCTAACTTGATCTTCCATGTATTATGTCTGGGCAATCTCAGCCATGCACTTGATTTCTACTATTACCCACCTGTTGACTCCCAAATCTTTGTCCTTAGCACAGACTCTTCCCTTGAACCCCAGATCTGTATTTTTGGTTGTTTACTAGATAATGCCACTGGAAGGATGCCACAGAATGTCCAGTGCAAAGGATGCTACAGAATATCCAGTGAATCACCCTCTTTCCTGGGCTTCTTCCTTTTATATTTTCTATTTTGATGAAGGGCACTATCATTTGCCCATCATCCTCATAAGACACCTGGGTGGCATTAATGCCTCCTTCCTTACTCTCCACATTCATTCATTAGGCCACTATTTCTACTGACTCTACTGTCTCAATAAATCTTTCTCAAATCCACGTTCATGTTTCTGTCCTCACTGCTGTAGCTCAGACCCTTATTATTTCTTGCCTCATTCCATTTTATTTGTCTCCTTACTGCTCTCCTTTTGTGTATTTCTTACTCCCTTCTTCTTCTCTACATCCTCCCTACATCCTCCCAACATCCAAACACAAAGCTAATCAGTAATATTTATTGAGAGCTTATTATATCACATTTACATGTGAAATGTTTTGCATGCATTCTTATTTAATCATCACCCAATCATTATTATCCTTTTTATTTTGGAGGGGAGTATGCCCAGGTGTCACAGATATTAAGTGGTGGAACAGAGATTTGAACCAAGATTGTATGCACCAGAACCCAGGATCTTAAATTAACCAGTCTACTTACAACCTCTCAGTGGATGCCTATGCCATCTTTGAATGGCATTTAAAATCATTACTGAGCTGACCTCTCCTATCTTTACTATTTTATCTCCTCCTACTCTTATAGACCCAGAATTTCAGGCCTAGTGAACTGCCTGGTCTTCCTTGAAGGCTGTCTACATTCTCACACCTTGTGTATTTATTTCCTTCACAGTCATGTATCCCTGCCTCTGTCCTTCAACCCTCTTGGGAAGGTTCCTTGACTATATTATTTTAACAGCACTGTCCTCCTTCTATATGCACAACTGCCATGTTTACATTTATAAGAAATTTATAAGTATATTTATGTTTATAAATGTGTTTGTAAATGTGTATATTTAAATAAATGTTTTATTTTAGTGTTAGATTTACAGAAAAGTTGCAGTGACAGCACAGAGAGTTACTGTGTACTCTACACTCAGTTCCTTTCTTGTTGACATCACCATGGTATATTTATCACAACTAAGAAACTAACTCTGGTATGTTACTATTAATTAAACTTGACACTTTATTTGGATTTCACCAGTTTTCCCTCAGTGTCCCTTTTCTGTTCCAGGGTCTCATTCAGGATACCACATTACATTTAGTTGTCATGTCTCATTTGTGTCCTCATTTGTGTCTCTAACCTCTGACAGTTTCTCAGACGTTCCTTACCCTTGATGACCTTGACAATTTTGAGAAGCACTTGTTGGAGTGTTTGCAGAATGTCCCTCAGTTTGGGTTTTGTTTGATGTTTTTCTCATGGGTACTCTGAGATCATGTGTTTTGGGGAGGAAGGTCACAGAGGTTTAGTGGCAGTCTTATCATATTGTATCACGGATACATGTCAACATGACTTATCATTGATGATATCACCATGATCACCTGGCTGAGATAGTGTTAGGCAGGTTTCTTCACTATCAAGTTTCTTTCTACCCTGCTTTCCATAGTCTATGTTTTGGAAGCAAGTTATTAAGCTCAGCCCACATTTTAGGGTTGAGAAGAGGGCTAAATGTTGCCTCCTGGAGGGGGTGAGTATCAACATGAATTATTTGAAATTCTTCTTCTGTAAGGGAGATTTGTATCTTACCTCCCACTTTTTAATGTATTTTTTTCAATTATTTATCTTATACTTTGGGTTATAATCCAATACTCTATGTTACTTATTTTGCTCAAATTATTCCAGCTGTGACCATTAGGAGCTCTTTTAGCTCTTTCCCTTTGACATGTTCCTTTTTTTTTTTTTTTAATCACTTGCTTTCTGGCATTATAAGATGCTCCACGTTTATCTTATATATTTCCTGTCTAGCTCTAGAATCAGGCATTTCTCCAAGGAGCCCTCCTTCATTTTGTTGGAGAATGGTATTTAGAAACCAAAGTCTGGGCTCTTGGTGTGCTCATTGTTACTGGAGTGTCACCACTTCTAGGCCCTCTCAGTGGACAGAGCTAGGAAATACTTATGTATATTAATCCATATATCTATACATCTATAATTATTTCTGTATCTATCCATCTTTGTATTACACTGAACATGAGTTTATACTGACATCTCTGACTCACCATTCATTCTAGCTTTCTCTCCTTATCTAGAACTTCCCTTGCTGGCAGTAAGAAACCTGGCTCCCACCATCCCCTGCCCCCATCCGTCATGCTGCATTTTGAGCATTGATTTTTTTGGGGGGAGTGGGGTTCGGTGGGGTGGGTCTGTCTCCCTCACTGGGCACTTATTAAATCTTTGTTGAATGAATGATGAATGTTGGAGTTACAAAGCATTTTTCATAAAAACGTTTAGCATTTTAGCAAAATCAATTTAAATAAATCTTACTGTAAAGTTTGAAACAAAGCTATTTTAGCTACTTTATTATAATTGTTATCTGCTCACTGTAGACAATTTAGAAAATAAGAAATGAAAAAAAAATTACCTCTAATTACATCACGAGAGATAACACTTAGTATTTTGGTAGAAATCATTTTAGAGCTTTTTCTTTGTATGTATATATCTACATACACATGCAATTATTTACAAGAATTTACAATGATTTACAACTTTTTTTCCTCACTTCATATAGCTGTGTATTTAGAATGGCTATGTTGTGTAGTTGTACTATAATTTATTGAACCAATTTCCATTTTTTAAGATGTTTAAATTATTACCAATTTTTTTGCTATTATAAACCTAATGACTATCATCTTAGAAGTCTTGGCATGCTGTTCTGATGTTTTCTTTAGCTGTATATATAAAAGTACGATTGCTGGGTAGGTGCATTTTAAGGTTTTTGGTACATGTTTTAGGGGTGGGGTTTTTACAGCATCTGTTTTTGCATTGCTGTCTTTCAGGGAAGGACTCTTTCATACCCCTGAGAGTTTGCATCCCTCTTTTGGGATTATGAATAAATAGTTTATCTTTAAAGCCAGGAAATCACAACTGTTCATGCTGATTTATTTACCTGCATAGAGTATTGTGTCAAAGAACGCACTCCAATATCGGGGAAATTCCCAGCATGATGCCCAGGAGTTTCTGCTGTGGCTTTTGGACCGAGTTCACGAAGACCTCAATCATGCTGTGAAGCAGAGTGGCCAGCCTCCTCTGAAGGTGAGGGCAAACTCAGCTGGGCAGTCAGAGAACACCCTCTGCTTGGAGGTGTTCAGTGAAAGGAAGGAGAGTGCAGATTGTTCTCCCAGACCTCCACCAAGGAGTTGTGGTAGTTTGGATTTAGTTAGGTTAATATGATGAAATTGACTAAGCTTTCTGGTAAGTATAAAATTCAATAGATACTTAAAGGATGGATATGTCACCTTGTTTACTTACCTCTGTGCCTCAGTGTAAGAGACAAGAGACATGTCCCCAAGGAGCTTGCAATCTAGTGAGAGAGGAGATATTTGCATGCATGACTAGCTTCAGACTAAAATTAAGAGATTCCAGCTCACAAAACTGTTTTTAAAGCAGAGATTTACTCCCTATTGAAAGACACACGGTCTGTAGATCACTGGAACAAACACATAGTCAAAAGGTAGATATTTTTGTTCTTTGTACATGTAGCTTTAATATGATGGGTAAAATTATTTGTAAAATGGAATAATTTAGCCTAAAGAGTTGCCTCCATCACATAGCTTTTACAGTTTTTGATCATTCTGTTCTATACTTCAAATGTTAAATTTCTAGTTTTCGTAACTTGTTAACTTACTCTGATCCAAGGCCCTTTTGTGCTTGTACTCTGTGCACAGTGATATGATATTCATTGTACTATCTGGTGATCACATGGTTGTGGCTGACTCTCCCACTAAATTGAGATCTTCTTAGGGTCAGGCACTGTGTCTTATTTATCTTTGTATCCCTAATGTCCTGCACTGTGTTCTCTGCATGTAATAGCAGATTCTTAGTAAATAGTTCTTTGATGGAGGGACTTGAAAAGGCTAAATAAAGTACGTAGGAGAGTATGACTCTAAAATAAGCAGCATAGCTCAAAGGTGCTAGAGAATTTAGGTGTGGGAGGACTCGGTACTCTGGAGGTGGTTAGGATTACATCCTGGACTCCAGTTTGGAGGGAATTTAAGAACTGGAGGGAGAATGTAGCCTCCTGGGGAAGGAGAGCTGCCCAGCTGCCTGAATAGGGTTGGCTAGATGGGAAATGTGTGTGGGGAGCCTGTGAGGAGATGAGTCCATGTGACCCACATCTTGTCAGCACATCCAAAGCAATCTGGACTTGATGCATATAGCTTATAGAGAGAGTAAAGGGCATTTGTGACTTTTTCAGTTTCATCTTAAATCAAGAATAGATACTTCTAGTCTGTGAAATTGTAGTTTCTTTTCTTTTAGCCACCATCAGAGACCGATATGATGCCTGAGGGACCTTCCTTTCCTGTCTGTAGCACTTTTGTACAAGAACTTTTTCAAGCCCAGTACAGGTATGAGTAAATCAAAATTTCCCTCTTACTTTGTCTGCTTAATGTGGTTTCAGGTGATCTTAACCTGCGTGTCTTACATTTTGTTTTTGAAGATCTTCTTTGACATGTCCCCATTGTCAGAAACAGAGCAACACTTTTGACCCTTTCCTCTGCATTTCTTTGCCAATTCCTCTACCCCACACAAGGTAAGAACAGATTTAGTAAAATAAAGATTGCACATTCCTGGAGTGTCCCTTTTCCTCTGTAGAGTCCTACTAGGCCTTCATACTGATTTAGACAAGTTGTACGATTACTGATAAATTGAATTGTTAAAACCTGGCAGAAATAAATGCCTGCTTAAGTTTGCAGGGTGAGCACATGCATGAGACAAGTGAAAAGGTGCCTTGGTATCTGGTTCAGTTGGTCATCCATTGGCAGGCACTATGGGAGGGGGATAGGTTGTTGTCTGCCTTCTAGATTCTCCAGAGACCTTACATTGCACTTTTAATGCTTTAGTCACTTGCACTTTTTAGTTGCTTTATTTTGAACTGTTTTTTCAACATTTCCAGGAGTTATGTAGTTTTTAAGAAAATACAAAGCACAAAACCAAGTATAGATATGTCATATTTTTGTTCTCTGAAGATTGCTTTTTCCAAAGATCTCTTGATTATTGTTTGGTACTTTTATTTGGGTCCAAATGAAGTTTTTCTGTTTGGCTTTCAAATAAAGGTATGAGTTAGCTTCAGTTTTACGTTGATTTCAGATCATGTCTGTGTTGCTGTTTCTATGTTTTAGTTGAAATAAGTGGCTAATGAGAAGCTCTGACTTTAATCCGTACAGGCCTCTCTATGTCACCGTAGTGTATCAAGGGAAATGCTCTCACTGCATGAGGATTGGTGTGGCTGTGCCTCTGTCTGGAAGTGTCGCCAGACTTCGGGAAGCAGTATCTATGGAAACAAAGATCCCCACTGATCAGGTAATGAGCCTACTAAAACCTATTACACAGGAGCCACAAAGGTGTTACTTGTAGCTTTCCTGGAATTTTTAAACAGTTCTCTGCCAAATATGGTTAGATAGAAATTTAAGACTGGTTGCTTCTAGTGTTGAGAGAAAAAAATCAAGACTTCCAAAGAGAAAATTGTACACAAATACTTTTTATGCTTCATTTAATTATATACATATTTTTAAAAGGAAAAGCTGTGACTTTATTCCAAGACCGTCTTGTAGCTTTGTATATAAAGTAACCCATCTTAAATCATTCTTGTGGATGCTTATGTGGGCAATAGAAAGTTCATCCCTGTGGTATTTGAAGGTTTAGAAAACTCGACCAGTTACTCCAGAAAACCCCTTCCCATGTGATGGTAAGAATAGATACCTTTTTATAGTGCAGGGTTCTATACATTTAGATGCTTGGGGCATTTTGTTTTGTGATTAAAGCTGGGCCAGAGTCTCTTGCCTTGTTTAGCTAGGAGCTTAAAGGAAAGTTGTGTTCTCCCACCACCCCCTGAGTAAATCTTTGATAAGAAGTTATATTTAAATTGGCCAACCTTCCCCCCCACCCCCCAATCTTTTGGCCTGTTGGTGACCTGACATATTTTTGCTTAGTTTTTACTTAATTCACTATTAGGATTTTTTTTGGGAAAACATTCTCATTTTAAGACTTACTGAGGAAAGATGATTCAGTGGCTAAATAGCTTTTCCCTAGATATCTTCTGGAAACCTCTGTGTAATGACCTTTATTATTCAAGTGATTCTATGTAATCACTTGAATAATAAAGGTATTTTGTACTTTGGCTTCATGTGACCTCATTTGGGAAGTTACCACAGTAAAATAAATATAACGGGCAGTCTTGCCCTAATATAACAAATGTCTCATATTTTCATAGGGCAAGTACTGGCACATTGATAAAACATTCATATTCTTCCTTACTCTGAAGAACCCACCCCCTGTATCCCTTTCAGGTTGAGAGGAAGGACTGAAAGAGGGAGGGAAACAGCTATATGTCCAAGGCAATCTAATTACATCTTTAAAGCTTCCACTGCTGTCTGGCTTTTTGGCACATGGTTTAAACTGGTGAAATGAATTACAACTTTGCTTTTGACTTCATCTTGCTGGAGAATGTCAATTATATTTGCATGTTCACTGGCAGAAAAACAACATGACCATTAAAATCATCAAAAGGAAAACTACGACAGGAATATTTTTCCTGGACTATTTGTGGAATATGCCACTAGCCTTTTTCATTTCATAGACTCTAGAATGTTAGTGCCAGTAGAGAGGACCTTTAGGGTCCATTCTAACCCTCTCATTTGAAGGAGACTCAAAGGAACCATGTGCCTTGTTCAAGGTCACAGAGCTGGTTGGTGGCAGGCTGAGACTGGAACTTCCTCATGCCGGATCTAGTGCTTTTTTCACTAGACAATGCTGCTGAGCATGTAATTAAGTCTCTAAATGTCTCCATTGTCTTTTACCCCTTCTTTTCTTTTCTGTTTCATTGTAAAATACTCAACCATTTCAGAAATAAAACTTGGAAAGTGAAAATATCTCACACTAAGTATCTTAGTACTAAGGGTTACTAATTGTTAATACGAATTTGTTAAATATTCATTCAAATTTTTTCCTGTACATGCAATATTATATTTATTATTTTATAAATATGGAACCATTTTACAATATTGTTCTTTACCTTTCTTTTTTATTTACTTAGGAGATTTTTCCCTGTCAGTGCAACTATATCTAACTTATTCTTTTTAATAGCTTTGTAGTTCCAGTATGGCTTTAATATACTTAACTCTAGTTTCCATTATTGAACATTTGACTTGATTTCATTTTATTTCCAACACAAATATCCATGGTTATTTGACAATTTTTACCTTGAAAAGAAGAAAAATTAGTGATGTGGGAGAAATCTCTGTGAGTCAGATGTAGGCTCTGTTCTTGCTTTGACATTGAACAGTTGTGGCACCCAACCTCTCTAATTTCTTCCCCTATGAAATGAGGAGGTGAGATTTTATAATTTTCTGGGTCTTTTCTAGACCAAAACTTAGAGGAACTCTCGATTTTTTGCTCTAGCATTCTGAAATTAGGGTATATTATTATGTAATTGTAGAGGATATTGTGTTTCAAGATTCTCTCATTAAAGACAAAGAATATGGGCTCTGTGAGATGTTTCAAAGCCCACTCAGATCACTGCAGATCCTGATGGTCTGGAGAAATTTATGGTAGAATTGGGATATCAATGCTTATTGACTTTCCAGTTATCTATCCAGTTATTTACATTTTTCCCATTTTTAGATTGTGTTAACGGAAATGTACTATGATGGGTTTCATCGTTCCTTCTGTGACACAGACGACCTGGAAACAGTCCATGAAAGTGACTGCATTTTTGCCTTTGAGACTCCAGAAATATTTAGGCCTGAAGGAATTCTCAGTCAAAGAGGTAAATGAGCACCTGTTTCCATAATATCACCTGAGTTGAAGGTTTAACAACTGTCTACCATTTTGGGTGTCTGTTAGATGATGGTATTTATTTTATGGTAACAGAGTTCCCTAGAAGAAGGCAGTTCTTACTGTTGTAGTCCTTAATTTCTAACTTTTCCTGTCTACAATTGCAGTAGCCCCCTCCTGAGGCTCAAGACTGACTATATAGGTTCTTTTAAGTAGCCTCTTTGGTATCTAATGATACCACTGGGGAAGATGTACTATGCCTAGCTGCTGCTTTTTTATTTTTTATTACTTGTATTTTGCTGCCAGCTCCAGTGCTTAATTCCTAAATTCTAAAATCTTTGCTATAGAATGTTTTTTTTTTTTTTGATTTGTGAGTTTAAGAAATATGCGTGAAACTCTTCTTGATAGGCAGCTAAATAGAATAAAACTCTGGACAGTGCTGTTCCTTTTACTGCATCTTGGGCTGTGATTTGGAATTTACCCTGTCTCTTCACTGTCCTTGGAGGATTATAGGGCCATTTCTGATTTTTACTTCCATCCTTTCTGTCTTCCTTCTTCCCCTCCCCTCCCTTCCCTTTTTTCTTTACTTCTAAAAACAAACTTTCCCATTTAAACCACTCCCAAGCATACCATTTAGTGTGAATGAGATTAATCACATTCACAGTGTTATGGTACTCTTACCACCTTCCATTAGTAAAATTTTCCCATCTGCTCAAAACAGAAACCCTACAGACATTATGCATTAACTTCCTATTCCCCCTGTCCTCTGCCCTTGGCATTCTGTATTCTACTTTCTGTTTCTATGAGCTTGCAATTCTCTGGTAATTTTCTTTGTAGTTATTATGGGGCTTAAATTTAACAATCCTAAATCTATTACAATCTTGTTTGGTTTGATACCAACTTAACTTCAGTAATATACAGACTATGTTCCTGTACTCCTGGTTCCCCCCACTTTTATGCTGTTCTTGTCACAAATAACTTGTTTATGCATTACGAGTCCCAAACCACTGATTTATCATTACAAATTATGCCTTTTTCTTTTAGATCCTGTAGGAAGTAAAAAGTGGAGTTACACTGTAGTAGTCTTGGCATTTTATTTACCTGTGTCATTACTGTTACTGGAGACCTTTATTTCTTAATGCAGCTTTGATCTATTGTCTGTTGCCCTTTCCTTTCTACCTTTAGAACTCTCTTTAGCATCTCTTGTATGGCTGGTCTACTGGTGATGAACTCACCCAGCTTTTGCTTATCTGGGAAAGAGAGTTTTGCCAGATATAGAATTCTAGGTTGACAAGTTTTTGCTTTCAGCACTTTAAGTCTTCCCACCGCCTTCTTGTCTCCATAGTTTCCTATGAAGAATCTGCATTTAATCTTATTGAGATTCCCTTGTATGTGACACGTTGCTGCTTTCTTGCAGCTTTCAGAAGTCTCTATCTTTGGCGTTTGATGTTCTGATTATAATATGTTGTGGTGTGAGTCTGTTTGGGTTTATCTTGCTTGGAGTTCATTGAGAATTTTTTTTTTTTTTTTTTTTTACCGGGAGGTCCCGGGGATCGAACCCAGGTCCCTCCATATGGGAGACGGACGCCCAACCAATTGAGCCACATCTGACCCCCATTGAGAATTTTTGATGTGTATAATTATGTTTTTAGTTAAATTTGGGAACCTTGTCAGCCATTATTCCTTTGAGTATTCTCTCTGCCCCTTTCTTCTCCTTCTGGGATTCCCACTATGCATATGTTGGTATATTTGATGGTGTCCCATGATTCCTCAGGCTCTGTTCTGGGATGGTTTCAATTTTCTTACCTTCAAGTTCACAGATTCTTTCTTCTGCCAGCCCCAATCTGCTGTTGATTGCCTGTAGGGAGTTTTTAATGTCTGTTACTGTGGTCTTCAGCTCTGTTTGATTCTTTTTCAAAATTTCCATCTCTATGTTGATAGTTTCTTTAGTTCATCTATCATTTTCCTGATTTCCTTTATTTCTTTGTCTATGTTTTCCTTTAACTCTTTGAGCATATTTAGGACCATTTTTTAAAAGTCTTTGGAATATCCCAGGTCTGATGCTCCTCATTGATGGTTTCTAAACATTTTAATCTTCTCCTTTTCCTGGGCCATCACCTTTTCTTTGTATGCTTTGTAATCTTTTGTTGAAACCTGGACATATTGATATTTTAATGCATCATTGCTGGAATTTAGACTCTGAAACATCTGTTCCTTAAGCCTGTATCCAGCTAGTGTTAAGCAGAACTTTTCTTGACTTTCCTTGACTGCCAGGAGTTAACAAAAAAAAAAAAAAAAAAGGGAAAAAGGAAGTACCTTTCCCAGTCTTTGCAGATTGATCTGTGCCAGTGCTCTCTTTCAGAGCATATCCATACAATGAGTTTAGGGACTAGCTTGAGGTCAAAGTGTAGGGACCTCCCTGACCCTTTCTGTGCCTGTGTCTTGTCTTGGGCATGAGGGTATGGCCTTAGGAATTCTCTCCAGATATGAATGTTCCCTGTTTCTTAGGAAATAGTTTCCTTACACTTCTGGGCACTGTACTTAATGTATGTCCTACAGCCAGCAATCCCTTGCCCAGCAGCCACAACTAGACTACACTTCCACAGCATTCTTTGAGCTGCTATCTTTATGCAGTGCAAGTTCTGAAATAGTGAGTCCCTAAGGACATCGCCAGAGAGATTTGGCCCAACATCCATGCTCCCAGTATGTGCATGAGAGTACTTTGCTTCCTCCAGAACCGGCACCAAGACTAGGAGTGCGGACCGCCTCCTTGCTAATAAGCCATTAAGAGATTGGGGAGGGGTTAACCGTATTGCCAGGAGATCCTACTGCTTTTAAGTTGCCTTTTTCTTGATTCAGCAATCCTGTTACTGAAATCCTTTAACAGTTTTCTGGAGCTTTAAGAAAGATGTTTCTGCCTGCTCTTGCTGGTTGTTCAAAGCTTGTGTGTGCATGGGGCTGGGGGGCAGGGAATGGAGCCCTGAAACTTCTCACTCTCCCATCTTGATTGGGATTTCTGATTTTGAGAGATGCCAAGCAACTCTGACTTTGTTACTGGGAAATCCTTGATGTTTTCAAGGTTCTTCCTCAGGACTCCTGTTCTCCTTTCTTTACTCCAGTGGTTATTAAGGCATTAGTATCATCTATTAGAAATGCAAATTTGTCCCCCCCCCCACTCTCACTGCATCTGAAGCTTTCCAGGTGATTCTGAAGCATGTTCAGTGTTCAAAATTGCTGCTCTACTCAGTCGTATCAGTATTTTCTACTGTCATGATTTAGAACTAAGTTCCCCCACAAGGCCCCACTCTTCTCCAGGTTCCATTCCCTGTTTTCCATTTGTCTGTTGGAATCTCTGCTTAGAAGTCATGTAGGCATCTTACACTCAAAAATATTTCTCTCTTGGACCATTCCTCCTGGGTTTCTTCTATGTAATGAAGGCACCACCATCTTTTTCTTCACCCAAGCTGGACCTAAGCTCTGTGACCTCTCCCTCAGAATTCACATAGAACTGATCACATGTTCTGTCCATTTTTCCCCTTCATTCTACTGCCACTGACTTAGTTCAGCCCAGTCTCAACTGGGTTATTCCAGTAGATTTACGACTAATCTCTTTATTCTTAGGCTCTGTCATCTAGTTATTTCTCCATAGTACCACTAGACTTGTTCTGATATACATGTCTGACTATGCCATGTGCTTAGTGAATTACCATTAGTTCCCCTTTGTCTAAGAACAAACCTAAACACCTCAAAAGAATGCCTGGCCCGTCATGATTTGGTCCTCTCCTTTCTTTACAGTTCCTCTCCTTTCTTTGTACCATATTCCAAGTTAGTCTTTATTTTTCAAACATGCCATGTGCTTTTACACTTTACCTACTGTTTGCTGTACTGGGAATTTCCTTCATATTCTGTCTGATGAATTAATACTTCATCTCTGACCAGGCTTATCCCTTTCCTAGCTATATGCAGGGGTCCCTGTTCATCTCTGTGTCTATTAGGAGGCCCCTTAGGAGAACAGGAGCTCTTGCCTCACCAGTCATTGGCCTCTGCTGTTTGCTCAGTACTGTTGATGGCAGAGACTAATTTTCTAGTCTGTCTGATGCTTTAAAGCCTGGGTTTCATGGGTACTTGGAGTTTCATCTCCTTCACCTTTCCCTTGCCCCATTTTCACTAGCTTCCAGTGGGAGCTTTGGGTGCGTTCTAGCCTAGTTGGTAGGGCCTTGCTTCCTAGAATGTTCTTATAGTCCACTTTCCCCAAGATTATGAGGCAGAGTGGGGGCTTTGAAGTTGGGCCCATCAGGCTAAGTTTGAATCCTACTAAATAATGGTATGACATCAGGTAGCCTATTTCCTTCTGTGAGCCTCAGTTTTCCCATTTGCAAAATTTGGCTAATACTTTCCTCAGAGTATAGGCATATCGCTTAAATGAGACAGCACATAGCAGGTATATGTAGTCAATTTCAGTGTTTTCCCTTTCTTTGGCCCTGCTCTGCTCTGATGAATTTCCCCAAATGAACCCTTTTCATCCTCTTACCTGTTTGTTCTTGGAATGATGATCCTTCATTCATGCCTCCTTATAATAATTGCATTTATGCTCCAACACACTCCTGAAATTGGACTGGATGCCAGATTTACCATGCCCTTCTTTGCTTTGTTTAGCCCTTCCAGGCTTTCTCAGAGCCGCTTTTCTTGCCAGCCTCTTCCCATACACCCTTCCTATGCCTGGCCTCTCTCCCATTTCCATTTGGGTCTTTATTCTTTGCTTCTCTTGTGTCCAGTATTGTAACCCCGTCTTGCAAACTGTCTCAGTGTCATTTTTTCTGAAGTTTATTCAGCCCCCACCAGTTAGTGTTCCCTCTGGGCTCCTATGAGAGCACTAGTCACCATATGTTCTGGTATGGGCTATGCATGTTATCATCTCTCCCATGAGATTGTGAGTCCTTGGGCAGGGACCTTGGCCTAGGCATCTTTGTATTTCTGGTGCCTGATGTAGTACCTGTCAGATCTTAGGTGCTCATTAAATGTTTGTGGATGGGCCACCTATTTTCTGGCAAACAAATGACTTGCTGCAAACTGTCAGTATAATCACTTGTATAGTAAACACGAGACTATTAGAGTTGAGTTCGAGGCCTCCCCACACCAGGACTCCATCTCTGATGAGACTTCTAAGATTTGTGGTATTCTTGCCACCTCCATTGCAAAGCACAGGACTCTGCTGCAAACGGACAGTTTCCCTTAGTAACTCATTATATGCCTGTACTTGTGAACTTAACCATTTCTTTTAAAAAGAGATCTATTGGTGTTTTTGCCGTATGCTAACTCTTGGATTAGTGAATTACATTAACTTGCTCCTGTTGTGTGGAGTAGGTTTTGTTTTTTTCTTTTTTGCTGTTCATAAATCCTAAATATTTCTTTCCTATTTTAGGTGATTTCTTTCAAGTAGTATTTGATGAACAAATCCATATATACTTTAAACAAACTGTTTATGTTTGATAGAATTTTGTATTTGCTCTTAAGCCTTGGTTTTTTCTAAACTTTGGAAGTACCATTATTACTTTTTAATCTCATGTGACAACCTCTTTGATTTTAATAATTTTAATTGTCTATCTCTGAGCCTTCTCAAGCAGTCATTTAAGATACTTATTAAGTGGAGGTCATTATAATAGGTCTTATGGAGATGGGGGAGATTGTGAGTGATGATGGATACATTCAAGATGGAGTAGAGGGAAAGGGAGGTAGATTGGATCTATAGAACTTGATCTTAGTGAAGTAGGAGACAGTCATGTGCTGAGGATCAATGGTTGAGTGCATGTGTATTTGGGCACTTGCACAGAGTGGAAAAGCTTTGGAGCTGGGAGAATTGCAGCTACTGCTTCTAGACTGGGCTGGTACCACCTGGCACCACCACATACTCAGACACTGACCCTCCCTTCTCAATGTTTTTGCTGGTACTTTTTTTCTGTCCTCAAGGGTTAGAATTCTAGAGTGATCTGTTTTCATCCCTTATCTTGTTCTTAACTGTCTCTCTAGACTGTTTATGTCCCCTCTCATAGTTTTAACTGCCACCCATTTTTCAGGTGTATTTCTATGCCAGACAAATATCCTGACTTCACACTTCTATGTCCAAACACTAAGTATCTCTGTCTAGATGGCCCACAGATACCTCAAGCTTTGTCTAAAACCTAGTTTTATTTTTTTCTCTTGTAATTGGCTCCTTTCTCATATTTCTTATTCTAGTTAACAACATATTCATCATCTCCCAAAACAGATACCTGAGAATCAAACTTCTCTTTCTCTCATCCTGTACATTCCCCTAACCCCTATTCTTCATTTTGTCTTCTAAATATTTTTCATATTCCCATCTACTTCACTTGCATGGCTATTCTTATTTTAGACTTTCTTTCTTTCCTGTAGTAGAGCAGCAGCCTTCTTCCTGTACTCATCTCTCCCCCTCTTCAAGTCTATCTAGAATTGTATACCAAATTCCAGTGATTAAGAGTTGAGGCAAGTCCAAAGTTCAGTAGGACCTGCCTCCAGAGTTGTTCTGAGGATTGAAAGCAATCATGTATGTTTTTCACACCCGCAGGGCTTTTTCCATATATGGATTCCTCTTTCTGAAATGTCCTCCCCCTTTGTGTGTATACTACAATTTATTTAGCCATTTATCTGTTGATGGACACTTGGGTTGTTTCCTACCTTTTGGCTATTGTGAACAGTGTTGCTTTGAACAATGTTGTACAAGTATCTCTTGCAGTCTGTGTTTTCAGTTCTTTGGGCTATATACCTAGAAGTGGGATTGCTGGGTCATATGGTCGTTCTGTAGTTAACTTTCTGAGAAACAGCCCAACTGTTTTCCACAGAGGCTCACTGCTTTACATTCCCACCAAGAACAAACAAGTGTTCCTATTTCTCCACATCCTCTCCAAAACTTATTTTCCATTTTTTTAAGTAACAGCCATCCATCCTAGTGGATATGAAATGGTATCTCATTATGGTTTTGATTTGCATTTCCCTAATGGCTAAAAATGTTGAGCATCTTTTCATGTGCTTATTGGCCATTTGTATATATATTTTTTGAGAAATGTCTATTCAAGCCCTTTGCCCTTTCAAGTCTTCTATTTCCTTATTGATCTTCTGTCTAGATGGCCAATCCTTTATTGAAAGTGGTGTATTTAAGTCTCCTATTTTCAATGTCGAGTCATTTATTTCTCCCTTCAAATCTGTCAATATTTGCTTCATATATTTTTGGGCTCTGCCATCAGGTGCATATATATTTTTAATTGTTATGTCTTATTGAACTGACCCCTTTATCACTATAATATAGTGACCTTTTTTGTCCTTTGTAATAGTTTTTGACTTAAAGTCTATTTTATCTGATATTAGTATAGCTACCCCAGTTCTCTTTTTTTTCCTTCTTTAAAATATTTTATCCCATTTTTCAAATGGTCTGCAAATGAACAAATATTCATCTTATAATAATTTATTAGAAAGCTTAAGTTATTTTTTAGGGAAAAAGGTTGATGAGGTATAAAAGACCATTGATCCAGGTTTGGCACCTCTGAATCCTGGGCTAACAGGGGTCTGAGAAGTTACTAATGCTCTGGAAGCCTTCAGGGAGGATGAGACTACTCGACAAACAACCACCAAACAGGACATCGCTATTTTTTCCCCCAGTTCTCTTTTGTTTACTAATTGCATGGTATATTTTTCCATCCTTTTACTTTCAACTTACTTATGTTTTTGCATTTAGGTGAGTATTGTAAACAGCATATAGTTGGGACATGCTTTTTTATCCATCCTTCAAATCTCTGTCTTTTGATTGGAGAATTTAACCCATTTACATTTAAAGCAACTACTGATCATCACTACTTACTTTTGCCATTTTGCACTTTGGTTTTTATAAGTCTGATAGCTTTTTTGCCCCACAGTTCTTCTATTACTGCTTAGTTTTGTATTTAATTCATCTTTCATAATGAACCCTTTAAAATCCCTTCTCATTTATTTCTCTGCACACTATTCTGATATTTTCTTTGTTGTTACCATGTGGCTTAAATTCATCATCCTAATCTATAGCAATCTTATTTGATCTGATACTAGCTTTACTTAAATTGTATATACAAACTGTGTTCTATTCCCCTATATCCTCCCATATTCATACATTATGCATCCCAAACCGTAGATTTATCATTACTTTTTTTTTTTAATGGCATCTTTTAAAAAAAATTTTATTTTAATTTATTTATTCCCCCCACTCCCTTGCTGCTGGCGCTCACTGTCTGCTTTCTGTGTCCATTTGCTGTATGTTCTTCTGTGTCTGCTTGTCTTCTCTTCTCCTGTTCACTTTAGGAGGCACCGGGAACCGATCCCGGGATCTTCTGACGTGGGAGAGAGGCACTCAATCTCTTGAGCCACCTCAGCTCCCTGGTTTGTTGTGTCTCTCATTGTCTGTTTTTTTTTTTTTTTCCTCTGTGTCTCTTTTTTGTTGCATCATCTTGTTGTGTCAGCTCCCGTGCAGGCCCGTATGCCTTCATCAGGAAGCCCTAGGAATTGAACCTGGGACTGCCCATATGGTAGATGGGAGCCCAGTCACTTGAGCCACATCTGCTTTCCTATCATTACTTTTTTAAATAAAATTTTATTGAAGTATATCATTCATACATGAACACATTCATAAACAATAAGTGTATAGGAAAAGTGAACTTACAAGACAAACATGTATATCATCATATAGGGCTCCCATACATACCCCACCACCAACACTTTGCATTGTTATGAAACTTTTGTTAAAAACTATGAAAGAGCATTGTCAAAATACTACTATTAACTATTGCCCATATCTTACATTTGTTATATCCCCTCCTCCCTGATTATTACACCCTTTATAGGTATTATACATTTGTTACAGTTCATGAGAGAACATGGTCATATTTGTCCTATTAACCAAAGTTCATCTTCCACTACTGGATTCCCTGTGTTATACAGCCCCATGCTTTGTACAGTCCATTCAGAATGTACACTCAACGGCTCTCATTTTCATCACAGAGTTGTGCTATCATTCTCTCAGTCAACTTTACAACATTTTCATTACTCCAAAAGGAAAAATCCCATACCCTGTTATACCCCCCTATTACTGTCCCTTACAATTGAAATAAAATCTTCTTGCCATGGTTGCAAAAATATTATAATATTACTGTTAACTATTGTCCATTAGTTACATTAATTTTCCCATGTATCATCATATTCTTAGCACTTTGTAAGAGGAGAGCATTCTTATATTTATATTATTAACCACAATCTTCATCCACCACCAAAATCACTGTTATACATTCCCTAGATTCTTCTCTAGTTTCCTTTCCATTGAAATTTATGTCCACAGACTACCCATTTCAACCACAATCACATTTATAAATCAGCAGTATTAGTTATACTCATTATAATGTGTTACTCTCAACTATATTCATTTCCACACTTTTACAATTAACCTTTTTAATAATGCTACATACATTAAGCACCAGCTTCCATTCTCAACCCATATTCTATTTCCTAGTAATGTATATTCTACAGTCTACCTGCATGAGGTTACTCATCCCGTATTTGGTTCATATTAGTGAGACCATAGAATATTTGTCCTTTCAACCTCCACTTGCCTGTGATTCTGGTTCCTTTACCCCTTTAGGTATGCATAAATGAGACTTATGCATACCATACAGGATTCCCATATTTTATCCCACCACCACCACCTTACATTGTTGTGATACATTTGTTACAAATGATGAAAGAATATTGTCACAATATTACTGCTATCTATAGTCTATACCTTATATTTGGTGTGCTTTTCCTACAAACCATCCTATTATTAACACCATATATTGGTATTGTATATTTGTTAAAGTTCATGAGAGAGTGTTGTCATATTTGTACTCTTAACCACACTCAATCATTCACCATGGGGTTCATTATGTTATATGGTCCCCTGTCTTGTACAGTTGATCCAAAGTGTACATTCTGTGGCTTTCAGTTTCATCAGAGCTGTCCTGTCACCAGCTAAGTCAATTTCAGAATGTTTTCTTTACTCCAAAAGGAAAAATCCCATACCTCCTTATAACCTCTATTGTTGACCCTTAGCATTGATGTGGTACCTTCTTTGCCACTACTGTAAAAATATTACAATATTACTGTTAACTATAGTCCATATGTTAAATTAGTTGTACTTGTCCCAAGTATCTTCATATTCTTAACATCTTGTAATAGAGAAACATTCTTTTTCATACTATTAACCACAATTTTCAATCACTAGTAAAATCACTGTTATACAGTGATTTCTTTCAGTTGACATTAACCTCCCTAGACTACCCTTTCAGCCAGATTCACACACTTATAAATCAGCAATTAAACTCACTACAATGTGTTACCATCAACTGTATCCATTTTCACACATTTATAATCCACTTTATTAAGCATTCTATGACATTCAGCATCAGCTGTCCCTTCTCAACCCACATTCTATCTCCTAGTAACCTATATTCTAAAGTTTAACTCTGTGAGTTTACTCATTGTATTTAGTTCATACTACTAAGACCATACAATATTTGTCCTTTTGTGTCTGGCTTATTTCACTCAACATAATATGCTCAAGGTTCATCCATGTCATATTTATCCATCTTCATTTCTTGTTACAGCAGAACGGTATATCATTGTTATGTATATACCACATTTTGTTTATCCATTCATCAGTTGATAGATACTTGGGTTATTTCCATCTTATAGCAATTGTGAATAATGCTGCTGTGAACATTGTGTGCAAATGTCTGTTCATGTCCTTGCTTTCAGTTCTTCTGAATATATTCCTAGTAGTGGGATTGCCTGATCATATGGCAGTTCTATATTTAGCGTCCCGAGGAACAGCCAAAATCTTCCACAGAGGCTGTACCACTTTACATTCCCACCAACAATGAAGGAGTGTTCCTATTTCTCTACTTCCTCTCCAGCACTTGTAGTTTTCTGTTTTTTTTTTTTTTTTTAAATAATGATATTCTATTAGGTGTGAAATGAAATCTCATTGTAGTTTTGATCTGCATTTCCCTAATAGCTAGTGATGTTGAACATCTTTGCATGTGCTTTTTGGGCATTTATATATCATCTTTGGAAAAACGTCTGCTCAAGTCTTTTGCCCATATTTAATTGGGTTGCTTGTCTTTTTGTCAATGAGTTGTATGATCTCTCTATATAACATGGCTGTCAAACCCTTATCAGATATGTCGTTTCCTCAGAATTTTCTGGTATTGAATAGGCTGCCTTTTCACCTTCTTAACAAAGTCACTTGAAGCATAAAACTTTAATTTTGAGGAGGTCCCATTTATCTATTTTTTCTTTTGCTGCTTGTTCTTTGGGTATAAGGTTTAAGAAACCACCACCTACCACAAGATCTCGAAGATGTTTCCCTACATTATCTTCGAAGAGTTTTCTGGTTGTAGCTTTTATATTTAGGTCCTTGATCCATTTTGAGTTAATTTTTGTATAACGTGTGAGATAGAAGTCCTCTTTCTTTCTTTTGGATATAGGTATCCAGTTTTCTCAGCACCATTTTTTTAATAGTTCGCTCTGACCCAGCTGTGGGGGTTTGACAGCCATGTCAAAAATCAATTGAGGGGGTAGATGTGGCTCAAATGGTTGGGCGTCTGTCTTCCATATGGAGGGTCCTGGGTTCAATCCCCGGGACCTCCGCTGAGCCATGCAGCAAGATGATGACGTAACAGGAGAGTGATACAACGGAGAGCCAAGATGAGAGGCACCGAGAAACCAGGATCTAAGGTGGCGCAGGTGGCAGGACGCCTCTCTCCCACATCGGAGGTTCCCAGGATGGATTCCCGGTAAAGACAGGAGGAGAAGGATGAGAAGAGAGGGCAGAAAACAGACACAGAGAATTGCCCAGCAAATGGACACAAAAACAGCAAAAACGGTGGTGGTGGGGGTGGGGGTTAAAAATGGATAAAAGGAAATAAATAGATAAATCTTAAAAAAAATAAATAAATTGACCTTTGATGTGAGAGTCTATTACTGAATTCTCAGTTGATTCCATTGGTCAATATATCTGTTTTTATGCCAGTACCGTGCTGTTTTTCAGCCCACCAAGGTAGTGGGGACTCAGCCCTGAGTCACGCCCTACTGACCTGGTCGAATCAAAGCCCTAATCTTCATTAAAGTTAATTTACTCAAGACATGTCAGCTGAATCTAATGTAATCAAAGGATATCACACCCAGAGGAACAGACTAGTTTACAAACATTTTTCTTTTTTGGGGTTCATAAATAATATCAAGCTACCACAGCATCTATATTCATTAGTGAAATTGGTCTGTAATTTAATTTTTTCTTAGTATCTTTATCTAGCTTTGGTATTAGGTTGATGTTGTCTTCATAAAGTGAGTTTGGTAGCATTCCCTCCTGTCCAATTTTTTGGAAACATTTGAGCAATATTTGTAGTAGATCTTTGAATGATTGGTAGAATTCACCTGTGATGCGATCTCGTCCTGGGCTTTTAATTTTGGGGAGGTTTTAAATGACTGGTTCAATTACTTTACTTGTGATTGATTTGTTGAGGTCTTCTATTTCTTAGGGTCAGTATAGGTTGTTCATATGTTTCTAGGAATTTGTCCATTTTGTCTACATTGTCTACTTTGTTGGTGTATAGTTGTTCGTAGTATCCTCTTAAGGTCTCATTTATTTCTGCAGGGTTAGTGGTAATGTCCAGTAATGTCCCTCCTCTCATTTCTGATTTTATTTGCATGTTCTCTCTTTTTTTGTTTGTCAGTCTAGCTAAAGGTATGTTGATTTTGTTGATCTTTTCAAAGAACCAAGTTTTCGTTTTGGTTGATTCTTTTTTTTTTCCTTAATTTTATTTCTGTTCTGATTTTTACTATTTTATTCCTTCTGCTTGATTTGGGTTTAATTTACTGTTCTTTTCCTATTTCCTCCAGGTGTGCAGTTAGGGCTTTGATTTTAGCTCTGTCATTTTTATAATATAAGCATTGAGGATTATAAATTTCCCTCTCAGTCTTGCCTTTGCTGCATCCCAAAGATTTTTTTCTTTTCGAGAAGGTATCAGGGAAGCGACTGTGGCTCAATCAGTAGGGCTCCCGTTTACCATATGGGAGGCCCCGGGTTCAGTTCCTGGGGCCTCCTGGTGAAGGCAAGCCCGCCCGCACGGAGTGGTTAGCTGACCCAGCGAGCACAAGCAGCAAGGGGGGGATAAATGAATAAATAAATAAAATCTTAAAAAAAAAAAAAAAAAAAAGAAGGTATCAGGGATTGAACCCTGGACCTTATACATGGGAGGCAGGCACTCAACCACTGAGCTACATCCACACCCTCCCATAGGTTTTTTGTTTCTTTTAATATACTTTTAAATTTTTTTTAGAAGATACGTAGATTACATAAATGTTACATTGAAAAATAGGAGATTCCCATATGCCTCATTCCCTACTCTTTGCACATTTTCCTACATTAACAACATCCTTCATTAGTCTGGTACATTTGTTACAATTGATGAACACATTTTGGAGCATTGCCACTAAGCGTGGATTATAGTTTACATTATAGTTTACACTCTTTCCCACACAATTTTGTAAGTTATGATAAGCTATATAATGGCCTGTATCTGTCATTGCAGCATCATTCAGGACAATTCTGAAGTCCTGAAAATGCCCCCATATTACACCTGTTTTTCTCTCTCCTTCCCCTCAGAACCTCCAGTGGCCAATGCCTCCACATCAATGATAAAAATTCTTCCATTTCTGGAATCACAATAAGGCTATAGTAGAATACCAGTAAGTCTACTCTAGTCCATTATTCATTCCCCAATCCTGAGGATTCTGGGATGGTGATGCCCACTCCACCTCTAATTGAGAGGGGGATTAGATCTCTTGGGCCAGATAGATGGGACTGTCTTGCTTGTAGTTGAATACTGTCTCTGTTCCTTGGGATAGTTGTTGTCCTTCATCAGCTCCTTGTTCGTTGTCCTGGGTGAGTCCAATGAACTGGAGAGTAGGTGTTACAACTCTGTTGAGATTCAGGGCCCAGTTGGCACATGGACGGACTATAGATTCAATTTTCTTGGACATACACCTACCAAATCTAGTACTAACTATAGGTTCAAAAAGAAGGGGCAGAAGAGCCATGTGTAGGGAAACCACGACTGAGTCTAATTCTGTCACACTGGAGGGCATAAATTACCAAGTAGGGCCCACTGGCAGAGCACCAAACTCATGAGCTGTCTGCCCTGCCTGTAGTGCCTGGATGTCTCCAGAGCCCTCAGGAGCCCCACTATTTGAGGCAGTATTTACTTTGGCAGTCAGTGAGCTCCTGCTGAGACGTGTATAAGCCTAACCTCTGGAATGACCTCCCAACTCACTTTGAAGTCTCTTAGCCATATAAACTCATTTGTCTTTACCCTTTCCCTCTTTTGGTCAAGGTCTTTTTCCAGTTGCATTGCTAGTTGGTGCTTGGTAGTAAGCTCTCGGTGCCAGGGAGGGTCATCCTTTGGAGACATGTCCCACGCTGGGGGGAAGGTAATGCATTTATATGCTGAGTTTGGCTTAGAGAGAGGCCACATTTGAGCAACAAGGAGGTTCTCAGGAGGTAACTTTTAGGCACCTTATAATACTAGGCTAAGTTTCAATTTCAAAAGTATAGGTTCATAAGTACAGTTATCAATATTAAGGGCCCATCAATGGTCCATCCTCCTTCATTAGTCACTGCCCCTGTACTTGGGGGATTCTTGCTGTCCCATTAGAGAATGTGGCAGAGCTCCCCAGGATGGGAATTCAATATTCTTTCAGTTATTGTGTGAATCTCCACCCACTGTGACAGTGCCCCATGAATACTTGAACACATTTATATGCCTTATAGGTATGTCCCAGGTGACCCTCTTCCCATGTATCCCCCATTGACACCCCACACCAATGATCCTCCCCTGCCACAGTTGTAACCCTTCTGTGATTGAAAACTTCTTCAAAAATGAAGCCAACAAAATAACCAAATACAATTAACAAGAAAATGAAATAATGTAGTTTTAAAAATAAAATACAAAAATATTTTAAAAATTGGAATAATACAAAAATAATAAAATATAAAATTAAAAAAAAATTTTGACATTGTTTTTCATCACTGTAAGATCTGTTGTCTTGTATGTATAGTGACATTTTCTTCTGTTTATTCCCCTAGTGTCTTATTTTTTTCATTTTGTCTTCAAAGAAGCTTTAGGTTACAGAAAAGTGATGTGAAGAATATAGGAGTTTCCATATACCCAACATCCTCCCCCCTTTCCCCTTTCCCCTGTTATTAACATTTTACATTACATTTGTTACAATTGATGTACAACTATTGAAGCATTGCTTCTAACCATGGTCAATGATTTACATTATGGTTTATATTTTGGACCATACACTTTTATAAAATTTGATGAAATTTAACATGGCCTGTATCCATCATTGCAAGTCTCTTGCCTTTTTCTTTTCCTTTTGGGTTCTGTAGCACTCCCTTTAGTATCTCTTGTAAATCCGGTCCATTGGTAACAAATTCTCTCAGTTTTTGTTTGTCTGTGAAGACTTTAAACTCACCTTCATTTTTGACGGACAGTTTTGCCGGATAATGAATTCTTTAATGGCAGTTTTTCTTTCAGCCTCCATTTTTCTAATGAGAGATTGGGACTTAGTTTTATTGAGCTTTGCTTGTATGTACTGCATTGCTTTTCTCTTGCTGCTTTGAGAATCCTTTCTTTATCTCTGACATTTGACATTCTGAATAGTAGGTGTCTCGGAGTTGGTCTGTTTGGATTTATTCTGTTTGGGGATACATTGTCCTTGCCTATTGATACTTTTGTAAGAGTTGGAAAATTTTCAGTTATTATTTTCTTAAATATTCTTTCTGCCCCTTTTCTGTTCTGTTGTTCTTCTTGGACACCTTTAATACATATGTTTTTGTGTTTTGCCTTGTCATTTGATTCTCTGAGACCCTATTCAATTTTTTTCTATTCTTTTCTCCTTCTGTTCTCCTGTCTTTTCAAGTTCAGATACCCTGTCTTCTAATTCACTAATTCTGTCCTCAGCCAATTCAAATCTGCCATTATATGCCTCTAATGTATTTTTATTTTATTTTATTTTTTTTTATTTTTGTTTTTCTTTCTAATGTACTTTTAATCTCATTCATTGCTTCTTTCATTCCCATAGCTCTGCTACTTTTCTTAGCAGGCTTTATAATTGTTCTTTATGCTCCCCCAGTGTTGTAATGTCCTTTATATCTTTAGCCATATTTTTCTTCAGCCTTTTGAATTGATTGAGGAGATTTGCATGACCATTATTGATTAGTTGTCTTAAATCTTCTATTGCGTCACAATTCTTGTTTTTTTTTTTTTCCTGTGGCTGGGCTATCTCTTCCTTTTTCTTAGTATTGTTTTTTTTATTTTTTGCCGATGGCTCGGCATATGACATATTGGTGAATTTACTCTCATCGTCAGTTTTTCTCTCTTACGTAGTGGTTTTGTTTCATGGCTCTTTGATTTTTGGTTCAACTTAGTCTAAATCTTTAAAATGGCCCAGCTTAAATTAGCAAAGCAGGGCTAGGATTCCACTAATGGGGCACAGACCTGATCCCCAAGGGTCCTGGGACACTAGAGACTCCCAAAAGCTTTCTTTCTTCTTTTAGTTTTCTTACCTGCCAGCAGTTGTGCTCTTTGTTGAACATTTCCATGGAGTTGTCTCCTTCATCCTCCACTTGCTGGACTGGCAATGGTCGAGATTTAGAGTGGGCTATGCTGGCTAAAGTCACTGAAGAGAAAACCACTCTTGCCCTCCACTGTACCCTCCCTCTTCCCTGGGTGGAAGATCTTTGTTCCCTTCTCCGTTGGCTGCAGTGAGCCATGAGTTTTACTGAGGTTGTTTGCCTTCAGTGTGAAGGATGGGTGCCATTCTGGGCCACGGGGGTTAATAACTCATGGTTTTCTTCTGGCTTCTCTGTCTCCTCATCCTCAATCTGCACAGCATTCTCCTGGTGTGCAGATCCCCAAAGCAGCTCCCTTGAACGGCTTTTTGCCCTTCTTCCACTGTTTTTGTAAGACATTTGAGTCCTGCTGACCTACTGTGAGGTCATCTTCCCATAATTCCTGTCCGTGTGTTGTATTTCTTTTATCTTGATTAGCATCCTTAGTACCTGACATATAGTAGCACCTTAATAAACATTAATCGAATCAGTGAATAACCATCCTGGCAAGGTGTATTAGTTAGCCAAAGGGGTGCTAATGTGAAATACCAAAAATGGGTTGGTCTTTATAAAGGGTATTTATTTGGGGTAGAAGTCCACAGATATACAGGCCATAAAGCGTTAAGTTTCTTCTCACCACAGTCCATTGCCATGTGTTAGAGCAAGACAGCTGCCAGCGTTTGCCAGGGTTTAGGCTTCTGGGGTTCCTCTCTTCCCGCGGCTGCGTTTCTCTCTGGGCTTAGCTCCTGTTTCCTCCACAAGGTCAGCTGTAGACAATCAGGTGAATGGCTTGCTTCTCTTCTCCTGGGGCCTTCTTTCCAACATCAAAACTGCTTCTCAAAAGCCTGCTTCAATTCTGTTCTTTGCCTTGCCTTTTATATTCGATTCCCCACCCACCAAGGAGTAGGGCTCAACGCCCTACTGATATGGCCCAGTCAACGTCCTAATCGTAACTTAATCATGCCCAGATTAGCAGATCAGTTTACAAGCATGATCCAATTATATTTTTGGAATTCATAATTACATCAAACTGCCCAACGGCCACACAAGGAGATCAGTGAATTATGAACAAAAGGAAAGCACAGTTTTGGCAAAGATGGGAAAAATATTATTGAAAAGCTTTTATATTTTATTATAAAATTTTTAAATTGAAATAATGTCAGACTAGGAGAAAAGTTGCAAAAATAGTACAACGAATTCCTGTATGCACTTTACTTAGAATCCCAACGTGTTGACACGTTTATGTGTAGGCTATCACAGTTATTAATAGTGAAAAACTGGAAACAGTCTGTCCACATATATGGGGATAGTTATGGTGTATTTGTATACTGAAATGTTTTGTAGTTATATTCTCTCTCTATGTATATACTATGTGTGTGTATAATTTTTTATAACCATTTGTAAGTAAATTGAAAACATAATGAGCTTTTATGCTAAATAATTCTCTGTATATCCAGAAACAAGGACATCATCATATATAACTAAAGTATAGTCATCCAGATCAGTACATTAAAACTGATGCAATACCATAATTTTTTTTTAGCCTAATAATTTTTCATTGGTTGGGAAGTTGTTACTATATGATCTACTTCTACAATGTAGTGGACATCGAAATATATTAGATTTTTTAGTTATTTTATCCTGGACTTCTCTCTCCTGAATTCCAGACTTGCAAAAATGTAAATTTACCTACAAACTTTATTTGCATTTTTCCAGTTTTCCCACTTTGCCCTTTATTGCAAAAGAAAAATATTTTCTGGTGCTGGATCTAATCAGATATTGCATTTAGTTGTCATGTCCCTTTACCTCTCCTTTAATGTGTGATTTTAAAATTTTGTTCATCTAAATTTTATTATTTGGATTTCTGAAACAGTTCTTTATGTTGGCAGAACTGTAAAGAGGACACTTTTATACACTGCTGCTGAGAACGTGACTTGGCACAGCCTTTATGGAAAGCAGTTTAACATTATGAATCAGGCACCTTATAATATTTGAAACCTTTAACTTAGTGACCTCACTTTTAAGATAGCATCCTAAAGAGATGCTCAGAGATGCATGGAAAGATTTATGTGTAGGCTATCCACTACACAGTTATTAATAGTGAAAAACTGGAAACAGTCTGTCCATATCTATGGGGATAGTTATGGTGTATTTGTATACTGAAATGTTTTGTAGGTATAATGCTTTAGAAGAAATTGTCAGGGACACAAGAAGATGTGATTGATACAATGGGTGAAAAAAAAAAAACTGATACAATCTAATCACATTTTTGTTAAAATATATCTGTGTGGAAAAAATATTGTAGTGAAGTATGTCAAAATGTTAATTATGGATACCTCTGCGTTTTGAATTAAGGTGATTTTTATTATTTTTTAAATACTTCAGATTATTAGAGTGATCAACTATCATTCTTGTAATTAGGAACAAAGTATTTTAAAGTAAATTTTAAAGGAAAGTAGGGGTGAAGACAATAGAATTTTAAAAAAGTATAATTGTATTTTGCTTATGTTTAGCATTTACTTTAGTATTTAATTACTAGATTATAAAAAGTATACTTGAGAGTAACAAGAAATTATATATTGATAATGGTTCTGATAATAAAGTGCTTTGTAAACTGAATAGCAGCAACAAAATACATAATTAAAATAACGAAAAAATTGAGATATATTATGTTGAGTGAAGCAAGCCAGACACAAAAGGACAAATACTGTATGATTGCGTTACTATGAATTAAATATATTGTGTAACATATCATATGAGTCCTTTTATATAAAATGTAAATATAAATCAATTTATAAAGATGGAAAAAACAGAAAATAGCTTTGGTGTTTCAAAAATGTTTTTTTTTTAACTCGCCATTGTTAGCCTGTTAATGACGAAAATTAAAGACATAAAGGATATGAATAATAATATAATTAAGGTAGAAAGGTAAAATTATTAGTTTAGTGAACCAGGGTTAAACTAGGCAACAAAGAAATTCTGAATAAATTTTGAAAAGCTGTAAGTTTAGAGGATAAATAGATCACAATATGGTAATGAACAGAAATACATAATATAAATGTAAGGAAAAGGAAAATAAATTTTAAAATAGTTTCCAAGAATAAATAAAAAATGAACTATTTTAGATAATAAGGAACATAAAAATTACATGTAAAAACCTCTAGAAGCAGCCAAAGTAGTGCTATCAAAAGAGAAAAGAGAACATTAACTTAGAGTGCAATTTCTGATTATGGGGCGGGGCGGGGGGAGACAGCAAAGAAAAACAAGAGGAGGGAAAAGTTTTCTTCTTTTCTTAACCCATTTTTGGTGGCTGTTTGTTGATGAAGCTACCTCCTTAACCTTTCTGTTTTCCACTACTGTTCAGACAATCATCATTTTTCATTCGAACAAGTTGTTTTTCTTACTTCCTCATTGTCAGCAGTGATCTTCCTGACATGGGGTCTCCCTCTCTCTAACATCTGACTCCTTGCTGCCTGTAGCATCAAGTCTCCATACTCGTTGGTATGGTGTTGAGGCCTTTGTGGCCTGGTCCTTTCCTTTTATGCCTCATTAGTTTCTTTTCTCACAAACTGCTTAGGCTTACCTTAAAGCTACTTTCAATCTCTAGTCAGAGTGTGTGTGTGTGTGTGTGTGTGTCAGTCAATATCTCTGTGCTGTTGCCCTGCTTTGCCCTCCAAGACTGTTTTTAGCACCTTTATAAAGGAATCTTTCTGTAACTTACTCAAGGAGCAAACTTGATCACTTCTAGTGCTACTACCACATCTAGTACATATCTTTATTACCATACTAAATTCCTTTGTTTGTTTACTTGTGTCTCCCTCATTGCAACAGCAATTTGTATTCCTAATACTTAGCACTTAACAGATGTTCAATGAAGAATAAAATGAATGAAAGTATTAATAGAGACATTTAAAGACAATAGAATGGATAAATTAAAGCTGCTAATTTGAAGGGAAAAAAGCTACAACTGATAAGGCAGCCAAAACTTTTGTGATTCAAACGAAAAAAAAAAAAAGCATTTGCACTGGGTGCTAGGCACTGGGTAAGGTACTGAGGGTACAAAGATAAATAAGAGGGTTTCAGCCTATGAGGAGGTCATGCCCTAAGTTCCAAGATTTAATAATAAGATACTTCAGTTGACAAAAATAACTTATGAGCCAATATTGTATTTAAATGATACATATAAAAGCAATTTAAAATCATTAAAAAAGGCTTTCTGATATATTACCATTGTTTAATATTGTTTATAGGCTGTTCTGGCCAAAGGCATAAAAAAAGAAAGGCAATGAGGAATAAATATTGACTCATGATGGTCATTGTCAGGCCAATAGCTGGGAAGTCTGTCTCATTTGCTTAGATATGAAACAGACAGACCAAGTTTCAGTTTTAAAATAGTCTATTGGTAAGAGATGGTAGAAAGAGGGGTGTGGTGGAGAGGGGAGAGAATTTCTCTTTTCAGGGAGACTTGACAGGATTCAGACCAAAGGAAATTACTGGTTGAATTTTGCCTTAATTTCTTAAATTTTAATTTGGCCAATCATAAGTAATGGCTTGGAAACCTCTTTGTCAAGGGTTGTTCCTAACCCAGACTGCACAATACTATTATCTGAAAAGTTTAAAAACAAAAAAAAACCCAGATGCCTGGGACCCATTTTAGATCAATTAATTCAGTAAATCTGGAGGATGGGGCCTGGGCGTTGGCCTAAAATCTCCCCAGGTGATTTTAATGTGCTACCAAGGATTATTAACAACTGGTTTAGGAGATTACTTTGAACACACTCCTCTCCTTCCTACCATTATTCTGTTTCTTTCTTCTTTTTTCTTTTTAAAGATTATTCCTAGGTGTTTTGTTGCTGTGAATGGAATCCTCTCCCCCACTATATGTTTTGTCCCAATACTGCTGATCTCTAGATACTTACTGATTTTTGTATAGTTATCTTTTTTTAAAAGATTTATTTATTCCCCCCTCTGCCATTGTTTACGCTCTCTGTCTGTTCTTCGTGTCTGTTTGTTGTGTGCTCATCTTCTTTTTAGGAGGCACCAGGAACTGAACCCGGGACCTCCCATGTGGGAGGGAGGTGCCCAGTGACTCGAGCCACCTGTGCTTGTTGTGTATCTCATTGTGTTTTCTTTTGTGTCTCTTCATTGCGTCATTTTATTGCATCAGCTTGCTGTGCCAGCCCATCGCATCAGCTCCCTGTCTTGCTCATCTTCTTTAGGAGGCATTGGGAAATGAACCTGAGACCTCCCATGTGGTAGGCGGGCGCCCAACTGCTTGAGCCACATCCGCTTCCCTGTATAGTTATTTCTAAATTGGGAATCATACCAAATTCTCTTATACTGAATTCTGTTGGTTATCTTGTTTTTTCTAGAGAATCATATCATCTACAAATAATGATAATTTTATCTCTTCTTTTCTAGTATGTATTAGCGTCCTGGATGCTAAAACAAATACCATACAATGTCTTGGTTTAACAACAGGAATTTATTGGCTTATGGTTTCAGAGATGAGGGGGCTAGCTTCATCATGGGGTTGGTTTCTTCTGGCTGGCTGGCATTCTTGGGTGTTCCTTGGCTTTTCCATCACATGGCAATGCAAATGACGGCATCTTCTCCTTTCTTTTCTGAGTTCCATTGACTTCCAGCTTTTGGCTGTTCCCATGGCTTCTTTCATGTCCAGTTGCCTTTGCTTATAAGGACTTCAGCCATATTGGATTAAGGCCCACCCTTAGTCAGTTTGGTACACCTTAACTAGTAACATCTTCCAAGATCCTGTTTACAAATGGGTTCACACCCACAGGACCAGGGGTGGGGACCTGAACACGCCTTTGTCGGGAAACACGATTCAATCCCCAGCATAGTTGTTCTGCATTTACTTTTTATTCTGGTCTCATTGCATTTTCAGAACCTTGTAGAATTACATTTCTGATGGTAGGCATCCTTGCCTTATTTTCTCACTATACGGAGATGCCTTTGGTGCATTTTCTAAAAATATATTTTTATTATAGAAGTTGTGAACTTAAAAAGCAATCATGCACATGTGTAGAATCCCCATATAACACCCCTTCTCCAACACAACACACTGCTGTGGAACACTTTTTACAGATTATGAGATAATAACATCAGACTATTGCCACTAACTATGGTCCATAAGCATACATTTTCCATATCACCCTATTATTAACACAGTACATCTTTGGCATTGATGCAAGAATATTGCAGTATTGCTGTTAACTATAGTCAATAGGTTACATTAGTTGTATTTTTCCCATGCATCTCCACATTCCCATCACTCTGCAATAGTGATGTACATCTGTTCTAGTTCACAGAAGGACATTCTTGCATTTGTACTATTAACCACAATTCTCATCCACCTCTGGGTTTACTGTGTTGTTCAGTCCCTAGATTATTCTCTAGCTTTCTTTCAACTGACATTTACATCCCTCGACTACCCTTTTCAGCTGCAATACCATTTATAAACCAGCTGCTATTCACTATAATGTATTAACATCAACTTTATCCATTTACACACTTTTATAGTCAAGTTAATTAAAACATCTACGTACAGTAAGCATCAGTACCCCTTAGCAGCCCTTCTCTTATCTCCTAATAACCTATATTCTAGGTTTTAACTCCATGTGTTTATTCTTCGCATTTAGTTCATATTTGTGAGACCATGCAATATTTGTCCTCTTGTCTGGCTTATTTCACGTAGCATAATGTCTTCAAGATTCATCCATGTTTATCATATGTGTCCCAGTTTCATTTCTTCTTACTGCTGCGTAGTATTCCATTGTATGTGTATATCACATTTTGTTTATACATTCATTGGTTGATGGATACTTGGATTGTTTACATCTTTTGGCAATTGTGAATAATGCTGCTATGAGCATCAGTCTGCAAATGTCTGTTCACATCACAATTTTCAGTTCTTCTGGATATATTCCTAATAGAGGAATTGCTGGATCATATGACAGTTCTATATTTAGCTTCCTGAGGAACCGCCAAACCGTCTTCACAGAGGCTGCACCGTTTTACAGCCCTGCCAACAGTGGAGTGCCCCTATTTCTCCACATCTTCTCCAGCACTTATTGTTTTCAGTTTTTTAAATAATGGCCATTCTGTGCAGTGTGAGATGATATCTCATTGTCGTTTTGATTTGCATTTCCCTAATAGCTAGTGATATGGAACATTTTTTCATGTACTTTTTGGCCATTTGTATTTCCTCTTTGGAGAAATGTCTTTTTAAGTCTTTTACCCATTTTTTAATTGCATTGCTTGTTGAGTTGTATGATCTCTTTATATAGAATGGAAATCAAACCCTTATTGAATATGTGGTTTCCAAATATTTTCTCCCATTGAGTAGGCTGCCTTTTCACTTTCTTGATGAAGTCCTTTGAATCAAAAAAGTATTTAAGTTTGATGAGGTCTCATTTTTCCATGTTTTCCTTTGTTGCTCATGCTTTCAGTGTAAGGTTTGTAAGGATGTGTAAGTCCATTGAGGGTGGTGGGCCACACTTGTGGGAGATGTTTGTGTGGGATGTGGTGGGAGGTATGGGAGGTGGGCAACATGGGAATCCCAGTGGGTTCCGTGTAATATTTTGGGTAATCTAAGCACCTCTTAAAATATATTTATATATCTATATAAATAACATTTTTGTAAGCAAATGCACATATACGCATATATATTTATGTATCATTTTGCAAATGTTGGTATGTATTGTGAAAATTTTGATTTTTACCCACAATAAAAAATAAATAAATTAAAAAAAAAAAAAAAGAATGTACCACCTATCACCAGGTCTTGAAGATGTTTCTCCCTACATTTTCTTCGAGGAACTTTATTGTTGTAGCTTTCATATTTAGGTCTTTGATCCATTTTGAGTTAATTTTTGTATAAGGTATGAGACAGGGTCCTCTTTCTTTCTTTTGCCTATGGATATCCAGTTCTTCCATCACTATTTGTTGAATATACTGTTCTGCCCCAACTGGGTGGGTTTGATAGGCTTGTCAAAAATCACTTGAACATGGGAAGCGGCTGTGGCTCAATTGGTTGGGCTCCCGTTTACCATATGGGAGGCCCTGGGTTTGATTCCGGGGCCTCCTGGTGAAGGCAAGCCGGCCTGCGCGGCGTGGTGAGCTAACACAGTAAGATGACACAACAAAGGGAGACAAACAGACACAGAAAGGAAAAAAAAAAATCACTTGAACATAGATGTGAGGGTCTGTTTCTGAACCATTGATTCAGTTCCATTGGTCTATGTGTATATTTTTATTCTAGTACCATGCTGTTTTTACCACTGTAGCTAGATAATATCTTTTAAAATCCAGAAGTAAGAGTCCTCCAACTTCACTTTTCCTTTTAAAGATGTTTCTGGCTATTCAGGGCCCCTTATCCTTCCAAATAAATTTGATAATTTTGTTTTCCATTTGTTTAAAAAATGCTGGTGTAATTTCTATCAGGATTACATTCTATCTGTATATCAATTTGGGTAGAATTGACATCTTAAGGATATTTAGTCTTCCAATCCATGAGCATGGAATGTTCTTCCCATTATTTAGGTCTTTTTAAATTTCTTTTGGCAATGCATTGTTAGTTTTCTGAATACAGTTGCTTCACATCCTTGGTTAAGTTTGTTCCTAATTATTTGATTATTTTAGGCACTATTGTAAATGAAATTTTCTTACTGACTTCTTCAGATTGTGGATTAGTAGTGTATAGAGAAACTACCGATTTTTGTATATTGATCTTGTATCCTGACACTCTACTGAAATCATTTATTAGCTGTAGATTTTTCGAGACTTTCTAGGTATAGGTATCATATCACCTGTGAATAGTAGAAATTTTACTTCTTCGTTTCCAATTTGGATGCCTTTTGTTTCTTTTTCTTGCCTGATTGCTCTAGCTAGAACCTCTAGCACTATATTGAACAACAGTGGTGATAGTGGGCATCCTTATCTTGTTTCTGATCTCAGTGGGAAATCTTTCCGTCTTTCACCATTGAGTACAATGTTAGCTGTGGGTTTTCCATTTTATCATGTTGAGAAAATTTCCCTCAATTCCTATCTTTTGTAGTATTTTTATCAGGATAGGATGCTGTGTTTTGTCACATGCCTTTTCTGCATCAGTCAATAGGATCATGTGATTTTCATTCTTTGATTCATTAATGTGGTGTATTATGCTGATTGATTTTCTTGTGTTGTACCACCCTTGCATGCCTGGTATAAAACCCACTTGATCAGGGAAGTGGCTGTGGCTGAATCAGTAGGGCTCCCGTTTACCATATGGGAGGCCCCGGGTTCGGTTCCCGGGGCCTCCTGGTGAAGGCAGGCCCACCTGCATGGCGTGGTTGGCTGACCCAGCGAGCACAAGCAGCAAGGGGGGCATAAATGAATAAATAAATAAAATCTTAAAAAAAAAAAAAAAAAACCCACTTGATCATGATGAATAATTCTTTTAATGTGTTGCTGTATTTGATTAGCAAGTATTTTGTTGAGGATTTTTGCATCCATATTCATTAGGGAAATGGTCTCTAATTTTCTTTTTTCATAATATCTTTATCTGGCTTTGGTATTAGGGTGATGTTGGCTTTATAGAGTGAGTTTGGTAGCATTCCTTCTTGTTCAATATTTTGGAATTTTGGAAGAGCTTGAGTAAGATTGGTATTAAATCTTCTTTGAATGTTTAGTAGAACTCACCTGTGAAACCATCTGGTCCTGAGCTTTTCATTTTGGGAGTTGTTTGATGACTGTTTCAATCTCTTTACTCATAATTGGTTTGTTGAGGTCTTCTATTCCATCTTGGGTCAGTGTAGGTTGTTCGTACGTTTCTAGGAACTTTTCCATTTCTTCTATATTGTCTAGTTTGTTGGCATACAGTTCATAATATCTTCTTGTGATCTCTTTTAGTTCTGTAGGGTCAGTAGTATTGTCCCCATTTTCATTTTTTATTTTGTTATTTTGCATCTTCTCTTTTTGTCAGTTTAGCTAAGGGTTTGTCAATTTTATTAATCTTTTTGAAGAACCAGCTTTTGGTTTTGTTAATTCTCTTTATTGTTTTTTTATTCTAAATTTCATTTATTTCTGCTCTGATCTATGTTATTTCATTCTTTCTACTTGCTTTGGAAATAGTTTGCTTTTCTGTTTCTAGTTTCTCCAGCTGTGTTGTAAGGTCATTGAATTTTGCTCTTCTTTTTTAATGTAAACATTTAGGACTATAAATTTCTCTCTCAGCACTGCTTTCAATGCATCCCATAGATTCTGGTATGTTGTATTCACGTTTTCATTCATTTTGAGATATTTACTGATTTCTATCACAGTTTATTCCTGGACCCACTGATTATTTAACAGTGTTTTGCTTAATCTCCATATATTTGTGAATTTTCCCTTTGTCTGCCTTTAGTTGATTTCCAGCTTTTTTCCATTATGATCAGAGAAAGAGATTTGTATAATTTCAGTCTTGTTGAATTTATTGAGATCTGCTTTGTGACCCAACATATAGTCTATCCTGAAGAAAGATCCTTTCTTATCCAGTCCACCAATCTGAGTCTTTTGATTTGGGAGTTTAATTCATTAACATTCAATGTTATTACTGTAAAGGCAGTTCTTATTTCACCCATTTTGACATTTTGGTTTTATTGTCATATTTTGTTTTCATCACTTTTTTTTACACATTTAGTTACCTTTATTGATAAAATCTTCATTTCTAGACTGTCTTCCAACCCTCTCTCTCCTGTCTTTTCTTTTCAGGCTATAGCACTTCCTTTAGTATTTCCTGCAAAGCCAGTGTCTTGATTACAAAAACTCTTGGTTTCTGTTTATCTGTGAATATTCTAAACTTGCCCTCATTTTTCAGAAACAATCCTGCCAGATATAAGATTCTTAGCTGGAAGTTTTTCTCTTGCAGTATCTTAAATATGTCATAACACTGCTTTCTTGCCTCCATGGTTTCTGATGAGAAATCAGTACTTAATCTTATTGGATATCCTTTTTATGTTATGTGTTGCTTTTCTCTTGCTGCTCTCAGAATTCTGTCTTTGACATTTGACATTCTAATTAGTAAGTGTCTAAGAGTTAGTCTATTTGGATTTATTTGGGTGGGAATATGTTATGCTTCTCGGACACGGTTATCTATGTCCTTCAGTAGGGTTGGGAAATTTTCTACCATTATTTCTTCAAATATTCCTTCTGCCACTTTTCCCTTCTCTTCCTCTTCTGGGACACTCATGACACGTGTGCAAGAGTGCCCTCATTTAATTCCCTGAAATCCTCTTCAATTTTTTCCATTCTTTTCTTCATTTCTTCTTTTGTATGTTCTGTTTTGGAGGCCCTGTCTTCAAGCTCACTGATCCTTTCTTCTGCCTCCTCAATTCTGCTGTTATATGCCTCCTAATCTATTTTTTAAAAAGATTTATTTAATTAATTTATTTCTCCCCTCCCCTCGTTGTTTATGCTCACTATCCGCTCACTGTGTCTGTTCATTCTGTGCTTTTCTTCTTTTTTTTTTTAGAGTCACTGGGAACTGAACCCAAGACCTCCCATTTGGGAGGGAGGTGCCTAATTGCTTGAGCCACCTCTTCCCCTGCTTGTTGTGTCTCTCGTTGTGTTTCCTCAGTATGTCTCTTTGTTGTATCATCTTGTTGCATCAGTTTGCCTTGTCAACCTGTCACATCAGCTCACTGTCTTGCTTGTCTTCTTTAGGAGGTACCCGGAACCGAACCTGGGACCTCCCATGTGGTAGGTGGATGCCCAACTGCTTGAGCCACACTGCTTCACCCTAATGTATTTTTAATTTAATTTAATTTATCGTGCCTTTCATTCCCATAAGAACTGCTATTTTTCTGTGTATGCTTTTAAATTCTTCTTTGTGCTCACCCAGTGTCTTCTTAGTATCATTAATTTCTTTAGTCATCTCATTGAATTTATTAAGGAGATTTGTTTGAACATCTATGATAAGTTGTCTCATCTCCTTTTTGTCATCTGAAGGCCTGTCTTGTTTCTTTGACTGGGCCATATCTTCCTATTTCCTGCATGGATTGTAATTTTTTATTGGTGTCTTGGCATCTGGCTTACTAGATGTCTTACAGTTCAGTCACTGTAGACCAAAAGTCCCTGCATTTCCCCGGAGCAGCTTAGGAACAGCTTAGGATATACCAGTCCCCTCCTATCCTATTAGGGGTTGGAGGTGAATCCACAGGCTCCCAACAGTTCAGTCCCTGTAGTATGAAAGTGCCTGCCATTGCCCAGATAGGCTGAGGAAATACCAGCCCCCTCCTATCCTATTAAAGGGTGGGGGTGGATCCACAGACAACCAGTGGTTCAGTCCCTGTAGGCTTAAAGTACCTGCCATTGACTGGAACGGCTGAGAAAACACAGCTCCCCTCCTGTCCTTCTTGGAGTGGGGATGGAGCTACAGGTGTCTTGACTTTTCTGTCTGTGTGGTCCAGAAGCATCTGCAGTTACCCAGAAGGCTGGGGAAACACACCTCTCCCTTCTTTTCCTATCAGGGGTGGGGTTGGAGCCACAGGTGCCCAACGGTCGCGTTCATGCAGGCCAAAAGCACCTGCAGCTGCCCAGTGAGGACTAGAAAACACAGCTCCCCTCCTGTCCTATTGGGGTGCGGGGATGGAGCCCCAGGTGTCTGACTGTTCGGTCTGTGCAGGCAGAAAGTGCCTGCAGTGGAGAATGGGCACCAGCCTCCGTGGTGTGTGGTGCTCTACTCACAAATCTTCACTGCAGATGGGCAGTCTCCTCCTTCTGTTCTTTCAAGGATGTTGCAGGATGCTCTTCTGGACTCATGCCCCGCCCCCCCAAACAATTGCTTTAAGTAGCTCTGTTGAGATTATTAACTGCCCTGTAGAACGAGCTGACTCTTGGAATGCCTTACTCAGCCGTCATCTTGCCCCACCTCCCCCACCATCTTGCCCTGCCTCCCTGGTGCATTTTTAAGTGTGGTGTGTGCTATAGGGTTGAAATAGGTATTTATTTAGGGTAATTATTTTCTTTTATTTTTAATTTATCAGGTCTGAATGTTAGATTCTGAACAAGCATTTGATTAAATATTTCAAGATAATAATGATAACACTTACTGAGTTATTTCTGGGTTCCAAGAAGTAGTCCATATTCTTCACATGTATCAACTTATTTAATCCTCACAATATACCTATGACGTTGATACTGTTCTTTTCGCATTTCTCATGAGGGAACCTGTGATACAGCAAGGTTGTATACCTTGCCTAAGGTGAGCTAGTAAGTGGTAGAGCCAGAATTTAGGCAATTCTGGCTTCAGAGCCTGCTCTCTTAACTGTTATGGAATACTTCCTGTCAGTTGTATATTTCCTCCTTTTGTTTAGTACTATGATAACTTGATATGAATTGATTTTTCTAATACTGAACCATTTCATCATTGTATTCCTTGTTCTACTTTGTTTTTCTTTAAACACTATATTTTAGAAGAATTTTCTGGGTTGATTTCCTTATTTACTACTTTACTTCTTAGCAATGTCCCTTCTGCTCTTCAGTTGAGGCCTGATGAGTTTTTATTTAAGGAATCATCTTCCCTTCTAAGAACTATCTTGCTCTCTGATTCTCTTTTCACACCAACACTTGTTTTATGGATTTATCTCTTTGTATTTATAATTTTTTTTGTCTTTTTACTTTTCAAAGTACCTGCATACAATTTAAAGAGTTCTACAACTTTGTTATAAAATGTAGCAGATTCCCACTTCTTTTCCACTGTCATTTGTCCCCCTCTTCAGAGGCAACCATTTTCACTTCCTTTAGCTGATTATTTTGTATTTACCTCCCTGTCTTAAATGATATTCTTACTTTTTGATTTTTTTGGTTTCAGGTTTTATCTATTGACTTCTTTCTAAGGAAGATGAGATTTAGCCTGTTTCTCCTCCTGCTCCCGCCGTACCATATGTTCCTATCCATCTAGCCTCCCATCATAGCTCCATCACGATTTTGAGTGGAGCAATACTTAGCGTTCATATTGTTATGATTATGTAAAAAGCTTTCATTCCCATCTAACTGTTTGTTTTTCCTGGAGTTAACATTTTTCTTGTGTGTTTATCTGCTTTATTTTTCTGTCCATTTTTACCAATGCATTCCCAAACCTCATGGTCAGTTGCCTTAGACATTTAATGCCTTAAGACATGCAAGGCTTTACTACTCTGTTAATTTCATTTTTTCGAATCTTCTGATTTGCATGGTCTCAACTGGTTCTCCTCTGGTCCTGATATGTAATCATCCTCCAGAGGATTCCTGTCATCTCTCTCCTGTGCTGGATCTTTGTTTCTTGTAAGTTTTCTTGTTTTGGTTAAAAGCATCCTCCAATAGCTTCCTGAGAGAGGGTTGTCAATTGTTTGAAAATTTGAAAATACCTCTAATCTGCCTCACACAAGATTGGCAATTCGGGTGGGACTAACATTCTAAATTGCAACTAATTTTCCTTCAGAATTTACTGGTTGAGAAGTCTGAAGCCATTCTATTCCTATTCATTTGTTTGTGACCATTCTTTTCTCTCTGGAAACTCTTAGGATCTTCTCTTTATTGAAGTGTTTCAAAGTTGACTGATAATGTATCTGGGAGTGGGTCTTTATACCCCCATTGTGCTGGCTACTCTGAACCCTTTCCATTTGGAAGCTCATGTCCTTTAGTACCAGGAATGTTTCTTGAATTATTTAGTAGATGGTTTCTTCTCTGTTTTCCTGGCTTTCTCCCTTTGAAACTCCTGTCATTTATAGGATAGAATTCATGCATTGATCCTCTAATTTTCTTATCTTTTTTCCCCCTTATTCTCCATTTCTGTCATTTTGCTTCTGTTTCTCAGAGATTTATTTATTTATTTATTCAGCTTTATTTCCAAGCCCTTCTACTGAGGTTTTTAAAAATTTCTCCTCTCATATTTTTAAGTTCTGAGAACTTTTTTTCTTGTTTTTTGTTTCATAGTAGCATCTTCTTCCTGTTTCCTGGTTGTTGTATATTTTCTTATCTTTCTAAGCATCTTAATGATGGTATTTCAAAAGTTTCACCTGTAGTTTCCCCTACCTCCCACCACCAGCTCACCTGCTCTGTTTGCTTTGGTCTCTGTCATTCATGTTGGGGGCTTTCCTTAGTTCATAACCAAGCTAAGCCCTTACTGTCTACTCCTGTTTAAGTGTTGGCTCCTAAAAGGTTAAGAGGACACTGTAGTGCTTGGGTGGGACTTCTTGACCATCAACTTCCCTGCAGGATCCTCTGACTGAAACATGTAGAATCTTCAGGTCTTCCTTCTTGAGCTGGTTAGACTTCCTGGAGAACACTCTTCTTTCCTTGTTGGAGAGGGATGGCCTAGTTGCAGCACTCTGTGAGGTGAGTGGGGCAGGAGGGTTAAGGAGTCCTAATATCCCCATTTTCAGTGTGCTACCTTCACCTTCAGCTGTGTATGGTAGCATCCAGTTCAGAGATCCCTGTTTTGCTTTCTTTAGACTTTGCTGGGGTGGGAAGGGGTAATTGGGCTGCCCTGTATCAGGGAAGAAATCTAGGTGTTTGCTTTTTAAATAGGCTTTCAGCCAGTCCTTATTTTAACCCTTGTTTTCCTTTACCCCTTACTTCCAGAGGCATCTGGGACCTCTAATTTCTGAATCTTTTGGTGATTGAGTATATTGGGCTGATTACTGCCAGCTTAGGTTTCAGTTTTCTCTGGTCTACTCACATTTTCATTGTTATTTTCTAAATAGTATATTATTTTTAGTTTTGATTCTTCTTAGACATAGGTATTCTTTTGTTTGTTTTCTAATTGTCATGTGTATATTTTTGTCTGTTTAAATTATTTTAAAAATTTCTTGCATTACAGTCAGAAATACCCACTCACTACTTTGTCTAGAAAGCCTTTCTTCACCCCTTTCTCCCGCCCAGGACTGGCTGGCTGACTGACTCTTGTTCTTCTATGCTGGCTATAGCTCTTGCTAATCTCTGACACTACCATGTTATGTAGAACTGATCTGTTTTCTCCTTTATCCTTTCCCATTGAAATTGTGTGGAGTTATGACTACATTTTATTTCATCAGTATAGTACCTGATAGGTGGCAAGAACCCAATTAATGTTTGCTCAACTGAAAATTTCCCAAAATGCCCCTTCCCACCCCAGTTGTGAAGGGTTAACACTGAGATTCTTTTCGTAATTCAATTTGGTCATGTCCAAAGGTTATCGAATTCTAGGCAGAGAGTGTGCCTGTTTGGAAGACTGTACCACTTACTAAATATCTGTGCTAAAGGTCTTATAAATACGCTACTACTTTGCCTACTTTACAAATGATGGAGCTGAGGCTCAGAGAGGTTAACTGGCTCAGGGTCACACAGCTGGTAGTAAACTAATCCACAGTTTAAATGCAGAGCTTAATTTCTGGGCATTGAATGGCATCCCTTCCATCACGTTAGGGATCCTGGTCATTTCTAGGAGAAAAGGTCTTCCCACTCTTATGACTGCCAAGATTAGGAAATAAGGTCATTTATTGTCTCAAATTCAAGTTTGTATTACTTTTTTTTTCTCATACCCAAATTTAAAATGGTTATAAAGTGAACTCTGCTCTTTCTGGTGTGATTTCTTTATGGTGTTTAAGCTCTAAAAGTCTTCTTTCCTAGAGGGTAGCTTGATAAAGATTCAATTTCTTCTTCTTTCCAGTTTCTCTCTCTTTTTTTTTGCCCTTTGTCTGCAGTTTATTTATTTTTTTTTTATTTTAAATTTTTAATTTTTTTAAACAAATCAATTCTATTAATACATATTACTAAAGCATACAATTTATCCAAAGTGTACGATCAGTGGTATTTGGTATAGTCACAGTTATGTGTTTATCACTTTAATTATTATTAAAGCATTTACATTATTTCAATAATAATAATTATAAACAAAAAACAAACAAGAAAATTCCTCACCTCTCAATCTCTGTTTCTCCTGCTATACATAGCTGCTATTTCTGCCTATTAAGCAGTTTAATTGAGATATAGTCACATACCATATGATCTATCCAAAGTGTATAATCAATGGCTTTTTTTTTTTTAGCTTTAAGAAGTCCATTATTGTAAAATTGTAAAATAAATAGAAAAATAGATTGAAAGAAATTACAAATTTTAAAAGAGAGTACAAGGTCAGGATAGATTTAATATAATCAACTACAAAAAATAGATAGCATAGCAACAAACATTTATATATATAAATAATAATTCAAATATAATAGAAATTAATTATAACATAATTCTAATTTTTGTATTAGTTTTAACTATTGGACATAATAATCTCTAAGAATGAAATAAGTTTTTGGTTTAGTTATTTAATTTCCATTTAGGCCATAATTCTTTCTAGATAATCAAATTCCTATTTGGGAATTCTTCACATCTTACTGGAATGAATTACAGCATATAACAGTTTGCCAACTCATAATTTTATGAGGCAAGAAAACTCAAAATCTTATTCAACAATAGTCATGCTAAATCATTATTGATGCAGATAGATTTAATTTAATTTAAAAGTATGAATAAGAAAGGGTTAAAGAAAAATGAAGTATCCAAAAAGATAGCTCTTCTCCAGCCCTCAATTAAAAGCACGTGTTTATTTTGTATGAAAAAAATTACAGAATACTGATCATAGGAACAATTTGCCAGTTGCACTGAGTAATTATTGTTCATATACTATAATGTTGTTATTTTACATTTATCTGGTCTATTCCAGCCCTTTTTTGGTTACTACTTGCATGGAATACCTTTTTCCAACCTTTTACTTTTAACCTAGTTGTGTCCTTATGTCTGAGGTAGGCCTCTTGTAGACAACATACAGATAGCCCATATTTTTTTAATCCATTCTATTAGTCTGTATTTTTTGATTGGGGAGTTTAATCCATTAACAATCAGTGTTATTACTGTAAAGGCATTACTTACTTCATCCATTTTGTCCTTCGGTCTCTGTTTTCAGCTCGTTCTATTGTCTGTTTTCTTATCCTTTAGTTTACCCTTCCTAATAATCTTCATTTCTAAACTCTTCTCCAGATGTCTTGCCCTTGTTTTTTCATTTCAGGCTACAGCATCCACTTTAGTATCTCTTGCAAATCTGGTCTTTCGGTAACATATTCTACCAGTTTTTGTCTGTCTGTGAAGAATTTGAACTCACCCTTATTTTTGAAGGACAGTTTTGCCGGCTACAGAATTCTTGGCTGGTAGTTTTTCTCTTTCAGTACCTTAAATACATCATACCACTTTCTTCTCTCCTCCATGGTTTCTGATGAGAGGTTGGTACTTAATTTTATTGAGTTTCCCATGTATGTGATGCTTTGCTTTTCTCTTGCTGCTTTCAGGATCCTCTGTTTATCTCTGATATTTGTCATTCTGAATAGTAGGTGTCTTGGTGTAGGTCTATTTGGATTTATTCTGTTTGGGGTACATTGTCCTTCATAAGGGTTGAGAAGTTTTCAGTCATTATTTCTTCAGATATTCTTTCTGCCCCTTTTCCATTCTCTTCTTCTTCTGGGACACCAATAATATAAATGTGCTTTTCGCATTGTCACCCAATTCCCTGAGACTCTGTTCCAGTTTTTCCATTTTCTTCTCTTTCTGTTCTCCTGTTTTTTTCTAGTTCAGATGTTATGTCTTCAAAATTACTAATTCTGTCTTCAAGCAATTCAGATCTGCTCTTATGTGCCTCTGATGTACTTTTAATCTCATCCTTGTGTCTTTCATTCTCATAATGTGTTACTTTTGTTTGCGGGCTTTCAAATTGTTCTTTATGCTCTCCCAGTGTCTTAATACCCTTTATTTCTTTAGTCATATTTTCTATAAATTCTTTGAAATGATTTAGGAGAGTTGTGTGATTATCACTGATTGTCTTAAATCCTGTCTCTCTTCAGGATATTTGGTTTGTTCTTTTGGCTGGGCCATCTCTTCCTGTTTCCTAGTATGGCTTGTAATTTTTTGCTGATGTCTAGGCATCTGAATGTGTTGGTGAATTTACTCTGATGGCCAATCTCTCTTGCCTATTGTTTTTTTTTTTCCCAAAGCTCTTCTTTGATAGTGGGTTCAACTTATTCTCAGACTTTAAAATTGCCCAGATTAAGTTTTCAAAATTGGGACAGGAACTCACTAGTGGAGTGCAGATTTTCTCTCAAGGGTTGGATACAGAGAACATGAACAGTTTTTGTCCTAGCAATTTCCAGACAGGTCAGCAGATGGTGCTAGTGAACATACCTTTCCACAGATGTGTTTTCAGTCTTGGCTTTTCCTGTGTTTCTGTGTTAAATCTCCAGATCAGTTATTCAAAGCAGGCTCTGCTGGCCAAATTCACTGAAGAAAAGCATCCTGAGCTCTCTTCCCTTTTCCCTTGAAACAGGTGACAGGGAGGAAGATGTCTGTTCCTCTCTCAGTTGGCTGCAGTGAGCCAGGTGTTTTACCCCAGCTTAATATCTTGGGGGTGGGGGAGGGGAACCCTTCCCAGCAATCACCGGGGCTTGGTAACTCACATTTGTTGTTTTGGCTTCTTCCTCTCTCTGCCCTCACCCTCTTGGGAGTTGTACAGCACTGTCCTGGTCTGCTGACCACTAAAGCAGGTCCCTCGGACAGCTTTTGGCTCTTTGTTTTTTTGATTTTTGTTTTTTGTTATTTTTCTTTGTTGTTGTTTTTTTTTTATTTATTTATTTATTTATTTTTATTATGGGTAAAAATCAAAATTCTCACAATACATACAAACATTTGTAAAATGATATATAAATATATATGCATATATGTGTATTTGCTTACAAAAATGTTTTTTTTTATATATATATATACATATATTTTAAGAGGTGCTTAGATTACCTAAAATATTATACGGAACCCACTCGGATTCCCATGTTGCCCACCTCCCACACCTCCCACCACATCCAACACAAACATCTCCCGTAGTGTGGCCCACCAACCTCAATGAACTTACACATCCTGGAGCCTTGCCACCAACCATTCAGCTCTGCCGGTTAGTCTGTCGCCATCTTCCCACAATCTGCAGTTTATTTTGATGTTAATTTTGTACTGGTCATTTTAAATTGCTGTAATGCTTACGTACCTTAATAGGAGCAACAAGTCTTTTATTGGTGGATATTTAGGTTATTGCCAGAATTCTGCTGTGAATACTTTTGTTGAGAGCTAATTTTTATTTATTCTCCGTCTGATAGTGGTATTATTTTTTATGGTAGTGGATTAGGCATGGAGGGGGGGGATATTTCCTTCTTTTCTTCTCCAGTTGGGATATCATTTCCTTAGACTACATTTCCAGATCTGTAATTCCTGCATCTGAGGATGAACAGATATTTATTCAAGCATTTATTGAGTTGCTACTAAGCCGCGGTGGAGGGGTTGGGGGGGGATGTTGTGCTACGTGCTAAGTTGCTGGGCACCTGTGATTCACAATTGACAGGTAGCTCTGCTGTGGGCCATTTCTGAAGAACTGTTTTTCAGCAACCGAATACTTGCCAAACATATTCTTGATCACTTTAATGCCTTGAGCCAGTATAGTTGATTGTATTAAAGTTGACATGTGCTTATAATGACTCTGGGTCTATTAAGGCATTAATTTATTTTTTGTTTCTTTTAAGTGTGGCTCTTTAATCATGGAGAAGAAACTGCTATTGGAACACTGAAGATCATTTCACTTGTACTTATGTTTATTTTTCAGTTTTTAAAAACTTTTCTTTTTAACAAATCAATTTTATCAATACATATTAGTAAAGCATATAATCCATCCAAAGTACAGCCAGTGGTATATGGCATAATCACATAGTTGTGCATTTATCACTTCAATCATTATTAGAGCATATTTCAATAGTAATAATAAACAAAAAGACAAATTCATCACCTCTTAGTCTCTCTGTGCTTCCTCTGTTGTACATAACTGCTATTTCTGGATATTCTTACATATTTATTTATTTATTTTAAAGCAGTTTTATTGAGATATATTCACATACCATACAATCTATCCAAAGTGTATAATCAGTGGCTCTTAGTATAATCCCAATGTTGTGCATTCATCACCAAAAAAATTTTATTAGAACAATTTCATTACTCCAAAGAAGAAAAACTCCACACCCCTTAGCAGTTACCTCTCAAACTCACTATCTTTCCCCAGCCCTACATTAATCTAATTTCATTTTTATAAATTGATTTATATTTACAAATTAAATAAATGGAATCATACAATACGTAGTACTTTGTACCTGGTTTCTTTCTCTTAGCAAAAAAAAAAAAAAATTGGTCTGATATTTAACATTACATTTGTTCGATTTCAAAGAAAAACAGTCTTATATATGCAGTATCACCCATATTTGTATTCCACATGAGGCTTTACTATGCTATACAGTCCCTTGTTACATGTTTTAGCTTTCCTTTTAGTAATTTATATGACCTTAGACTTTCCCTTTCAACCACTGTCATATCCATATAATAGCACTGCTAGTTACAAACATTATGTTGAGCTTTCACCTTTTCTATTCATTTCCAAAGATTAACACACATCTTTTTTTTTTAACCAATTCTGCCCTAGTTAACCCTCAGCTTTCCATTTTCTAAACTCATTCTATTTTCTGGTGACCCATATTCATGTTATTAACTCCATAAGATTACACAATATATTTAGTTCATACTAGCGCAGTCATACAGTGTTTGTCCTTTTGTGTCTGGCTTACTTCGCTCAACATAATGTCCTCTAGGTTCATCCATGTTGTCATATGTTGTCATATGCTTCATGACTTCATTTCTTCTTACAGTTGCATAATATTCTATCATGTATATCGGTTTGTTTATCCATTCATTGGTTGAGGGATACTGAATTGTTTCCATCTTTTGGCAATTGTGAATAATGCTGCTATGAACATCTGTTCATGCCACTGTTCTCAGTTCTTTGGATATATACCCAGTAGTGGTATTGCTGGGTCATGTGGCAAGTCTATATTCAACTTCTTTAGGGACTGCCAAATAGTCCTCCATGGTGACTGTACCATTCTACATTCCTACCAACAGTGAATAAGTGTTCTTATATCTTCAGATCCTCTCCAACACTTGTAGTTTTCTGTCTTTTTAATAGGGCCCATTCTAATAGGTGTGAAATGATATCTCATTGTAGTTTTGATTTGCGTTTACCTAATTGCTATTGATGTTGAATATTTTTTCTTGTGTTTTTTAGCCATTTGTATTGGTTGTTTGGACAAATGTCTGTTCAAATCTATTGCCCATTTTTTAAATTGGGTCGTTTGTCTTTATATTTTTGAGTTGTAGCATCTATTTATATGTCATGGATATTAAACCCTTATCGGATATGTGATTTCCAAATATTTTCACACGTTGAATTGGCTGCCTTGTCACCCTTTTGACAAAGAGCAAAAATGTTTAATTTTGAGGAGGTCCCATTTATCTACTTTTTCATTTGGTTCTTGTGCTTTGGGTGTAAGTTCCAAGAAACCACTATCTACCACAAGATCTTTAAGATGCTTCCGTACATTTTCTTCTGGTAGTTTTATGGTCCTGGCTTTTATATTTTATATTTAAGTCTTTGATCCATTTTACAAGTTGATTTACAAGTTTATTCTTGTATAGGGAGTGAGATAGACTCCCATTCTTTTTGGTTATGGCTATCCAATTTCTCCAGCACCATTTGTTGAAAAAAGTGTTTTGTCTTGTTAACATGGACTTGGTAGGTTTGTCGAAAATCGGTTGGCCATAGAGGTGAGGGTTTATTTCTGGACTTTCAGTTCTATTCCACTGATCAGTGTGTCTATCTTTATGCAAATATCATGCTATTTTGACCACTGTAGCTTTGTAATATGTTTCAAGGTCAGGCAGTGGAATTCCTCCCATGTGGTCATATTGTTCTTTTTTTTTTTTTTTAAGGATGTAACGGGGATTGGACCTGGGACCTTGTACATAGGGAAGCACATGCTTAACCAGTGAGCTACATCCATTCCTCTTGCTCTTCTTTTTTAGAATGTTGTTGGCCATTCAAGTGTACTTTCCCTTCTAAACAAATTTGGTAATTGCCTTTTCTATTTCTGTAAGTAGGCACCTAATTATGATGGTTAGTTTACTCTGTTGCTCATTTTCTCTCTTTTGTTGGGATTTAGTGGCGGGAGACTGTTATTGCTGTTCAACCTGTTTTCAGTCTTTAGGATTGTCCATTAGTTGCTCAGATCTAGATCTGGAACCAGTAATGAGTTGCAGACCTGCTTCCAATGGCCTTGGGGAGGGAGGCTGTAAAGGCTGGAAAAGCCTTTCTTATTTACTAATTCCGACACATACACTTCCTTGGTTGGCCAGCAGAGGCGCTCTTAGGCGAGCCTGTCAGTTCAAAGCCTGATTGGAGTGTGTTTGCTGCTACAAGGACTGGAGGGATGACAGAGGTTCCTTCCTGGAGGATAAGAGCCTTGCATATCAAACTTTCTCAGAGATAGTTCAGCCTTTGCAGGCAGCTCCCTCTCTTTTCGGGAGTAGGAAATAATTCCACTCCCCTCTGTGTCCTCAGCAACCATCCTGGTCGGTAGGGAGGGTGTTTGAGAAGATTAGATCTCATTAGTGGCGCAGCCCCACCTGTCCTGGAAGGGGTCCTGGGACACAGCAGACCAAATTTGTGGGTCAAAAGCTGAGTCAGCCTTAGACTGTGTCCCTCTTTTTCCAGTTTCCTGGGGAGGTGGATCCCCTTTTTCTGTAGCTGCAGGCGCAAGGCTGGAGAATTCAATGCTTTCTCCTTGTAGGGTGAGGGAGGTGCGCCGGCAGCCTTAGCTTTATTCTACTCCTGGTTTTAATGTTGAGGTTCCTTTTCTTTCCCTCTCTCTTGTCTGGGGCCTTCCTTCCCCTCGTGTCCTACACCTTAGAACTTCTTTTTCCCAGACCATTTCTGCCTGTCCTCTAACTATTTTTCTGTGTGAAGAGAGAGTTCTGTTCTGAGAGTTCTGCCATCTTTCTGGAAGTTTTCTAAAAAAATTTTTTTGATTGCTGGTTGTATGTCCTAGTGGATCATTTCAGCAAACTTGCCCTTCCAAAACTGTATGTAGGGGAGCAAGTATAGCTCATTGGTTGAGTGCCTGCTTTGCATGTATGAGGCCCCAGGTCAATTCCTGGTATTTCCTAGGGAAAAAAAAAACACTGTATCTAATATTCACTAAAGTGGAGAGTTTTAATTTTTTGCTTTTAAGATGGATAAGAAACCTAAGTAAGGCTAGTGAAAAAAACTAATGGCTACTTAGGAAATTATGTCATTATCTTTGTGGCTAGATGGGTAATCTCAAAGTAGAACATTTGTTCCTTTTTTTTTTTTCAGTTACAGTTTAAATTATATAATGACAACCTCATTTTTTCTGTTGGGTAAATTTCTTTGTAATGAATGAATGAAAAGAATTTTGAAGAGATAAATTGAGTTCTTTTTATTTTATTTCAGGAATTCACTTAAATAACAATCTAAACCACTTGAAATTTGGCTTGGATCACCATAGGCTGTCTTCTCCTGCACAGTCCTCAGTAAAGCAAGGGAAAATGGACTTGCCCTCTACAAGAGCAGGAAGCGACAGGATTGTTCTGTTGGTGTGTAACCGGGCCTGCACTGGGCAGCAAGGGAAAAGGTAAAAAACAGTGTATTTTCCAATAACTACTGAGACTTTTAAAGTCTATAATATTTTCAAATGTTTTTTAAAAAGTAGGGAATGAACAGTCCTTACCTTTTAATAGTTAACTCTTGATTCCAATATTTAGAAAGAATATATGTATAAGTTAACCTGGTTTGGGGAAAGGTATAAAATTAGAATGATAGAAAGGCCCTTAAAGCTCATCTAGTTTAAAGGCCCATTTCACATGTACATTTTCAGTGGCCTCTAGACCATATCTAACTACTTTTTTTAGCAGCTTTTTTGGTCAATTCTTAACATACCTACTTGGATGGTACCGGCATCTCAGATTTATGCCCAAACATCTCATTATCTTGCCCTATAAACCTGGCCCTCCAATATTTCTGTCTTGGCAAATGATACCACTATTCATTCAGTTGCACAAGCTGGAAACTTGGGAGTTGGAGAGCTGTCTGTTTCCCTCTGTAAGACTTTATAGGGGTTTTAGACTATTTTTTAAAGCAGGCTTATCACAGCAGTAATGTACCCTGAGTAACAATAAGGGACAGATTAGGGATGTGTCACAGTGAAAAGACTCTGTTTCTAATATTTGTCAGGGCAGTCTTTATGTTAGTCTTTTAAAATTTTGTGTTGAAATATTTAAGGGTAGTAAATAACATCAATGCAAAATGTGTTGATTTGTATATTTATGATATTCATCCATAAATATTTTACTCTTGTACTGTTCTAAACATAGGATACAGCATCGAACAAAACAGTCAAGGTCTGTGTCCTCATGGAGCTTAAATTCTAGTAAGGACAGTCTATAAATAAGTAGCTTCAGGTAGCAATCACCACTTTGAAGACATTAAAAAAGGTTAGTGTGATAGTGTGTCACAGTGGGGAGGCTGCCAAAATTGCATTAGAGAGGGAGGTCAGGGAAGGTCTCTCTGAGGAGATGGCTGCTGAGTTGAGCCCAAGTGGTGAGCAGGTGAGAGCTGTGCAAACATCTAAGGAGGAACAGCTCTGGCGGAGGGAACGAGACTAGATGGAGCTTGGCATGTTTAAGGGACAGAAGGAAAGGCAGTTCATTTAAGAACCCACAGAATCCTCTTTATGATGCTAGCATCTTAAGAGTAAAAATATTATCCTGTGAAAAGTATGGCTAGATGATTTATGTGTGCTTGTGACTTACTTCATAGCACAGTCGTTTTTAATCAGAAAGATTACTGTTGAGTATTATTGTGAGTAAACTGTTTGATGGTTGTTAGGAGTGGGTTTCTTTGTGTCTCAGCACCTTACCTCTAGCCTGAGTCAGGGTTCATATGTTGATTTGTTCACTTTCATTCACTCACTCATTCATTCATTCAACATTTATTAAGCATCTACTATTTTCTAGGCATTGACTATGGTTCTTGGGCTACTAACTAAGATAAGTCATAGTTCCTGTTCTCAAATAACTATGATCTGTGGGTAAAGAGAGACAGATAAACTGGCAACCCTTATAGCACAGTGTGGTTAGTGCTATGGTGTGGTTGGAACAGGGGACAAACCAACAAGGTGTTTCCTGGGAGAGAAGAGTTCCCCCAATGGGTTTTGATGCAGATGAATAGGAACTAGCCTAGAGGAGGGGTTGGAAGTGTATTCCAAGCTGAGGGAGTTGTCTGAACAAAGACATGAATGTGTGAGAGCAGGACACATGCAGGGAACACTATATAGGACCTGGCTAAGAGTTGAAACTAGGCCAGTAGTTCTCAACCTTGGCTGCATATTAGAGCCACTTGGGGATCTCCTAAAAACATCTCAGCACTCAGGCCACTCACCAGACTGTATCAGAATCTCTGGGTGCTGGATCTGAGTATCAGTGCTTTTTAAAGCTCCTTAGGTGATTTCAGTGTACAGCCAGCATTGAGAACCATCTGACCTAGGGTAGTAGCTGACGTTCACTGTTACTTGCTTGCCAGTGTCTTCCTTGTTGACAGACACAACCAGGACATGGCAGCTTGCTTGCTAGACCTTCCAGCCCTGTTTCTTCCTCTGGCATGTATCCCGTGACTTCTTTGATCCATGCTGGTTTTTAGACTCATCCACTCCCACTTCTCTTTCTTCACTATCTCCTCTAATCCTGTTCCATTGCTGCCTCATATCCTAGCAACATAATTGCCTAGAAGCCATTTTGATATATGAGTTGTTAAATTTCATTTAGAAATCTAAGCTTCTCTTCTGACTTAGTCATTCACATATGAGAGTTACCATTAAATTTTCTGTTTGTTTTATTTTGATAATTGTCTAAAGCCAATAATATTATGATTCTATTTTTAAAAGACCATGAATTAAGAATTACAGTATTAAAGGAATTGCCATACTTTAAAGGCTATTATAGTATTTATCTGTGTTAGGTTTGGACTGCCTTTTGTTCTACACTTAGAGAAGACAATAGCATGGGACCTTCTGCAGAAGGAGATCTTAGAGAAGATGAAGTATTTCTTGAGGCCCACAGTTTGTATTCAGGTTTGTAAGCATTTTGATACTCCTGCATAGCATACTTGTGTACCCAGTGAAGAAAGTCATTAAAATGAAATTAAAAATTCAGACCTTGGTACTGGGGAGGACCAGACACCAAGCTGAAATGCTGGAAAGCCTGGTGAAAAGCTGTTTAGTAAAATTAGCTGTATTCATATTTTCATGACTTAGGACTTATCCTTCATTTTATGAAGGGTACCTTGCAAGGTTTTCCTTGAATTGCTGTTTATAATATTTGTCTAATGAAGTTTTGCACATGATCAGCTTAGAGAGATTTTGGTAGAATATCCATAAATTTTTTAATTTATGATTTTGAAGGTACCCCTGGAAGACAATTATGTTAACATTCAGCAGCTAGAGCAATATAATAACTTGTCTTGCATAACATATTTGATATTTAAATTGCATTTGGGTAAATCATATTTAAAATATATTAGCGTGGTTTAACAACCTTCTTTTTGCAAAATGAACAAGTTACTATCCCTCTAATCTTTTTTGCAAATCCTACTGTGAAACAATAGGCTCTTGAAGAGGAATTCAGCGTAACTCACATTTAACATTTGATGCAGGTGTGTCCATTCAGTTTGCGTGTGGTCAGTGTTGTGGGAATAACATACTTGCTGCCCCAGGAGGAACAGCCCTTGTGTCACCCAACAGTAGAAAGGTAAAAGAGTAATCACCTATTATTTCATTTATGCTCATGTATGATTTTAAGAGAAGCCTGGTACAATTTCCATATAAATGTGGGTAAGTCCTTTAGTCTCATTTAGAAATTAAGTATATATTTTACCTTTGGTTCATATTTGAATCAAAGTCATGTTTTATGACCTCTCTTGAAATAAAAAAAGCCATGGAGTACTCATATTAGGAAAGCAAATTAAAATATGCCCTAGGACTAGATATAACTTACATTTTCACCAGCATTAAAGGTTTCCAAAGTAGGACTCTAATCATGCTATTTTCTTCCTGGAAATCTTTAAATGGTACCCTGTGTCTTTTAAGACAGAGCCCAAGTTCCACAGTACATGAGGTTCTTCATAGTTTGCAACCTTATTACCTCCCTTCTGTTGTGCCTTGCTATTCCTCAATCCATGTATTAGTCAGGATTCTCCAGGGAAACAGAACTAACATAATATGTAAATATTAAGAGATTTATTATAGGAATTGGCTCAATGTGACTGTGGGGATTGACAAGTCCAGATTCCATAGGACAGGCCACAAGCTGGGAATGCTAATAAATTCTCCAGCAGAAGCTGGCTGGTTGAGGTAGAGATGGAAGTTCTTCCTTCTGACTGCTGAAATCATCACTTATCCCTTTAAGATCTTCAGCTGATTGGATGAGGCTTCTCTCATTGCTGAAGGCAGTCTCCTTTGTTGATTGAAGATGTAATTAGGCATACATGCAATCAAATAACTAGTGGTTTAAATTCACAAAATATCCTCACAGTAACAATCCAGGCCAGTGCTTGTTTGACCAAACTATTTGATACCCATAATCTAACCAAGCTGACACATGTCCTTAACCATCACACTCCACCTGAAACCTTCAGCAATGTCAGAGTACTGATGATTGTTTGAAAATACAATACTATTTTATGCATGTATCTTTCTTTTTTAGAGAGGTTGCAGGTTTACTGCAAAATCATGCATAAAATACAGAGTTCCCATCTACCACACTATTATTAACACCTTGCATAGTGTGTTACATTTGTTACTATTCTGAGTATAGCAAGGAACTGTATAAAATGACAGCTACCTGCCAAATGGAGAGGGATATTTCAGAGCAAAGAATGACTCAGGTCCAGCTTGGCAAGTAAATGAGTATTTATTAGGGGGCTTGCATGGGGTCCTTGTCCTCGGCAGTGGGAGGAGAGATAACAGTTCTGAGCTTGATCATCTGTGCCTACTACGAAGTTGCTGTATCTTTTTATCGTGGTTGCTATGTGCAAGTAAGGCATAAGCATAACTAAAAGAATGCAGCACTTTGCACAAAATTAAAGGTACATACTTTTAAAGATGTTTATCCAGGCATGCAGGGGTGCGTGTGACTTCTACAGAATGCTTTGATTATATCAAAGAAGCAGATGTTTATATTGCTTACACAAGGAGGGGAAAGGTCAGATAGAGTTTTACTGACTTTAAGATCTACTTATTCTCAGGCAATTGTTTCTTGAGGCATTTCTTGTGACTAGCTGAATCCAGCTTTGCAGTTTAATTTAAGGAAAGGGCAGTAAGCATTGGGGGATGCTGTTACCTATGCCATAGTTAACAGTTCATGAAAGAATGTTTTTATAATTGTACTATTAACTTTAGTCCATCGTTTTCGATAGAGTTCACTGTTTACTCATTCAATTATATAATTCAGCGCTATTAATTACATTCACAATGGTGTGCTCCTATCACCACCATCCAATATCAAAAGTTTATGATCAATCCAAATAGAAACTCTGTATAATTTTTGCATTAACTCCCCATTCCCTACCCCCACCCATCCCCAGATAACCTATATTCAAGATTTTGACTCTGAGTTTGCTTATTCTAATTATTTCATATCAGTGAGATCATACAATATTTGTCCTTTTTGTATCTGGCATATTTCACTCAACATGATGTCTTAAAGGTTCATCCATGTTGTCACATGTATCAAGACTTCATTCCTTTTTATGGGTGAATAATACTCCATTGCATGTAGATACCTCATTTCATTTATCCATTCATGAGTTGATGGAACACTTGGGTTGCTTCCATCTTTTGCCAGTTGTGAATAATGCTGCTATGAACATTGGTGTGCCAATATCTGTTTGAGTCCCTGCTTTCAAATATTTTGGGTATATACCTTGGAGTGGGATTGCTGGGTCATATAGTAATTTTATACTTAATTAACTTCCTGAGGAACTGACAAACTGTCTTGCACAGACAGTGGAATTCCTGGAATGAGTGTCTCTGTTTCTCTATATCCTCTCCAATACTTGCCATTCTAGTGAGTGTGAAGTGGTATCTCATAGTTTTGATATGCATTTCCCTAATATCTAATGATATTGAGCATCTTTTTATGCTTTTTGGCCATTTATATATCTTCTTTGGAGAAATGTCTATTCATATCTTTTTCCCAATTTTTAAATGGGTTGTTTCTCTTTTTATTGTTGAGAATGGGATTTCTTTATATTTTGTGGATATTAAACCTTTATTGGATATGTGATTTCCAAAAATTTTCTCCTGTTGAGTAGGTTGTCTTTTTACTTTCATGATGAAGTCCTTTCGTGTGCAAAAGCTTTTGATTTTGATAAGGTCCCATTTATCTATTTTTCCTTTTGTTGCTTGTGCTTTGGGTGTGAAGTCTAAGAAACCATTGCCTAACACAAGTTCCTGAAGATGCTTCCCTACATTTTCTTCTAGGAGTTTTATATTTCTGGTTCTTATATTTAGATCTATGATCCATTTTGAGATGAATTTGGATATGATGTGAGGTAAGGTACCACTTTCATGCTGTTGCAGTAGACATCCAGTTTTCCCAGCACCATTTGTTGAAGAGACTATTTCCCCATTGAGTGGACCTGGCACCTTTGTCAAAAATCTGTTGGCCATATACATGAAGGTTTATTTCTGAACTCTCAATTTGATTATTGATTATTGATTATTATTCCACTGATCTTTATGTCTGTTCTTGGGCCAGTATCATCCTGTTTAGATTACTGTGGCTTTGTAATAAGTTTTAAGATTGGGAACTTGAGTCCTCGAACTTTGTTCTTCTTTTTCAAGATGGATTTGGCTATTAGGAGCCCCTTACCTTTATATATAAATTTTATGATTGGCTTTTCCATTTCTGCAAAGAATGCTGTTGGAATTTTGATTGGGATTGCATTGACTCTGTAAATCACTTTGGATAGAATTCATATCTTAATGATAGTTACTTGAATCCATGAACACGAAATACCTTTTTTTGGGGGGGGGGCGGGGTACCAGGGATTGAACCTGGGAAGCTGACGCTCAACCACTGAACCACCTCAGCCACCCTAAGTTGGTTTCTTTCATTAGTTTTGCTTGTTATTGTGTGGGTTTTTTTTTTGTTGTTGTTTGTTTTTTAAGGAGGCTCTGAGAACTGAACCCAGGACCTTCTATGTGGGATGCAGACGCTCAACCGCTTGAGCCACATCTACTCCCTCTTTTTTTATTTATTTTGTTCTTCTTTGATTTCTTTTAGCAATGTCTTGTAGTCTTCTGTGTCCATTACATCTTTGGTTAGACTTATCCTTAGATATTTGATACTTTCAGTTACTATTGTAGATGAAATTTTTTTTTTCTTAACTACTTCTTCAGATTGTTCACTACAAGTGTATAGAAACATTACTGAGTTTTGCGTGTTGATCTTATACCCTTCCACTTTGCTAAATTCATTTGTTTGTTCCAGTAGCTTTGTTGTAGATTTTTCAGTATTTTCTGTGGATAGGATTGTGCTATCTGCAAATAGGTAAAGTTTTACATCTTCCTTTCCAATTTGGTTGCCTTTTATTTCTTTCTCTTTCCTAGTTGCTCTAGCTAGACCTTCCAGGGGTGACAATGGGCATCCTTATCTTGTGTCTGATTGTCAAAGGAAAGCTTTCAGTCTTTCACTATTGAGTATGATGTTAGCTGTGGGTTTTTCATATATACCCTTTATCATGTTGAGAAAATTTCCTTCTATTCCTCGTTTTCTAAGTGTTTGTATCAAGAAGGGGTGCTGGATTTTGTCAAATACCTTTTCTGCATCAATTGAGATGATCATTTGGTTTTCTCCTTTGTTCTGTTAATGTGGTGTATTACATTTATTGATTTTCTTATGTTGAAACCACCCTTTCATACCTGGGATGAATCCCACTTGATCATGATGTATAATTCTGATGTGCTAATGGATTTGGTGTCCTGGTATTTTGTTGAGATTTTTGGGTCTATATTCATAAGGGATATAAGTCTGTAGGTTTTTTTCCTTGTGATATCTTTACCTGGCATTCGTATGAAGGTGATATGGGGCCTGACAGAATGTGTTAGGGAGTGTTCCCTCCTCTTCAGTGTTTTGGGGAAAGATACTGAGCAGGATAGGTTTAATTCTTCTTGAATGTTTGGTAAAATCCTCCTGTGAAGCCATCTGGTCCCGGGCTTTTCTCTGTTGGGAGGTTTTTGATTACTTATTCAATCTTTTTATTAATTATTGGTTTGTTGATATCTTCTTTTTGAGTTACAGTAGATAGTTTTGTGTGTTCCTAGGAATTTGTCCGTTTCATCTAAGTTCTCCAGTTTGTTGGTGTACAGTTGTTCATAGTATCTTCTTGTAATTCTTTCTGTTTCTGTGAGGTCGCCAGTAATGTTCCCAAATAATTTTAGGTATTTGTATCCTCTCTTTTTTTCCCTTTGTCAGCATAGCTAAAGTTTCATTGATTTTATTGATTTTTTTCAAAGAATTACTTTTGGTTTTATTGATTCTTTTGTTGTTCTCTCTCTCCTTTAACTCCAGTCTAATCTTTGTTATTTCTGCTGGCATTGGGTTTAGTTTTTTCTTCTTTTTTCTTTTTGTCTTCTAGTTTTGAGATAAGGTCTCTGATTTGAAATCATTCCTTAAAAAAACAAAAACAAAAACAAAAAAACATATAAGCATGTAGGGTTATAAATTCCCCTCTCAGCACGGCCTTTGCTACATCCCGTTAAGTGTTGATGTGTTATATTTTCATTTTCATTCGCCTCAAGATATTTCCTAATTTTCCTTGTGATTTCCTCTTTAACCCATTGGTTCTTTAAGAGTACATTGTTTAATTTCCACAAATTTGTGAATTTTCCATTTCTCCCTGTTATTGGTTTCTAGCCTCATGCCATTGCGGTTGCAGAATACACATTTATGATTTCAACATTTTTGAATTTATTGAGACTTGTTTTATGACTCACCATATAGTCTGTCCTGGAGAATGATTCATATATACTAGAGAAGAATGTATATTCTGCTGCTGTTGGGTGAAGTTTGTATCTCTGTTAGGTCCTAGCTGGTTTTGATAACCTTTCAAGCCTTGTATTTCCTTATTGATCATCTGTCTGGAAGATCTATCAAAAGTGTATATTGAAATCTCCTATTATTAATGTAGAACTGCCTATTTTTCCCTTTAAATCTGTACAAATTTGCTTCCTATATTCTGGTGTTCTGCTGTTAGGTGCATATATATTTATAATTGTTTTGTCTTATGGTTGAATTGACCCCTTTATCAATATATAGTGACTGTTTTGTCCCTCATAATTGTTTTTGACTTATAGCCTATTTTATCTGGTATTAGTATAGCTACCCTAGCTCTTTTTTGTTTACTACTTGTCTGGTATAGTTTTTTCCATCCTCACTTTCAACCTACTTATGTCTTTGAATTTAAGGTGAGTCTCCTGTAAACTGCATATAGTTGGGCCATGCTTTTTTTTCTTTTTTTTTTTTTTTTAATCCATTCTGCCATTCTCTGCCTTTTCACTGGGAAGTTTAATCCATTTACATTTAAAGTAACTACTGATAATGCAGGACTGTCTGTATTGGCAATTTTGCTATTTTGTGTTTGCACTTTGCGGCCCTCCCGACTTCTGTTAATATTTATTTTCATATTTATTTGGCTCTTTGTGTTTTACCATTTTGAGTTCCTTCTCATTTCTTTCTGACTATATTTTTCATGTATTTTCAATTCTTTAAATATTTCGTGCCACTGCCTTCTTGCTTCCCTGGTTTCTGATGAGAAATTGATGCTTAATTTTATTGGGATTCCCTTGTAAACTCATTGCTTTTCTTGTGCAGCTTTCAAAACTTTTCTCCTTGGTATTGGTCAGTTTGATTACTCTGTGTCTGGGCATGTTTTTTTTTTTTAGTTTATCCTGTTTGGAATTGGTTGGACTTCTTGAATGTGCATATTCATGTCTTTTGTTAAATTTGAGAAGTTATCTCTGTCATTATTTCTTTGACTATTCCCTCTGCCCCTTTCTCTCTTCTCCTTCTGGGACTCCATAACGTATATATTGGTATGCTTGATTGTGTCCCAAAGGTCTCTTAGGCTCTGGTTTTCTTCATTCTTTTCTCCCTCTGCTCCTCAGCCTGAATCATTTCAGTTGTCTTGTCTTTGAATTCACTGATTCTTTCTTCTGCCACCTCCAATCTGCTGTTGAAAGCATCTAGGAAATTTTTAATTTCAATTATTTTGTTCTTTAACTCCAGTATTTCTCTAAGGAGATTCCCATATTTTTCATTCATTGCCTTCCTCATATCCTTTAGTCCTTTCTTTGTGTTTTCATTTATCTTTTTGAACATATTGAGGATCATTTTTTAAGTAATTCCAAAGTCTGGTCCTCTTCGTTGATGGTTTCTGGATTTTCATCTTGCTCCTTTGGATGAGCCATCATTTCCTGTTTCTTTGTCTTGTAATCTTTTTTGCACACTGTGCATTTTAATGTTTTAAAGTATTAGCTCTGGGATTTAGTCACTGAGCTGTCTTTCAAGTTTGTATCCAGCTAGTGAGATGACAGATTTTCTTGAATGCCACCAGCTAACCAAAACAAACAAACCAAAGCAGAAAGCACCTTTCACTCTCTTTGCAAATGGGCTCTGCTTCAGCTAGTGGTCTCCCTGGGTACTTAGCCTTCCTCTCAAGCAGATCATCTAGAGGCAAATGGGAGATACAGGGTCCTCACTGTCTTATCCGAACCTGTGAGTGCAGATAGTCCTTTGCCCCAGGCCATTTCAAATTAATTGTTTTTCAAACTGTTCTCAACTGTTAGAAAGCCGTGCCTCTGCCCTCAGGACAAACTCTCAGAGAGAGCCTTGGAGACATTTTCCCTGGCTCAGTCTCAGACTCCCACCCAATAGATTGGCCTTGATGTACATGCACCCCAGTATGCACACAGGGGCCATTCTGCTCCCTCTGGAACAGGGCCAGTGCCCCACAAGAGTCCACGTTGGCTCTACTTTGTGTTGTTGAGAAGTTGGGGAGGAGCCAGTAAGGGCACCGGAAGCTTCTTTAGTTTTGAGGACAGTTACTGTCTTTAATATTCCTCTGCTGCCTTTACCCTGGGGGGGTTGGAACAATGGCCACCCTCAGAGCAGGGGTCTCCAGCAATCTGAGGAAGCTGGTCAGAGGTAGAGATCTGAGATCACCACATTGAGTTTGGAGGACTAGTTCTTTATGTCCCACGCTAAGCTGAGCCAGGAGGTAGAGCTCCAGTCTCTACTACCGCATGCCGGAGGCTGGCGGAGAGGGGATGGTAGAGGGTGAATCCCATTGGTCTTTATCACAATTAACTAACCTCTTCCTCCCGTTCCTCCCTGGATGCTGCACAGTGCTCCCCTAGACTCTGGACTTTCAAAGTGATTAATTCGGACAGTTCCTGCCTGTTCAATAGTTGTTTTGGTGGAGGGACTGATTCCTGGAGCTTCCTACTCTGCTGTCTTCCCACTATACATGTACCTTTGCCTGTTGAATTTTCTCTGTCCATAATTCCTTTCAAGGCCCTTTTTTCACACCATCCCTCCTTTCTTTCTAGTAAATTGAACCTTCTTTCTACTCTGCTACCTCTGTGCTTTTTAAATACTTACATTGTGTTTACAGTGCCTTATCATGTTAATAAAATAATAGCAATATGTATGTTCACGCTAAACATATCTGGATACATAAACATAGAAACTCACATTGTTTTTGTTATAACATTTTTTTTTTTTTTTTTTTGGTAAATATTGTAGTACCTGCATTTCAGGATTCCAGTAAAGTATAAATGTGGTCATTGTTTTGGAGATGAGACCTAATAGGTTAGATAATGTTCCAAAGCATTGCAAAGCATGAAAAATGTTGGGTAATATTGATTGTGAATGCTGAAAGAGTTTCTCAGGAGATTACAATGAGCCTAGGAACTCAAGGAGGCTTTATGAAGGAAGGAGGTAGAATTTGAGTGGTTCCTGCAGGAAGGGCATTATTTAGGTCTGAGAGGGAATAGTCGAAAGCATTGGCATGGGGTATGGGAGGAGGTGGAGAGGTACTGTCCAGTCTCTGGGTTGGTAAGAAATTGGGCAAAAAGTTGGGAAGGTCATAAGGAACATAGAGAGTGATTGTTGATAGCCTTATAATGTGATCCTAACTTTCTTACAGTCTCTTCATTTCTATGTTGAATGTTTTAATTTAAAGGTTTCTCGGTCCAATTGTAACCTAGTTATTAATTTGAGGTTTTAATGGTCTCACTAGAAATTTTACTGATGGGAAATGAAGAAGAAGATTTTCAGTAATCACAGTATGACTTCAGACAGAACATAATCATATTTAAATAAAATCATTTATGTAGAAAACAATGTGTGGCTTTTCTCTCTCTTCCTATAGGGCATTAAAATCTTGTGGACCAGGTGGCACAGCTCATGTGAAATTAGTAGTAGAATGGGACAAGGAGACAAAAGATTTGTGAGTTGTTGGTTGTTTATTATTATTATTTAGTGTTGATAGAATCTTTGTTTTAACTGTCATTTTAGTAGCCCACCTTTAAATTTTGATATTTAAAATTAGCTGAAACATAGATCTGTCTTCTCTTTAGCTAAGTATCCAAGTGTGTTGCTAGGTCTTTATTTAAGCAGTTTATTATTCCTTTCCTTTCCATTCTGTCTCCCTGGCCCTGAAATCCCAGAAGCCACATATTCATTTACTCTCTAGGTCCAGTTGCTTTGATTTTTACTGTAAGCCCATTAGGTCTAATAAAAACTGAGTCAGATGCATGTTCTTAGATACAAGAGACAAGAGTATATGAATTAATCAGCATGTTTCACAGCCAGTCCCAGAAAAACTAACTCCAAGTCATTTCTTGAAAATGATTTTGAAGATAGAGATCTTTTCAAGAACGTTTTGGAACATAGAAAAATATTCTTTTGCTTTCTTACACACTGATCTTTTTGGTTATAAATGTATAACCACTTTATGAAGCTGTAATTGTATTTTTGTGTCAATTTTGCTAGACATTCTTTGATAAATCCTTTTTTCTCCCTAATTGCAGCTTGTTTGTAAATACTGAAGATGAGTATATCCCCGATGCAGAAAGTGTCCGTCTGCAAAGGGAGCATCATCATCAGCCTCAGACTTGCACTTTATCCCAGTGTTTCCAACTCTACACCAAAGAGGAACGGGTAAGAAGGTGGGGTGTGAGGAGGATGGGGAGTGGGGCAATGGCAAGATGACAGTGAAGAAACAAATTATGTCCAGAGAACTCTCACAGATTTTTGTATTATATATAAGTTCTGCACACTTAAGGTACATATTAGTGCTATTCCTTCTAGAACTTCAGCAAAGAATATTTTAAATTTCCAGACATCTTGATTAATTGAAATGCTATAGAATTGAACCTTTGTAGTTAATTTTTTTTCTTTTAATGCTTAGTGGTAAACTTAGTTTTTTGTTTCAATTTAGGAATCTTAAATTACTTTCCTTAGTGACTAGAACAGTGTTTCTCAATTTTTTGGTGACTCTCTAAGAACATAGATTCCAGGACCTATTTCAAGTTAAATTGATTAAAATTAAATAAAATAAAAAATTCAGTGTCTTAGTTGCACTAGCCACATTTCAGGTGCTCATAGTGATGTGCGACTAGTGGCTTCTGTATTGTACAGCACAGACATAGACAGGAAATTCTGTTGGATTGGATGATGGTGCTTTTGGTGACTTAGCACAGCACTTTGCAAATAGTTGGCGCTCAGTAAATATTTGAATGAATGGATGAACAGATAGATGGAGAAGTACATCTCTGTGGGTAGGGCCTGGGCCTGTGTAGTTTTTAAGCCTCTCCAGGTAATTCTGATATGATATACCTTGAGAAATCTTTACTAGCACACTTAGAATTCATCTTATTTGTGTTGATGTTTAGAATCATAATTTTGATTACTTGGTGATACTGTTCACTCTTGTATATAGGTAATCAAGCAATTTCAGGGTTGGAGGGGACTTACAAAACTCTTTTTTCTAATGGTTGGGCTCTTGTGCCTACTTTCAAATGCGTGATTGTGCAGCCTCTTTTTGTATACCATCAGTTAAGAGGTGTTTGCCTGCTCAAGAGGCATGCCATTTAATCTCTGGATGGCTTTGATTGTGACTGAAGTTAGCCTGAAATTTGTCCTCTGGTTACTACAGCCAATAGGTGTTAGTTCTACTATCTTTTGAGTTCATTAAGAACACTTGAAGACAAATCTTATGTTTCTTCCACTTGTCTATCCTTTACATATTTGAAAAGAGTTTTTATATTCTCACTGATTCTTATAGTTAGTTGGCTTTGAAACTGGTTAATTGCAGTATGGGACCTTGTCCTATTTAGCACTTCTGCCCCTCTTCCTCCTACTCTTCCTCCTCCTCTTCCTCCTCCTCCTCCTCCTCCATTTTTAGGAGGTACTGGGGATCGAACCTGGGACCTCATACATGGGAAGCAGGCGCTTAACCACTGAGCTACCTCTGCTCCCCCAAATCTCAGTCTATAAGTTTCCTGTCACAAGGTGCTAGCTGGATGCCTGACAATCTGCTGGATCATTCTCCAGATCCCTTCTCTTAAGCAGTACTGGGGATTGAACCAGGGATGTAGTATGTGTGAGGCAGGAGTTCATCCACTGAACTACACCCACTCCTTCTTTTTTAATTGACTTGGGAGATGTTTGGGAATGGCACAAAGCTTAGAGGTGAGCAAACCAACGAGAATGCAGCATTGCTTATTCTATGAAGCATCTTGCTGATCTAGAATGACAAGTTCAAGATAGAAAGGTACATTTTAATAAGGAATTATTCATTCAGTAAAAGTTTATTGAGTGCATACTATGTGCTTGGCACTATACAAGGTGTTGGGGATGTAGCAGAGAACAAGACAGAAGAGGTTGCAGCCCTCATGCCATTTACATTCTGGTGGGGTAGACAGCAGTAAACAAAGAAAGAAAGGAAGCAAAGGTCCTGGTGAAGGAAGGAACTTGGCATGGTTGAGGATCAGAAATGAGGCCAGTGCTGCCAGAGCACAGGGGTAAGGGAGAGAATTAAGAGGATATAAGCTCTATGAGAGCAATGACTCCATCTTGGTCACCAAATAATCCTAGCATCTAGAGCAGTACCTGGCATGTAGAGGGCATTCAAAAAATATGTAGAAACGAATGAATAAATATTGTTACTTGTGAAGTTCAGTCACTGGGTCCAAAAATAACCATACAAATACAGAAGAGGAGAGGTAAGATATAGTGGTGGGCTGTGTGGCAATAACTTTGGGATCTAGTTGTCTGCAAGCTCAGTATTCATCAGCAGTGTCATATGTCATGTTGCCATATAGTCATGCTGCCTTAGGAGGCTTTAGAAACAGTGTCCAGAACTCAGGTGGTGATAGTGCTGTGTTTTTCATTACCTTAAATGTTGATTGTTGAGAGAATGGACAACTGGGACATATTGAGAGAGTGATCAGGTGGTGGTGCCTCTGGAGATCATGACATGGCTGAAGGTATTTTGATAAAGGAGGCTGTAGTGGGGATCTAACAGTTATTTTTCAGGTACTTCAAGGACCTTAATTATATCTAAAAGGCAGAACTTAATGATTGGAAATTACAGGGAGATTGATTTTGCCTTAAAATGAGGAGAACTTTGTGACAGACTCAGAGTGGAGTAGGCTGCCTGCTGAGGCAGCCCCCTTCTCCCTCTTCCTTTGCTGGGCAGGGGCTGCTGACCTGGGATACTCAGAGTGTGGCTTGCACCTCAGTCCTGGGCCCAGAGCTCTTGTGAGGAATTCACAGTTCACCATGAAATGAGTAAATCAGAGAAGCATTTTGGAAACTTCTTAGCACTAGTGCCACATCTTTTTTTTTTTAAATCAATTTTATTGATACATATTAATAAAGCATACAATCCATCCAAAGTACACAATCAATAGTACTTGGTTTAATCACATAGTGCCAAAATATTCTTATTGTATTTTATAAAAGTATCAGTTTCTAATGGGTTGAAATTTAAAACCAAACAAAAGAACTTGTTTTTATTTTTATTTTTTTTACAAGCTCTGGGCTAGATGGCCACTTGTGTGGAATATTAATATGTCACACAGAGGTTTGGACTTAACAAATGACAGTGTAGTCCTGTATTAGGCAGCCAAAGGAGTGCAGATGCGAAGTACCAGAAATCTGTTGGCTTTTATAAAAGGTATTTATTTGGGGTAAAAGCTTACAGTTACAAGGCCCTTAAAGGGTTTAACTCAAGGTACCCTAAGAGGTACTTCCACACCCAAGTCAGTTACCAGGTATTGAAGCAAGATGGCAGTCTCTACCTGGTCTCCAGGGCCTTAGCTGTTTAGCTGCTCTGTTCTTTGGGGCTGAAAACTATCAGGCGAATGGCTCTTCTCTCCCTGGGGCCACAGGATCAAAGTTCTCTCCTCTTTCATGTCTGTGGAGCCCTCTCTCTTTTCTCTTGTGTCATCTTGAGTGAGTGTCCATTTATATAGCCCGCCAAGGGGGCAGGGATTCAACCCTGAGTCACGCCCTAATCTTGATTTAATCAAGTAAACGTAAAACCTTTGAATTTAATACAATCAAAGGGTATTATAACCCAGAGGAACAGACCAGTTTACAAATAAATCTTTTTTGTAATTCATACATAATGTCAAACTGCTACAGGTCCCTTCCTGTCTGACTTTCTGATTCACTTCCATTCACTCAAACTTCTTCCCTTCCCGTCTTTCCTATTAACATAGTTGATATGATGGGTCTCTCCATCATAAAAGCAAAAAATTTCCTCTGTTCTTCTTCCCTTTCAAGTTACTATGCCAGTCTTCTCCTCTTTTCTGCCTAACTTCTCCATTAGTGGCCTCCACTCTTTCATTCATTCCAAAACCTTTTGTCACCTGACAGAAGACAACATCTCTCTTCCTGGTCTCTAGAGTTCTTGGTGGCCCCTAATTTGCTCAATTCAGTGACCTTTGTGAAGTCTTCACTTAACCTCTCATTCTTGCCACCGATGACCACCCCATTCTTGCCACTCCCTTTTCTTGGTTTGCATAAAAGGCAATACTTTTGCTTTGCATGTTTTTCTGTGTATCCTCAAGCTCTGATGGGTTTTCAATTTTTGTGTTTCCCTTAAAAATATGTATTCCCCAAGAATCTGCCCTTGGCTCCTTTGTCTTCCCTCTCAGTGAATAGTTTTGTTCATACCTGGGCTTCCCTTACCTCATCAGCTGATGATCCCAGATCTGATGTATCTTCTGAACTCCTGAGTAGATCTTTAAAATCTCTTCCTAGGCATGCCCTATCAGCACCTCTTACTGTGTCCCCATCTCTGAATCCTGTTGCCTGCATAGATGGCATATGTAGTTTGAGGCCTCAGGTTGACCACCAGAAAGATCTTTTTGGTAGCATAGGGAAATGATTGTTTGGAGAAGTTTAATATTTAGGGGCGAGAGAGCACAGGAGTTAGGAGACTTGAAGAAACCCAGGTGAGAGAATGAGTAGGAACTTTGTGGACTAAGGTCGTACTAGTGGGGATGGAGAGGAGGAGATTGGTGTGAAAATTACAGAATTCCTATGGATGGATGTGGGGGCAGGAAGAAGAGGGAAGGGTTTGAGTTATCCTCACCTCCATGTTCTGCCTTTGATGGGTGGTGGTGGTATCAGCTGAGCTGGGCCATCAGAAATAGAAAGAGGAACCATGTTGGATAGAAAGTTGGTAAGTTGAGTTTGGGGATATGCTGAGTTTGAGGTGCTTCTGTGATTTCTAACATCTCTGTACAGTTGTTCATTTTTGAGGTGTCACTTTTGATTGTTTTTTTCCATTGACTCCTGTCATATATCATCTCATCTCATCATATCATATCAAATCATCATCCAGTTTCCAGAGAGATTCTAAGTTATACTGTTCTCTGGCTAAGGAATTTAATCCAGCTGTCTCCTATAAAAAGGCTTACATTAAGTGAGCTTAACACAAATCCTGCTGGTTGTTTTCAGCTTGCCCCGGATGATGCCTGGCGTTGTCCACACTGTAAGCAGCTGCAGCAGGGGAGCATTACATTAAGCTTATGGACTCTGCCTGATGTGCTTATTATACATCTAAAGAGATTTCGACAGGTAAGGAAATCCTCTGACACAGGGAAAAAAGCCCAGGACCAAGTTTCCTATGTTCCCTATGGGTGGGCTTTGGGGGAGTTCTTTGGTGTCCCAGTTTGACTCAGCGATCCTGTCTGTATATATTAGACTTTCATCTGCACCTATGTTTTAGGTGATGTTTTGTTCCTTCCCAAAGCAAAATTTGAGTATCCTTTGACTCTTTAAATACTAAACATTTAGGTTCATATTGCAGGTATTTTGCATTGTTCTTGAGAGTTTCCTTTAGACTTATAAATGTTGTGCTTAAATTTTGATATGTGTACTTTGGAATTAAAAAAAAAATAGGGATCATATCTGGGGGAGGCAGAATTCTATTTCTACCTAAAGTAATAACGAGTGTTGTCCTGCTCCCAAGGAGTTGTTGTATAGTTGGGGAGATGAGTCATAACTCTATAAAGAAAATCTGCTTTGAGTTGTATTGCTTTGTGAGTCAGTTTTCTGAAAAGGCTGTCTTTTCCCTGAGGTTAGGATTGTCCTAGAGAGCCCTTTGTAGGGACGTGAATGGAACTGTCAGAGGAGCCTGAAAGGCCTGGCCTTAAGAAGGTTTGTCTCTGAAAGATGAGTAGGTCCTTACCAGGTCAGGTGGGGCAGGGGTACACATGCATCCTGTGAGAGCATTGGCAGCAGGGGAGCACTGTGTTCAGAGCTCTGTGGCCAAGGGAGTGTCGCATGCCCAGGAGGCAGGAAGCAGGCCAGTTAGGCTGGAGCTCCAGAGGATAGGGAAGAAGGGTGTGAGTTAGGTGGGAGAGGTGGGCAGAGGCTGGTCATCCAAGCAGACCCTTATTATGTGATCCTAGTGAAGGGTTTCAAACAGAGAAGGAACAGGGCCAGATTGTGTTTTGTAAAAGTCACTGTATAGTGCTCACTTCGGCAGCACATTTGGAATGATACAGAGAAGATTAGCATGGCCCCTGCGCAAGGATGACACGCAAATTCGTGAAGCGTTCCATAATTTTTTTAATGTAAAGAATACGTTGAAAAACTACAACTTAATAAAAAGACAAGTAACCCAATTTAAAAAAGAAAAAAAAAAAAAAAAAAAAGGTCAGTGCATAGAAAACAGATTAGAGGCTAGCAAGGATGACGACAGGGAAACCAGAAGGAGGCCATTGCAGTCATCTAGGGGAGGGAGATAATGACTTGGAGTAGAGTTGTGACAGTTTGGAGAAAAGTGAATAGATTCAAGAGACATTTGCGGGCGGCAGATGTGGCTCAATCAGTTGGGCGTCCATCTCCCATATGGAGGGACCTGGGTTTGATCCCCGGGACCTCCTGGTAAAATAAAGAAAAATAAAGAAGGCGCGCGGGCTGCCAGACCCCGCATGCGGGCATGCCAGGCCCCACTGAGCCATGCAGCAAGATGATGATGTAACGAGAGAGACAAAGGGGAGAGCAAAGATGAGATGTGCTGAAAAACTAGGAACTGAGGGGACACAGGTGGCAGAATGCCTCTCTCCCACATCGGAGGTCCCCAGGATCGAATCCGGGTGAAGACAGGAGGAGAAGGATGAGAAGACAGGGCAGGAAACAGACACACAGAATTACCCAGCGAGTGGACACAAAACAGCAAATGGGGGGTGGGGGGGTAAAATGGATGAAGTAAATAAATCTTAAAAAAGAAAAAAAAAGACATTTAGGACTCGCTGATGAATTGGAAGCATCAAGGTGACACACACAAGGTCCCCAGGGCTGGGGTTTCACACAGAAGTTAGGGTTTCAGCTCCTGTGGTAGTAAGGAGTGGACATTTGCCTTGACTGTCCCAATTGATTATTTTCATTGGACTCTGCAGGTAGATAGCTGGTTGAGGGTTTGGATCTTAGCCTTCTTTGATCCTTACACACACAAAAGACTGGATTCATTTTTTTAAACTTCCCAAAGACATGGGAAACAGTCAATAAATATCTATTCAACTGACAGATTTCAAAGGATTTCCCTATGGGCTTAATGAAAGTACAGATTGCCCAAGATTGTCAATTTAATGAATATATTAAGCTAATATTGTTTTAACAACTTTTAATGTACTTGCTGGAGGAGGTGTGGAGAAAAGGGGCACCATTTACTGAATGGCAGTTTTGATGGGAACTGTGCTTTACCCTTCACATATATAATCACTCTATTAATTTTCATCCCTTTGTGACAGAGGTATCTGGATGAACCACTGGATAGTGTCATTTTTGTAAAGTCAAAAACCTGATAGTATTAGCCCCCTTTAACAAATCAGAAAATGAAGACTCAGGCTCATTAACACCATATATGTATATATATCATCACTGATTCCACTTTTAATGATATTAAACCTGTTCATCTACATAATTAAAACTATTGGTATGTTTCCTTATTTTCTATGTGTCTTGGGACATATCAGGCAATTCCGACCATTTTAGCTGGTAACATCCACATTTCACACTAAACTGATCTACCATCTCCTTGCAATAAAATATGATCAGAATTTGTTTTTTCTTCTTGCAACAGGAAGGAGACAGGCGTATGAAACTTCAGAACATGGTCAAGTTCCCCTTGACTGGCCTGGACATGACACCTCATGTGGTGAAAAGAAGCCAGAGCAGTTGGAGTTTGCCATCTCATTGGTCCCCATGGAGACGGCCCTATGGACTCGGGAGGGATCCTGAGGACTACATCTATGACCTGTATGCTGTGTGCAATCATCATGGCACCATGCAAGGGGGGCACTACACAGGTCTGCAATGCCAGATGCTGCTGTCTGTTCTGACGATTCCTTCACTTGGGTTTTGCTTGTGACAGGGTTACTTTGCTTTAAAACTGTTCTCCTTGCTCACTTCTCTTCTACTAGGTAGTATACCAAATGTGAAGGCAGTTTCCCTCACTTGGATCTCTATCCAAGAGCAAATAAACTAAAATTCTTTCTCCTTTTCCTGAGTTGGATCATCCAGTAGTTATCTGACATGATTCAGGAATGGTGTGCACATATAGATAGCGTTGTCTGCTTTACCAAGGATTAACTCTTTGTTTACCTATCTTACACTCCTAATTTAAAGCTTGACACTTGCTTGAGGTTCTGGGTTCTTCCTTTTACTTGAACTGATGGTGAACCATTGTATCATGTCTTTAAAGTGACTTGGAAGGCTTTTTCTTTTTGTTTTACGGTTAAATATATATATATATATATATTTTTTTTTTTTTAAAGATTTTTATTTATTCATTTATCCCCCCCCTTGCTGCTTGTGCTTGCCAGGTCAGCCAACCACGCCGTGCGGGCGGGCCCGCCCCCACCAGGAGGCCCCGGGAACCGAACCCGGGGCCCCCCACATGGCAAACGGGAGCCCCACTGATTGAGCCACAGCCGCCTCCCGTTAAATATATTTTTAAAAACTTTTTATTTTGAAATAATTTTAAACTTACAAGACAGTTGCGATAATAATACAAAACCCAGAGAACTCCAACATACCCCCTCCCAGATATCCACATTCACCAACTTTTAACATTTTGCCACATTTGCTGTATCATTTATTATCCATCTATCTACCCTTCCATCTGTCTGCCCAACCATCTGTCTTCCGTCTATCTGCTTTCTAAACATTTGAGAGTAGGTTGCTTACATCGTGCTTCTTGGACACTTAATCCTTCCGTGTACATTTCCTAAGAACAAGGGTATTAAATTATGTAACCACCTTAAGTACAGTTAGCAAGTTCAGGAAATTTAGCATTGATATAAAGCTTACAGTCTATAATTCAATTATTTTCAAATGTCCCAGTAATGTCCTTTTGAACATTTTCTTCTCCATTACTAGATCCAGTTGAGGATTGTGTATTGCATTTCATTATCATTGTCTCTTTAGTCTCTTCTCTTTTTTTTTTGAATTGTGGAAAGAGGTATACAACATAAAATTTCCCATCTCATCCACTCCCAAGCATAACAGTGGGATTAATAGGGTGCTACCCTCACCACCATCCATTACCAGAACTTCTCCATCACCCCAAGCAGAGACCCTGTGCCAATTGTGCATTCACTTCCCTATCCTCTCTACCACCCATGGTAACCTGTACTCCTACTTTCTATCTCTCTGAATTTGCATATTGTAGTTATTTCATATAAGTGGAATACAATATCTGTCTCTTTTTGCCTAATTTATTTCACTCAATATAATGTTGTAGTAGTCTGCCAAAGTGGTGCTGATGAAAAGTACCAGAAATGTGATGGTTTTTATAAAGCATATTTACTTGGGGTAAAAGCTTAATGGTTACAAGGCCCTAAAGTAGGGATTCTTAACAAGGGGTCTATGAGCTTGAATTGAAATTCAAAAGAACATTATTCTTGTGGGGACATGTTGGTGCAGGTGTGATATATTTATTAAATAATACACAGTATATTTAATAATAAATAAGCCCACACAGTATAGTGTGGACTTAGTAAGGGGTTGGTGGTTTTCACCTGACTGACAAAGGGGTATGTGGAACAAAAAAGATTAAGAACCCCTGCCCTAAAGAGTCCAACTCAAGGTTGCTTTCTCACCAAAGTCACTTGCCACATGCTGAAGCAAAATGGTTGCTGATCCTTACCTGGTCTCTCCTTCCTGGGCTTCCTCTTCCTTTTAAGGCTCCATGGGCCCAACTTCTTCCCGATCTCAGCTGTAAGATGGCATAGGGTTTGTCTCTCAAGGCTTCCTCTCTCTCAGCTCAAACTATCATCTCTCCCCAGGGCCCCAGGATCAAAAATGACAGAGCTCTATCTCTTCCCACATGTTCTTGAGTGAGTGTCCATTTATATCAGCCCACCAAGGAGGCGGGGACTCAACCTGAGTTACGCCTTATTGAAATAGCCCAATCAGAAACCCTAAATTGATTTTAACAAGCAAAATTAATCAGAAGCCCCTCATTGAATTTAATAGAATCAAAGGATATCACACGCAGAAGAATTGATAAGTTTATAAACATAATCCCTTTCTTTTTGGGATTAATAAATAATCTCAAAATGCCACAGATATCTTCAAGGTTCATCTGTGTTATAGCATATGTCAGAGCTTCATTCTTTTTTATGGCTGTATAGTATCCCATTGTATGTATATACCACATTTTGTTTATCCATTAATCCTTTGGAGGACTTTTGGGTAAAAATAGCTATTCTGGTGAATGTAAAGTGGTATCACATTATGCTTTTGATTTGCTTTTCCCTAGTGGCTAATGATATTGAGCATCTTTTCATTTGTTTATTGGCCATTTGTATATTTTCTTTGTAGAAATAACTATTCAAGTCCTTTGCCCATTTTTAAAATTGGCTTTGTCTTAGTTTGCCACAGGGCTGCCAATGCAAAGTGCCAGAAATAGGTTGGCTTTTATAATGGGAAATTTATTAGTGTATAAGCTTTACAGTTCCAAGTCTGCAAAAATGTCCAAATCAAGATACCATCAGAGGGAAGCGGCTGTGGCTCGATTGGTTGGGCTCCCGTTTACCATGTAGGAGGCCTGGGCTCGATTCCTGGGGCCTCCTGGTAAAGGCAAGCTGGCCCACGTGGTGTGGAGAGCTGATGGCCCACGCAATGTGGTGAGCTGATGGCCCACGTGGTGTGGTGAGCTGATGGCCCACGCGGTGTGGTGAGCTGATGGCCCACGCGGTGTGGTGAGCTGGCACAGCAAGATGATGCAACAAAAGGGAGACAAGCAGACACAGAAAAACACAAAGCAAGTAGACACAGCAAGCACAAGCAGCAAGGGGGGAATAAATAAATAAATCTTTAAATAAAAAAATGAAAAAAAAAAGATACCATCAGAGATGCTTTTTCATGAAATTCAGCTACTGGTGATACTGGCATCCTACCACCTGGCAAGGCAAGATGACAGCTGATCTCTGTGGAGGTCCCTGTCTTCCGCTCAAGGCTCACCCATTGCAGGAGCTCAGCTGTGGGCAATCAGGCATATGGCTTGTCTCTTCAGCCTTGAGCTGCTTCATGGGCTCAGCCTCTTGGCTTTGTGCCTCAGCTTCAGCTGCTAGTGATCCTTGAGTCCTCTCTCTCACGTGGCTGGGTCAAAATGGCAGAGCTCCCTTTTCTGTGTGTTTTCTTTTTCTCTATGTCTCCATTTTATATATAATGCTCCAGTAAGAAGGTGGAGACCCAACCTGAGTCATGCCTCCCTGACTTAGTTCAATCGAAAGTAATCTAATTAAGCGATCTAATCAAGGTCTCTTAACCGAATCTAATGCAAAGGGTCTCACACCCACAGGAATTGAATTAGTTAAAAAAAACATAACCTTTTTGGGATTCACCAAATCAAACTGCCACAGGGTTGTTTGTCTTTTTATTACTGATAAGGTTTAAGTTTACTTTTTTCATTTATAAAAGCAATTTTTTTCATTCTAAAAGTTAATCAAGGGGAGCAGACGTAGCTTAGTGGTTGAGCACCTGCTTCCCATGTATGAGGTCTCAGGTTCAATCCCCGGTACTGCCTGAAAAAAAAAAAAAAATTATATGCTTCTACTTTCTGAATGGGTTGCTGCCTGATTCATGTATTGCTCAGTAAAGCTAAGATCCTTTTAAAAAGTTCTTCATCATATGAAATTTGAAGACGAGAGAGGTAGACAGAAGATGCCATTGGTAGCATCTTAATTTATAGTATTTCCTTCCAGTGCTTTATTTTGTGCTGTTATGATTAAACTTGTATATTCTGTTCAGGTGAACAGTTATTGAACACATCCTATAGAGCTTGCACTGGGCTAGGCATTAGGGATACACAAACAAATAGGTCTCAACCCCCATCCTTGGGGAGTGTAATCTAGCAGGGAAGACCTACATATGACTAAAATGAGAAGTGCAGTAGAATGTAATGCATCTGCAATGGAAATATGAACAGTGGGTATAGTAAGGAGCCAGAGGCAAGAGTGGTCAGAGTGTCTGGGAGGGATAGGGAAAGCTTACTAGGGTTAGTAACCTACTGTCTGCTTTTCAAATAATTTTTAATATTAAAAAAAAAAAATTTAGTTTACATGTTACATAAAAAATATAGGGGATTCCTGAATGCCCCGCTCCCCACACCATCCACATTTACCCTTTAACAACATCCTTCATTAGTGTGGTATATTCATTGCAATTGATGAACACATTTTGGAGCATTGCCACTAAGCATGGATTATAGTTTACATTGTAGTTTACTCTCTCTCCCACTCAATTCTGTAGGCTATCGCAGGATATTTAATGGCCTGTATCTGTCATTGCCATGTCATTCAGGACAATTGCCAAGTCCTGAAAATGCCCCCCGTGTTACACCTGTTTTCCCTCTAGAGAGAACCTCAGAACCTGGAAGCCCTTTCAAGGAGAAAAAGATTTATAAGTTCAAAAGATGTTCTGAATTCATAGAAGCCAAAGTTGGTATTAATTAAAAGTTTAAATATATTTTATTTTGTATTTTGGTGTAAAACCAAATTTAAATTATGGTAATGCTATATACACTATGTCTTGCATATTTTATACTTATACTTTCTTGGGGCCCCTTGTAATATATGTGTTTCTACTTGGATATTTGCTTTTGTGGCATTACTAGTCTTGCCTGTGTTCTTTATACTGAATCATAGAATTATATACTCTTGAACACTTAGAACTGAAAGGGACTTAGAGATCATTTAATTTCACTAATTACCTGGCATCCTTTGTCAGCATCCCTGATTGCTGTTCTTCTACCTTCAGCTTTAGTGCATCTTCCATTTAAAACACTTTGGAAAATATGGACTGGTTTGTTATACAGTTTCTAGCAAGACATTTCTATGAAAAATAGGATGGTGCTAGATTGTAACATATTCATATTTCTCTTTATATAGAACAAAGTTTGGAAAATGCCTGAAACCTCGACTGCCTTAGAGGCAGAGTACAGTATAGTGAAAAGAGTTTGGGTTAGGAGCCAGACACATCCTCCTGGTTCTGTGGCCTTAGATAAAGTGTCCTTCCTCTAACTTGGTTCCCACCTTAGTGGAGCAGAACTGACCATGCCTCCCTTCTTGGGCCTCCTACCCAGAGGCTGCTCAGATTCTCTTGCATTATTTCCCCTTTCTCATGCTAAGGTCATACCACTGCATTTCAGGTTATAAAATGTTTAGAGTCTTAGTTTAGAGAACATTTTAAATGCCCTCAGCATTATTGAATTAAATACATTCCGCTTTTAAGTTTTTCTTTGGAATGCTTATTTTGATATGTTCTTTATTTTATACTAGTTCCAGCTATAATTACATAGTGTGTATATGTGTATACATCCAGCTTGTGCACAGATTCTAGAACAATGCTTCTCAAACTATCTATGAAGAATATTTTTTTCTTTTTAAAAAAGTTTCCAGTCCCTCATGAACTGATACTTTTGTAAAAAATATATGTGTGTGTGTGTGTGTGTGTGTGTATGGTTAAATTATCATGGCAGTATCAGATTGCTATAGAAGTTTCTAAATACCTACTCTGTTTTGGTACTTAACTTTTTTTGGATCAATAATCAATTTGCAGACTGACCACAGTCTCTGTACCACAATTTGAATAGCACTGGTCTAGAAAAGACTTCAGAGAATAGTGTTAGGAAAAAAAGCAAGTAGAATTATTTTGTAAATACATCATTTAGCCATCAGTGAGCTACTGTGCTGCCTTAGTTCCATACTCTGGCTGAAAATAGACCATTCTGAAGAGAAACAGATTGGAAGTAGTATAGAGTTAACTCTGCCACCTTCCCTTAGACGTGTTGCCCCTCATAGAACCGTCCCCACTCAGTACTCCAGAATAGCAGCCACCTCACCGGCTGGGTCATTTATACTTCAAACCTGACACCATTGACCAAAAATTTCTTTTTTAATTCATTTGCTGCTTCTGTTTGCATTTCTCTCTCCTTCTAGTTCTAGTAAGTCCATAGCTGCAAATGAATTCCTTCCCTATAATCATCGCTGCTTTTCTTCTCTTCATATTTGTGGGGGCCTTACTGGTCTAGCCCTTCCTCGCCTGGGTCCTTTTCATCTTTCAAGGTCCCATACTTGCAAAAGTGGTTGTGGCCACCTACTCAAGATAGGTGCCTCTCAGGATCTTACATGCCCTGCCCCTGGGGCCAGACTGAATCTATGTCAGCGTTCAGCTGAATGCTCCAACACTAATTTATTCTAACCCCATTAAATGGGTATTTTTAAGAAGTGTGATGATAATGTACCATTTTGACTCAAGCTTATAACACTTTATATCCTTATACAAGATGACTCAGTTGCATTAACACTAAATTTCTGTCTGTTCTTGCTGGTACTTGAATGCTCTTTATTTCTGTCTCAGGCTTAGAATTTGAACAGGAGATAAGGCTATGTGCGTTCATGAGCCCGTGTGTCCTCGATTTGCCTGGGGACTTCTGTGGGGCTTTGTTAGTGTTAGCCCCCTAAGGGAGACAGAGTAGTGCCTGGGTTTAAGTGCAAACTCAGGGATTAGATAAGTCTGGAATGAACGGGACTTTGCCCTTTACCAGCTGCATGATTTTGAGCAAGCTGTTTCATCATTTTGAGCCATATTAGAACAAATCTCATAGGATTAAATGAGATACTTAGCACACAGTAAGTGCCACACAAATATTTGCTGCCGCTATCACTAATATCTCTTTGTATTACTTTCCATCTCTAACAAACACTAAAATGTTAGAATGTGTTTAAGTCAGGGTTTCTCAATTTTGGCAGGATAGTCCTTTGTTGTGGGGGGCTCTCCTGTGCTTTGTGGGTGTTTAGCAGCATCCCTGGCTTCTACCCTCTAGATGCCAGTAGCACCCTCCCCACTTGTGACAACCAAAAATGTCTCCATTCATTGCCAGATGTTCCCTGGGGGAAAATTGTCCTTTGTTGAGAACCACTGGTATAAATCAAGTAAAATGTGTTTTCTGAGATGAAGTAGAATTTTATCTATTTGGAATAATTTGGAATTTCTCAAAACATCTTGCCTGAGGGAAGCGGCTGTGGCTCAATCAGTAGGGCTCCCGTTTACCATATGGGAGGCCCCGGCTTCGGTTCCTGGGGCCTCCTGGTGAAGGCAAGCCCGCCCGCACGGCGTGGTTAGCTGACCCAGCGAGCACAAGCAGCAAGGGGGGGATAAATGAATAAATAAATAAAATCTTTAAAAAAAAAAAAAAAAAACATCTTCCCTGTGTGTGATGGGGGTTTTGGGGTTTTTTTTTTTTTTTTTTTTTAACTGTTACATGTTACTATATGCAGCCTTAGGAAGTTCTTGAATTAATTATATGAACCAGAGACCTGGTGTCTGTGTGGTTAAAGTGGATTGCAGTATGGGCCACACCTGGTACTGATGGCGGCTCTTTTTGGCAGCATACTGTAAGAACTCTGTGGATGGTCTCTGGTACTGCTTTGATGACAGTGATGTGCAGCAGCTGTCAGAAGACGAGGTCTGCACACAGACAGCATACATCTTGTTCTACCAGAGGCGGACGGCTATACCCTCGTGGTCTGCCAACAGCTCAGTGGCAGGTAAGGCCCACTCTATTCCTGGGCAGCTTTATCTAGAGCAGAAGTCTATCATTAATAGTCCAGAGGACTATCCAGAAAGTCTCATGACTCTGTCAGTCTGATATGATTAATTCTCACATTTGCATTTAATCTGGAAAACAAAATGCTCCCTGTCAAGGCAATGAGGGTGGACATGTGAGAGCAGCTGTGTCCCAGCTCAGACTTCATGTAGAGGTGGAAGTAGAGCATGGCTCCAAGGAAGTTCTCGACAATTACTTGTGGAATAAGTGAACAAATGAGCTAAAAAGCAGCATGGCCTGCTGCTCTCATAGTCGAGAGTCTGGGGGATTTGGAAGTAGAACGGAGACTTGGCTTTATCACTCTTTGGGTTGTCTTGGGGCACATACCATCTGAGTATGGGTGCAATGATAATACGTACCTCATTGGAGTCATTGTATGCATCAGATTAGGTAAATGTATTCCAAAACATTTTAGAAAGTGTAAAGCACCATTTCAGAAAGAGTTCTTTTTTCCAGTAAGAAGATTGGCCTACACTGTTAGGGGAATGATTGGGGCCTATAATGATATGAAATAGCTTGGGTTTAGCCTGATGGGGTTAGCCTGTTGTGTTTAATAAATGCAGGAGCCAATACCCACACACGATATGGATGCACCTACAAATGATGCAAACAAGGGGACACGTGCTCAATGCAGTGGCTGAGTTTGAGTGGATATAACAGAGGACTAGAATGTGATCATGTGTGACCAAGTTAGAGAATATTAACCTCTGCTTCTCTTAGAGCTTGCGAGGGCTAAGTTTGAAGCAGCTGAAAGGAAGCATCACTCAAGCAGAGCCACCCTGTTGATAGAGTCAAGTCCTGCCTAGTGCACCTGACTCTCTCTGTAACTGCTCACTTACTTAACAGAAAGTGGGAACTCCAGTGCTCTTCCGCCTTCCCTCAGTGCTTTCCAGAATCTAAGATGTGCTCAGAAGCCCTCTTGAGGTCTGCTAGAGATAGATATGCAGCTTCAATTTCAAGAGCAGGCTCTGTTGCCCTAATATTACAGAGCATCTGTGGAACAGGCAGAACAGGTTGACATATAGCTGTATAAATTGTGTATGTATGTGATACGTTTATGTATTAATATTGTGAAATTGGTTAACCATAAAACAGGCCAAGATAAAACTATACTTTTGCTGTCCTTTTCTTCTCTCTTTCTGTGTTGGTAAGAAATATTACTGCAACTGTTTAGACCAGTGCCTGGCATGTATGTGCTTAGTAAATATTTGTAGGATGGATGAATGTATGAATGATTGTCTATATTCTATTGTACTGACAACTGTTAAGACTTGAACAGACTTTGGATTATGAAGTAGTCATCCCCATACTTGAGTTTTGCTACTGCAAACATCATGTGTACAGGAACTTGTTCTTCTTGTTTTCGTCTTAGCTGGTGATACCTTAGCAGGCGTGATGTGTAATCTGGGAGTTAAAGCTGACTTTGGTGAGAACATCAGCCTCCCTGCCCCCAGCTCAAGTAGCAGGACACTCGTGAGGTTATGTGAGCACAGCTGGCCATGGTATTCTGGCCTGATCCCTGTGCCTACTTTCTTTTATGCAGGTTCCACAAGTTCATCCCTGTGTGAACACTGGGTGAGCCGGCTCCCAGGGAGCAAGCAAGCCAGCGTGACCTCTGCAGCTTCCTCCAGACGCACCTCCCTGGCCTCGCTGTCGGAGTCCATGGAGATGACCGGAGAAAGGAGTGAAGATGATGGTGGGTGTGGGTTTTGGCAACAGATTTCAAAAATGGCAACTCACGGTCATAGTACAAGACCTCTTATATTTAGGAACTAAGTTCTAAGAAGATTGTGGGAGAATTCAAAAGGAATTATAGAAAGTGGGACTGCTTAGCTGGGTTATAATCATAATAAGTAACATTTTGTAGAAATAGGGTCTTTGCTTTTTCTCCAAGACCTAAGACTTTCTCCTTCCACTTCATATTTTCCACTTTTAAAGTCTAATGTGGAGGCTGGAGCTTTTACCCTGTATAACAATGTATATGTATTTTTTCAAAGTACATTTTAAAATCCTCAGAATAGCTCTGAGGGGTCTCGGAGAGGGTTATATGATTTGCGCAGGGCCCCCTGATGAGAAGTCACAGAGATCCCTAACTCTTTTTGTCCAATATTCTTCTTACCTTCCCACCACACTTGCCCAAAGAGGAATTTGTGGCATGTTCATTTCAGTACAGAAGCACAAACAAAAACTTGTCTCTGCATAGAGGTAGTTTTTCAGATTTCTGAAGATAGTCACAGTATAAAAGCTTGGAAAATCCGCTAAAAATTGAACTCTGATTTTTTTTTTTCCCTCCTTCACTTACCACTCGAGCGGCATTAATAGGCAGACAGACCTTAGTTCTAACGGGGACCCAGGTGGTATGGGAAGGATCAGCCAGCCAAAGGACCGAGAGCTGGAAGGAGGAGAGAGTGAGCTCAGCTTCTATAATGAGGACGGTGACTCATCTTCCAGCAAGTCTCATTCTGCAGCCAACATTTTGATCGCTATAATCTGTTTCTAGTGATGATGGATAATTCTGAGAAAATGAAATGGAGGAAAAATTGCAAGAGGTGGGAAGAAGAATGGTAGACTAGGGGATTTTCATTGTACTCTAGCTTTGCCACCTCTTCTGCTTATTTATTTGTAAAATAAGAATATTGGACAATAATTGCTAAGCTCCTTTCTAGCTCTTGACATTCTATGAAAAAAATGACTAGTGAATCTTTGCTTGTTTGGATAGAAATTATTTTTAAGGCAGCCTTTAAACTTAGAATCACTGTTGTTTTAATAATAAGCCTTGCTCTGGTTTGCCCCCACTATGTTTTTCAACAGCGTTGTTGATGAAATCAATATCCTTTCAAGCATATCATGTAGTGGTGCTCTGTGATACCCATAGAACAGGGCCTATCCCTTAGGATCTTATATACAGAGTTTTATATTTACCACAGTTATAGTATCAAGTGTATATAGAATTTCATTTTGAATATTTTCTTTGAAAGTTTTAAGTCACTTAGGATAGGAATATATTGTGTCCAAGTCTCTTTAGTTCTTTCCACTGATCCACTTTAATAATCTACAATAACAGGCCAACTTACATGTAATAGAGAGTGGGGGTCAAGGGGTTGTGAGTTCTGACTTCAGTTCTGTCTCTAACTATTTATACAATCTTGGGCAAGACACTTCACTTCTATGAGCCCCAAACAGATGAAGCAGCTGGATCAGTAGCTCACATTTATTGAGCATTTGTGGAGTGCCAAGTGTCCTGCTGGGCACAGGACTGCTACAATTTTATTTATTTCTCACAGTAGCTCTGTGAGTTAGACTGGCGTCAGTAAACTATAGACCACAGGCAGATCTGGTGTGCTTTCTTTTTTGTGTAAATCAAGTTTGATTGGATCATAGCCATGCTCATTTGTTTATGTGTCATCTATGGCTGCTTTTGTGCTTTGATAGCAGAGTCGAGTAGTTGGCCTACAAATCCTAAAGTATTTACTGTCTGGGTCTTTACAGGGAAAATTTGCTGATGGCTGATTTAGAGCAAGAAGGTAAGGTAAAGGGACTAGCTTGCCAACCTCTGAGTTAGACCATCCCTGTTTTATAGATGAAGGAACTGAGGCTCAGAAAAGTTATGGTCAAATGGCTGGTCCACGACAGAACTGTGACTCGATCCCAGGCATGTTGACTCCAAAGGTCACGCTTCTCCCATTCTATGAGGCTTGTCTTCAGTATCTTAAGTGTAAAAAGAACTTTTTTGTTGGTTTGACTTAATGGTGTTCTCTTTGCTGTGTTCAGGAGGCTTCTCAACACGACCATTCGTGAGAAGTGTCCAACGTCAAAGCTTGTCATCCAGATCGTCTGTCACCAGCCCCTTGGCTGTCAACGAAAATTGCATTAGACCTTCTTGGTCCCTCTCTGCTAAGCTGCAGATGCGCTCCAATTCTCCTTCCCGATTCTCAGGGGACTCTCCAATTCACACGTCTGCCTCCACCTTGGAGAAGATTGGGGAGGCGGTGGATGACAAGGTCTCCATCTCGTGCTTTGGTAGCTTGAGGAACCTTTCTAGCAGTTACCAGGAACCAAGCGATAGTCACAGTCGTCATGAGCACAAGACTGTGCGTCGAGCCCCTCTTGCTGTCATGGAAGGGGTGTTCAGAGACGAATCAGACACTCGCAAATTGAAGTCCAGTCTTGCAGACATACAGAACAAAAACTCAGCACAAGGGGATCGCTTGCCCCCCATTTCTGATCCATTTGATAACAATAACCAGATTGCTTATGTGGATCAGAGTGATTCTGTAGACAGCTCTCCAGTCAAAGAGGTGAAACCTCCAAGCCTCTCAGGCTCACTTGCAAAGAAACCAGAGAGCACAACCAAGAGATCTCCCAGCTCCAAAGGCACTTCTGAGCCAGATAAAAGCTTGCGGAAGGGGAGACCAGTCTTGGCAAGCCAGGAATCATCTCTTTCAAGTACATCCCCTTCTTCTCCTGTTTCTGTCAAAGTTTCTATAAAGCCCTCCCGCTCCCGAAATAAAGCAGACTCTTCTTCCAGGGCCAGTAGACGTCATTCATCCCCTGCCCCTGCCCAACCCAAAAAGGAGTCATCACCTAAATCCCAGGACCTTACGTCTTCTCCTTCACCACAGAAGCAGAAGCCCACTTCTTCCCTCGCTTATACTACTTCCTCCACATCTGCCAAAAAAGCCCCGGGGACCACGAGGGGGCCCTTTCCTCCCGGGAAGAGCAGGACTTCGGACAGAAGCCTAAGTAGGGAAGGCTCCAGACAAAGCCTGGGTTCCGACAGAACCAGTATCACCTCCGTCTCCAAACCCAACTCCCCTCGGGTGGGTCAGGCCAGAGTTGGGGAGAGCAGAGGAGATGGAAAGCATGTTAGGAGCTCTTCCATGGCCAGTCTGCGGTCCCCCAGCACGAGCATGAAGTCTGGTCTGAAGAGGGACAGCAAGTCTGAGGACAAGGGACTGTCCTTCTTCAAGTCAGCCTTGAGACAGAAAGAAACCCGGCGGTCAACAGATCTTGGCAAGACAACTTTGCTCTCCAAAAAGGCAGGCGGCGGTTCTGTAAAGTTGGTCTGTAAAGGTGCAGTGGATGATAAGTCAGAGAAAGGCCACCAGCCTCCAGGTTCCCAGCAGCCAAATGCAAATGCAGTTGGGAAAGAGCAGCTTATCTCCAAGGATCCTGCTTCTGCTAAATATTCCCTTCTGTCCGCTCATAGATCCAAGTCATCCCAGCTAGATTCTGGAGTTCCCTCATCCGGTGGCAGGCAGTCTGCTGAGAAATCCTCAAAAAAGTTATCTTCTAGCATGCAAACTTCTGCACGGCCTTCTCAAAAACCTCAGTGATATTTCTGCAATCCAAGTGATTTATCTGTAAAGATGTTTATTTATTTAGAATCCCTCCCCTCTCACCAAAGCCCTCTATGCTTTTGTTTTGTATTTTTTGGGTCATGTGCCTGATGTGTGCACACGCACGTGCGTGTGTGTATATGTGTGTGTGTGTGTGTGAGGAGAATTCAATTGCAAATTGTTAAAAAGTGTCGCCTTATTCTGCCATTGAACCAAATAACAGCCATAGGCAAAGTATTGATACCAAGCTAACTGGAATAATTATAGAGGATACCCTGGACAGTCCCTTTAACAACTGTACATATTTCTTTCTAGCGAACTAATGACTTTCATCGGACCTCTAGGGTTTTGAAACCTGTGAACCAGTCAAGCTATCATTAGTGTGGTCTGTAGAAGGATGAATTATTTGATTTGGGTTTCATCTGAGCAGGATTTGTCCTCATTGTGGATTGTCTTGTGGTACCGGGAGCTCTAAAAACTGTGACGTTAACATTGAAACCATGGAAAACTGTTGCTTTCTGCACTTTTGCCCCATCTACCAGTCTTTGTAAAGGGCAATATTTTAACACTAATGTTTCTCAGGTATATACTCAGCTAGTCTAGGATGGATGTGCATCAATGAACAGATTAAAGAGGAAGGTGACATGACGTATGGGTGACTGTCATTTCTACTACTGCCACAGATAGACGATTTTAGAGGTAGGAATGAAGTGTTTACGTAGCTTCATGTCTGCAAAGATGTGTGTGCCATATGCTGTCTTGACATTCAGGAGGTGTCTAAGAGGTGGCAAATTGGATAGCCAGAAAGCCAGTCACTAGTGGTTAAATTTTTTTCTCTTCTAAATTTGCTAGCTAAAGCCATTGGGGTTTTGAAATGTAGTTGAGTAATTAACATCTTTGAAAGATTCCTGGAAAAAAAATGGATTCCAAACTGGATGCATGCATCTGTGTACCATTTTCCTTTTCTGGTATTCCTTTTACATGTTAAGAGTTGAAAGCTCCATGCTCCCCTGTGTTTGCATGCTTATGTTTCCTTCTCTTACACCTTGAAGAAGAAAGAAGTTGCCTAATGCTTAAGTCAGTGATGGTATGTTGAAGCAATTTGCAACAAAGTATTACATGTCCACCTCTGAGTCTGCCTGTTGGGTCTTAGGACTGTTTCTAGTAACTCATTTCTTCTTTGTAGTTCATTTATTTCTTCTTTGTGCTGAAGATACAGTCTCTTATCCAGAACTCACAAGCAGAATTGGAGTACTTCCATCTCTGGCAGCATCAGTACATATCGTATATCTTATTTAGAAAAAAAGTGTACCTCATAAAAATTTCACACATAAAAAAGATACATAGTTTTTCAAGCCTTTTGGTGGTATCCTGATAATGGTTTCCTGGTCAGTTTTTAGGTGTTCTGTTGTTGTTGTTTTGGGTTTTTTTTAATCTTAAGAGAGTCAGGGCTCTGATTCTCCTTGAATAGCACTTGTCCTTTTGCCAAGAAACACAGCAGGCTAAGCCTGTGTGCGTTCAGATGTTCGAGTTTTTGTGTTTTGTTTGTTTTTTCCAGTAGACTCTTCAACTTCTTCCTGAACTCTTGGTGTACAGATCCATTTATAATTTTCCTTTTCAGTATTGCTGTGGATGAAGTAACTAGAACATATCTACATGCATAGCTGTGAATTCTGCACTGCCTTTTTTTTTTATTATTTTTTTTATTCCATAGACACTTCTTGGGAAATACTCCCTGTTGGTGACTTTATTTTGCTGCTGATTAGAGCATTATGTTAAGGGTAGTGGAATTTCAGACCCTTGCAAGATTTAAGAATATTCAAACTTGTGAAAGTTACTGTAGTGCTTGAGATAGTTTGTTTAACATGAGCCTTTTTGCCCATTGCACTCTGTCCTTACTCACCACATCACTGGGTTTCCTCGTGTTATTGTGCAGACTTCTGTGCCATCCCAAAGCAGCACGGCTCTCCTCTGCTGCGGTGTGGCTCCAACAGCACATTGGCAGCCTGATCCATGTTTAGCCCCTACTAGTTTTCCTGTGTCACTTTTATTTCCGGAAAAAGATGTACCACATACAGGGATTGTCAATATCAGGAATTGAATGTTTGTCTAATTTGAACCTCTCATCTTTCTATCGGTAGATCTCATTTGAAATCTCACATCTGAGTCTCTGAAGCAGCCTTAAAATTATAGTTTGATTATACAAAGGGTTTTAATAATACATTTTTTTGCTATAATAGTTAAGCATTGATAGAAACTAATTTAATTTTCACAGTGGTAAATATTAATTTTTATTCTCATTCTCTAGGAATAGATTTTTTTCCATTATGTCTAGTGTATTAAAAAAAAAGAATCTCCACAAACCCATTTGATTTTCCATGAGATCTCAGAAATAAAATTTCAGTATCTATTAACTGTCTGTGGAATTAGTCCTTGTGTCAGATTTAATTAAATAGAAAAAAAATCAAGAATTATTACAGCATTGTTTAGGCATCTTTAAGTTATTATATTTCTGTGACTGATAAACAATTAACATTTCATTATTCCTAACTGCAAGGTACAGCTTTCAGCCACAGAAAAGGAGATGCTCTTTCTGATGTGAAATGTCTTTTGGGAATATTGTTGCTTGGTTCAGTTCACTTCCTTGGTGTATGGATTAGGGGTTAGGTGCTTGTGTTTTATTGTTGTTATTTTCCCAGTGATACTTGGCACAGCAAGCAGGTATGTGTTGTGTTTGGGGGTTAAAAAAATCATCTGCTAATAAGGATGATAGTCCTGCATTTATGGTTGACATCCAGGTGGGCCTGGTTAAAGCAATTATTTCCTGGTGGGCACAAACTAATCACCAATAGTAATGTTGTATCTAGTAATTTTATTTGCTTTAATTTTTTTTTTTATTCTTAATTTCTCTTCTTATAGACATGCAGAGTGCACTGAGGCTATATCATTCCTTAAGACAGCCGTACATCTTGCCTTTGTCCTTATATAAGGTGGAAGGAAGCACAGAGAAACCATTAAGCTCACATCATCTTAGACCATCTTCCACCCCTTTTGTATTTTCTGATCCTAAAAGCAGCCTGACTGAAAGTAAGTAATAATATGCTGGACCAATAGTATTTGTGCTATATCATAAAATATTGCAGTTATTTCTGAGGCTGCCTTAAACACTTCTTTGATCGTTCTTTCATCATTTATTCATTCCGCAAACATTTATTGAGGGCCTACTTTGCTTATAAAGGTGAGCTGAAAGCTTCAGGAATTTGCTATAACTGAGGAGCACTGGGAACACAACTTATTTACCAGGGAACACCGATGATGTCCTAAGTGGAATGACAGTCCTGAACAAAATGATCAAAGAGATTCTGGTGAATTAGCTAAGGCTTGTGGTCTTTTTGAGCAAGTCTGTTTTTTGTCCTGGAAATCAAAAGTATCCATCTTCACCTTTGGACACATTTTACTCTTACATTTACTTTTTCAGACTGAGCTATCTGTACTACTTAGGGATTGAAAATCCATTACGCAATCACTTTATTTTGGAATTTGGACATCCAAGTTTGTATGAAATGAAAGTGGGGGTATTTAGGGGTGGGGATGGGGATAGAATTGTCAACCCTCTAAAATAACTATCATGAAAAAAAAAAAAGGAACAGTATGTAAAGGCAGCAGTAGCGGCAGCCTTTAGGAAAAAGGGAGCAGAGAAGAGCTGTGAGCAAAGCTCATTTATTTCAAATAGATGTGTTTTCAAAAGTGGATTGATATCTGATGTTACTTTTCATTATAAGAAATTACCGAACAGTTGAAGTTAATTGATTCCTATGTAGGTTGTTATAATTATTGGATACAAAGATAACTGTTTCTGGGTTGGATTTTTGAGATAGGATGCAAATTGTAAGCACAGTTTCAATAAAACACACTCTGTGAGGCACATTGAACTTTGTGTTATTTGGAATTGAGAAGGACAAAATTTGCTGACAAACCAGTGCCTATATCTTAAACATAAACACAAAAAGTAGCCGTTAGTCTGCGGCTGGCTTTGCCTTTTTAATTTCATAAAGGATAGATTGTTGCTAAATTTGATGACATGTTTTACAAGGAAATGCAATGATTTCATTTAAATGACTATTAAGTGTCTCCCATTGCCCTTTGACCAACTCTCAAAGTGTTTGTTTTTGCAGCTGCATTTTGAGCATGACCAATCATTTTTTGCCCAGGTATTGAAACCAATTTTGCATGGCCTCCATCTAATACAGAAAGCATGTTCTTACTACCTATGCAAGCAACTAATAAAAAATACAGACTGCACTAAATGTAAGACTTTTTTTTTTTTTTTTTTTTTTTTTAAGGCAACTCTTAGATTATGGAGCTCTATTTTTGAATTTATAATTTTTTAAACGTGGCTTCAGCATCAATATAGAAGAGCATGAATGTGATATCTCAGTTTGCTTTGCACATACTGTTTCTCTTTGTTGTGTTTGTTTCTTATCATTGGCAAGATTGTGTGTAAAATATTTTGCAAGCAGGAGTAGAATTGGATATGTTGAACACAAACTTGTTTCTATACTGTATTTAGCCTGAAGCCTTTCTAAAGTATTTTTGTTCTAAAAATAACCTGCCATTTTCTATAGATTTTAATTTTTTATATCTTCTAGGGTTCTATCGTGGTCACAAGGAAAGAATGTGGCTTTTAACCGTGCTAACAATTTTAAAATGCTTTTGTAGAGTTAGAGCTGTGTCGGAAAGCTTTGGAGCTTCCCAGCCACTGGTTACAAGAAAACTAAGCCCATGGAATTTATTGTAGTGTACAGTGAATTAGATTCTAGACTCGTATCCCATTCATTGAAAACCAGTGTTTCATAATTTGGGGAAGAAGGGTCATCCACAGCCGACTTGGGAGGCTTTTTCAAGTCTCACATACTTAACTCTCCCCAATATTCTGATGAGCCTCTTCTGAATGACTTGTCTGAGATTCTGAACTCCAATGTTCACTAGAATTATCTAGGGAACTTTTAAAAATACAGTGCCTGGGCCCCATTCCCAGTGATTGATCTAATTAACTTAGGGATAAGGCCCAGGAATGACTGTATATTTTAAATTCCTAGGTGTTTCTAATTTGCAATCAGAATGAGAACCACTGTGATATGCCATCCTTTTGCTGAGCAATATGGCAAGAATCACTGCCATGTGAAATACTCCTGAGTGTGTCAGGTTCCTCAGTTGTGTTAGACAGGAAAGAAGAAATAGATAGAGAACCACTGATAACCTCCTGTTTGAAATGGGGTGAAGGGGGTGTCTTTCCTATTCAAGGCCCGATTTGGAGGCTTGGAGCATTTTATGGATAGCCCAGCACTTGCCAGTCTGGTGGGAATTTGTGGTTTTAATTTCCTGGGACAGGTAGAGTGCCCCATGAGGTTTGTGTTCTTCTCCAGAGCCTCTTTCCTGGAGTCCACAGCTGGGCTGAGACCCATGGGGGAGAAGGAAAGTCACTCTGAGTTAGAAAATGCCAGAGAATAAAATAGAAAACATTTTTAGCCTTGGAAAACCTGTCTCTGCTTTTGATAGGAGAATGATTGCCTTTTTTGTAGTAATTATAATAGCATCCCTCAGGCTGCCACTGAACTTCCTGTTTAGTACATCCTCTACTATAGTTCTTACTTATCCAGAAAGTAGTTTCAGGAATTATTTTTAGTTAAAACTGAGTGTGAAGAGTTTTATTTGGGGTCTTTTTTTTTTTCTTTTTCCTTCTTCGTTACTCTTATTGCTGGGTTTTCATGTAATTTTTAAAAAATCAAATAATACTCATCCAAAAATTTGTCAGTGTGTGTTACCTATGGAGGCAAATGAAATTTGGTTTTAATCTCTGGTGAAATGAATGCACTACAACATCTTCAAAATAATCTGCTGTGCTTCTCAGGTGGTTTTATCCTGTTGAGCATTATGCTTCCTAGAAAAAAAAGAAAATAACACAATTCACCTGGTGTTTTCAACAGTTAAAGGAATAAAGATATAAAAAAAACCCTAAGTTGGAAATGCTCCTTTAGAAAGGCCACCCAGAGTAGTGATACCTGTTGTAATTGTGAAAATGCAATATGAAATTTTCCTAGGTGCTATTCTAAAATAGTGTGGTGTCATTATACCAAATGGGAAGGCAGTTTCAGTATTTATGAAGTTGAAGTTCTCTGTGTAGGCCTTTCAAATATGTATTTATATTCCCCATAGATTTGCTTACCAACTGTGCCTCTCACCACTGGTTAAAACTGAATTCAAGCCCCATTACAAAAGTTGTTTCTTGATCGAATTCTTCAGTTTTTACACTGGAATTTCTATAGTTGTCATAAAAGCTGCATGTCATATCACTGTACACAAAATGCTTTGCTGTTCATGCACCATTGATAGAGATATCTGTAGAATTTTCTTCTTTAGTTGTACAGTCAGATGGAAGGCAGAATGTCTTTCCTTGAGGCTGGAAGAAAAGTGTATCATACATTTTAAATTATTTTAGAACAAATGCATGAGATGTGTCACTGACGTCTGTTATTTATTTGTATGTTTTGTTACTCAAGGTGTATGCACTTTTAATAAGCAGAATTTATATTTTTATGTTTAAAACGTTTATTTCTGAAACAGCAGTTGATTAAATAGTATATAGTTGGAATTAAGAGAAAAGTGGAAAATGTAACAAAATATAATAAATTTATTACATGATGACCTCTTCAAGCCATATTCTTTTCTCCTTGTCAAACAAGATCTTTTTGGTGTTGACTAATATTATATTCATACTGCATTATCTATACAAAGTGCTTTCAAATCTCATTGTTAAGTGAAAAAGCAAATTACAAAAGGATACGTTTTCTATATATAAGATTTTATAACAAAATACCACATCCATACTTATTTAATTTTCACAATCCGGGCTTATATTCCCATTTTCCCCATGAGAGAGCAGAGGCGCTTTATCCTGGGCCATGGAACTGAATGAGAACTCATATTCTGACTCAACTCCAACGCGTCTTCCACATTTCACATGGTTTCCCTCTTTTACCAAACTTTTATAGTGGGAGGAAATAATAGTCTAAAAGGAACCTTTGTTTTCTTACCACCTTACCCCCTGCTGATGCTTAGTAACTGTTTTTAACCACCGTGTTCTGAGAAAACTTTTCCAGCAGTCTTTCGCACCCTCAGCATATGACAGACTCCTTAGTGAAGATGTCACATCACTTAGGGCCACTTGGGGGCACCAAAGAACTCTGCCATTATCCAGTGTTACTTTATTATTTTTTTTTTTATCAATATTTTATTTTTTTAAAGATTTATTTATTTACTTTTATCCATTTTTAAACCACTTCCCCCCCATTTTTGCTGTTTTTGTGTCCATTCACTGGACAATTCTCTGTTTCCTGCCCTCTCTTCTCATCCTTCTCCTGTCTTCACCGGGATTCAATCCTGGGAAATTCCAATGTGGGAAAGAGGCATCCTACCGCCTATGCCACCTTAGTTTCTGGTTTTTCGGCACGTCTCATCTTGGCTCTCCCTTGTGTCACTCTCCTGTTATATCATCATCTTGCTGCATGGCTTGGCAGAGCCTGATGGTGCTGGGAGGGCTCACCCGCTTGCGGGGTCTGACAGCGCACCCGCACACAGGGCCTGGAGGCCTGCGTGCCTTCTATATTTTTCTTGTTTTGATTTTTACTGGGAGGTCCTGGGGACCGAACCCAGGTCCCTCCATATGGGAGACGGATGCCCAACCACCTGAGCCACATCCGCCCCCCTGCTGTATCTCTTAAAGTTGACCAAAGATACCTAGAGTTACAGTCATTTCCCATACACGGTGGTCATATAATAAATCAGGCTTGGTTTATCACCAGCATTCTAAAAACATTTCTCTAGGTCTGGGGACAGGTTTCTAATATAGCTAATGTTTAGCCTGCCCTGATTATTGCAAAATCAGGACAGTGAAAATATTCGCACAGTGTTACTTTAAAAGACGGGTGTTTGTGTTCTTAGCCACTCTTCTCTGAGTGGAAATGCTTATTCAGTGTGAGTTGAGGACAGTGTCAGTGAGCAGGGGTTTCAGTGTGCAAGAATTTTTTTCCCAGAAACTGTTGAATATAGATCATAGAGCAACCTTGTTTTCCTAAAGCACAGCCTTATGGTTTAGGGTTGGGGCAGGGATACTGTATTCCTAGCCAAGGACCAGTGTGAACCACATACCATAAAATCCAAGGTACAGCGCTTAAAAACCTAATTTAAAATGGTTAAGATTTTGTTCTCGGTTCTATTCAAAAAAGAGTTTACACGTGTAGTACACTGATTATACAAAAGCTTCATTATGCTTGGAAGTGTCCATGTGTCATAAAATGCATAAATTTGATAATTATACAACTATTTAAGGATCTTTTGTCTGTGTCCTTAGCATTTGGGAGATTGTTTTCAAATATTGAATGGTCAACATTTCTCTGAACACTTTTCCCTTCCTGGAGAATGCAATGGCTCCAGTTGTAGGAATTCAGGGATGGGGCTGTCAGATACATCTCTCCTCTCAAAGAGTGGACGTTGGGATTGTGCAGTGTGGACTGAGGATGGAAGGGGCCAGGCTCCAGGTTCCAAACCTATAAAAGGATGTGATGGATAAGGTGCCACTTTACTATCTCACTCAAAATTGAAGTCCAAGTTCTTCATTTAGCAGTGCTTCCTGAGTGCCTAAATGCCGGGGATATCAGAGGATATCTAGTCAGGTGGTCAAGTTGGTTTATAAATAAACGAACAGTTCACTGAGTGCTGCCATTTACTCCTTGCCCTCCCCTCAACTCATTGGCCTCATTCCCGCTCCACTTCCATTGTACTTCCAGTTCTGCCTAGAATGCTTTTCTCTGAGAATCACACATGGCTCATTTCTTCACCTCCTTCATACCTTCACTCAAGTGTCACCTTCTCAGCAAGGCCTTCCCTAAGCATCCTTTTAAAACATTGCAACCTGCCTCACACCCTCTCCCCCTTGCCTCCTTTATTTTGCTTCATGAGAATTGTCCCAACTCAGACAGTGTATCTTTTATTTATTTTGTTTGTGGTCTGTGTCCCCCTGCTAGAGTGTGTGCTCACAGGAGAGTAGGGCTTTTTGCCTGTTCTGTTCACTGCTGTCTTTCCAGCACCCAGGAGGGTGTCAGGCACATAGCAATTACTTAATAAAGGGATACTTTACTAACCAAGTTAACGGATTTACTTGGGCAATCTGAGTCTGCCTGCCCACCTAGAAGATGGAGAATGATAGTACTTGCATTGCAAAGTTGTGAAGGTTAAATGGAAATGGTGTATATAAAGTATTCAGCACAGTTCCTGGCAGAGAAAGTGTGCAGTAATTGGTGCCCTTAATGACAATAGTGAAGGGGAGGAAGGGCTGGCCCTCATGAGAGCTTTACTGAAGAGGGGATCTTGGAGCATAACACGCATTCCAGGCTGGAGGAACTGCTTGCACTTCCTGAAACCCCAGGAGTCCAATCTTCCTGGAATGAAGGGAAGGAAGTCAGGAAGCAGTGGATGAAATTAGGGGATGGGGAAAGCCAGGCATCTTCTAGAAGGACCTTTTATGATCTACGTTTGTCCTGAAGAAAACGAGAATCTAAGAAGTTTTAATTTAGGAAAGAGATGAGATCTAGTGTGTGTCTTCGCATGGTCACCATTGAGGCAGTGTGGTTCCAGAGAGCCAGGGTTAGGAGCTTACTGCAGGAATCTGGGTGCAGTTTGTGGAAGGGCTGAGCTAAAGGAGTGCTGGGTGGACAGAGAGGAGGGGAACACTTGGAGAGACAATATACTCAGGCACAGAGGCAGAGTGCTAGGTTTGACTTGATGCCATGACTTTTTGGCTGGACAATCTTGAGGTTATTTAACTTTTCTATGCCTCCTCGAATTCTTCACCAGTAAAATGTGGATAGTAATATCTACATGAACGTTATGAGACTTAATTGGGGTACTTAGTTTATTTACATTTAATAGAAGTACTGAGGCATTTGGTTTGTATCTACTATCTTACTGTTTTCTTTTCTATTTGTCCCACCTGTGTTGGTTTCATTTTCTCTTCTCTCTTATTTTTTAGATCAATCAAGTATTTTTAAACTCCAATTTTCACCTTTATTAGCTAGTTTGTTATTCATTCTTACTCTTCTTTTAGTGGTTATCCTTGTGATTTCAACATGCATTCTTGACTTATACAGTGTAATAAAAATTAATGATTTTTACCCCTTCAGGGCCTGAAAACCCTTTAGTTCCATTAAGCCCCTTACACCATTTGCTATTGTCATAGATTCTAATTGTATGTCTATTTAACCTCATTGTTGTTGTTTTAATTTTAAACTTTTAATTTTGAAATACTTTCAAACTTACAGGACAGAACTTTTGTTACAAAAGTAATACAAACCACCTACAGAGAATTCAAATATACCCCTATACCCCCAGATACCCAGATCCACCAGTTTTAACATTTTACCACATATCTGTGTCATTCTATCTATCCATCAATTTATCTTTCTGTTTGTATGTCTGTCTATCAATCCATTTTCTGGACACTTGAGTGTAGGTAGTATATACCATGCTCCTTGAACACTTAATACTGCTGTGTACATTTCATAACAACAAGGATATTCACTTATATATTCACCTTAAGGGCAATTACCAAGTTCAAGAACTTTAACATAGATATAAAGCTAATATTCTATATTCTAATTTTTCATGTGTCCCAATATTTTCCTTTGGATCCTGCTCCCTTGTTAGATCCCATCCAGTATCATATATTGCCTTTAATTGTTATCTCTTCATTTGCTTTTTAAAAAAAATTGTGGGAACATATATATACAACATAAACTTTCCCATCTCACCCACTCCTGTGTATACCATTCAGTGGCATTAATCACATTCACCATGTTGTGGTACCCTCACCGTGTTTCATGACTAAAATTTCCCATCTCTTCAAACAGAGTCCTATACCCATTTTGCATTAATTTCCCATTCCCGCTGCTGCCTGCCTCTGGCAACTTGTACCCAGTCACTATGAGTACTTGTATTTCTATCTCCATGAGCTTGCATATTCTCCAATATTTTCATTAGCCTGTACTAATGGTGCATTCTCTTAGTTTTTATTTGATTGGAAATGTCTTTATTTTGCCTTCAGTTTTGAAGGGTATTTTCACTGGGAATAGAATTCTTAGTTGGTAGTTTCATTCATTATTATTCCATGGTCGCCTTGCTTTCATTGTTTTTATTGAGAAGTCAGCTATTACTCTCATTGTTGTTCCCTTGAAGATAACATTTTTTTTCTGTTTTTCTTCCTGAATTCTTTGAGGATGTTTTTCTTTGATTTTCATCAGTTTTATTATGTTGAGCATAGGTGTGGGTTTTTCATTCGTTTGGAGGTAGGGTTTTTTTGCCTGTACCTCCTGAATCAGACTTGAAGACTCCTCAGCCATTATCTCTTTAAATGTTGTATTTTGATCCACTTTTCTATCCTCTTCTAGGATACCAACTTCATATATTTTAGAACTTTTTACCACGTCTCAAATGTCTCTTGCTTTTTGTGTTTTTCACCCTTTTTGATCTTCATACTTCAGTCTGGGTATTTTCTACTGAATTAATCCTCTTTTCAGCTATATCTATCTATGTCTATCAGATAAAATCAAGACACCCATTTAAATTTGAATTTCAGATACAGTGTGTAGCAGTTTGGTATTATTTATGAATTCCAAAAAGAGACATTAATTATATTTGTAAACTGGTCTGTTCCTCTGGACATGATACCCCTTTGAATGTATTATTCAGAGGTTTCACTTTTACTTTATTAAATCAAGATTAGGGCTTTGATTCGACCACGTCATTAGGGTGTGCAGCGTTGAGTTCCCATCCCCTTGGTGGGCTGATAAAACAGACTCTCACATGGAAGCAGACACACAGAGAAGAACACAGAGGAATAGAGACAGCTCATTAGACATGGCAGAGGCCCAGGAAAGATAGATGAGCCTGGTAGTCTATAGCTGACCTTGTGAAGAGAACAGAGCCTGGAAAGAAAGGAACCTTAGGGAGAGAGATGAGCCTTATGCCAGCCTACAGCTGAGGTCAGAAGCAGCTGGGACCACGGAGCCTTAAGAGGAAGAAGGAAGGCTGAACCCTTGAAGACATTGCCTGCCATCTTGTGTCAACATGTGGCCAATGACAGAGGGTGAGAAAGTACCTCTTATGGTATCTTGAGTTGGACTCTTTAGGACCTTATGCCTGTAAGCTTCTACCCCAAATAAATATCCTTTATAAAAGCCATCAGAGTTCTGGTACTTTGCATCAGCACCCCTTTGACTGACTAATACACAGTGAATAATTTTTTAGAATAGGTATGTTCAGGAATAGGGCAGTTTTATACTAAAAATATTGTTAGTTGTTCCGAAATTCAAACTTAACTGGGTGTCTTGTATTTTCAGTTGCTAAATCTTGCAATCTTAGTGATGTCAAATCTATTAAATTGTTTCAACTTTGTTCTTAATTTTAGTTATTGTGTTTTTCAGTTCTAGAATTTCCATGGGATTCTTTAGAGATCCTAGGTCTCTGGTGAAATGCTCCATTTTGTCAAATCAATTAGTTATTTAAAGCCTGTATCTTATTACCCCAGGATCTGTTCACCTGTGCGTCTCTTTCTATTATCCAATTATTTTCTTTTGGTTCTACTTCTTGGTATGCTTTTTGACTGAATGTTGGGAAGTGTATGGGAAAACTTGCACAGAATCTGAATGATTACTTCCTCTAGAGAGGACTCACCCTATTGGTAGGCTGCCAAGGACTGATCAAGGGACTGAGCTAGGTTGTAGTTTACAAGGCTTGGTATACCTTTGGTTCATCCCACATGAGGTTAGCCATTCATTCCATCATTCATGTAACAAGTATTTGTAGAGCACCAGCTAGGTGCCAAGCACTGGTCTGGAGCTTGGGGTACATCAGTAAATAAGACAGAAAAAAAAAATCCCTTCTCTAGTAGTTTACATTCCAGTGGGAAGAGACCACCTTTTAGTTTCTTAAACACAGGGCCTTTGGCATTTGCTGTTGTCTCTGCCAGGAATGGTTTTCCCCAAGAAGCTCATATGGAAAATTCTTTGTCATCACTCAGATCTCATTTCAAATGGGGCCTCAGAAGGTCCTCCTTGGATCACCATATTGAATGTTGTCCTTCCACTCTTCATTCTTTATCCCATTCTTTATTTCAATTTTATGCATATTCAAGCTGAAGCTCAGAGAGAGTAAATAGCTTACTTATAAATACTGCATTTGAACCTAGGCCTATTTGATTTCAAAGCTCGTGGGATTTTTCCCCCACCTTATTGCTCTGTTGCCTTACACTACTTTAAACAGGGTAATTTAATAATTAACATATATAACTGCATTTCGTAAGGAAAATCCTGGATTGTACAAAATCTTCTTTGTAATCCCTGAGTAATTTTTACTACAACAAATCCAGAAAGTGAAGAAATCCCTACTTTTTGGTAACAGAATTTGGGAGAGCCTCCTTGGATAGATTGTATAAACACTTAAAATGTTTAATATGTACAGAAAAGTTGCAAAAATATTCCTAGCTTCCCCTAATCTTAGCATCTTGCATAGCCATAGTACAGTTATCAAAATCAGAAATTAACATTAATACAATAGTATTAACTAAACTACAGCCTTTATATGGGATTCCCTAATTTTTGCACTAATGTCTTTTCTGTTCGAGAATCCAATCCAGGATCCCATATTACATCTTGTTGTCATATCTCCTTAGACCCTTCCAACCTGTGACAGTTTCTCAGTCTTTCCTTGTCTTTCATGACCTTGACATTTTTGAAGAACACTGCCTACTAAGTTATTTTATAGAATGTCCTTCAATTAGAGTTTGTCTCATGTTTTCTCATGCTTAGATTGAGGTTATGCATTTTTTGGCAAGAACACCATGGAAGGGATGCACCCTTCTCAGTGCATCCTATCACGGGGTTTGTGACATTGATATGTTTTATTATTGGTGATGTTAACCTTGATCCCTTGGTTAAGGTAGTGCTTGCTGGGTTTCTCCACTGTAAAGTTGCTACTTTTCCTTTTGCAATTCCTTTTGCAGTATCTTGAGAGAGATCCTTTTAGACTATACAAATATCCTGTTTCTTTTCAAACTTTGGCCCACTAATTTTAGCATCCATCAGTAGATCTTGTGTGCAACAATTTTATCACTGTGGTATTCTAATGGTGAAAGGAAGCACCCTTAACAAGTTCAGAGCTAGGTCAGTTGCAGGGTTTAGCTTGGTGCATTATCAGTGTCGTCAGGGACCCAGGCTCTTTTTACTCTTCTGCTCTGCCATTCTCAGCATGTTAGCCTTCATCCTCGGAGTGGTCTTCCAGCAGCTGCCACTATTCTCCAAACATCAACATCCAGCTGAAGAAGGCAGGGCCTTCCTCAAAAGGTCTCTTGACCAGAGAGGAAGATACTTCTCAGAACGACCCCTGCTCTTTGAAAATCTTCCCTCAGATCCCATTGGCCAGGAGTGGATTACCTGCCTCTGACCTAATTGCAAGGAAGGTGGGGGGTGGCATTTTCGACCAGTTTTGGGGGTGGGTGGGGCAGGAAGTGCAGTAGGCTCTAGCCTAGAAGAAATGGGAGGATGACTGTTGGGTGTATCACCCCCAGCTCCTAAGGGCAGCACTCTGCACTGGCAGGTGCTCAGTGAATCATTGAACAAATGAGGTTCGTTGTGTCTTGCCTGGAGACATAATCTGCATTACTTGGAAGCATCAGAACTCTTGACTATGGAGCCCTGGAAAGGTGAGAGTGACTTAGAAAGGGGACAACCACTCAATGACACCCTTGGCTTCCTCATGCTTTTGTCTCCCTCCACCAGACTTCTGCACCAAAGCTTGGAGAAACCTTACAGAGGCATTTCTTAAGGAAGTCAGAGAAACCTGTCTGCTAGGCCCAACTGCCTCAACTAAAAAGGTTCTCCAGAGGAAGAGGGGATGTCCCTGTTCTGCACTTTGGAATCTTGCTCTGGGGGCCTCAGGCACAACCTGGTGACTTGTTTGGTAAATAATGACATTGTTATAAATATTTAATAAGTTAAGGGGACTGGAGCACATGAAAAATTGATAAAGCCCCTGTGAGGGAGGTGTGGGCTTTTTTCTACATCCACTCTGCAGGAGGCAGTTTGAGTCTGACGTCTGCTCTGGCTGGCACCCCTGTTTGTAGTAGGGCTGATGAATAGCTGAAGAAATGTTCACCATGTTTGGGAAGCATCAATCCATCATGCATGAGTTTAAGTTGAGGGAGGCATTTGCTGCCATCAATATCCTCTGTGTTTATTAAGCGCCATGTGTTGTATGAGACAGCGCGTCTCCCATGGATCCTGGGAGCAATGCCTCTGGAAAGGGCACAATGGCTCCTTGATGAATGACTTTAATAAGAAACAGCTTGGAAGTACCTTCAAGTAAGAAACTAATAACAATAATTAGATGTTTCTTAATCATTTATTTATTTTATAATTTATGCCCTGCCTGCTTCTGGAAAAAGAATGGAAGTGGCTTGCAATTAAAACACACCTACCCAGGATGGTTCAAATGAAGATAAACACGAGATCAGAAACCATATTGAAGGAGTGAATTTTTCTTAATCAACTTCCCTGCTACTAGCTGAAAATACTATATTCCCTCTCCTCGACAGTCCCCTTTTGCTTCATGGAGCCACAGAGCAGATATAAAGCATTGGCCAAAGGTGTCGTGGGGACAGAAAGATGAGGCAGGAGCATGATGTGACCTGCAGCCTCAGCTCCTCAGCACTGAGCTTCCAACCACATTTGCAATTTGCGTTTCATTTATCATTGCTCCAAACAAATCTGTGTGGCTGCAGAGGGCAGCATGAAATATTAATGCCCCTGTGTCATGCAGAGCTTGTCAGAGTGGCATTGCAAAAAGGGATTCACAAAGGGGCGACACACATGGCACTTTCTACTTAACAATGCTCTTGTGTTCTCTGAAGCCTTCTTCTGATTGCTAATGGGGTGCCAGCAGCCAGACCTCCTTGAGGGCTGAGGACAGACAGCCTGTCTCTTTGCAGTAGCTCAGTTGGTGTGTTTGGAGTGTGCTTGACCCTAGCCAGGGAGAGCGGGAGAGATTGCTATGGTCATAGCTGGGTGACAAGTCTTTGCTGAGCTGGTCTGATCAAAGAGGAAGAGAAGGCAAGCAGCCCCCCAAAGGGTGCTCAGAGAGCAGACTGGGCAGAGATGTCTAGAAGGGCTCCAGTGTGGGATTGCCTGGGTAACAGGTAGATAAGAAGCTAAGGAGAGGAGGAGGTAAAAAGCTTGAGGTTCTGTTGCTTCAAAACACTTATGATGTAGTATGGAAATTTACCAGGATAGTTAGATGTTCAAATGATTTTTGGTTGATTTGAATCTCATGTTGGCCTCTTTTTGACTTGAGGTCATAGCAGTGAGGATAGCCACTTACTTTCTGCAGTGGAGATAGTCTAGTGTAGCACCTAAGATCATGGACCTCTGGAGCCAGGTTACCTGGATTCAAGTTCCAGCTTTGCCACTTCCTAACTTTGTGACCTTGGACAAATTGTTTAACTGTCTTGTACCTGAGTTTCATATGTGTAAAGAACTTAAGAAAATGTCAGGTACATGGTGTTAATTAGATTAGATATTATTACTGCCCTGATCTTCAACCAAGGTGAGAGGATGAAGCAGGGCTCATGGAACTCAGTGACCTAGCCTTCAGCCATATATAGTGGGAGTTAGGAGCTTGTTGATTTGCAGAATGGCCTTGGGAAAATACACACCTTCTTCTGTCTGGTTGACCCACTGGTAAAAAGGAATCCCTCTGTTTTAGTTTGCTGAAAGCTTCCAAGGCAATATACCAGAAATAGGTTGACTTTTATGACGGGGATTTATTAGGTTGCAAGCATGCAGTTCTGAGGCCATGAAAATGTCCGAACCCATCCCCCTTCTCCTCTGGGTCTCGTTGCATTCAGCTTCCTAGTTTCCATGGCTTCCTCTCAGCTTCCAGGGGCCTCTCTCCATGCCTCTTTGCTCCACTGATTCCAGCTTCTGGCCTCCAGGACCCTTTCTCAGCCTCTGAGGGTTTCTCTCTGTCTCTGTGGCCCCCTCTTTCCATATTCATCTGTTTATAAAGGTCTCCATTAAGAGGAGTAAGACCCACCCTGGGTCACACCTTACTGAAATTATCTAATCAAACAATCCCACTTATAATAGGTTCATAATCTCAGGATTGGATCAGTTTCAAGAACATGATTTTCTGGGGTACATACAGTCTCAAACTACCACACCCTACTGTCTTACTTCCCTACTAAGAATTAGAATAAATATGAGGTTAGGTTTACTAGATAAATCATCTCTACCCAATCCAGGGCTGAGCAAGGCATTCTCTTCTTATGAAGTAGAAAGGAACTAACATTTTCTGCCCTTGCTGGAAATTTAGTAGTAGTTTTGAATATTAAAGCACTAGATCTCTTCCCTTGATGCACATTATAATTTCCTGGGTGGTTTTTTAAATTACTAGAGTCCAAACCCCTCACCTAGAGATTCTGATTAGATTGGCCTAAGATGAAGCCTGTACAGAGTATTTTTATGGCTCCCCAGATGGTTGTAATGTACAGCCAAGTACAGAACCTCTGGTTTAAGGTACTCTGGTTATTGCAATATATTATTCTGGAATATATTTCCCCATGAAACAAGGGATGAGGTAGTGAATGAGTCAGGATAATCTGGAAGACATGTGGGATTGAGGATAAGAGCAGGAAGGGTGTGTGTATCTCTGGTATAAGGACTACAATGTGATTTTGCCTGGGACATGTATAAAAAATATGGCAAAAAATGTGAAGGTCCTACAAATTGGTACTAAAATGGTTGGAATTGGGAAAACTCAAGTAGATCATTCACTGTTGTTTGGGGCTAGGTGAGCCATCAGGTTTCCTACTTTAGCCCATGAAGTAGGAAAATTTGTGAACACTTAGGCAAGTATTAAAAGGTGTTGAGAAATAAAGTTTTATCTCTGTATTAGTGTTCTTGTCCTCTTTGGTAGAAACTTCTAATTGTCCTCCATAATCCCTCTTCCTTGCCCTGCTAGAATTATATTTCTCAGCCTTCCTAAAAGTAGGTGTGGTCATGTGACTAAATTCTGGCCAGGAGGGTGTAAGAGGAAGTCTATGTCCAACTTCTGGATCACATATTTTAAGATGGAGCAGATTGCCCTCTGCTTCTTGCTTGCTGGCTGGGAAATGAGAACACCTGGAGCCTTGGACCCAGAGATGAAAGCCACATGTTGGGGAGTGCAAGGCAATCCTGTAACCCTGGACTGTTTGCTATGTAAGAGAAAATAAAACCCTATCATTTTATTTAAGCCACCATATTGTTTTAACAACATAGCCTGTGCCCTAATTAATATAACCTAACCTTCATTTGGCACTAATTTTGGCATATTCTGGAATTCTAGGAAAACAGAGTAGAAAAATGAGGGGGAAGGAGAACAGGGAAGAAGGAAAGAGTAAGAGTACTTTTCTCTCCCTTCATACCTAGTTAATCCATACTCATCTCTTCTTAAGTACCAGAAAAGTCTTCCCTGACTTCCTGACCAGGCATTCCCCATCCCAACACCACTAACAAATGCCTCTTTATTTCCATGCACCCCTGATTTACAGCACTGATCACAATAACAATTTTACACAATCCTTTGACTCTTGTGTCACCTGCAGCTTTGCTTAAGAAATGCTCACTTGGCCCCTGGTCTTCTCAACTAGTTCAAGTTCTAGTTTTATTGTCCAGGGTCTGCCGGGGCAAGGGAAACAGGACTATTATTAGGAAGCAATGATCTGCAACTAGACTCCAAGTTCTTGGGTTGCCTCAGGAAGCTGAAGGCAACCTGGAGTCCATATGTAAAGGAATGGACGAGTACAACATGGTGGACACATGCTATGGAATGCAACAATCTAGATGTTCAGTCTAGATGTTCATACAGATCCAGCTGTTCATGTTGGATAGATCTCAAAATCATGGTTGTGAGTAAAAAAGTAAGAAACTATATATGCAAATGAAGAACTCTCCACCCTACAAAATAGCATGCTTTTAAAAGATACATACAATTTAAAGGACCTATCAAGCATATTAGAATATTGTCTATAGGGGGTTTGGAGTGGGGACCAGGAATGAAGGGAGAAAATAAATATGTAAGGAAACATTAAAAAATAAGAGAAGGAGGTTTTCACCTAGACTGAATATGATATGCCATAATTTGAGAGGTATGTTTACCTCAACTTTCTGGAACTGAGGTTAATTAGATAAATAAGCCAATGATCAAACAACATAGAATTTCCTTCTCTTTTGTTCCCACTATCCATCAGCATGAGGAATTGTTCATGAAGTTCACTCTTAGCTACTGGCATTGAGTTATTTTATTTTTGAGAAACATCCCAGACACATTGATGTCATCAGTGTGAAAGAGGAGGACCACTCTGAAGACTCAAAACAAGTGATTCCTTGTGAAACCAAGTTACTGTAGTGAGATTTAAGAGGATAAGACAATATAAGCAAAAGCAAGAGGGGAACATGGCATGGATTAGCCAGATAAGTCTCAGTTCTCACAAAAACAACAGAGAGCTAAAGGCTGTCTGAGGGACCTGCTTTGGGGGTCAGCAGACCAAGACATTGCTTTACAACTCCCAGGACGATGAGGGACAGAGAGAGAAGAAACCAAAACAAAAAACTGTGAATTACTAAACCTCCCAGCTGCTGAGAAGGGTTCCCCTCTCCACCCGAGATATGGGTAAAACCCCTGGCTCATTTCAGCTGACTGAAAGGGGAGCAGAGTCTTCCTCCCTGCCAGCTGTTATAAGGGAAAAGGGAAGTGGAGCCAGGGGGCTTTTCTTCAGTGAATTCGGCCAGCAGAGGCCTCTTTGAAGCTCGACTCTGGCCAGACAAAAAGAAAGGAAAACCGAGAGAAATACACCTCCACGGAAAAGTTTGCCAACGAGCACTATCTGCTGACCGATGTGGAGATTACATGGACAGAAATTGCTTTTAGAGCTCTCTTCACCCCATCCCTGGGAGAAAGTCTGCACCCCATTAGTGAGCCGCTGGCATGATTTTAGTGACTTAAACTGGGCAATTTTAAAGCCTTAGGATAAGTTGAACCAAATATCAAAGAGCTGTGAAAAAATAAAAACAATAGGCAAAAGAGAGAAATTGGCCATCAGAGTAAATTCTGATGCCTAGACATCAGGAAAAAAATTACAAACCATACTATGAAACAGGAAGAGATGGCCCAACCAAAGGAACAAACCAAATGTCCTGAAGAAAGTCAGGATTTAAGACAATTAATCACTGATAATTACACAACTCTCCAAATCATTTTAAAGAATTAAAAGAAAATATGACTAAAGAAATAATGGATATTAAGAAGACACTAGGTAAGCATAAAGAACAATTTGAAAGTCTGCAAAGAAAAGTAACTGACCTTATGGGAATGAAAGACACGATGAGATTAAAAATACATTAGAGGCACATAAGAGCAGATTTGAACTGCTTGAAGACAGAATTAGTGATTTTGAAAACAGAACATCTGAACTGGAAAAGATACAAAAGCAGAAAGAAGAGAATGGAAATATGAATGAATTCTCTGAGAGAATGGGTCTCAGGGAATTGAATGACAATGCAAAATGCAAAAACATATGCAGTATCGGTGTCCCAGAAGAAGAAAATGGAAAAGGAGCAGAAAGAGTGTTTGAGGAAATAATGACTGAAAACTTCCCTAACCTTATGAAAGACATAAATATCAGTATCCAAGAAGGGCAACACACCCCAAACAGAATAAACACGAACAGAACTATCCCAAGAGACCCTACTATTCAGAATGACAAATATCAGAGATAAAGAGAAGATTTTGAAAGCAGCAAGAAACAAGCAAAGCATCATATACAAGGGAAACATGATAAGATTAAGTGTGGACCTCTCCTGAGAAACCATGGAGGAGAGAAGAAAGTGGTATGATGTATTTAAGGTATTAAAAGAGAAAAACTCCCAGCCAAGAATTCTGTATCTGGCAAACTGTCCTTCAAAAGTGAGAATGAGTTCAAAGTCTTCACAGACAAAAACTGTTAGAATATTTTACCAAAAGACCAGAATTACAGGAGATACTAAAGGGAGTGCTGCAGCCTGAACAGAAAAAACAAGGGCGAGAGACTTGGAGAAGAGTGTTGAAATGAAGAATATTAGAAAGGGTAAAAAGATAGACTATAGTATGATATGACAACAGAAAGCCAAAGGTCAAAATGGATGAAGTAAGGAATGCCTTTACAGTTACAACATTGAGTGTTAATGGCTTGAACTTCCCAATCAAAAGACACAGACTGGTAGAATGGATTAAAAAATATGAGCCATCTATATGTTGTCTACAGGAGACTCACCTCAGATGTAAGGACACAACCTGGTTAAAAGAGAAGGGTTGGAAAAATATATTCCATGCAAATAGTAACCAAAAAAGAACTGGACTAGTGATACTAATATCGGACAAAATAGATTTTAAATGCAAACCTGTTATAAGAAATGAAGAAGTTCATTATATACTAACAAAAGGGGCAATTCAACAAGAAGAATTAACTATATTAAATATTTATGCACCTAACATGAGTGCCCGAAGATATATGAAGCACACACTGGCAAAGCTGAAGGGAGAAAGAGATGTCTATACAATAATAATTGAAGATTTCAATATACCACTCTCAGTATTGGATAGAACATTTGGGCAGAGTATCAATAAAGAAACAGAGTTTGAATAATATGATAAATTAACTAGACCTAATAGACATGTATAGAACATTGCACCACAAATCAGAGGGATATACAGTCTTCTCAAGTGCTCATGGATCTTTCTCCAGGATAGACCGTATATTGGGTCACAAACAGGTCTCAATAAATTTAACAAGATCAAAATTATACAAAGCACTTTTTCTCATCATAATGGAATAAAGCTGGAAATCAACAACAGGCAGAAAGAGAAAATTCACAAATATATTGAGATTAAACAATACACTATTAAGTAATCATTGAGTCAAAGAAGAAATTGTGAGGGAAATAAATAAATATCTCAAGATGAATGAAAACAAGAACACAACATATCAGAACCTGTGGGATACAGTGAAGGCAGCACTGCAAGGGAAATTATGGCCCACAATGCTTACATTAAAAGAAGAAAGAGCTAAAATCAGTGACCTAAATACACAGCTGGAGGAACTAGAGAAAGAACAGCAAACTAATCCCAAAGCAAACAGAAGGAATGAAATAACAAAGATCAGAGCAGAAATAAATGAAATTGAGAGCCAAAAAAACTTAGAATGAGCAAAACCAAAAGTGGGTTCTTTGAGAAGATCAACAAAAAGACAAACCCTTAGCTAGACTGACTAAGGGAAAAGAGAGAAGATGCAAATAAAATCAGATATGAAAATGGGGCATTACTTTTGACTGCACAGAAATAAAAGAGATCTTAAGAGGATACTATGAACAACTACATGCCAACAAACTAGGCAATGCAAATGAAATGGACAAATTCCTAGGATACATGAACAACCTATACTGATCCTAGAAGAAATAGAAGACGTCAACAAACCAATCACGAGTAAAGAAATTGAAACAGTCATCAAACAACTCCCCAAAATGAAAAGCCCTGGACAGGTAATTCTGCCAAGCCGTCAAAGAAGATTTAATACCAATCTTACCCAAACTCTTCAAAAAAAATTGTATAGGAAGGACAGCTACAAAACTCATTCTATGAAGCCAATATCACCCTAATTCCAAAGCCAAGTAAAGATATTACAAAAAAAGAAAATCATAGACCCATTTCCCTAATAACTATAGATACAAAAATTCTCAACTAAATACTAATTGACTCCAACAACACATTGACAGAATTACTCAACATGATCAAGTGGGTTTTATACCAGGCATGCAAGGGTGGTTCAACACAAGAATATCAATCCGTGTTAATAAATCACATTAATAAATCAAAGAAGAAAAATCACATGATCATCACAATTGATACAGAAAAAGCATTTCATAAAACATATCATCCTTTCTTGATAAAAAATACTACAAAAGATAGGAATTGAAGAAAACTTTCTCAACCTGATAAAGGGCATATATGAAAAACCCACACCTAACATTGTACTCAATGGTGAAAGACTGAAAGCTTTCCTTGAGATCAGGAACAAGACAAGGATGCTCACTGTCACCACTGTTGTTCAATACAGTGCTAGAGGTTCTAGCTAGAGCAATCAGGAAGAAAAAGAAATAACAGGCATCCAAATTGGAAAGGAAAAAGTAAAACTTTTGCTATTTTGTCATGGAAAGATAGCTTTGCCATATTGCTAAATGAAATTGCAAATTATAAAATAGTATACAAAGTATATGATATTTGGGCATGCACATGATTTGTCTGGAATGGCAAAAAGCAAAATTCTAACATGTTTTAATACATGTTTTAATTTATATTTAATTTTTCAAAGAAGTAGTATATTCATATAGCTCAAAAATCAATAATAGGGGGCTATGGGATTTTTTCTTTTGGACTAAGGAAAACGTTCAAAAATTTACTGAAGCAGTGACTGCACAACTCTGTGATGAAAGTGCGAGCCACTGATTGTACACTTTAGATAGATTGTGCAAGGCATGGGACTGTATAACACAATGAGCCATGTATTGGAAGATGGCCTCTGGTTAACAGTATAAATATGAGAGTGTTCTCTCATGAACTATAACAAATGTACAGTACTAATACATGGTGTTAATAATAGGGAGTGTATGGAAAAATATACCAAATGTAAGCTATGGACCATAGTTAGTGGTAATAATCTGATAATGTTTCATAATCTGTATCAAATATTCCACAACAAAGCAAGGTGTTGGTGGAGAGGTGATACATGGGAATTCTACACAATATGCGTGATGGTTTTGTAAGCTCAGAATCTAATAAAAATATATATATTTAAAAAAAACATTGAATCACACACAAAAAATAAGGAGGAAGTATAACCATGGACCAAAGCAGATTAATTTTTATTGTAGTTATTATCTTGTGTTAATGGAGTAACTTGTAACATTGATATATGTATTTCAAAAAACCTTTGCATGTGAGTGCTCACACACACACACACACACACACACACAAGATCAGTGCAGAAATTAATGAAATAGAGAATAGAAAAACAATATAGAAAATTAATGAAACCAAAAAGTTGGTTCTTTGAAAAGAGCAACAAAATCAGCAAACCTTTAGTTGGACTGACAAAGGAAAAGAGAGAAAGCTCAAATTAATAAAAACAGAAATGAAAGAGGGTTCATTACTACTGACCCTTACAGAGATAAAAAGGATTATAGGAAAATACTATGGATAACTGTATGTCACAAATTAGTTAAACAAACTTAGATGAATTGGGCAAATTCCTAGAAAGACACTGTGGTGGTTGAGAACTGTATGTACCCCCAGAAAATCATGTTCTTAATGCTAGTCCATTCCTGTGGGTATAAACTTACTGAAAGTCAGACCTTTTGATTAGGTTACCTCAGTTAAAGTGTGGCCCAGGGTGTGTCTTAATCCTCTGACTGGAATCCTTTATAAGAGAATGGAATTCAGGCAAAGAAAGAGAAAGCCATGGAAGTAAGAAGCTGAAAGCAACTGCCCAGAAGAGAGGGGAAGGACTAGCAGATGCCACCATGTACCTTGCCATGTGACAGAGGAATCCAGGATTGCCAGCAGCTGGTCTTCAGGAAGAAAGCATCACTTTGATGATGCCTTGACTTGGACATTCTCATGGACTCAAAACTGTAAGCTTGTAAGCTAATAAATTTCCATTGTTAAAAGCCAACCCAGGGAAGCAGATGTGGCTCAAGCATTTGGGTGCCCACCTACCACATGGGAGGTCCCAGATTCAGTTCCCAGCCTCCTAAAAAACATGAGCAAGACAGCGAGCAGATGTGATGGGCTGATGCAGCAAGATGATGCAACAAGATGAAGCAACAAAGAGACACAATAAGGAAACACAATGAGAGACACAACAAGCAAGGAGCAGAGGTGGCTTAAGTGATTATGTGCCTCCCTCCTACAGGGAGATCCCATGTTCAGTTCCTGGTGCCTCCTAAAAAGAAGATGAGCACACAACGAACAGACAGCAAGTGCAAACAACTGGGGAGGGGGAAGAGAAATAAATAAATAAAATAAATCTTAGAAAAAAAAAGCCAACTCATTTCTTGGTTTATTGCTTTAAGCAGTTTAGCAAACTGAAACAGACACAAAATTGACTTAAGAAGAAATAAAACATCTGAATATACTGATAACAAATAAAGAGATTGAATTAGTAGTAATAATAATTATAACTACCCGCAAAGAAAAGGCCCAGGTGGCTTCACTGGCAAATTCTACCAAACATTTAAAGAAGAATTAATAGCAATTCTTCACAAACTCTTCCAAAAAGTAGAAGAGGAAGGAACTATTCCCAGTTCATTCAATGAGGCTGGTATTATTACCCTGATACCCAAACCAGACAAAGACATCTCAAGAAAAGAAAATAACAGACCAATATCTCTATGAATATAGGCACAAAAATCTTCAACAATATATTAACAAATGGATCCAACAATATATAAAAAAGGTACACACCATGATCAAGTGGGATTTTCCTAGGAATGCAAGTTTGGTTTATCATCCAAAAATCAATGTGGAAAAAAAGAAAAATAACAATAAAAAACAAACTAAAAAAAAAAAAAAATCAATTAATGTAGCACACCATGTCAATAGAAATAAAAACAAAAATCACATTATCATCTCAATAGACACAGAAAAAGCATTTAGCAAAATACAATATCCTTTCATGATAATAAACATTCAACAAATTAAGATTAGAAATGAACATCCTCAAAATGATAAAGGGCATCTACAAAAAACCCACAGCTACTGTCATACTATTGGTAAAAAACTGGATACTTTCACCCTAAGATGAAGGACAAGACAAAAATGTCTGTTTTTGCTACTTCTATTCAAAATTACACTGGAGATTCTAACCAAGGAGGTTAGACAAGAAAAAGGAAAAAGGGAATTAAAATTGGAAAGGAAGAAATAAAATTAATTTTATTTGCACATGACATGATCTCAAATATAAAAAGTCCTAAGGAATTCAATAAAAATAGCTCTAATAAATGAGTTCAGTAAGGTTGCAGAATACAAGATCAATATATAAATTCAATTGTTTTTCTGTACAACAGCAATGAATGGTCTAAGAATGAAATTAAGAGAACAATCTCACAAGAACATAAAAAAGGATAAAATACTTAAGAATGGATATAGTAAAGGAAATCAAGAGTTTGTACAATGAAAAATACAAAGCATCATTGAAAGAAATTAAAGGCAGAAATTAAATGAAAAGAAATTCTGTATTCATAGAGCAGAGGCCTTAATATTGTTAAGATGGCATTACTTGCCAATATCTACAGATTCCATGCAATCCTTATCAAAATCCCAACTGTTTTTTTTTTTTTTGAAGAAATTGACAAATTGATCCTAAAATTCATGTGGAAATGCAAGAGACACAGAATAGCCAAAACAATTTTGAAAAAGAACAAAGTTGGAGGACTCATACTTTCTGAGTTCAAAACATACTACAAAGCTACAGTAATCAAGACAGTGTGGTACCAGCATAAGAACAGACATATAGATCAATGGAATAAAAGTCCAGAAATAAGCCTTCACATTTACAGTCAATTGATTTCTGACAAGGGTACACAAACCATTCAGTAGAGGAAAAAATCATCTTTTCAATAAATAGTTCTGGGACTAGATATCTACATGCAGTGAATGAATTTGGACCACTTCCTTACACTATATACAAAAATTTATCCCAAATGGATGAAAGACCCCAAAATGGATGTAAAGGCTAAAACTATTAACATCTTACAAGAAAGCACAGATATTAACCCTAATGACCCTGATTTAAGTCATAGTTTTGTAGATATATCACCAAAAGCCCAAGCAAGAGAAGAAGAAAAAATAGATAAATTGGACATCATCAAAATTAAAAACTTTTATGTTTTAAATGACACCATCAAGAAAATGAAAAAACAACCCAAACATTGGTAGATAATTTTAGCAAATCATATATCTGATAAGAGACTTGATTAGTATATAAAAAGAACTTTTAAAAGACATCAATTGTAACAAATGTACCACACTAATGAAAGATGTTATTAAGAGGGGAAAATATGAGAGGAGGAGGGGGTGGGGTATATGGGAATCCCCTATATTTTCAATGTGACTTTTTTGTAATCTAAAACTTCTTTAAAAATAAAGTTAAAAAAAACTTTTAAAAGTCAACATTAAAAAAAAAATTTTTTTTAAATGGGGAAAGAATGTGCTAGACATTTCTCCAAAGAAGATATACAAATAGCTAGTAAGCACATGGAAAGATGCTCAACATCATCGGCCACTAGGGAAATACAAATCAAAACCACAAGGAGATACCACTTCCAACCCACTAGACTGTCTATAAATAATGTCTATAATAAAAAAGATAGATAATAAATGCTGGTGAAGATGTGGAGAAGTTGAAATCCTCATACACTGCTGGTGGGAATGTAAAATGGAGCAAGCGCTGTGGGAAACAATCTGGCAGTTTCTCAAAAGGTTAAACATTAAGTTACAACATGACCCAAGAGAAATGAAAACATGTTCACATAAAACTTTGTACATGAAAGTTCTTAGCAGCATTATTCATAACAGCCGAAAAGTGGAAATGACCCGAATGTCCATCAACTGACGAATGATTAAACAAAATGTGATGTATCTATACAAGGGAATATTATTCTGCTATAAAAAGTAATGAAGTACTGATATGTGCTACAACATGGGTGAACCTTGAAAACATTATGCTAAGTGAAAAAAGCCAGCCACAAAAGACCACATATTATATAATTCCATTTATGTGAAATGTCCAGAATAGGAAAATCCATAGAAACAGAAAGTAGATTAGTGGTTGTGTATGACTATGGGAAGGAGGCTTGGGGGATAAATAGAGAGTAAATGCTAAAGGATACAGGATTTCTTGTTGGAGTTATTAAAATGTTTTAAATTGTGCTGATGGGTGCACAATTCTGTGAATGTACTAAAACCATTGAATTGTATACTCTAAATAGGTATATTGTATTTGTGTGAATTATATCTCAATAAAGATGTTATTTAAAAAAACAATTGTGAATCAATAACATCCATGAAAGTTAGAAATTATTAAATAATTGTCAGTATGGTTGTGAAGCTTATTATAATTGGTAATATAAATATGTTTTGTTGGGAAGAGATTATTTTTAAAGAAAGTGCATAATGTTTTTTTTTTTTTCTTTTATTAGGGATGTCGTGGGTTTACAAAACGATCACACATAAAATACAGGATTCCATATACCATCCCACCACTAACACCTTGCGTTGGTGTGGAGCATTTGTTACAATTGATGATAGCACATTTTTATAATTGTACTATTAATTAAAGTCCATGGTTTGACTTAGGGTTCACTGTGTAGTATAGGTCCATGGATTTTTTAAAAAATTATTGTTACCATATATAATCTAAAAATTTTCCCTTTTAATTATATTAGATATATGTATATATCAGTTCTGTTAATTGCACTCTCAATGTTGTGCTAACATCACCACCAACCATTACCAAAACATTTCCATCATTCCAAATAGGAAGCCAGTACATTTGAAGCCTTAACTTCCCATTCCCTAAACCCACTCCATCCCTTGGTAACCTATATTCTAGATTCCGACTCTACGAGTTTGCTTATTCTAATTTTTTCAAATCAGTGGGATCAATATGGCTTATTTCACGCAATATGATTTCTTCTAGGTTCCTTTCGTTGTAGCATGTATCAGGACTTCATTCCTTTTTATGGCTGAATAATATTCCATTGCATGTATATACCACATTTTATTTATCCATTCATTGATTGATGGACACTTGGGTTGCTTCCATCTTTTGGCAATTGTGAATAATGATGCTGTGGACATCAGTGTGGAAATATTTGTTCAAGCCCTTCCTTCAATTATTTTGAGTATATAACCAGTACTGGGATTGCCAGGTCGTATGTGTGGTTCTATACTTAACTTTCTGTGGAAACACAAAGCTTTCGCAGTGGCTGCACATTACATTGCCACCAGCAATGAATGGGTTCTCCTATTTCTCTGTATCCTCTCCAACACTTATTATTTTCTGTTTTAATAGCAGCTATTTTAATGAGGGTAAAATGATATTTCATGTGGGTTTTTTTTTTAATGAATCAATTTTATTGAAACATATTAAAGCATAAATCCAACCAAAGTATACAATCAATGGTATTCAGTATAATCACATAGCTGTGCATTCATCACTTCAGTCATTTTAGAGCATTTTCAATATTCCAAATATTCAAGCATCTCGACAACTTTTTGCAGGGAAAACGCTTCCACAATCAGCAGGATGCAGAAAATACTTTCCAAGAGTTCGTGGAATCCCGAAGCATGGATTTTTGTGCTACAGGAATAAACAAACTTATTTCTCATTGGCAAAAATGTGTTGATTGTAATAGTTCCTATTTTGATTAATAAAGATGTGTTTGAGCCTAGTTATAATGATTTGAAATTCACAGTCCAAAACCGCAATTCCTTTTGCACCAAAATATACATGACCTTAGACTTACCTTTTCAACCACTGTCATACCCATGTAATAGCTCTGCTAGTTACACACACTATTATGTGCTTTCACCATTTCTATTCATTTCCAAAGATTTACAAACAACCTTTTTACCAATTCTGCACAGATTAACCCTCAGCTTTCCATTCTTTACCCTCATTCTATTTTTCAGTGACCTGTATTCCAATTGTTAACTCTATGAGTTTACATAATATATTTAGTTCACGGTAGCACAGTCATACAGTATTTGTCCTTTTGTGTCTGGCTTGCTCTGCTCAGCATAACATCCTCCAGGTTGATCATGTTGTAACATGCTTTGCAACTTCATTTCTTCTTACAGCTGCATAATATTCCATCATGTGTATACACCATAATTTGTTTATCCATTCATCAATTGATGGACACCTGGGTTATTTCCAACTTTTGGCAATCGTGAATAATGCCACTATGAACATCAGTGTGCAGATGTCTAGTCATGTCACTGCTTTAGTATATACCATATACCTGGTAATGGTATTGCCAGATACCATGGCAAGTCTATATTCAACTTCCTTAGGAACTGCCAAACAGTCCTCCACAGTGGTTGTACCATTCTACATTCCTACCAACAGTGAATAATCATTCCTATCTCTCCAGATCCTCTCCAATATTTACAGTTTTCTGATTTTTTAATAGTGGCCAGTCTAATAGGTGTGAAATGATATCTCATTATAGTTTTGATTTGCATTTCCCTAATTGCTAGTGATATTGAACGTTTTTTCATGTGTTTCTTTGCCATTTGTATTTCTTCTTTGTACAATTGTCTTTTGTCCATTTTTAAATCAGGTAGTTTGTCTTTTTATTGTTGAGTTTTATGGTCTCTTTATATATCATGGATATTAAACCTTTAATGGATATGTGATTGCCAAAAATTTTCTTCCATTGAATCAGTTGCCTTTTCACCCTTTAGACAAAGTCCTTTGAGGTGCAAAAGTGTTTAATTTTGAGGAGGTCCCATTTATCAATGTTTTCTTTTGTTCTTTGTGCTTTGGATGTAAGGTTTAAGAAACTAACACCTACCAAAAGATCCTGAAGATGTTTTTGTTCATTTTCTCCTAGGAGTTTTATGGTTGTCACTTTTATATATAGGTCCTTTATCCATTTTGTATAAGGTGTGAGATAGGGGTCCTCTTGCTTTCTTTTGGATATGGCTATCCAGTTCTCCCAGCACCATTAGTAGAATAGACTGTTCTAGCCCAGCTGGGAGGGCTTGACAGCCTTGTCAAAAATCACTTGACTGTAGATGTGAGGGTCTATTTCTGAGTTCTCAGCTTAGTTCCATTGGTCAATCTATCTGTCTTTATACCAGTATCATGATGTTTTTTTTACCACTGTAGCTAAGTAATATGCTTTAAAGTTAGTAAGTGAGGGTCCTCCAACTTCATTCTTCTTTTTAAAGGCATTTTTGGCTATTCGGGGCCCCTTATCCTTCCAAATAAACTTGATTATTGGCTTTTCCATTTCTGCAAAAAAGGCTGTTGGGATTTTTATTGGGATGGCATTGAATCTGTAAATCAGTTTGGGTAGAACTGACATCTTAACATATTTAGGTTTCCAATCCATCAACACAGAATGCCCCTCCATTTATTTTATTTTGTACTTGTTACCACTTATATCTTTGTACATTTTATGCAAAATACCTAAATTTATCATACTTTTTATGCATTTGCATTTTAGTGCCTGTAGAAATAAGAAGTGGAGTTACATACCAAACAACACAATACAATAATATTGGCATTTATAATTTCCCAAATGGTTACCTTTACTGCAGGTCTTTCTTTTGTTGTGCTGCCTAGTGTCCTTTCCTTTAAGTCTGAAGAACTCCATTTAGCATTGCTTGTAGGGCAGGTCTAGTGGTGATGTTCTCCTTCAGCTTTTGTTTATCTGAGAATATCTTACTCTCTCCCTAATTTTTTTAAAAGATTATTTTATTTATCCCCCACCCCCCACCCCGCATTGTTTTCACGCTCGCTGTCTGCTCTCTGTGTCCATTCGTTGTGCACTCTGTGTGTGTGCGCATCTTCCCTTTAGAAGCCACCAGGAATTGGGACCTCCCATGTGAGAGAGAGGTGCTCAATTGCTTGAGCCACCTCCACTCCCTCCTTTGTTGTGTCTCTCATTGTGTTTCCTCTTTTGTGTCTCCTTTTTTGCGTCATCTTGTTGCGTCAGCTCGCCGCGCCAGCCCCTTGCACCAGCTTTCTGTCTTGCTTGTCTTCTCTAGGAGGCATTGGGAACCGAATTTGGGACCTCCCATGTGGTAGGTGGGCGCCCAAATGCTTGAGCCACATCTGCTTCCCTCTCCCTCATTTTTGAGAGTCTTACTGGATATAAAATTCTTGGCTGGCAGTTATTTTCCTTCAGCACCTAAGTATTTCAACCACTGACTTCTTGCCTTCATGGTTTCTGATGAGAAACTAGCACTCAATCTTATTTGGATTTTCTTGCATGTAACATGTTGCTTTTCTCTTGCAGTTTTCAGAACTCTCTCCTTGTCTTTTGCATTGGATAGTGTAACCAATATATGATGGGGTGTATTTTTCTTTATGCTTATTCTTTTTGGTGTTCTCTGATCTTCTTGGATGTGCATATTCATGTCTTTTGCCAAGTTTGGGAAGTTCTCTGTCATTATTTCTGACTATTCCTTCTGCCCTTTTCTCTCTTTCTGGAACTCCTGTAACGTGTATGTTGGTGTGCTTGATGGTGTTCTGTAGCAGTCTTTGGCTATTTCCACTTTCAATATTTCTTTTTAGATCTTGATCAAAGGGGATAAGGGTAAATACCAATGAGTTTTTATGGCTAAGAGATTTCAAAGTGAGTCGGGAGGTCATTCCAGAGGTTATGCTTAAGCATGTCTCAGCAAAATCTCATTAACTGCCACAGTAAATATTGCCTTAAATAGCTGGGCTCCTGAGGGCTCTGGAGACATCCAGACACTATAGGCAGGGCTGACAGCTCAGGAGTTTGGCACCCTGCCAATGGACCCTACTTTGGAATTTACACTCCCCAATGTGACAGAGTGGGACTCATTTTTGGTTTCCCTACTCATGGCTCTTTTGCCCCTTCTAATTGAACCTATAGTTAGTACTAGACTTGATAGGTGTATGTCCAAGAGACTTAAATCTTTGAGCTGTCCATGAGCCACCTGGGCCCTGAATCTCAACAGAGTTGCAACACCTACTCTCCAGTTCATTGGACTCACCCAGGACAACTAACAAGGAGATGATGATGGACAATGACCATCGCAAAGAACAGAGAGTGTCTGCAACTGCAAGCAAGTTAGTCCCATCCATCTGCCCCATGGGATCTAAGCCCCCTCTCAATTAAAGGCAGAGTGGGCATCACCATTCCAGAATCTTCAGGACTGGAGAATGAACGATGGGCTAGAGTAGACTTACTGTTATTCTACTATAGATGTATTGTAATTCCAGAAATGAAAGAACTTTTATCATTGATGTGGAGGCAGTGGCCACCGGAGGTTCTGAGGGGAGGGAGAGGCAAAAACAGGTGTAGTATGGGAGCATTTTTGCGACATTGAAATTGTCCTGAATGATGTTGCAATGCTGGATATGGGCCATTATATATTTTGTCCTAACTTACAAAATTGTATGGGACAGAGTGTAAACTATAATGTAAACTATAATCCACAATTAGCGGCAATGCTCCAATATGTGTTCATCAATTGTAACAAATGTACCCCACTATGAAGGATGTTGTTAATGTGGGAAAGTATAAGAGGGGTAGGGAGTGGGGCATATGGAAATCCCCTATATTTTTTATGTAACATTTATGTAATCTAAAGCATTTAAAAAAGTATTTTTAAAAAAGAAAATTTTTTAAAAATTCTTTTTTTTTTCTTTCTGCTTCTCAGCCTGACTCATTTCAAGTGTCTTGTCTTCAGGTTCACTGATTCTTCTGCCATCTCCATTCTGCTCTTGAAACCCTCCTGGGGCATTTTTCATTGTAGTTATTGTGCTCTTCAACTCCAGTAGTTCTGTTTGGTTCTTTTTTGAAATTTCTGTCTCTTTACTTAGACTTTCATAGTGTTCATTCATTGTTTTACTGATATCCTGTAGTTCTTTGTACTTTCCTTCATCTCCTTAAGCATTTTTTTTTTTTTAAGATTTTATTTATTTATTCATTTGTCCCCCCCTTGCTGCTTGTGCTCGCTGGGTCAGCTAACCACGCCGTGCGGGCGGGCCTGCCTTCACCAGGAGGCCCCGGGAACCGAACCCGGGGCCTCCCATATGGTAAACGGGAGCCCCACTGATCGAGCCACAGCTGCTTCCCTCCTTAAGCATTTTTAAAATCACTTTTGTACAGGCTTTGTTTGTTATGTCCATATTCTTGTATTTTTCATTGGTGTTTTATATATCTTTACCTTCTTCTTTGGATGGGCTATCATTTCCTCTTTCTGTCTTGTACTCTTTTGTTTCACTCTGTACATTTTAATATTTTAAAATTTTAAAAAGCTAACTCTGGGATTTATTCTTTGGGATGTCTGTTCCTGGTTTTGTCTTATCAGTTGGTAATAAGATAGAGATTTTCTTTAACTTCAGCCTTCCTATCAGGAAGCTCTAACTTAAGGCAAATGCACGGTGTAGGGTTTTCCCTGTCTTACTGGACCTCTGTCTTGTCCTGAGCTTTTGCCTGATAGTTGTTTTGGAGTTCCCCTGTTTACAGGGGTTTGGTTGTCCCCTCTGTTTCTTAGGCAAGAAACCTCCCTTTCCTGGGTATCTGAAGCTGGCAGGCCTTTGTCCCTGACTGTCCCCATCCATAGTTTTTTACACTCCTTTCATTGTCTCATGCTGCTTTTACCTGAAGGGTAAATTCTGGGGGGAGGGTCACCCCAGGGAGGGCTTTCCCAATTTGGCATTTTCCTTCCAAACAGGGACCCACAAAGGTGGTGTAGACCAACTCCAAAGTACCCTGTGGGGTCAGGAAAAGCGCCAAAAGCTTATCTGAGGGCTTCCGAAAAATGAGCTTTCCTGACCTGCCCAACAAATGCAGCCCTTCAGCTAACTTTCCCCTGTGGCCCTGAGGAAGTGCTCCATCTTTAAATATCCACCACCTCCGCCCTGTCTGGGGAGGGTTGACGCAGTGGTTGCCACTGCCTTTGTGCAGGGCAGATTGAACCAATATCTACCCTCAGAGCTGCGATCCAGCAATCTGAATTTGCTAATCAAAAGCCATGATCAGTGATCAGCCAGACACAGCCCTGTTCTTGGGGAAGAGGATTTTTATGTCCCTTTCTGTCAGCAGCTAGCTAGGGACTGGACTCTGTGGTGGGCTTCCCAAGAGTGGGGGATGGGTTCCAGTAGCCACTGCCCAGAGAGAGCAATTTATAGTCCTTTACCATAAGTTATCAGCCTCTTCTTCCTACTCTTCCCTGGATGATATAGTATGTTCTTCTGGCTTCTGGAATTTCAAAATCGTTGCCTCAGACAGTTCCTGCCTGTTTAATGTTTTGGTGGAAGGACTGAGTCCTGGAGTTCCCTACTCCACCATCTTTCCCTGAAGTCTTTGCATTAAGTATTTTTATTATGGAAATTTTCATACACAAAAGTAGAGAGAAAATATAATGAAGTCCTATGTTCCCATCATTCATCAATTATCAACATTTTGCCTATCTTATTTCATTTCAAAGCATATTTTTAAAACATCACTGCTAATATGGAGCCACAGAAACTCTAAAAATGCATATTTAACATTCTTTTCAATTGTCCATAGAATATTTCCAAAGAATTATTATGCACCAAAGATGGGAATTGTCTGCCTTGTTTAGATGCTGAATTCTTTTATCACTCAAAAATGCTTTCGGGGGAAGTAGATGTTGCTCAAGCGGTTGAGCTCCCACCTCTCACATGGGAATTTCCGGGTTCGGTTCCCAGTGCCTCCTGAAGGAACAAAAACAAACAACAAGCAAAACAGACAAGGTGTCCAGCTCAGGGAAGCTAATGTGGCTTGGTGGTTGAGGCTGTACAAGTGGATATCCTGGCTATCCCACTTCTCTTCCTTTTCCAGAAACTTCTGCCAGTCTGTCCTGGTGCTCTAATAAACAAAATCACCCCCCAGGAACCTGCAGCACCCACAAACTCTCTCAGTGTTCACAGTGGTGCCCTTTTTGGTCGCTGAACTGTTCCCTTTCTCTGATGCCGTCAGGGACGGCAAGCTTTGGGTTAACTTGCTGCTTCTCAAGCTTTAAACGACGACGGCTCTTTGCTGAGCTCAGGCTCAATCTCCCACTCTCTCTCACCATTTTTGCCCTGTTAGAAGAATCAGCACTTATGGCTGGAGGGTTGGTTCTCACTCGAGCTCTGGGCCTCAGTTTGCCATTAGCATCTCCATCTCCACTGGGAAGACGTCTTTAATTCCGAGATTCGTGGAATGCGAAGCGCAAAAGCACCAGGCTCCTGGTCTGGAGGAGAACTTGGCCATTGGAATTCATGGCTAGAAACAAATGACTGACCACTCATCCATTTGTGCATGTTTACATTTATCCATTTATTCATTCACTCACTCAAAAGAGATTTATTTTCACACCTACTTTGTGCAGGGCATTTTTCTAGACGCTGGGGATGTGAAACCAACAGACAAAGATCCTTCCTTTATAGAGTGGGCATGGTAGTAGGGAGAGACACACAATAAGGGAAATAAATACATGACCTACATATATGTCAGACAGTATTAAGATCTTTGGACAAAATAATGTGGGGAAGGAGGATAGAGTGTGGGGTGGTTGCAGTTTTTTTAAAAGGCTTATTTTATTTATTTATCCCCCCTCCCCCCCCCCCATTGTTCACGCTTGCTGTCTGCCTGCTCTTCCTTTTTCTGTTTTTTTTTTAGGAGGCACTGGGAACCGAACCCAGGCCCTCCCATGTGGGAGAGAGGCGCCTAATTGCTCCCTGGTGGTTGCAATTTTAAACAGAGTGGTTAGGGAATGCCTCACTGAGAAGTGGCATTTGAACAAAGATGTGAAGGAGGTAAGGGGATAAGCCATGAAGACTTCTGGGAGCGACACATTCCCCGTAGAGAAGCATGTGAGGAGAATTCAAGGAAACAGCAAGGAGGTCAGTGTAGCTAGAGCTGAATGAGCATAGGAGAGAGTACTAGGAGATGAGGTCAGAGGTAACAGCCAGGGGGAGGGCACTGTCAGACCTCGGCCTTTTTTCCGAATGAGCAGGGAACCACTGAAGGGCCCTGAGATGGGAGGTGCATGACCTGCCTCTGGCTGCTGTGTTGGGAATGGACTATAGTGAAGCACAGATAAACGCAGAGAGGCCCATTAAGAGGCTTCTGCAATAATCCAGATGAAGAAGGAGGGCACCTCGGACCTGGATGATGGAATGGATGTGGTGAGAAGTCGCTGGATCCTGGAGATACTGAAGGCAATGCTGCCGAGATGCAGGGTGTGAGAGAAAGAGGGGCCTGCGAGGGCTTCGGCACCAGCCTTTACCACCAGGAACGGATTCTTTCTATAGGAAACCCCACAAGGTAGTGTGATCTCTCATAACTCGTCCTGTAATTGCCCTTTCCACTCTGAGGACCTGCACAAGATCATCTCCAAAAGCTGTTCTCTAGAACTTAGTGATTCTCCCTCCAGAGGGCTCTGTTTCCCATCGTTAGGCCAAAAAACGAACAGGATGAAAGCATGAAGTGAGCTGGTGTTCATCTGAATTCTGCCTCGGTCCCCTTACTCTTTCAGTGACAGGAAAAAACATCACTGTATAACCTGCTCAATGAAAAACAATATTTAATTAGGGCTGAGAGAGTTGGACAAGCAAACAATTAAATGTTTTATTACCATCAGTCTTGAGCCATTTAAGCTTTGGTTCAATAGAGAGTCATTATAAAGGTTTAATAGAAATGAAAACATAAGTAGCACAGTCTTGTGTTGCATTTCAACAGTTTCTTTGGCCTTGTAGACCTAAAGTCGGGTTGACCGCGGCGGATGCAGGCACCTGGCCACAGGGAGATTTAGCCCAGTCGGGAAGGACATAGAAGGTGGGCGTGGTCAGCTGGCCGGGGTGGAAGCAGCAGCCTTTCAGCTAAGCTGGCTTAGACCAGCACGACAGGAGCTTTTTGGTCTTATTTTTCATGTCTGAGAAGCCAGAATTATGCCTGGGGGAAAGCAGCTTAAAAGACGCTCCTGGGTGCTCGCTTCAGCAGCACATAGACTAAAATTGGAACAATACAGAGAAGATTAGCGTGGCCCCTGCGCTAGGATGACACGCAAATTCGTGAAGCATTCCATATTAAAAAAAAAAAAAAAAAAGATGCTCCTGGATATCTTGTGAGATGCTGGATTATAGAATAAATATATCTAATAAAATCCCCCTGGTCACCCAGCTTTAAGGATTTGGAAGTAACTCCAGACTTGCACGGAAGGGTTGCAACTGGAAACAACCTGCACAGGGAGCCACAATCTCAGCAGAGTGCTTTGGGGTAAAGGTGCTACCCATCCCTGAGGTCTCGATCCCCACAGCCAGGTCTTGTCTATGCCTTGGGGGATGTAGAAGTGAAACCTCAGGTCACCTCTTTCCCCTTGTACCCTTGCAACACCTCCCCCCGCCTCTCAGGGACTTCTAATCTCCTCTCTGAAATACATGCTGTGTCATGAGGCTATGGTCTGGATATAGTCCTGGTATAAGTCAGGTTTCTTGGGTTGCAAGTGACAGAAAATCCACCTCAAATTGGTTTAAGCAATGAGCAACCTGTTAACTCATGTAACTGAAAAGTCCAGGGCTAGATCCAGCCTCAGGCATGACTGGATCTAAGTGCTGAAACGATGTCCGTAACAAGTCTGCCTGCCCTTGGCTCTGCTTGCCTATGTGTTGGCCTCAATCTCAGACAAGCTCTCCATCTGTGGAGGTGAGATGGCTCCTGGAAGCTCCAGGTTTATAAATCAGCCTTTCAACAATAGTAATAAGAAACTCCTTTACTTTCCTAACACCTCTGGTCAAAGACTGGCTTGGGCTGCATGCTCATCCCCCATCCAGGTACGGTGGCCAGAGGGATGGTTAGTTCTCATGGGCCAGAATGCATCACATGCCCATCCTTACGTCCAGGGGTGAGATCAACCCCTATCCAAACCACACAGTTGAGAATGGGAGAGGGATGGTTTCCCAAAGGAAAAGCAGAGTGCTGTCACCAAAAGTGGAGGCTGTTTGGTGATCGGATTACCTGATCATTGATACATTGATACAGTCATTGGCCTCCTGATTCTCACAGTGCTGGTTAACACCTGTGAGTCCCTTTAAGTCCAGACTCACTCTGACTGTGCTAGGCTTGCTGGTGTCATTCATTGTGAAGGCAGTGGCCAGTGGAGGAGGCGCTGCAGACGGATGAGATGATTCAGATTTTGCCCTTGACTTTCTGATATCTTCCAGGCTCTAAACTTCGGATTTGGAGTCCCTTCATCCCCTTCAGGACCAGATAGAAGTCAGGGAAGAACAGATAAAATGAGGCCTATTGTGCATCCCTCAGTCCCATGGGCCAAGGCAGTGGGGAGATACTCTGTTTGTACTGTTGAGTCTTTGATTGCCATCAGAACTGCAATATCTAGAGCAGGGGTCAGCAAACTTTTCCACAAAGGACCAGATATTAACTGTTTCAGGCTTTGCAGGCCATATGGTCTCTGTCGCAACTACTCATAGCTGTTGTGGTGGTGCAAAAGCATTCGTCGACAGCAAGTCAATGAACGGACATGACTCTGCTCCAATAAAACTTTATTTATTGAAACAGGCCTCGGGCCAGGGTTGGGCCATCAGCTCTCATGTGCTGACGCCTCATCTAGAGCACCGTGGCAGATCGGGTTCTTCCAGATGCTGTGATGCAGAGTGCAAAAGGATTTTGGGGGGAGTCATTTGTGAAAGGGAAATGGGAGAAAGCAGGTTGGGGCTGGAGTGAGGGGTGACTGTCATACCACATTGCGGACCCCAAAGACAAGATCTATGCCAGCCCAACAAATTTGCCCATGAGAGGGGTGCCATGTTATGGGTAGAAATGGCCAGGCCCTAGAACTCTGCCTGGCTCAGTCATTCACCAAGGGCGTCCCCTGGAAGAGTGTAACCTCTCTTCTAAAGCTGAGGACCCTGAAGGAGCTGCCAGATGGAGGCTCTGAGTTATTTACCTTCCTTTCTCTTGAACGGGGATTTGAGCAGTGCAGCTCCATGTGTGCCACAAGCCCCTAATTCAAGGAGTGAATTAGGAAGGAGCCAGGGAGGAAGTCTGGCTTGCTTTTGGAGTAGGATTTATGCCTGCCTCTAGAAGGGGCTAAAGGATTTAGATTTGGAGCAAAAGCCTTTCAGTAAAAAGACACAGTTGATTTTGCCTGGAGCATCCTCTCTCTCCAGAAGCTGTGGTGGCATTCAGCAGCTGGATGAGATGCCAGAGGCCCTGGGTCCTGGCGAAACGCATCGTGACCACCACATCTGAGGTTAATCAAACTCATTTTGTTCAGTTTTATTTTTAATAAGCAATCATTTTGATTATAACTTGGCTCCCCATGTGGCTTTCTCCGCAGCGAAAAAATGTGCTGACCATTGGACTTGAGTGAGCAGTTACATTTCTCGTTGTAAATGAATACTTGGGAATTACAGCTCAGGCACCAGCCTCAATTTCAAATCAGTTCACCCCAGAGAAATGGGTCTACTGTCAGGTAAAATTGCAGCCTAATAACCTGAGAACTGGACTTTGAACCTTGAGGATTCACCAAGGCAACTTCAGGAAGCCCACCTTCCTTAGAAGCGCCCATCTTTGTCAAGATCCTCTTTGGACTTTCTCCATTGCAAAGATATGAGAAGGTTGTTCAGGCAGATGACAACCACCAAATCTTGTGAAGCGTGAAAGGACCCATCATTCATAAACATCTGAAACACCGTGAGGGAAATGCGTAGACTGGCGACCATAGGCAGGTTTCAAGCACCCTGCAGTGAGTCTGAAAGGCCACATGACACTCTGCTGAAGACGACATTTTCCTGACTTCCTTGCAGCTAGCTGGGTGTGGCCTATCTAAGTTCTAGCCAGTGGGCATAAGTGATAAGTACATCTTCTGAGTTATGCCCTTACAGGAAGGGCACGTGCCCTCCCCACGTTTTTCTATTTTCCACTAGCTGGGATGTGGATGTGATAATGGGACCTGGAGCAGTCATTTTGGACCCCAGAATAGGAGAGACCTGGTATCCTATCGATTGTGCAGGCACTGTACCAACCATTGACCGCCTATCTTGACTTTTCGTGACAGAGAAATTAATTTCTAACTTTTAAAAGACACTATTATTTTGGGTCCCTCTCTTATAGCAGTTGAACTGGCATTGTAATTAATATAGTCATTTTAAACATCATGTATGTGGTGAGAAGAGGATCAATAGCAGCTTACAGGCTCTTGACAAATGTCTTGGGGGAATTACACAGAGTGTGGTGTGGACCAAGGGGCCATGAGCTGGGAGGCTGGGGTGGTTAACAAAGGCTAGTCTGGGAGATGGATAGTTCTGGCCCCCATGTCAAGGTCTTTTCAACTAGTGAAGAGAGAGAGAGGTCAGGGGTCAGGAGCGTGTACCGTGTTCCAGGCACTGTGCTAGGTCTTTATATATTATATCTCACCAGTTCACTCACTCATAAGACCCTGGGAGCAAGGGCTTTATCTCTGGTTTGTCATGATATTCCCAGTGCCTAGAACAGTGCCTGGCACATAGTGAGCCATCAACAAATATTTATGGAATGAATGAATAACTCGTCCCACACCAATCCAATAAGATCAGTAGTAATAGCCTGATTATAGCTTGTGAAGAAACTAAATTTCTGAAATGTTAAGTTACTTACCCAAGTTAGTAAGTAACTGGACCAGGATTCAAAACCAAGTGAGCAATGCAAAGCTTTAGCTCCTTTCTCTGCTTGGGTATCATTTCTTTTAGTACTACAGAGCTTTCTGCTTGCATAGCCAGAGAAGCAGTATTTCCCTATGGACTTTTATTATTCAAACAACTAGTGTGAAATTCTGCTTTAAAGTAGCTTGGGGTCTTTTTAGGATATCCATGCCTTTAGGCAGCAGGGAGAGCAAAACCATCATGTGAGTCCAGAGCATTTGTAAGTCTGCAGGATGTAGACAAAAAGAAGAATCAGGAGGGAGCACAGACGGACATGGAATGGAATTCTGTGCTCAGGTCTCTGTCCAAGCAATTTTAAGGTATGGAAAAACTCCATCAGAAACATCACTCTCGATATGGAGCTCAGTCGCCTAGGTGTGTACATGTGCCATAACCAGAGGGTGTGTTCATATTGAAAATGGACCAAACCAATGTCCTACAGTGTGGGCAAAAGCCAGTATTCCATAGGTATTAGAGAGAACAGACGTGTGTTTTGTTTGCTTCAGGAGTGAGGATGTGGGGGTCATGGGTGGGACTAAAAGCATGTTAAAAATGGGAGGATTCACCTGAAATTCTCTGGTGGTTTGAAGCTGTATGCACCCCAGAAAAACATGTTCTTAAATTTAACCCATTCCTGTGGTTGTGCACCCATTGGAAGTAGGACCGCCTGCTGAGGTTACTTCAGTTAAGCTGTGGCCCACCTCAATCAGGATGGGTCTTAATCCTATTACTAGAGCCCTTTATAAGTGCAGTGAAATTCAGACACAAAGAGAGAGAAAGCCACAGGAAGCAAGAGGCTGGACATCCACGGAACCCAGAAGAGAAGGGAGAAACCAGGGGACGTTGCCATGTGCCTTGCCATGTGACAGAGGAGCCAAAGGTCACCAGCAGCCAGCCTCAGCATGCCACAGTCTTCAGGGAGAAAGCATTGCCTTGATGATGCCCTGATTTGGACTTTTTTTAGCCTCAAAACGATAAGCAAATAAATTCCCATTGTTTAAGCCAAACCATTGCGTTGATATTTGCTTGAGCAAACTAGGAAACGAAAACAATTCCATTTCTAGCTTCTCTTATCTACGGCTTGAGCAGCCTCTGCCCTCTTTAAATGGGGCTGTGTCTCCACTCTCCACAGCCCCACCTGGTCAGCTGCATTTGTTTATATCACCAGGCTGGCCTCTGCAGGTTCCTGTGTCGTGGCCTTCTGTTTTAGGGGTCAGGAAAAAAACAGCACTTTTGGAAGACAGAGGGGGGTGTGGGTCACCCCCAGGTTCACAGAGTCTCAGATGGGTCTCAGGTATGACTTGCAGATGGTTATTCTGGTGCTCCAGGGGTTGGCACCTTATACCACAAAGGAGAGCAGAGCTGCACTCATGACCCGAGGTCGGTGGCTGTGAGTGACTGTGGAGGATGGAACCTTCCTGGAGAATCATTTGAGGTTCGACAGAGCTGCAGAATTTTCCATCAGATTTTCAGGCATGGGCTGGCTGGCCACTGGCGTATGTGCAGCTCTGAGGTGGGTGAGTGAGTGAATGTGTGCATGGAGGTGCGTCTCTGGTTGGCTTCTGGGTGAATGGTGTGCCCTGGGAGGGTGTTTTGCATCCGATGACATTGGAGGGCACGTGCCAGTCGTGTCTGTGTGAATGTGACACATGAGGACTGTGCCTTAAACAGAAGTTATGAAATATGTGTGTGCAGTATCAGGATGAATGTGCTTCATTTTAACCATCACATAGCTCTTATATCAGCATATTAGTTCAGTTTAATTTATGCCAGCTCTCCCTCCTTCAGGAGAGCTGAGGGTTTAATATTGGAAGAAATAGAGATAAGAACCATCTACCCTGGTTTTGCAATATGTTGAGGGCTTATCACCCTGTCCCAATTTGCCTTTTAGCTGGTTGTGCAAGCAGTTGAGTGGTCAGACTTTAAGTTAATCCTGTTGATTTCCTCTCTTTTCTAAGCCACATTTTTGGCTTATTCTGTGGAGTATTCAAACCCCCCGTTTTCTTTGCAGCTCACTGCTGTAGAATTCATTTTTTATTTTATTTATTTTTTATTTTTTTTAAAGATTTTATTTATTTATACATTTATCCCCCCCTTGCTGCTCGTGCTCACTGGGTCAGCTAACCACGCCGTGCGGGCGGGCTTGCCTTCACCAGGAGGCCCCGGGAACCGAACCCGGGGCCTCCCATATGGTAAACGGGAGCCCTACTGATTGAGCCACAGCCGCTTCCTGAATTCATTTTTTAAAAATGAGTTTAAATCATCTCAGAATATATTAGGTTACCTTCCCCTTTGGGTTGGATATTCGTTGTGATGGGAGTGAGCTGAGCATGTCGCAGTCTTGTCTTCGTCTTTTAATTGAACGGGGTCGGTTGCCGGGAAGATTGGTATTCTGCTCAAAGACCTCCCTGAGCATCTGCAGCTGGGCTCCTGCTGTCAGGAAACACACAAAGCCAGGCTGGGGCAAAGGTGCGTTAGCAGGTACAGCCGGAACCTCGGCTTGTGAATCAAGCCCCGTTTGAGGCCCTCACTGAATCCAGGATGGCTGATTCCCTCCTTAATTGGCAACCCATCTGCTTTGTAATTCACAGAGACCTCATGCCGGCATGTAGGCGGCTTCTATTTTGCAAAGGATTTATGACACATGACAAACAAGGGATCTGCTCTTTGGTTGACCTGTCAGGTTAAGGGGCTTCAGGTGGCCTGCCTGGGTAAACGTGGCCCAGGCCTGGGGCCCTTAGGAGAGGAGCCTATGTTTTGAGGGGGAGGAGAGATCAAATGGGCTGCTATAGGTCAGGGGTACCACAGATCAGGGCTTGCTGCTAGCTTATAAGGGGATGTAGTAGGTTGAATTAGGTACCCCAGGAAAAAGAGTGTTTTAAATAATCCTTTCCTGTGGGTAAATAGGACCTATAGAAGATGTTACTTTTAGTTAAGATGTGGTCAACTGAATCAGGTTGGGTTTCAATCCAGATGACGGGAATCCTTTATAAGCAGAATGAAATTCAGACATAGAGAGAGAAAGCCATGGGAAAAGCCAGAAGCTGGAAGTCAACAGAAGTCAGAATAGAAAGGAGAAGACAATTCCATGTGTGTTGCCATCTGACGGAAAAGCCAAGGACCCAAGGATGACCCATAGCCAGCCCCAGAATGCCACAGTCTTCAGGAAGAAAGCATTGCCTTGCTTGCACCTCAATTTTGAACTTCTCCTAACCTCAAATCCGTGAACCAATAAATTCCTGTTGTTTAAGCCAACCCATTGTATGCTGTTTGTTTTAGAAGCTGGAACTAAGACCTGGGAATTTGCCTTCCTGGGAATTTGCAAATGGTGGCCCCTTTGATTACACACAGCCTAACGGCCACAAAACTTGGCAAGGGGAAGTCTCCTTTTAGGAAGAAAACATGTCCCTTTCTCTTGGTCCATTCAGCCTTGTGGCAGGGAGCACAGCCTGGTGAAGGCAGACTGTATGTGAGCACCCATTGACCCCTTGGCCAGGTGCTTTAGTGCAGAGCCCTGAAACAGATGCTGTTTGAATTCTCTTATGGCAACTAGGTGAGTCTTTCCAGGTGCTGCTTCTTCCCACCCCGAGAGAAAGAATAATCTTTCTTTGCCATCTTTTCCTCATGTCCTCATGACATCTTAACCATAGATATCAATCTCATTTTGGAGATGAGAAAACTGAGGGTCAGAAGGAGCAGCTTTCTGAGGCCATGTAGCTGGTGGGTGATGGAACTGGAGTAATCAGAGCTTGTATCTGTCCACTCCAAAACCTTTGTTCAACCACATTTCCCTGAAAAATCATTTGATGCAATTCTGATTTCATGTGGTCGATCTCTCCCCTTCTTCCACCCAATAATGCCTTTACTCTAACTGTAGCTACCTACTCTTTGCTTGGCTCTGCAATAAATGCTTGCCTTAAGAGGTAAATGAACAAAAGGAGCCTCCTGTCTAGTTGGGAGAAATTGACAAGGCAGGTCACCTAAGTCTGCTGTGTCTGCTTCTGCTTCTCCATGCAAGGTACCTGGGCTGGGGGTCAGGGGTCTGGGAGCCTTCCCCGGGCTGGCTGCTGATTTGCTGTGTGACACCTTGAGCAAATAACTCAATGAGGGTGACCAACTCATCCTGGTTTGCCTGGGACTTTCCTGGTTTTAGCACCTAATGCCTCACATCCTGGGAAACCCCTTGGTCTTGGGCAAACTGGGACAGTTTGGACACCAACTTATTATCAGCTTTAAGACCTCTCTGTCCAGCTCCCTTATGAGATTGCAAAGTACTTTGCAGAAAAAGAGGGGGCTAGCATTATTTCTTTTGCTTTATTTCTTAATATACAAGCATGCATGTTGATTGCTGAAAAATAGAGATAAATCCCAAAAATGTACTACGCTAAAATGGCTAATAATTGTAAGAAAAGATGCCCAATTTCACCTGAAATGCAAATCAAAATAAGTTATTTTAACCTCTCAGATTGATAAAGAAAAAGGAAAACTTTGAGAATGCTTAGTTTAAACTGGAAAGACTGTGAGGCACATGTGCCCTTTCATTCCCCAGGTAAGATTGCAGATTGGAGCAATCTTTTAGGAGGTCCAATTGGCATATCAATGAACATTTGAATGAGCACATCCTGTGTCCTAGCAAATCCATTTTTTAGGAATGTGTCCTACAGAAATACTTGCGTGGCTCTGTGAAGATGTATGTGAAAGGATGTTCAATGTAGATTTTATTTTATTTATTTTTTAGTAAGGAAAATTCGGAACTAATGTAGAAGTCCACCAACCGGGGTGAACAGTGGCACAATTCCACATGTGGAATTTGAGGCGTCCCTTTCCTGTGAGTCTTATAGATAGGAGGTCTCAAGCATTAGAGCGTTGCAGACTCACCTGAAGGACTTGTTCAAACAAGTCAAACTGGTCCTCACCCCCAGAGTCTCTGTTTTCATAGGTCTGGGGTGGAGCCTGAGAATCTGAATTTCTAACTCTCAGGTGATGCTGTTTGCCTGGACCACACTTTGAGAACCACTGATATAGAGATAAATGGGAAAACCTGCAAGTGCGACCTGGCCCAGATCCGGGAGCGGCACAGCCAGGGAGACGGGGGTACCCTCTGGTTTCCCCTCCACAGGCCTGGACTCCTCATTTGATTCCTCACAGCGTGGACCAGGTAAATGAGGCTGGTTTCCTTGGCAAACAGGGATTTCATAGTGGGTCTCAGCTGGGGGGGGGGGAGGGAGCAGCTTGTGGGCTGGCCTCGGGGAGCAAGGACACAGGGCTGGGTGGGGAAGGTGGGCCAGCTGGGCGACGTCTCCCGGCTGCGTTTGCGGGTGTCTCTTCTCCACCCTGGAAAGCTGGCATTCTGGTTTCAAGGACAACATCGGATGCTCAGGGAATAGAGGAGCAGGTGTTCCCAGGAACCAGACCTTGCAAATGAATAAACAAGTGCTGATTGCTGCCGGGCAGAGGTGTGTTATGTGTGGATATTGTTTTCTGCCTTCTTCTCCCTTTAACCCCAGGCGACCCCCACAGCCTCACCCTGCTCAGCTCAAGCTTCTCTTGAGCTCTCCTCACATGCGTACTCTAAGTTTTTTTCCCCAAGGAAAACAGAGGCCTCCTGCCTGGCCTCCCGTCGTACCAGGGGAGTAAGCCTGACAGAACCGAGCCCTGGAACCAGCACTTTTCCCTACCAGAGCAACCGGGGGTAAGTTCTTATATTACTATGTTTATGTGAACATTTCCTTCAGGAGAATTCCTCTTGGGAAGAGAAATATAGTTTTGTTGTTGTTGTTGTTTTGTTTTAAGAAATACTTCTTTAAGTTGCTGGGGGTTGGATGGTGTGGTGAGACCCCCAAAATACTCTCAAGTAACTAAAGAAGGCCCCTCATTGCTTTCTAAAGGAAAGTGGGTCTGCTAACTGGGCTATTGTGGTTTGTTCATTTATTTTTGGCATCACTGTTTATTCAATCACTTCTTTATTTAACAAGTAATTAGTAAATACCTACTATATTCCAAGTCCTGTGCTAGACACAGAGAACAAGGCAGTTAGTGAGGTAGACAATTTCCTCCCCCATGAGCTTCCATAGTGAGGGAGACAGAAAACAAACAAACAAAAATAGATGATATGCAAGAATATCAGGGATTTTGATAAATGCTAAGAAGAAAATGAATAATTTGAGTGGGTTTCTATACGAAATGACCCAGCAAGCCTAGAGAAAGGAAATGGCAGTCTGTCAGCGTCAAGCTCCACTCTCTCTGTCTCTCTCATGGGCCACACTGCCCCCAGTCTCAGTTTCTCTCTGATTATCTGGTTCAGTTATCCATCACTTGGTCAGACTCTCTCTGATCTTCTACTTCCATGGATGACTGCCCCCATTGCTCCCTAGGTTTTGTCCCTTGAGTCCAAGTGACCTGCAGAGATAGGCCAGAATCTCTGAATCCCAATTCCACCTTTACAAAAGAGAGATTCTCATTGGTCTAACCTGGATGTTGGTGTTGAAGCCTGGTCCAAATACCACCATTGTGTGTGTGTGTGTGTGTGTGTCTGTGTTGGGGGTGGGGAGGCAGTGCTCTGAAAAAAGGGATTGTAATTTGGAGAGATAGCTTCAAAGCTGTTTTCTACCATATATGCACCTCAAATTCAACAAATCCCAAACCAGTGTTTTAATCTCACCCACAGAGTTGCCTTTTTTTCCTTGGAATTCCTAAATGGTTACCTAGTTACTAGCCTTGGGGTCATCTTCAACATACTTCCCCTTCCATCCTGTGACGATGTGCAGGTTCAACTTGTGAACTGTTTCTCGAGGGCATCAATCCCATCCTGCCACCTCCAGGATTTCCAGTGCCCTTCATTGAGTGTCCAGCCTAAGGACACAGTTTTGTCCTGTCTTCCCCAGCCAGGGCAGTGGTCTGTGGAGTAAGGAGGAAAGTGAGAAAAGAATGGAAGATCACCGACTGTGATAGTTAATATTATCTATCCACTTGGCTGGATTATGGGGTCCAGTTGTTTGGTCAACCTGGCCTGATTGCTACTGTGAGGGGTTTTTTGTAGATGAATTTATATCATTGTCAGTTGATTCATCTATGGCTGATTACATCTACAATCAGCAAAGGAGCTTGCTCTCAGCAATAAAAGGAGTCTCCTCATCCAATCAGTTGGACACCTTAAAGTGAGAACTGGAGATTTCAGGAGTCAGAAAGAAGAATTTCCATCTCTATTTCAGCCAACCATCTTCTCCAGGGGAGTTTAATTACACCTTCATTGTAGTTTCCAACTTGTAGCTTCTCCTGGGGAATTTAAGTTCACTTCTATCAAGTATCTAACTTGGGGTCTGCCCTATGGAATTCAGACTTGCTATTCCCCATGGTTATGTGAGCCAAATCCTATAATAAGTCTCTTAATATTTGCATTTATATACATTATGCCAGTTCTGTTTCTCTGGAGAACACTTACTAATACTCCCCTTTTTCCTTCTTGCTTGCCTCTTGGAAGAACCCATAATTCCTATCACTACCACCTTTTTTCTAGAATTTTTACCATGTCCCACCAATTAAGAGAGGGAAAAGAAAATAAGTCATTGCTAATGCACTGTCCTTTACCCACCAATCTGGGCTTGCTCCATTTCTGGCTTCTGCTCCCTAAATTCTCTACCTTTTTTCTCCATACCTGTCCAGGCTGGCCCGGCTCCTTTAAAATGCTACACCTTCTCCTGCATATTCTATATATCACTAGAAGGGACACTCTGCCCACTCACTATTCCTGGTGGTATTTACTTTGATCCATTCATTGCACTTGGTTTCATTGCAGGCTTGAGTTCTCTGGCAATTGAATTTGCTATTCATTCTCAGATTATTCTTTTTCCCTCATCTTTTAGATTTATACTTGGCTCTTCTCAAAAATTATTTTATTTCTCCACTCAAGTTATACTGCCTTGGATTAACTTGGATAATGTCCACTCTTAGTAAACTTTGTCTTATCATTCCTATTCTAGCACCATACCTGCAGACATCTAGTTTTCCCAACCCCAAAGGAAAAAGCTAGGAATTTCTTCTGGAGGAATCCCTTCCCTGAACTGGAGAACCTGTAAGCAATATTCCCCCAGAGATGAAGACAAGAGCCATAAGACTCTAGCTGAACACCAAATCTGCTGTACACAGGATATCTTTGAACCATGAGCTGTCAGGAAGGGGCCACAAAGCATGGGCCTGTCTCGGACACCAGTAAATGGAATTCAGTGATAACCTGGATAGCAACATCTCTACTCTCCGTGGTGCTGAATCCCACTAATAGTCCACACCTAGAGGTGAAAGAGGATTAAGAAGCCTACATGAAAAATATTTCTATGATTCCTGAAAAATATAGTCAACTGCCTCGGAATCTAAGCCCCCACCAGGAAAGGTATATACCATTAAATTAAGGTCCAGTGAAGCTGTAGTTATTTGAAGTCCTCTGGTTGGACTTGGGGGCCCCTGACCAAGGAGAAAGGAAATAACATCAAACCTTAGCTGCATTATTTATCTTTTTTTTTTTTTTAAGTCTATAATTTGTCTATTAGTTACAACTTCTAGCTGCTTGCCTGTTCTACATTGCTTATTATTATTTTTTTTTTATTATGGGTAAAAATCAAAATTCTCACAATACATACAAACATTTGCAAAATGATATATAAATATATATGCATATATGTGTATTTGCTTACAAAAATGTTGTTTATATATATACATATATATATATATATATATACACACATATATTTTAAGAGGTGCTTAGGTACCCAAAATATTACACGGAACCCACTGGGGTTCCCATGTTGCCCACCCCCCACACCTCCCATCACATCCCACACAAACATCTCCCACAGTGTGGCCCACCACCCTCAATGAACTTACACATCCTGGAGCCTTGCCACCAACCATAGACCACAGTTCACATTGTAGACCACACTCTCTCCCACTCAGTTCTGAGTGGTGTGTGCTGATTTAAAATGGCCTACATCCGTTGCCACAACAGTACTCAGGACAACCTCCAACTCCCAAAGAAGCCACTGTATTTCAACTGCTCGTCCCCTCCCTACCCCAAAAGTGTCAAGTGGCCACTGGATCCACCTCATTGTTATAATTTCTTGCATTGCTAGAATCACCATATGTGAACAAGAGAATACCATCAAGTCCACTCTAGTCCATAGTTCTTCCCCCAATCCAGAGGGGACTAGGATGGTGATGTCCACTCCAACTCCAAGTGAGAGAGTGCTTATATCCTATGGATATGGTGTGTGGGATGATCCTGCCTGCAGATGCAGGCCCTCTCCATTCCCTGGGATGGCCATTTCCCATCGTTGTCTCCTCACCAGGTGACTTGGATGAGTCCATTGAGCTGTAGAGTAGGAGTTGCAGCTCCACCTAGATTTCATGCACACCTGGCACATAGGTAGGCGTGAGGCTCCAGTCTCTGGAAGTATACCTAAAAACTCCAGCATCGCATATAGGTTTGAATAGAAGGGACTGGTGAACCATGTGCAGGGAGGACTTATTTGAGTCTAATTCTGTCACTCTCAGGAGCACAGATT
>JAKSZT010054368.1:8837523-9011960 GCA_026826555.1 Tolypeutes matacus
CCCCACCAGGAAAGGTATATACCATTAAATTAAGGTCCAGTGAAGCTGTAGTTATTTGAAGTCCTCTGGTTGGACTTGGGGGCCCCTGACCAAGGAGAAAGGAAATAACATCAAACCTTAGCTGCATTATTTATCTTAATCCTCAAATTTGCCAGGATGGGTAGATATTATTACCCTAATTTTACTGATGAGGAAATAGAGCCACAGAGAAGTTTCTTATTCTTTGGCTGAGCTCTCACAATTATTAAGTGGTGAAGTCAGGGCTCAAACACAGAGGTGTCTATTCCCAACGCTGGAAATGGTGACATTAGACCCACATACCCCTAAGGCCAGTGCTGATGGCTCTTTGTTAGGCAGCCACATAAGAGCTGCTGACATTTGGACAGGTCACCAGGTTGTATGTTTTCTCCCTGGAACATGTCAAATTTCAAATCTTTGAGACTCTGAGGCAATTTCAAAAGCCCTCATCCTCAAAAAACACATACCGCACCCACACAAATGAACAATCTTCATTTACTTTCTCATTTATGAGAAAGGGATGTGAATATAAGCAAGACATTCAAATTAAAACCAACCGTTTTATTTTAATTGACCTTTGAATCCCAACCCACTCTCCCTCTCCAGTCCCCGCTCCCGCCTCCGCCTTCCCTTGCTGTGCTCTGTGATCCACCAGGGCCTGGGGCTCAGCAGCTGTAATTGCTTTGTAACTTCCTGGAATGTCAAAGCCAAGATGGAAATTTTACGTATCACTCCACCAATTTCTGTCCTGGCTTTAATAATAAGTTGGCAGAAGGGAAGGCAGATTTACAGCAGGAGAGAAATGTAATCAAATTTGGAGGTGAAATGCAATAAGAACAAATGCTAGTTTTCATTTGGAAGCTTCTTAGATAAATGTGATCTCACCCAGCTCCCCAGCCAAATCCTTTGGTTTCTTTCCTGGAGCAGTGGAGGGTCCCAGCAGAGTAATCCTCAAAGGGAGAGTTTACATCTGGGATTCTCCACCCTGGCCCCTGCAGAGCAGACCTAGTGGGCTGGGAAGCAATAACGGGAAAGGCCTAAAGCGTCTATAATAGGAGAAAGCTTAACTGGTGGCTTCCAGTAAGCTGAACCCCAGAAGGAAAATTAGAATTAAATACTTGCTAAGCACTGTTTTAAATGCTTTACGTGTGTTATCTATTTGAGTTCCATGGTAACCCTATATGGTAAGTAATATTATTCTTCCCATTATATAGAGAAATAAAGTGAAGGTTAGAGAGGGGCTTCTCAGCTTTAGCAGAGTGAAGTTCTGTTTGGCTCTGAAGCCTTAGTATTAACCCATCTTTTATAGGAATAGTAACAACTAACGTTCCTTAAATAGTTTTATGCCAGGCACTGGTCAGGGGCTTCATGTGAACTTTCACAACATCTCTGTATAGTAAGTTCCATTGTCCCATTACCATTTCCCTTTTTCAGGTGAGAAAACTTTCTTAAGATCGAGCTCCTTATAAAATTCAGTGAGAGACACCTGAAGGGATGTTCAACATCATTAGCTGTTAGAGAAATGCAAATTAAAATCTTAGTGAGATACTACTACATATCTATCAGAATGGTTAAAATTAAAAAAAAAAAAAATAGTGATAACACCAAATGCTGGTGAGGATACAGAGAAACTAGATCACTCATACATTGCTGGTAGGAATGTAAAATGATACAGCCACTCTGGAAAAGAATTTGGCAATTTTTTTTTTTTTTTTACAAAATTAAACTTTGTGCCTACCATATGATCTAGCAATTCCTTTCTTGGGCATTTATCCCAGAGATATGAAAGTTGTATTCATACAAAAACCTGTACAGGCACACACACAAATGTTCATGGCAGCTTTATTTGTGATAACCAAAAATGGAAATAATCCAAAAGTTCTTCAATGGGTAAATGGTTAAACAAATGATGGCACATTCAATACCATGGAATACTATTCGGCAATACACAGGAGTTAAATATTGCTATACACAACAACTTGGATGGATCTCAAGGAAATTACACTGACTGAGAAAAGAAAATCTCAAAAGGTTATATACTACATGATTTAATTTATATAAAATTCTTGAAATGACAAAATTATAGAGATAGAGAACAGCTTAATGGTTGCCAAGGAAAGAGAGATGAGGGAAGGGAGGAGGTAGTTGTGGCTAAAAAGTGCAGCAACAAGAGCTCCCTGTGGTAAAGATCCTGGGCCGTGTTGGTAGACACACAAATCTACACATGATAAAATTGCATAGAACCAAACACACACATAGACACAAGAGCATATAAAACTGATGAACTCTGAATAAGGTTGGTGGATTTTACCAAGTTTAAGTTCCTTGTTGTGATATCATACTATAGTTACGCACAATATTACTATTTGGAAAAACTGGGTAAAGAGATCTGAGATCTTTCTTTGGATTTCTGACAACTGCATGTGAATCTACAATTATTTTAAAATAAAATAAAAAAAAAACTTTTTTTAAAAAAATCAGTAAGAGAAAAAGATGAAGAGAGCTCAGAGAAGAGAGGCTAAGGTTCTTGCCCAAGTTCACACAACTAATAGGTGATGGATCCAGGCTTTGAAATTGGACAATGGGACTCCAGAGTCAGGGCTCACAGTCTCTCCCATTTGGCCTCCCATCTTATAGAAGGCTGTTGTGTCCTTTACTCCTTGGAACTGCCCCTCCAGTGTGACTAGTGACTTTGTAAAATAAAAAAAAAAAAATAAATTAATTAATTAAAAAAAAAAGAGGCCTTGAGCCCACATTTACAAGGCCTATGCTCTTATCCACACATGGGCATGTGAGTGCTATATCCACTATTCTCACAAGACAGAGTGAGGAACAGGGGGTGAGGAGAACAGGGAGGTTGTGAACCATGTCAGATCAGAGTCCTTTTAAAGGCATAAATATGGACATTGAGAAAGAGAGAGTCTTTAGTTCTGAAAAGACCATTAAAACAGAAATTTCTGGGTGTTGTTTTCCCACCATGTAGAAATAATGCACTTGAGAGTAAATGAAAAGGAAAGCAGAGAGATGGGGAAAGAGGCAAAAACCCGATGGCAAAAATTGTGCACGTATCTGTGTCTACATCTATATGTTATCATGTATATCTACATCATCTATTTATTTATATCCTATATCTATATATCTTTATCTTATCTATTTCTATTACTTGCAACCTAAAGAGTACCAACATATCACCACCTTGCTTCCTTTGTGCCTTCTAGCCCTTTCCCCCCCTAGCCCAAGCCCTACTCAACCAAAGGAGTCATTAGTGACCCCACACCCCTGCACATGCCAATACCTGCCAGCTTCCCCAGGGAATTTAAGGATTCTTATCAGGGATTCCCTATGTTGGGGTACTCTGGGCACGGTCTAGGGAGAGGGAGGAGTAAGACCATGTCCTAAGATGGGAGCAGCTCCTCTGGGGTGAGGAGTAGCAAGCTCCAATTTACAGATATGCTTTCCTTGGGGCCATAAAATGTGTTCATCTTGGGGTGTAATTCCCATGTCAGTTTCAGTGCATCTCTGAGATGATTTAAACTGGGGACTCTGGGAATGTAGATTCTCACCGAGGTTCTGACACTAGCTGTGGAACATGGGGCAAGTTGTCTAGCCATCTGTTTCTTCATCTGTCAAAAGGAGATGATAAGGAAATTGTGGGAAGATGGCATTGGTTTAGGCAAGTAGGGATCAGCTCTCTCACAAAAACAATGGAGAAAGAGCCAAAAGCTGTCCAAGGGACAGTACTACACAACTCCCAGGTTCTTCAGGAACAACCTGAAACAACAAATGAGGGTAACCAAACCTCCACAGTGGCTGGGAAGGGCTCCCCACCCCCCAAGATATTAAGCTGGGATAAAACCCCTGGCTACTGCAGCTGACTAAGAGGGGAATAGACATCTTCCTCCCTGTCAGCTGCTACAAAGTGAAAGGGGGGGGGGGGGATTCAGGGGACTTTTCTTCAGTGAATTTGGCCAGCAGAACCCACTTTGAAACTCAGCTCTGGCCAGACCAAAACACAGGAAAATGGAAATTGAAACACCTTTGTGGAAAGGTGTGCTGATGTGCACCATCTGCTGACCCATCTGGAAATTTCATGGGCAAAAACTGCTTTTTTGGTTCTGTCTGTACCCTAACTCCTGGGAGAAAATCTGTGTCCCATTAGTGAGTCCCTCACCTGATTTTGATAACTTAGGCCGGGAGATTTTAAAGACTTAGAATAAGTTGAACCAAATAACAAAGAAGAGCAGTGAAAAAAAAAACAACCAATAAGCAAGAGAGAAATTTGCTATCAGAGTAAATTCACCAACATATTCAGATGGCTAGACATCAGCAAAAATTACAAGGCATACTAGGAAACAGGAAGAGATGGCCCATCCAAAGGAACAAAACAAATATCCTGAAGAGATACAGATTTAAAACAATTAATCAATGATAATCACACAACACTCCTAAATAAATTCAAAGAATTGAAAGAAAATATGACTAAAGAGAAAAAGGATATTAAGAAGACACTGGGTGAGCATAAAGAACAATTTGAAGGTTTGCAAAGAAAAATAATAGATATTATGGGAATGAAAAACACAATGGATGAGATTAAAAATACATTAGAAGAGGGGGCTCAAATGGTTGGGCACCCATTTCCCATATGGAGGGACCTGGGTTTGATCCCCGAGACCTCCTGATGAAAATAAAGAAAAAATATAGAAGGTGTGCAGGCATGCCATCAGGCCCTGGGAGTGGGTGAGCCCCCAGGCCCCACTGAACCATGCAGAAAGATGATGACATAACAGTAGAGAGACACAGGGGAGAACCAAGACAAGACATGCCGAAAAAACAAGAACTAAGGTGGCGCAGGTGGTAGAACACCTCTCTTCCACATTGGAGGTTCCCAGGATTGAATCCTGGTGAAGATAGGAGGAGAAGGATGAGAAGAGAGGGCAGGAAACAGACAAAGAGAATTGCCCAACAAATGGACACAAAAAGAGCAAAAATGGGGGGGGGATGTAAAATGGATTTTAAAAAGGTAAATAAATAAATAAACCTTTAAAAAAATACATTAGAGGGAAGCAGATGTGGCTCAAGTGATTGGGCTCCTGCCTACTACATGGGAGGTCCCAGGTTCAGTGCCTGGTGCCTCCTAAAGAAGATGAGCCAGACAGCAAGCTAACACGATGGGCAGGCGTGTTGAGCTGACACAACAAGATGACACAACAAGAGACACAAGGAAAACACAATGAGAGATACCACAAAACAGGGAGCAGAGGTGGCTCAGGTGATTATGTACCTCCCTTCCACATCGGAGGTCCCAGGTTCAGTTCTCAGTGTCTCCTGAAAAGAAGACCAGCACACAACAAGCAGATACAGCAAGTGCAAATGAGGGAGGTGGGGAGAAATAAATAATAAAATAAATCTTTAAAAAAATACATTAAAAGCATATAAGAGCAGATTTGAATTGTTCAAAGACACAATTAGTGATTTTTAAGACAGAACATCTAAACTGGAAAAGACAAGAGAACAGGAAGAGACGAGAATGGAAAAAATGGAACAGGGTCTCAGGGAATTGAATAACAATGTGAAACATACAAACATATGCATTATCAGTGTCCCAGAAGGAGAAGATAATGAAAAAAGGGTAGAAAGAATATTTGAGGAAGTAATGACTGAAAACTTCCCAACCCTTATAAAAGACATAAATATCAGTATCCAAAAAAGACAATGCACCCCAAATGGAATAAATCCAAATAGACCTACCCCGAGACACCTACTATTCAGAATGACAAATATCAGAGATGAAAAGAGGGTCCTGAAAGCAGCAAGAGAAAAGCAAAGCATCACATACAAGGGAACCTTGATAAGATTAAGTGTTGTCCTCTTATCAGAAACCATAGAGGCAAGAAGAAAATAGTATGACTACTTTCATACTGCCAGCCAAGAATTCAATATCTGACAAAACTGTCCTTCAAAACTGAGGGTGAGTTCAAAGCCTTCACAGACAAACAAAAAGTGATAGAATATGTTACCAAAAGACCAGAATTACAAGAGATACTAAAGGGAGTGCTGCAGCCTGAAAGGAATAAACAAGGGCAAGAGACTTGGAAAAGAGTCTAGAAATGAAGATTATTAGGAAGGGTAAATTAAAGGGTAAAAAGACAGACAATAGTATGATATGACAACAGAAAGCCAAAGGACAAAATAAATGAAATACATTTTGTATTTCATTTTCATAGATGAAATGTTATACAGTAATAACATTGAATGTTAAAGGATTGAACTAAAAGACATAGACTGATAGAAAGGATTAAAAAAATATGAGCCATCTATATGTTGTCTACAACAGACTCACATCAGATGTAAGGACAAAATCAGGGTAAAAGTGAAAGGTTGGAAAAAGATATTCCATGCAAATAATAACCAAAAAAAAAAAAAAAAAAAAAAAAAAGAGCTGGAGTAGCAATATAATATCAGACAAAATAGATTTTAAATGCAAAACTGTTATAAGGGATGAAGAGAGTCATTATATATTAATAAAACAGGCAATTCACCAAGAAGATATAACTATACTAAATATATATGCATCTAAGCTGAATGCCCCAAGATATATGAGGCACACAATGTCAAAGCTGAAGGGAGAAATAGATGTCTGTAAAATAATAGTTGGAGATTTCAATATACCACTCTCAGTATTGGATAAAACATTTGGGTGGAGTATAAATAAAGAAACAGAGAGCTTGATTGATATGATAACTGAAATAGACCTAAGAGACATCTATAGAGCATTGCATCCCAAATCAGCAGGATATACAATCTTTTCAAGTGCTCATGGATCCTTCTACAAGATAGACTATATAGACAGGTCTCAATAAATTTAAAAAGATTGAAATTATACAAACACTTTCTCTGATCATAATGGAATGAAGCTGGAAATCAATAATGGAAGGAAAAAGGGAAAATTCATAAATATATGGAGATTAAACAACACACTCTTAAGTAATCAGTGGATCAAAGAAGAAATTGCAAGAGAATTCAGGAAATATCTTGAGACAAATGAAAAATGAGAATACAACATATCAAAACCTATGCAAAGGCAGCATTGAGAGGGAAATTTATAGCACTCAGTGCTTACGTTAAAAAAGAAAAAAGAGCTAAAACTGAAGATCTAACTGCACACCTGGAGGAACTCAAAAAAGAACAGCAAACTAATCCCAAACCAAGCTGAAGGAAAGAAATAATAAAGACCAGAGTAGAAATAAATGAAATCAAAAACAAAAAAAACAATAGAGTGGGAAGCAGATGTGGCTCAAGTGGTTTGGCACCCACCTTAAATATGGGAGGTCCTGGATTCAGTTCCTGGTGCCTCCTAAAGAAGACAAGCAACACACTGAACTGACGCGGTAGGCTGGTGGAGAGCTGATGCAATAAGATAACACAACAAGATGGCACAATGAGGAGACACAATGTGAGATACAACAATGCAGGGAGCAGATGTGGCTTAAGTGATTGGGCACCTTCCTCCCACATAGGAGGTCCCGGGTTTGGTTCCCAGTGCCTCATAAAAGAAGACAAGCAGACACAGAGAGCACACAACCAACAGACACAGAGAGCAGACAGCAAGCGCAAACAATAAAGGGGCAGGGTAAATAAATAAATAAATCTTTTAAAAAACACAACAATAGAGCGAATCAACAAAACCAAAAATTGGTTCTTTGAGAAGATCAACAAAATCGACAAACTCTTACCTAGATTGACAAAGAAAAAAGAAAATAAAAGAGAATGAGAAATGAGAGGGGAGACATTACCACTGACCCCACAGAAACAAATGAGATCATAAGAGGATACTATGAACAACTGTATGCCAAAAAACTAGACAATGTAGACGAGATGGACAAATTCTTGGAAGCACAGGAACCACCTACACTGGCCCTAGAAGAAATAGACAACCTCAACAAACCAATCAAAGAGATTGAAACAGTCAACAAAAACCTCCCAAAGATGAAAAGCCAAGCAATTCTACCAATCATTCAAAGATGATTTAATAACCATCTTACTCAAGCTCTTCCAAAAAATTGAACAAGAAAGAACACTAACCAAACTCATTCTATGAAACCAACATCATCCTAATACCAAAACCAGATAAAGACACTATGAAAAAAGAAATTACAGACCAATATCTCTAATGAATATAGATTCAAAAATACGCAACAAAATATTTGCAAACTGAATCCAAAAGTACATTAAAGGAATTATACATCACGATCAAGTGAGTTTTATCCCAGTTATGCAAGAGCGGTTCAACAGAAGAAAATCAATTCATGTAATAAACCACATTGATAAACCAATCTTCTGAATTGATGCAGAAAAGGCATTTGACAAAAAATAGCACACTTTCTTGACAAAAACACTCCAAAAGATAGGAATAGAAGGAAGCTTTCTCAATATGGTAAAGTGCATATATGAAAAACCTACAGCTAGCATTTTATTCAACGGTGAAAGACTGAAATCTTTTCTGCTGACAAGGATACCCACTTTTACCATTGTTATTTAATATTGTTCTAGAAGTTCTATCTAGAGCAATTAGGCTTGATAAAGAGATAAAAGGCACCCAAATAGGAAAGGAAGAAGTAAAACTTTACTATTCACTGATGATATGATATCTAGAAAATCCTGAAAATTTCACAACAAAGCCACTGGAATTAATAGATGAATTCAGTAAAGTGGCAGGATATAAGATTAATACAGAAATATCAGTAGCGTTTCTACACATTACTGATGAGCAATCTGAGGAGGAAATCAGAAAAAATTCCATTTATAATAATGACTAAGAAAATCAAATATTTAGGAATAAACTTAACCAAGGGCATAAAGGATCTGCATTCAGAAAACTATAAAACATTGCTAAAAGAAACTGAAGAAGGCTTAAATAAATGGAAGGACATTCTGTGTTTAGGGATTGGAAGATTAAATATAGTTAAGATGTCAATTCTACCCAAACTGTCTACAGATTCATCACAATCCCAATAAAAATCCCAACAGCCTTTTTTTTTTTTTCAGAAATGGAAAAGCCAATAATCAAATTTATTTGGAATGATAAAGGGCCACAAATAGCCAAAAATGTCTTTAAAAAGAACAAAGTTGGAGGAGTCTCACTTTCTGACTTTAAAGCATATTACTTAGCTACAGTGGTAAAAACAGTGTGGTACTGGCAAAAGACATATTGACCAATGGTCTGAATTAAGAACTCAGAAATAGACCCTTGCATTTTCAGTTAAGTGATTTTTGACAAGGCTGTTAAGCCCACCCATCTGGGCCAGAACAGTCTATTCAACACATGGTGCTGGGAGAACTGGTAGCCATATCCAAACAAAAGAAACAGGACTCCTCACACCATATATAAAAATTACCTCACACCATTTTTTTTTAAAGACCCTATTTATCTATTCATTTATCCCCCCCTTGCTGCTTGTGCTCTCTGGGCCAGCCAACCATGCCGTGCGGGCGGGCCGCCCCCACCAGGAGGCTCCGGGAACCGAACCCGGGGCCTCCCATACGGCAAACGGGAGCCCTACTGATTAAGCCACAGCTGCTTCCCCACACCATTTTTAAAAATTAACTAAAAATTGATCAAGGACTTAAATATAAAAACGACAACCATAAAACTCCTCAAAGAAAATGTATGAAAACATCTTCAAGATCTTTTGGTAGGTGTTAGTTTATTAAACCTTACACCCAAAGCACAAGGAACTAAAGAAAAAATAGATAAATGGGACCTTTTCAAAATTAAGCACTTTTGCACCTCAAAGGACTTTTCCAAAATGGTGAAAAGGCAGCTGACTCAATGGGAGAAAATATTTGGAAATCACGTATCTGATAAGGGTTTAATATCCATGATATATAAAGACATAACTCAAAAAAAAGACAAACTACTTGATTAACAAAAGACTTGAAAAGATAATTGTCTAAAGAAGAAATACAAATGGCAAAGAAACACATGAAAAAACACTCAATATCACTAGCAATTAGGGAAATACAAATCCAAACTACAATGAGATATCATTTCACACCTATTAGATTGGTAACATTAAAAAGTCAGAAAACTGTAAATGTTGGATATAAAGGATGTGGAGAGATAGGAACTGTAAGGATCTGGAGAGATAGGAATGCTTATTCACTGTTGATGGGAATGTAGAATGGTACAGCCATTGTGGAGGACTGCTTGGCAACTCCTAAGGAAGTTGAATATAGACTTGCCATGTGACCTGGCAATACCGTTACTAGGTATATACCCAGAAGAACTGAGAGCAGTGACACTAATAGACATCTGCACACTGATGTTCCTACTGGCATTATTGGTGACTGCCCAAAGTTGGAAACAAACCAGGTGTCCATCAATTGATGAATAGATAAATTGTGGTGGATACACATGATGGAATATTATGCAGCTATAAGAAGAAATGAAGTCGTAAAGCATATGACAACATGGATAAACCTGGAGGACATTATGTTGAGTGAAGCATACCACACACAAAAGGACAAATACTGTATGATTGTGCTGTTATGGACTAAATGTATTATGTAAACTCATGGAATTAGAATATAGGTCATCGGCAAATAGAATGAGGGTAGAGAATGGAAATCTGAGGGTTAATCTGTACAGAACTGGTTAAAAAGTTGTTTGTAAATCTTTGGAAATGAATGGAAATGGTGAGAACACATCATGGTGTTTGTGACTAGCATATGGGTATGACAGTGGTTGAAAGGGTAAGCCTAAGGACATTGTATTAGTCAGTCAAAGGGGTGCTGATGCAAAATACCAGAAATTGGTTGATTTTCATAAAGGGTATTTATTTGCGGTAGAAGGTTACAGCTACCAGGCCACAAAGCATAAGTTACTTCCCTCACCAAAGTTTGTTGCCACGTGTTGGAGCAAGACAGCTGCCGACATCTGCCAGGGTTCAGGCTTCCCTGGTTCCTCTCTTCCCGGGGCTTGCGTCACTCCACAAGGCCAGCTGTAGACTATCAAGTGAACAGCTCATCTCTTTTCCTGGAGCCTCCTCTCCTTCCTCACGATCAAGCTCTTCTGTGTGCTTACTTCCCTGGGCTCCAGCATTAAAACTCAGCATCAAAACTCCAACCCACTCCTCTCCTCTGCCATGTAGTTTTATCTCTGAGTCCTACTGACATGGCCCAATCAAAGCCCTAATCATAACTTAATCACACCCAGAGGAACAGACCAGTTTACAAGCATAATCCAATATCTATTTCTGGAATTCATAAATAATGCCAAACTGCTACAGACATGTATATTACTAGAAGGAAAGCCAAAAAATGTAATTTAACATAGTGAAACCTAATGTAAAATATGAATATAGGCAATATTGCATATATAAAACTGATTTTACAAAATATAAATACAAATAAACTAGAGAGAAGGAAACGGAATAGCAGCTATGTATGGTAGGGGAAGCATAGAGAGATTGAGAGGTGATGAGTTTTGTTTGCTTTTTGTTTATTATTATTATTATTGGAATAATGAAAATGCTCTAAAAATGATGAGTGCACAACTATGCAATTATTTCGAATACCATTGATTGTACACTTTGGATGGATTTATGCCTTACTAATATGTACCAATAAAATTGATTTGATTTTAAAAACAGGAGATGATAATAAGAGCTGCCCTCGTTGCCTGTGGTTTGACCCTCACCCATGAATGCTCCGGGAGCCTGGTGGCCTCTTTCGGTGGTTACTGGACCAGAAGCATGGATGCAGCCAGGTCATGGCATCTTCACTAAGGTCCTCACAGAGAGTTTAAGGTAATGTCTGGGTTCTGTGAGATGTTCTGCAGGTTGAGGAAGAGGCAAGCATAAGGCCTGATGAGTTTTGAAGTAAGTGCCAAGGAGTACACTTAGGGGGATCCATACATGACACCTGTACAGTACCAAATGTTCTCACGATACATTTCTCTTATTGATCTTTCCAAAGAGGAGAACCTTGAGGTTTCCCCCACCAAACCAACCCCTGATACACTATTATACAATGACTATTTTGTATTTTGGGGGAGTCCAATGGTTTGGTCAGGAAGTAGGTCCCATCCCATCTTACCCAACTTCACCAAATTCTGTCTTACCCCCTCTGCTGCACCCCACACCAGCTCACTACTTTCTTCTCTCTCTCTCTATTCACCCCATGCCACCCCACTCCAACCCATGTCCTTCCCCTCCCTACTCCTCTACTTCTTATTTGCTCCATTCATTTCTTTTCTATTTCATTCCAATTATCCAATATCATCCCAGCCCTTCCCTTGTTCCTGTATTCCTCTCACCTCCATTTCATCCTGTCCAATGTGTAATTGAGAGTCCAGCCTACCGAGCAGCGTAGACTCAGTGATATGGATGGCTTGCACTCAACTCCCACCCAAAGCCTGGCACGAGAAAACATTTTAAGAGGAGTGGTTCTCAGGATCTCAAATAAAGACAACGATTACTTTGGCCAGGCACTATCCTAAGCACATTGATTCTCTTAAACAGTTTAATGAGGTGAATTGTATTTTTATCTCCATTTTTTCAGATGAGCAAACTGAGGCACAGAAGGTTAGATAACTTTTTAAGGTCAAACAGCCACTGGGTAAAATAAGCAGAAATTGCACCCAGGTGCCTGTACTTTTATCCACACTCAGTAGCAATGGCAGATGTCTCAGTGAGATGATGGTCAAGGTCTGTTTCATTTTCTATCTTGAATAAGAAGTTGTGATGTTTAAACATTTGCAGCACAAATAGAACAGTAATTCACATGTCAGGAAATTCTCCCACTGCCACTCTCTGTCACTGTGGTCCAGGTGGGACTGACCCCATCCTTGGCTTCAGAGGTGGCCGCATGACCAGGTCTGACCAATCCTCCTGGCTATAGTGATTAATTCAGTGGTAGAGGCTTGATCAATGACACTTGGGACTTGATCACAATCCCTTCAATTTGGGGTTTTTGATGGCCTGAACTAGTTGTAGAGTGGGATACTATAAGTTGATTGGCCAGGCCTGGATTGCGGGCTCAGATCTGAACCAATCACTGTGGGGAGGGAATGAGACAGAATAATGGGCTCACCATGGCAGGTCTAAGCCCTGGTCACCTCTACTCAAATTGCATGGACTGCATAAGACAGGAGTGGGTCCCCAAAGACAACTCGGTGCTTACACTCCAGAGGAAGAGGGAATGGAGGTGGGAGGGCAAAAACGAGATGTTCACTGTATCCCCAACCCATGTTCCTGTTGTCTTCAACCCCGATTCAGGCTGGACCGATTGCTCTTCTACTGTCCCAGCTTGGCCACAGGCCCAAAGAGAAGAAGCAAGCCTAATCCTGCAAGCAAAGCAAAGTGACACCCCTGGCAGGCTGATTCTCAAGATTTCCAGGCTACCCTTCTGCTGAGATGCTTCCATTTCATCAAGGAGTTCCTGAGCCCAAGGCCTGAGCTCTCTTCTCTCTCTTGATTGTCAGATGAGGCCTCTATTTTGGATCCTGTCCCACATTCTTGTTATAGGTACTGACTGTCCAGGCTCCCCATTCCTCCACTAAGGAAATGCAAACTGGTGGTCCATGGTGTTTTCTTTGACTCTCATAGTTTTAAAACATGGAATTCATTGACATTGTTGGAAAAATGAGGACATTTCATATGAAAATCTAGACTTCCAGATTGTCTTGAAAAACTTGGAAGATCTTGTATTACAATGAGCTGAGTAGCTGCTGCCCAAGATTGATGGGCATGCATTATTTAGTTCACCACAGTGAAGCCTGGCCCACTTCAATCACCAGGTCTCCATGGGAATTGGGTTAGGCCCTTGTTCTCTGAGCCTGGGCCCTGCCTTCTTTTTGCCAGCCCTCTCCCTTGGAGCTGGAGTGGTCCCTTGGAATGCTATCCGGGCTTCCTCTGTGCTGAGATCACAGATGCAATGAGGAGCTTCATACCACACTTGCCAGGTGACCTTGGTGAACCACTGAAGCTCTGGGACTCAGGGGCCTGTGGGGGAGAGACAATGAGATAATAGATGTGAACGTCTTAGAAGCAAAAGTGCTTAAATGAATGATGTGTGACTTGGTTACGACCCCATTTTTTTAGTACTTTGGGCTCATGTGGGTTCTGGGGAAGTTTAAAAGATGTCAAAAGCACATCTGGCTGGCAGTAAATTGAGGGATTTTACTATTTTCAGGTATCTAGTGACTTGTTTTAAACTTTTCTCCAAGGGGATGTTTTTGTCCAAGACATATAGGTCAAAGGAAATATCTTCTTCCAGGGTAATAGCAAATTATCTTTTCTAGTTTTTAGCCTCTTCCATCATAACACTGTAACTAGCCACATTGTGGGACTGGGTGGGATGAGGAGATGGGAAAGGAAGGCTGTTGAGAGATAAAGGAGAAATGAGCTTGCTGCTTTGTCTTGGGTGTATCCCCATTTCTCATCCTGAACTCTTCATCATCTTAGGAGTTTTAGAGACTACTCATAACTTTACTAACAAGTGTGATGCTTGGGTCCCTCCCTTATGGCCTCATGACCAGATGAGTACCAACATTAAATCCATCCTTCATAACAGGGAGAGTGGCAGTTCTCAGAGCAGGGTCAATGGCCCAGGCTCCACCCCAGACCTAGGAATCTGCATTTTACCAACCACATCCTAACCATGTGTCTTAGTTTGCCAGGGCTGCTACAACAAATGACTTAAACAATGGGAATTTATTTTCCCATGTTTTTGGAGGCCAGAAATCCAAAATCAAGATCTCAACAGACCATGCTTTCTCCTGGAATCTGTGACATTCTGGTGGTGGCTTGTCACAATCCTTGGGGTTCCTTGGATTGCATCTCTGGCTCCATCACATGATGGTACGCTTCATTCCCTAACTTCTTCTGACTTCTGGCTTCTATTTCTGCTCTGTCAGCTGTGTCTTGGTCTAGATTTCCTCTTAGTATAAAAACTTCAGCCATATGGATTAAGGGTCACACTGATTCAATCTGGCCTCATCCAAATAGGATCTTTGAAGATACTGTTCACAAATGAGTCCACACCTTAACTAATAATAGCTCTTTCACAGGTCCTTTTTACAAATGAGTTCACACCCAAAGAAACATGGATTAAGACTCAAGCCCCAACACCAGTAAAACATTCACATGAAGTTTTGCTGATTTAGAGTCTTAATTTCAGAGGTAAGGTTAAAAAATATATAGGCAATGGAAGTTGGGTTTTTCACTAGGTGGCTGTGTTTCATAGATAAGGTTTAGCTGGATGGAGAGCTGCAGTATTTAGGACTGGATTTCAAGGATTTAGGCATTGAAAAGATTATGGTATCCCCCAGATCTACCAATATTAGTTCAAAATAAAAACATTAAGGCACAAAACACAAAATGTACATGTCAAAATAGCTCCTTTCCAAATCTTCTAATTGACCAATTAATAGGAACTGAACCACTCTTATTTTTGGGGTGCCACTGCTTAGCTGATATCCCATGTCAGTGCTTGTTCTACCTTATGAACAAGTCAGTTCTGATACCCTTCTGTGGCAGTTTGATATTATTTATAAATCCCCAAAAGAGAAAGATTATGTTTGTAAACTAATCTACTCTGGGTGTGATATCCTTTGATCATACTGGATTCAGTTGAGGGGCACTTGATTAAATTACCTGTTAAGATTAGGGCTTGATTTGACCATGTCAGTAAGGTGTGACTCAGGGTGAGTCCCCACTCCCTTGGTGGGCCGATGTAAATGGACACTCACTCAAGAAGACACATGGAAGAGGAGAAACCTTTGTCATGCTTGAACCTGGGGCCCCGGGGAGAGATGAGTCATTCCCCTGATAGTTTCTAGCTGACTTTGTGAAGAGGCCAGAGCAGCTGAGGAGCTGAGAAGGCCCTGAAAGAAACTAGCCCAGAGACCAGGCAGAGATGAGAGACCATCTTGCTTCAACACATGGCAACTGACTTTGGTGAGAAACAACCGAGTTGGACTCTTTAGGGTCTTGTAACTGTAAGCTTTTAACCCAAATAAATACCCTTTATAAAAGCCAACAGATTTCTGGTACTTTGCATCAGCACCCCTTTGGCAGACTAATACATGTTTCCTTCCTTTTCCCCTTCTTTTTTCCCCTCCCTTCCTCCCTCCCTTCCTTCCCTCCACCTTCCTTCCTTCCTCCCTTCCATCTTCTGCCATTCATTCATTCATGCATTAAATATTTATTGACATCAGCACATTACTCAACAAAAGGCAAAAATCCTTGTCTCCATGAAGCTTATGTTCTAATGGCAGGGAGACAGACAATAAGCAAAGCAAATTTGTAAAACATATAGCTTGTTAAGAGGTGATAAGTGCTCTGCAGGAAAATAAAGCAGGGAATGGAGATAGACGTTCCAGGGTGGGGGACTTCAATTTTAAATAGGGCAACCAAGGAGATCTTCCTAGAAGGTAAGGTTTGAGAAAGTCCCAAAAGAGGTGAGCAAGTGAGCCATGTGCTCTGGGGGAAGGAGTTTCAAGCAGAAGGCATAGAACTTTGCCTAAATTTCAGAGAAGCCAAGACGTGGACTCCTGACCCATGGGGTCTTCCAATCCAGGTAGAACTTATGCTAGGCCATCACTCTCATCTTGTTGTTAGCAGCAAAGTTTGACTTGCTCCCACTGGTGGATGGTCTTAGGAGTTGTCAACCAAACATGTCCTCTGTGTCAAGACCTATGTTGAGACTGATCAGAAAACCAGACACAGAAAATTAAACTCTTCTAAGTGTGAGAGACAGAGAAGAAGCATCTAACTCACCTGTGGGGTTTGGGATCAGGGGATTATCCCCAACTCCTACAAGACCCCACATGATCCACCTCCGACTTTCTCCCACCCCATTTCCCCACTGTGATGATTAATTTTATGTGTCAACTTGGCGACTATAGTGACCAATTGTTTGTTCAAACACTAGCCTAGATGTTGCTGTGAAGGTATGTTGTCAATGGGATTAATGTCTACAATCAGTTGACTTTGGGTAAAGGAGATTACCCTTGATAATGAGAGTGGACCTCATCCAATCACTTGAAGGACTTAAGAACAAAAAAACTGAGGTTTCCCACAGAAGGGGAAATTCTATCTCAAGACTACCCCATCAACTCTTGTCTGAATTTCCAACCTACTGGCCTGCCATATGGATTTCAGACTCACCAGCCCCCTCAGTCATGTGAGCCAATCCATTAAAAAAATAAATACATACATACACACATATACATACATGCACATACACACATATATGTATATGCATATTTGTGTGTATATGTGTGTGTTTACACAGCCACACACACACACAGATATATCCTGTTGATTCTGTTTTTCTGGACAACCTTGACTAACACACCTTCCTGCTCACTGCTCTCCAGACACACTGGCTTCTTTCTAGGCCTCAATGACACCAAGTCTGCTCTCACCTCAGACTTTTGCTGCCTCCTTGCCTTGTACTCTTTCTCCAGAGCTTTCCACAGGAGAGTCCTCACTATTTGGGCTTCAGATAAAGTTCTCCTCCTCAGGAAAGCTTCCTGGATAACCTGAGGCTGGTGTTGCCATCCCTGCACCACCATCCCTCCCCCAATCTCTCATTCACCTTGTAGTCCCAGGACCTGACCAATAGAAGCGGTTTGATAAATGCTGATGAATTTCTTCACTGATCAAAGGACCGGGGATGCACAGTTGAACAACCCACACAGTCTGACCAGCAGTCCTCCTACCTGAACCCCTCTGCTTCCTGCTTCAGCATGGTCCGTGCATCTCGGATGTTCTCACTAGCCATGATGAACTGTTGCCCTCCATCCTATAAGAGAACAATGCAATGGTTAAAAATATGGATTGGGGATCTAGACGAGCTTGCTCTAATCTTGGGCTCTGCCCCTTTCAAACTGTGTGCCCCAGGCAAGGTAATTAACTTCTTTGAGCCTCAGTTTCCTCATCCAAGCAGAGGAGGCATTCAGCAAACAGCAGCCTTTGTTATTCTGCCCAAACCATGGTTTCCAGACTCTTCCATCTGAAAGAGTTGCTTATACCACCACCTTCCTTCTTCCTGAGGTCAGAGCCCCAACTAAGGCTGGAGTCCCCAGAGACTCTGTGGAGAGACCAACAAACGAAAAGTCCAGACTCAGTGACTATGCCCCTGGGGACCAAGAATTACTGATGCAGCGACTGTTAATGAGCTCCCTTCTCTGCTCTATCTCCAATCACAGGTGGTATGGCAATCTTCCAGGCCCTGCAGCTGCTCCCTGTACCGGCCCCCTCCACATCTGATTTCTTTGCAGTGTCCTAAAAAGCTAACCAAGCTGAAATCGCTTATATTGAGGCTCTCAAACACCTGCACTGTCATTCAGTGTTTGCTGAGACTCCAATCTCTTCACTGCCTCCCGACCCTTTCCATCTGTTGGGAGCGGGTCAGAGGACTCAGTGATGGCAACTGCTGAAACATTCTCTCTTCAAGCCAAGTGTTGGACCCTGCCCTGTGGGGTTTGATTTTGTTTGTGCATTCCTATTGTGTCCCTTCTTATTTATTTATTTATTTATTTATTTATTTATTGGTAGTTTAATTTGTCCCCTTCTTATTCTGAGCATTCTTCGTGGGTGCTTCTCTGACGTGGCCTCATATATCATAGTCACAATTATATTGTGATATAATAAATGCCTCATTGATTACCTCTGGAGAGGTGGCAAGCCATAGTGGCTTAAAGCACAGACTCTAGGAATCAATTTACCTGGGTTTGAATTCTGGTTCCGCCATTTACTAACTGTGTGAGCTTGGCCCAAAATAATGTTAGCTTTTATATTATATAATGCCTGCCCTCTTGGGGTCAGTCATTGTTCATAAGCTCTCAAGCTAACAATAATAATAGCTAGTATTTATTGAAGGCCAGGCAATGGTTCTTGATTAATTCACTTAATCTCAAGGACACAGGCATGTTTATGGATAACTTTTGTGGGAAACCAAGGCTGTGTCTCAGCTGAGATTGGACACAGAAGCCAAGGTCTCCCCCACATCTGTTAGCATGGATACGTGGCATGAGAGCAAGGAAACTGTGACCAGGACATTTTCAAGGATGCATTCCAGGCTCAGAGAGGAGAGGAAAGTGCAATCCCAGTCCAGCCCATGGATTATGTGTGAGGGACAGAAGCTCATTCTTCTCATTTCAGTGACTTGGGGTCTACCTCAAAGGTTGCTGTAGCAGATGTTTTGGTTGCTTGTCACCACATCCCCTTGGCCCTTGTCTGATTTCTCAGCAGCTGCTGTGGGCAGTTCCCATGCATGCTGGCAGCACCTCACCTCAAATGCCCACCTTCTCTTTTTGCTCTTCTGCTTCTGTAGGAGCTGGCTCAGCTGTCAGCTAGGTAGGGGAGTTAATGCCTCCAGAGATAGTCCTCAACCAATGGGATCTGGGAGTTGGTGCATGAGGGTCCCAGCTTCTGTCCTTCAGAGAGACAATTCCTCAGAGGGTCCACAGTGGATTTGAGTCCTGATTGCCCACAATGCTAATCAGGCCAGTTATAACAACTTTTTGGCTTTTTCTTACTCTTCCTGCTTCCTCATTCATATTTCTTGAGATCACCTCTTGAATAAATGACTGGCACTGAAATCCTTGCCTATGACTCTGCTGTGGGGAAACACAATGCTGGGAAGCCTGAGGGGACAATCAGGGCAGTGCTTTCTCTGATGCCCCCATTGCACTGGCATGGAAGACATAGCTGATGCCAGGGGGACTGTTCCCTCAGGTGAAACATGTGAAACATCCCCTAGAGACTCCTAGAAACAGTTGGGGTGGTGCTATGGCAGCGACTCTTTATTGATCCACAGAATCTACTATTCCCTTTTTTAAGTAATAGAACCCCATAGGCTACCCAGTAGAGACTACATATCCCAGCCTCCCTTGCAGCTAGGTATGGCCATGTTCTTGCCAAAGGAATGCAAATAGAAGTGATATGTCCCTTCCTTAAAAGAAAATTGCTTACCTTCTACTTCCTCTCTTCCCCTTCCCTGGGGGCTAGAAGGTGGACTTGGTGGTGGTGCACTAGCTCTCACCATGTGGGTGAGAACAAAAACCTCAAGGGCAGGGGGAGGTAGAAGAGAGCTGGGACCCTGAATGGCATTGTGCAGCGGGATCATTTTCTGCCAGAACCACTCATCCAACTCTGGGATGCTACATGAGAAAGACATCAATTTCTATCCTGCTTGATCTGCTATGTATTTGAAATTCTGTTTTAGCAGCTTATCCTGTACCTTAAATAATACAGCCAAGGAATACATGCAGCTGTCTGAGCAAGCAAATTATGAATATAATGAGGTGACCTCATCTATGCCCAGAGGCTGGTTAGGCCTGGGGGCATTCAGGTTACATAACTATCTTGTGGTGAGGGTAAGCACAAACAGCAAAGCATCTGGGAGCTGGGGAAGCTCCTGGGGCACTGCCAGGACCCAGGTTCCTCTCTTGTTGCGGAGAGAACTCAGGGGCTCCCTTAGCTTGCTTCCACCTTCCTGTAATGCTGTCCACTTCCATGTTCTTTCTTCCAAATCTCCTCCCAGGCTGGACTGCATACTGGGGCTTGGGCAATCTTGTATGGAGGGACCTTACAAAGGACTGACTATTCAGCTTCAGGAACAGGGCACCACAATAAATGGGCAGCAGCTCTAGAGAAAACATGGCCCGGTTTGTGTTTTCTCATCTTGATTCTCAAGGAGCAGGCAATATTTCACCTATGGTCCTCTGTATATCTCTCCTTATCTATTAACCTACTGGATTAGCTTTCCATTGTGGTGTAACAAATTACCACCCATGTAGCAGCTTAAAACAACACACATATATTATCTCATAGTTCTGTAGGTCAGAAGTCTGGGTGGATTCCATGGCTTCTCTGCTTATGGTCTCATAAGACTGAAATCAAGGTGTTGGCCAGGCTGGACTTTCATCTGGAAGATCTGGGAAGAAATCACTTCCAAGCTCATTCAGAGAGCTGGCAGAATTAAGTTCCTTGTAGTTGTAGGACTAAAGTCCCAGTTTCCTTGCTGGCTGTGAGCCAGCCAGTCCTTGCATGTGACTTCTTCCATCTTCAAAGCACAGCATGTTAAATCATTTTTTGTGCTTTGAATCTTTCTTATTTCCCTTTGCTACCAGCTGGAGAGAACTGTCAGGTTTTAAAGGGCCTGTATTTATATTAGGCCCTTCTCTGATTAAAGCCAACTTGTTAGTGACCTTAATTACATCTGCAAATCCCTTTGCCATGTAATGCAACAAAATCATAGGCATGATATTGCATCATATTCACAGTCTTGCTGAATAGAGCAGGAAATCTTAGAGAGGGGCCTTTTAGAATTCTGCTTACTGTGGCAGGCTAGTAAAATAGGGGATCAATAGACAGATCTGGAGCCCGGCAAAAAGCCCACATGGATACAAGTACCTCCAAGATGGCTGCTGGAAGAACCTTGCGAGAAATCCCATTCGGAATGAGATTTCTTCCAGGAGCCAGGAGAACCCTGGGATATTCTCCAGGGGCCTTATCATTGGGCCCTCCTGGGGGATTGATAGGTGGGGTAATCAATCAAAACAGCAAACAGCTGGGACTCCTCCCCTGTCATTAGCAAAGGGGCAGAATAATTAATGGTTTAAAAAGCAAACGCCAAGACTGAACTGACCCCTGCTCTTGCCTTCTCCCCCCTGGTCTTGCCTTCTTCTCCCCTGCCTGGAACAGCACGCAAACAAAACCTGGGCCTTTGTAAATCTTTAATGGCAAGTTGTCGTATGTAAATCGGCCCTCTTTATCACTTTTCAACCCCCTCCTCTCTACCTGGGACCCTTGATCTGCTATTTTCTCCCATTTCTCTTCTCTCCGTTCCTTAATAAATTACTGGCCTAACTAACCTGGCTTATTCTTGAAATTCATTTCTGGTAGTCTAGCCAAGAACCTAGAGAAAACCTGACAACACTACCACACCTACAATGCATTTTATCTTAAAATGTTTAGCTTTCAGCTGACCTTGGGTGAAAGGAAGGTGATCTCTTAATGCTGGATTTGAAGAAGGACCGCCAATATGGTCAAGGTGTCCAAAGTTGCTTAAAATGGGTGGGATTAAGAGCCAGAAGAAGAATTAGTCTTGAATGGAAGGTCGGATACTTTATTTGCTCATCCGTCCATATTTACTGAGAACCATTAGTGCTAGGTGCTCAAGATATGAGTAAATGGAACAGAGTCAGTTCATGCCCTCAAGGAATTGGTGGTCTGGTGAGGGTAGCAGATGTTAAAGGTGATAAGTGTTCCCCAAAGAGAAGTATGGGGTTCAGTGGGAGGGGAACTGGAATGTTAACTAAGTCGAAGAACGTCAGCTAAGTGTGAAGAGGGCCAGGGTTGATATGAGGTTGAGGTAAAGATTTTACAGTTTCTTGAGGAATAGGAAAGGACACTATCTCCCAGGTGAAGTTAGAACTCAAATACTTATAAGCTGGTTTAAAGGGCATTGAGCCCTCTAAGAATCCTGCATCCCCCTTGGTGTCACTGGGCTATGTCTTGGCTTATTAGCTTAGCCTGGGGACCACTAACTCAAGTCGAAATGACTACCAGGGTGGGGATTTAACATAAGTAAGTGAAGCAGGCTGGGTGTGAACCAAAGAACATGGCAAGTGTGATGGTAAATGATGACTGGATTCAGCCTCAGTGTTGGGAGTGATAGAGAGTGGTGGGATCTTAGCAAACTGGAGCATGGACACCTCATTCAGGGGGATGACCAGTGTTTTGTCCAGCTGATTGTGCCATGGAGGATATGGGCCCACATTATCAGGTCTTCTGCTTTTAAAGAAAATTCAGATTATTTTGTGAAACATCACAGATTTCAAAATTTATGTAATTTAAAATTTAATTAATTGTTTAAAATTTAAGGGACTTCAGAGGGGTGATGTTACATGCTGTTGTTTATGGCCTAGGACCAGCTGCAGGATTCCACTTGTAACCCTCAGCAGAGTTGCCCTCATTGAGCTGTGTTTGGTTGCTTCATCCTCAGCTTTAACTCAGAAAAATTCTGGGAATGAAGGTTGCCACTGCAGCTTAGGGTACTCTACTCAGTCGGTTCTGCACCAGAACTGCTTTTTAGACTTCAGTGACAGGAAGAGTTGTGTTTCCTCCTTGGAATTTCTTCTGCATTTTCCTCTTCCATTACGGTCATGTGAACACATTGCTTTTTCCCACATGCATGTTAGAAGCTCACAGTAACAATTTAACTTATTACTCCTCCTGAATCCAGTATTTTGTCTTCCTCTTCCTTCTCATGTTCTCACCAACCCAGACATCTGTATAGGCTTCTGTTCCATTTCCTAGCCCTTAGCGTCTGACTTTTCCACAAGTCTGTGGGTCCCTGAAGGGCAGGGAGGGTAAATATTTATGAACCTTTGTATCTACAGTACCTGGTACATGGTAGGCACTCAATAAATATTTGTGTTTTGGCCATTATTTTTGGTTGATATAAGAAATAGACTTTTTGCGCTTTTTGTAAAACTACTGTGGGAGATTGAACGATGTACCCCAGTTTAGACCAGCTCTTAATCTTAATCTACATTCCCGTGGGTGTGAATCCATTGGAAATAGGATCTCTTGAAGATATTATTTTTTGTTAAGGCATGGCCCAACAATATGGACTATTGGAGACCTTTATACACAGAAGAAATTTAGCCAGAGTTGAGAGAAAGCCACAGAGAGGATCCAGATGCTGGAAGTCAAAGGAACCCAAAAGAGAAAGGAGAGGACATTGCCATGTAATGTGAGGTAGGGATACAAACCTAAAACCCCAAGGATAGCTGCAGAATATTACAGGCTTTGGGAAGAAAACATTGCCTTGCTGACACCTTGATTTTGGACTTCTCCTAGCCTTACAACTATGAGCCAATAAATTCCCATTGTTTTAGCCAACTCATTGTGTGGTATTTTTCATAGCAGCAAGGCAAAATTCAAATAACTATTATTGAGGACTCATCCCTCACATTGTGCAATGACCCTTAATTAGGGTGCCAATCATCTGGTTTACCTGGACTGAGGGATTTCCTAGGACACAAGTCTTTCAAGTGCTGAAACCGGGCAAGTTCCAGGAAAACTGGATGAATTGGTCACCTTATACTCAATAAAGCTTTGCAAGAAATTTTGTCCCATTAATCTGGGGTGTTTTCCTTTGTCTGCTGGTGGGAGGTTTGAATGCTCTCATGTTTCCCTCTTTGCCTTGACCTCAAAGAAACTCTGAGATAAGTTTTATGGATAATGTCAGTAGCATACATCAGTTTAGGTTCTCTCAAATCATTATTTCATTGCCTCCTTCTTGATTTTTTATTGGCTCTTTTCTTTTAAAATATTTTAACATATAGTGCAAATTGCACCCAGAATTACATTAAATTACTCTTACCAAGCAAACATGAGAGAATGTCTATGCCTTTTGTATTTTTACTTCCCTTCAATTGGCTATTATTTCATTCTATCTTTGTATTATTTTGGGGGTTGTCAAACTATGGCCTGAGGGATGAAATCCAGCATGCTGCCTATTTTTACATATACTTTTTTTATTGAGCATAGCCATGCCCAGTTGTTTACATATTGTCTGGCTCTTTATAGAAAAATTTGCCAACCCCTGTATTATGTCACAAAACTCTCAAATGCTTTAGAAAGGACTTATATATAGTTTTGAAATTTATGTATATACATGCATATTTTCTATTACAAAATGTGTAGTTTCAAAATTTATATATATATATATATTCTGTTTACAAAATAATATATGCTACTATAAAAATGTTAACATCCCAGAAATATGTAGTGAAGACCAACTCCCCTTTCCTCTCCTATGCCCACTTTCTCCCCCCTTTCCCCCACCCCCGAGATGGATCCCTCGTCTGTTTGCTTGCTGTTTTTTTTTTCCTCTCTCTCTCTCTCTTTGTCTACTCATTGTCTGGTCGTTGTTTTTGCTCATTGCTTATCTTCTTTAGGAGGCCCTAAAGAAGCCGGGACCTCCCATGTGGGAGGTGGGTGCCCAACTACCTTAGCCACATCTGCTCCCCCCAGACCCCCAGACCATCCCCTTTTAATCCATTTCTCTTGATGCCCTTTGTTAATGAGTTGGTGTCTATTCCTCTAGATTCCTTTCAGTGCATAAGGTATATTTCACTAAGATAATACTAAAATAAGAAACAAAGCTCTGTACAAGCACATTTTCCTGCATAAGCTTTCTTAAATTTCCTGTCAGCAGCATTTTTCACCCGTGTCTCCACTGACACGTTTACAGACATTCCTCCTCATTGGTTGCAATATCTTTCCTCATTGATCTACTTTAATCAAAAGCTTTTTCTAACTCATTTCACAATAGCAGCATCATTGCAAGTTCTAATTATTCCTGGTACTTCCGATTATAATAAATATTCTTTTTTATCATTACTAATCACTTTGATTGCATAACCTCTCAGAATTGATGAGAATAGTAGTTTCCTGGAGACTTCCAAACCATCAAGCTAAGTATTCAGGATTATGGCTTCAGCTAATGATCTATTCACTTCAGAAGACTATCAGGACTAATGTCTCTCACCTCATATATCTGACTGCTTCACTCACTAAAAGTCCAAGTCTCCCAAGTCATTGGCCATCACTCAGAATCTTAGATCCATATGCTCTCTACATCCCCAATGGGCCCAGCTCCCTGCTCTCCTCTCCTCTATCTCCCCAAATGCTTCCTCCGTGCCTTCTGGAATTCATAATCTGTAACCAGCAAACAACCCTAAAGTCTCAATCTCTTCTCCGAATATTTTCTTTTATTATCTTTCTTTAACTTAAACCCAACAATCCCTTAGCCTATTAGTTAATCTTCCCAAATGTAATCCCACTCTTACCTCTTGTACTTTAGGGCTCCTTTTGCCATTTCCAAAACATTTACTACCTTGTACTTTGAAAAAAAATCACAGCCTTTTAAGCGAAGCCCTAGATTACACCACCAGCTGCTCCTCCTCAAAGGGGTCATCTATGATCTCCTCAATCAAACTCTAGACCCTAACTCACTGTCTTTCCTTCCACCCCTATTCTTCTCATCATTCCTGGTGACTTTTACATTCGCATAGATAACATCTAACCCTTTGACTTCTCCAACTCTTGACCTTCCCATCCACCCACGATCTCCCCCCCCCACTTCAATCACCCTTTCCCATAACCACACCCTAGACCTTGCCATTGACAGTAATTGTACAACCCCTTAAATCTGTATTTCATGTCTCCCATTCTCTGATATTTCCTTTCCTACTCTAATACCTCTACTCCAATCATTTTCCAACTCAGTGAGATCTTTAGTGCAGTCCTGTCCAATAAAATGCAAACCATAAATATAATTTTACAATTTTCTAATAATCACACTAAGAAATGTAAAAAAAAACAGGTAGATCAATTTTTAAAATTATTTATTTATTTTAGGAGGTACGAGGGATTGAACCTAGGACCTCATACATGTGAAGCAGGCACTCAACCACTGAGCTACACCTGCTCCTCCCTTATTTTCTTAGAGCAGTCATAGGTTTATAGAAACATCATGCAGAAAATACAGAGTTCCCACATATACACACACATAGTTTTCCGTATTATTAACATTTTGCATTAGTGTGGAACTTTTGTTAAAATTGATGAACCAATATTATCATAATTATATTAACTAATGTACAATGGTTTACATTAGTGTTCAGCCTGTATTGTACAGTTTTAGATCTTTTTCTTGATTTTATTGTGGTAACATATATACAACATAAAATTTCCCATTTTAGCCACTTTCAAGTACAGAATTCAGTGCTTAAAATTAATTTTAATAATAATAATAATTTAATAATAATTTAATTTAATCTAGTAAAGCCAATATGTTATGCCAACATATAATCAATTTAAATATTATTAATGAGATATTTTACACTCTATTTTTTCATGCTAAGTCTTTACAAACAGGTGTGTTCTTTACATTAGCTCAGTTCAAACCAGCCACATTTCAAGTGCTCAGTAGTCACATTTGGCTAAAGACTATCACATTGGACAGAGCAGCTCTAATTCATTGACTTAAGTTTTCATCCAACCTCTTAGCTGTCCTCCTATTCTTTCTTATCCAATGTAGAGTCCATGTCCCGTTACTATCATCACACTCTTCCCAGTGCCCTCCACTTTCCTTTCATCTGTTTATCTAGAAAAAAATCATTATTGATTGGACCAAACCATCAGTCTGTACCCATGCAACTGAATATATCAGAAGAAAATCGCACAGCTGGACTGACGTGCTTAGCCTTCACTTCATGACCACACATTTCAAATGGGCATATAGCAGTGCCAGAAACCTTATCACATTTCCTGGTTAAATTTGCTTCCTCGCTCTGTGCAACTTTCTTCTCAGGTTTCCCGTGCCTTCCCCAACCTCTAACTTTCAGTAGATGCCCTTGTTCCATAATTTATTAACAGGTCTCACAAATGTAACATGGTCAAAATGGAACTCTCTACCCCCCAGTTTGTTCAGTTCAGGCAATGGTACCATCATCAAGTCCAAAACCAAGGATTTGACTTTAATCCCTTCCTTTCTCTCACCCTCACTTCTAATTCACCAGCAAGTCCTATAAAGTGAAATGAACCTCAAATCTGGCACTTCTCTTCATGTCTATAGCCACCACCATCACCTTTTGCCTGGACTTCATCAAGAGCTAACTGGCTGTCCTTGTTTCCATTCCGTTACCTTGCAATCCAATTTCTACTCAGCAGCTAGAGCGATCTTTAAAAGACATAAATAGGATCATGTTGGTCCCTTTCTTTTTTTTTTTTTTTTTAAAGATTTTATTTGTTTATTCATTTATCCCCCCCTTGCTGCTTGTGCTCGCTGGGTCAGCTAACCACTTGCCTTCACCAGGAGGCCCCGGAAACCGAACCCAGGGCCTCCCATATGGTAAACGGGAGCCCTACTGATTGAGCCACAGCCGCTTCCCTGTTGGTCCCTTTCTTACAACTCTTCAATGACTTTCCACTGCCCTTAGGATAAAATCCAGACTTGTTTCCATGGCTACAAGGTCCCACATGATCTGGCCCTTGCTTACTTCTTCAACATAATCTTTCATTGCTCTTCTCCCCACTCACAATATTATAGCCATAGTGGCTTCTCTACTGTTTCTTGAACACACCAAGCTCTTTCTTGCCTTTTCACTTCTGCATTGCTGTTCCTTTGCCTGGAAAAATCTTCCCCTGGTGTTTATCATGATCAGTTCCTTTTTACCTTTTGGAATTTAGAGACATTTTCCCTTAAAACTCTCCCCTTTTAACCACAACCCAACCCCGTCAATTACTCTCTTATCAGGTCTTTCTGTTATTTCCCTGATGGCGCTTATTGTCTGGAATCACCCTGTTTATTTCCTTGTTTGCTTTGTTATCGTGTTTCTCCACTAGAAATAAGCTCCATGAGGATGGGGACTTTGGTATGTTCACCATTGTATTTCCTAAGCCTAGTACCGTGCCTGACACGTAGCAGAAATGTGAATATTCATGGAAGGAAGGAAGGAAGGAAGGAAGGAAGGAAGGAAGGAAGGAAGGAAGGAAGGAAGGAAGGAAGGAAGGAAGGAAGGAAGGAGGAAGGAAGGAAGGAAGGAAGGAAGGAAGGAAGGAAGGAAGGAAGGAAGGAAGGAAGGAAGGAAGGGAGGAAGGGAGGAAGGAAAAGAATGACCTGGATGCCCCAGTATTTCAGGACTCCCCTCATTACAGTGAAATGCATAGACTCACAAGATCAAACTTAACAGCCCTAGCAGGATCATTAATCTCAGATCTGAGTCACTGAGATTGACAAAATGCCCCTCTTTTTCCCTTGATACAGATCATGTCTATAAATACTTCTTGGTGTTTAAGCTCTTTAAATGTGGTAAAACAGCAAGTCTAAACAGACTGCTTTCCTGACAGGGTTGGGTCGACAGAATATATTATCCCAGATAACCAGATGGGGTTGAAGCCTCAGGGCTACATCAGTTAGAGAGCTCAAGGATGCTCATCATGCAGGCTGTACAAATAGGCGGTGACCTAGTGGTGGTTCTGGGAACTTATCATATATTCACTTAAAAAAATCATGCTGGCTCCGTTCTGTGCAGGATGGATTAGCAGGACGCGAGAAGGCATATGGAACATTAGTTAGGAGTCTTTCATTTGTGAGCAACAAAAATTTCATTCAAACTGGTTCCAGCAATAAAAGAACATATTGACTCATGTACCTGAGAAGGCTGAGGATATTTGGCTGCAGGTATAGGTGGATCCAGGGGTTCAAAATTATCAACCAGGAAGTAGAGCTTAATTCCCCCTCCTCCCTCAAGGATGGGCTGGACTTGGTGACTTGCTTCCAAAGAACAGAGTATGGGAAAGGGAACAACAAACTAATTTTACAGTGGAGAAACCTGGAAAATACTATATTGGCCAGGTGGCCAAGATTAACATCACCAGTGATGATTCATGTTGATAGCATGTTCTCCTGATAGGAGGTGAGGAGAAAAGCATTTCATTTCTGTGATGGTCTTTCCCCAAACTCTTAACCCCAGTCAAATCATGAGAAAATTTTCAGACAAACACAAATTGAAGGACATTCCACAAAACACCTGAATAGTACCCTGCAAAACTCTCAAAATCTTTTTTTTTTTAAAGATTTTATTTATTTATTCATTTATCCCCCCCTTGCTGCTTGTGCTCGCTGGGTCAGTTAACCACGCCGTGCAGGCGGGCTTGCCTTCACCAGGGGCCTCCCATATGGTAAACGGGAGCCCTACTGATTGAGCCACAGCCGCTTTTGAGGGAGCCACAGCCGCTTCCCTCAAAATCTTTAAAAACTAGGAAAGACTGAGAAACTGCTGCAGACTAAAGGAATCTAAGGAGATATCACTACTAAATGCAACATGATTTTCTGTATTGGATCTTGGAACAGAAACTGTTATTAGTGGACAAACTAGTGAAATCTGAATCAAGTCTAGAGTTTAGTTAAGAGTAACGTACCAATGCTGGTTTCTCAGTTGTGACAAATGTACTATGGTAATGTAAGATGCTCACAAGAAGAGAAACTGGGTATGGGGTATACGGAAACCCTGTACTATCATTGTGACTTTTCTATAAAATAAAATTATGCTAAAATGAAAAGTTTATTTAAAAAAAAACTATCAGCAGGACTAAGTTTCTCTTTTTCTGAGCTCTGCTTTCCTTGCTGTCAGATTTACTTCTGGGTAGGATGATCAGTCACTCCACTTTGCCTGGGATAGTTCCAGGCTTGCCTGTTGTTCCAGCATATTATTAGTAGTGCCCTTTTTACTCTCAAAGTATTCTGATTTGGATGATAAATTGGTGGTCCCCCTACTCTCCCTGGGTGGACCTTCAGCAACTCCAGGTCTATCTCTTCCCAGCTTTAAGACCGAAAGACAGGAGAGCTTCTTGTTTCTCAACAGTTCTGACAAAGGTCCCAGCATTGAGTGTGATTGCTTCCTATTAAGTCAGTTGCCTGATCCTGAAGCAATAGTTTGGCTAAGGGCATATAATATTCTCACTAGCCAAGTCTGGGTCAGTGCCCTTGACTAGTCAAACTCTCCCTAAAACACATTAGAAAGGGGAGAGGCTTTTTTTTTTTTTTTTTTCAGGCAAAATTGGAGCTGGAATGGATGCCAGGCAGGCTAAAACACAAGTGTCAACTAGTTGGGGAGACTGGATAAGATGAAGTTTTCCAATGATTTACCTTCCAAACCCCTCAAGTTGGAATGGATTTAAGGTTGTGCTCATAACATGTTACTTTAACTCTCTTGTATCACAGGCAGTGTTTTAAGAATCACACATAACATGCAGATTCTCGTCTTGGCCATAGTTCAAAGTGATTGATTGTTGCTGCTATATTGTTTTCTTAACTATGATAGTCGGGAATTATTTGACTCCTTGTGAGCTGTAATTTATATTTGCTTCAAGTTTCTTTTACATTTTCCCCACGGGCAGTGTAGAAATTTTGTTATGCTTGCGGAAGTATATTGTGAATTTCATCTGGTATATGTGCCAATGGCAGTACATAGATTAAGAAGCATTGTTGGTGGAAGGATGGCCTTTTCCTAGAGCAAGATGTCTCAGGGCCACCCAGCAGGGTGCTGGGATCTTGGCAACTTGTGTCTTACCCACTTGGTGGTGAATGCAAGCCCTGGTTATGATCACAGATTCTAAAGGTGGAAAGCCCACGTCACTGCTGCCAAGCTGCATAGCCTAGGGTAAGTTACTTAATCTCTCTGAGAATAATATGAGAGTAATTGTTCCTCCTTCATAGTACTTTTTTAGGATTAAATAAAATAATTTATACGAAGCACTTAGCAGTGACTCGCACATAGTCAGCACTCAATAAATATTTTCAATAAAGCTTTAAGAGGTCACAGTCACCTCCAACACAATATGTGCAAGACAAATCTGATTTTCTCTGTGTTCCTTGTCCTATTGAGTGACTTCTTTCAACCCTCCTTCCCACACTCATCATCCCCTATACTCCAACAACATTAGGCCAGTAGTAGATTCTCAAATGTGTGCCGAATTTTTCTGCCTCCATGGCTTCATTGTTACCACTACCTGGAATCCCCTTCATCTAATTTCTGCCTGTAAATTGCCTACTCATCCTTCTTCCCCTTTCCAATAAATAGTACTACTATCCTTCCATCTGTTGAAGCCAAAATCTTAGGAGTCATCCTTGTCTTATTGCTTTTTCTTACTCATGCCCAGTAAGTCCTGTGGCCTCTGACTTCTTTCCATTCTCTCTGCTACCTCCTTAGTCTAAATCACTATCACCTTTCAGCTGAACTATGATGAAACAGGTCTGTCTCCCTTCTTCCTTCCTTTCTTTACCCAACAACAAGAACCATCTTTCTGAACTGCAAAAAGCATCACTCCCCAGCATTAAATCCTCCATCTTACTTAGAGTAAAACCCAATCTTCAAAGCCTAGGCCCTAGCTGCCTTTCTCCCATGTTGACTCTTGTTTTGCCAAGTGAGTGTTCATTTTGTTCCTTAAACACACTCAGCTCATTCCCATCTCAGGGCTTTTAAGAGGAAGCACTTAGCAGTGACTAAGTGCTTTTCCTCCACCTGGAGTCTCTTCCCAGATCTGCACATGGCTGACCCCTTTGACAATTTAGGGGAAGATCATGCTACCCGAAGGAGACCTTCCCTGTCACATTCTATCATATTAGTAGCTATCATCATTTTTCCATCCTGTCCTCCCCTCCCCTCTCTTCTCCTCACCTTTCATCACCTTTTCTTCTCAGCATTTACCACTGGCTGAAATTATCTTGTTTATTTACTTGCCTATGAGAGCAATGACCAGATCTACTTCATTAGCAACTATATGCTTACTGCCTGGAACACTGCCAGGTTCAGAATAGGCATTTAATAAGTATTGGTTAATGTTTAATATGCCTTTTCAACTCTTCTAGTTAGAACAAATTCCTTTGCCCTTTGTACTGTCACAGGTTGAGTTCCAGGGAAACTTGAGAAGGAGATTTGCATGTAGGAGATGAATTGGGGAGTGCTCTCGTGTACAACACGTGAAGAAGCAAGAGAAGCAGGACTGGGCAGAGAGAGAAGCTCAACTGTGAAGGAGTTGCAAGAGAAGACAGTGGATTCCATGGAGAATTCTAAAGCTGTGATGGCCCTTCAAAGGTGTCCTTAATTGAGGCAAGGCCCTTGTAACCCTACACCAATCAGTCATTGGATGCAACTGTCCCTGGAAGGGGACATAACCTTAAGTGAGGCAGTTTCCTTTAGTTGAGGGCAGTTCCTGGGGAGGACTCTACCTGTGAGCTTATGGTGGCCAACTCTCTTGGCAGCAGGAAAGGAAGGTCATAAAGGGGAGCTCTGGGCAGCTCAAATGGCATCTATCACATATCCCATGCATAGCATATAGCAGAATCTGCCTTATTTATTTGTTTAAGTCCATTTTTCTCTCTAGACTTATGGACCCTAGGGACAGGGTTGATAAGCTTAGAGATAAGCTAAGTTTTTCTCTTGTTTGTGTCCCCCATAATACTCAACACATAACATGAGTTCAGTAAACAGTGTTTGGATTTAACTGAGCAAGAAGAAATTAGCTAAGTATATCCTTTATGTTTGGGAAGTTCTCAAGTTGGACTCCATGAAATGATTAAATAGGAACCCTCTTTGGATGAGAGAGGGGAGGCCAAGTTCCCAGAAATGTAGGCACATGAACTGAGCAAGTAAATGTCCTCTTTAATGAATAGGTTTCAAAGACTCTTACTCATTGGGCTGGGAGCTTTTTCTATTTGAAAACCAGACCACAAGTCTGGTCTTCAAGCACATAACACTTTGATGTAGGAGTTATTTTTAAAAGATTGAAATTTGTTGGGAAATTTGATGTATTTTGCTTCATTCCTTCCAAACCCTATACCTAGAATACACAGGCTGGAGGAAGAACCTGGAAGGAAGAGGAATTCTTGAGGAATATAATGGGTTTTAAGCTAGAGTTACAGCCCTATCTTAGTAAAACATTTGTTGTGTCTTTCTAATGAATGAATAATTGAACAGACTAAAACAGGGGATGCCAAACATAATACTTTTGACAAGGATTATCAATTTGGGGTTGAACTGTTTCAAATCTATTCTTGTTCCAGACTCTCCAATCCATTCTGTGTTCCTTAGGTTCACAGCCATTAGGGTTTTTTAACCAGCCTATCTCAGCTGGACAAAATTAGTGAAAGGGGCTAGTAGCAGTAAGTGTCCCAATGACTTAGGGATTAGAGGAGTAGCTGGAATGGAGAGAGGAAATAGTCTACTTTGCCACAAAATGCTGTGATTTTGCCCCTTTAGACCCCTGGGAAGACTGTAGAAGAACCAGACACCAGAATGGATCACAAAATCTTTGTCATGGTACTTTCTACGCCATGGGAACAAGACTGTGCATATCAAAAAGGTTCAAATAAGCCGCTAAATAATTCAGCCATTTCCCCCATTATCTTAATAACCTATATCCCACATCAAGTGGCAGGGAGGAATCCTTTCTGGAAAAGAGATGGTTTAGGCAAATTTCATATACATTATGCCTTTGGGTGGTTTCTCTGTGTTTCCCATTTTCTATGTCTTGGTGACATTAAGCATATGCTGAGAGCAGTGGGCAGTTGACCAGAGGGTCCCAGGGTTTATTCAGCAGCTTTTTCCCAGCAATCTTACCTGGCTTTCCCCACACATCTAAAGTTAATAAACCAGACAAATACCTAATCTGGAGTCAGGTATTAGGAAGATTGACAGTTAGGGGCAGCGAGGCAGACACTATGTGTCCCAGGGCGTGGTGGGTCCAGAGAGCCTGAATGTAGGCCCTGAAGCATCTCAGATGGAGTCTTGGGACTTTGCAGGTGCATGGAGCCCAACAGTGACAGAGACAGATCTGACAATACTAGAGAGGCCATTGGGAAGGTAGGTAAGTCTTGTCAGTGAGACTTTCCAAGAAAATTGTGGCCAAGTGAGAGAGGTCACATGATGAGGGGCAGGCTTTATTAGGGGAACTTACAAGGCAAGAGCCAGCAAGATGAGGCACATAACATCCCCTCTCCTCATTCTCTTAGCAACACACAAAATAGTGTATAGGGACCAGGGAGATGCTGGACATAACATGGGGCTGTACTCCAGGGGAAGACCCCTGCTCCCATGCTACTGTATCCCCAGATACTATAGTATGAAAGTGGTCTTGGGCATGGGAAATACAAGGTTCAGCATGGGCAATCTATGTTTAGATGCCAGCGGCGGAGGAATTGCACAAGACTCTCAGCTTCTTGCACCTAGAAACCTTGTGGAAGTTGCAAGTGAGCTGCAGCCCAGCCTCTGATCCCTCTAGCTAACTACCAAGAAATCTGAATTTCTAGGATCACTCACTGAACAATCCTGTTTGTCTTTCCATGGGAAGCCATTCTTTGTCCCTGGTGCTAGGCGGGATACAAGGATACACTTCTATTCCCTGGATGATGCAAGAGTAAGAAAGAGACAAAGAAGGGACGGCAGGTAAAAACTGGGGAGGGTTGTTGTCCCGGCCCGCGGGACATCAACGAGGACCCGAAACCTGCCGAGAAAGAATGGTGGGACAAGAGACGCAAAGAATGACAGCAAGACAGTATTCTGATCAAGCTGCAAATTTTATTTGAGGGAGCAGGGCTTATATGCTGTTTGGAGAGAGGAAGTGAGTCGGGGTCGGGTGGCGCTCCGGGATTGGAGGGTGTTATCGCTGGAGTAGTGGGCAGATCTTACTTTCGCGCCCTGCGCCTGCGTACTTGTTGCATTCACCTGGGCAGTGGCGGGAACCGGAGAACAAAGGAGCAAGGAGGAAGAAGAACAAGGAAGTGACAAAGCAGATTTTGTGTCTGCGCCATGTTGTGGCGTCCGCCATGTTGCGCCATGTGACCACAGGTTGCTATTGCTTAGGTTGTTGGCACCTCTCTTGGCAGACTCCAGTGACGGCTCCCAACAGGTTGTGATTCAGGACATGGCCCAGAGTCCAGCAATTATTGCTGATTTCAGTCAGACTAGCAGAAAAGGAGACAGGATGTAGGGAGCCAGGCTGAGCATGAGCTCTGGGGTATCCACGATCCCAAGTGTGGAACTGTGACTAATATTGCATTCCAAGATGAGAAGGGGTGGGTGCTGGGGAGAGAGGCTGTGGAGGTGTCCAAGAGCTTTAGTTCAGAAAAATCAACTACTCTCAGGGCTGGAGGAAAGAAGGTTTTGCCACGATTGGTTCAGGACCTGAGGGGGAAATGGAATAAATCCAATTCTTCAACAGGAGGGAGATTGGGTGGGTGGGATAGGTTGGGGGTTAGGGAGAGAGTCAGACAATGACAGACCACCCCAGGGGAATACAGAGGAGTGGGAAAGGGGGCAAGGTGGACAAACTGGAAAGTAAGCTTCATACTGAATTCCATTTACAATTGATGACTTTGAATGGGTGACATCCTCTTACTATTTCCTAAGTCTTTCCCTGGGCTTTTCAGGGGCAGGGCCCAAGCTTGGTTTGTCTTTGTCTTCTCAGTGTCTAATTGAGCACTGCCACAGTGGAAGGTGCTCAGAAAAGTTTACTGTTGCATAGATTATTCTTATGGATATTGTGTGAATAAGTTTTTTTTTTTGCATTCGTGGCTCTGTGGAAGATAGGTTTTAGTATGATTACTTCCCTGTCCGTGGGAAGGGTGAGTTCCCAAGGATCACCCATATCTGTGGGAGGAAGTGAAACACAGTCTTGAAATGGTGGGATTAGAGGTCAGTGGAGGTCAGTCATCCAACAGCATCTTACTCCAGAAACGAATACCCCGAGTTGGAGGGAGGGAGGAAGTAGGGAAGGATACAGACTAGCTGAGTGAGTGAAGTTGGTTTTCACCCTAGAATGAGGCAAAGTACCCATGTGTAAGTTTCATCTACCTGAGCCCTTCCCTGCATAGTCAGCGAGGCCCCTGACCCTCAAGACCATATGGAGAAAGACAGAGACCTCTCTGGCTTAAAGAATTTTAGCAAACTTTATGGGTCTCATAGTACCTTCTGGCATCATGGACTAGGAAGTGCATTAGGGCAAGGCTAGCTCAAAGGGATATTTTAAAAATAAAAACTCGTATAAGGCAAACATTCTTACATTGAAAAATGTTCACAGTCCTCTCTCAGTTCATTCTCCAGCCCTCAGCTCCATCTCCATAACAACCCACATCCCTCGATGAGCAGAGAGGATGTTATCAGGAGAAAGATGCGAGGCATGGCTACTAAAGAAATGCCTCTGACTCTGGAGATGTTTCTCCGTAGAGGCTTCATCTGGGAATCTACCTTCTTGTGGGCTTTTGGAGCCCTCTGACGTGCAGCGCTCATAAATGTTGTCTCAGGAGGGACCTGGGCCTCAAGGGGGAATTCTTGAGCTTGCGTATTTCCTCCTCTCGTCCAGCATTTGTGTTAATTGCACTTGCCTTTTCCCCATGGGGTTTCAATGCACTTCTTATCAAACTGACTGAGCTATTTAGCTTACACAGACCTTCATTTGCCCCGTGTCAAGGTATTCTCCTCCCGAATCTTTCTTTTTACTAGAGAATGCCAAAACACAGACCAAAGGAGAAGAAAATGTTGAGCATATTGAGTTTCCAGTGGCCACACACACACAAAGGACAAGGGGATTTAAATGATCTTAAATGATCTAAATGCTCACAGAGTTCCTACAGGTCAGATGGGGGGGGGGTGCTTACAACATCCCTCCCTTACTCCCAGGTGGCTAGCAGATACTTGCATCATGGAGAACTCTTGATCTAAATGACAAAAGAGAATTTATTAGCATTTGAACTGAAAAGGTGAGGAGTACAGTTACTTCTAGGGAAAACTGGATTCCAGGGCTCCAACAGTGTTATCAGGACTTATCTCTCAGCTCTTCTGAACTCTTCAGGTTGGTTTCATTCTCAGGCAGTCCACCCTCAAAGACAGCGCCTTTGGACCTACAGGCTCACATCCAATTAGCTTGCATATCTAGCAGAGAGAGAGAAAGTACCTCTTGCCCAGTAGCTCCAGCTGAAGTCCTAGGGGTGACACTTGTCAGCTCTGATTGGTTCAGCTTGGCTCATCTGCCCAACTTTGAGTCAATCATTGTGGCTAAAGATATGCAGGGCCCTCATTGGCCAGGCCTGGTTGCTTGCCCATCCCTGGAGCCAGAGGTGGGATCAGTGGTACCTAAACCTCATGGTGGTTGGTGGTGGGAGGAGGGGGCAGGAAGGAAGGTGGTTCCACAACATAAAACTATGGTGCTTTTGCCAAAAGAGAGGGGAAAGTATGCTTGACAGATATATAACATGTCCATCACCACGTTTCTATACACCTGCAACATGTAAAGGATCCATTCTCATCCTCTTGCCTAAGTTGGGACTGGGGCAGACTAAAGCCTTCTTTCATTGATTGCTGAATGTTTTCTTTGCTTTAAATTCATGACCATTCTTTCATTGTTGCTGAACAATTTCTTTGCTTTAAATTCCATTCTGGACAAAATAATGAGACTTAGGAGAGAATGGGCTCCTTCATCTTCCCAAGGGTAATTCTGATCATTCTCCCTCTGTTTGTTTCCTCTCATTACTTTATAATCAAAAGTGGCACAATTGCCTTCGAGAGTAGCAGCGTTGGAACACAACTATTATTCTGCCCAGCCTTGGGGACTCCAGACTAATAACTCCAGCTCCCCATGTAGTCATTAGCACATCCAAATAGTTCTTTCCCTTGTTTTTAAGAAGACACAAAAGGCAGCTTTCTGTCCATACCTTGGAGTGTAAAGTGCAGTTTGAGTTTGGGAAGTATGTTGAGTCCCAAGTGATGTCCTGGCCCAGAAAACTCTTTGATTATGCAAGCCTGGAGGTGTGATCCGAGCGTCAGTGTGAGCAGCCAAGTGGAGACGGGGATGGAGATCAAAGGAATGATGTCTGCACAGCAGCCAGTGAGTCAGAAGGAAGGAGATGCTTCAAAACTATGCTGATATGGTAATAGGGCATTAAAAAAAAAAAAATTGACAGTGCAGTGCAAAGTCTCTGCTGGGAATTGGCTTGATATCCCTGGAGGTACCTGAATCTCTCCACCTGCTGAAGAGGGGGCTCTTTGGTCAGACTGAAGGGGATACTGGGTCCTCTCATTTTGTCCTCAACATTCCCGCCATACTCCTTTGGGGAACCATTAACCTCACTCAGACCACATGTACTGAGAGTGGACAGTGGTTCCTCCTAAAGGAAAATGATGGTGGTTTTTATCAAAAGAGGGAAGACAGGTTGCCAAGAAAGCATGAAATGTCCACTGCTGCAGAAGAGGATGAGACTTCTTGCATGGCAGTGGGCCCTAGGATAAGCCAAATGTATGAGGATGCAATGATGGGGATAGACTCATAAAACCTTGTCATTGCTACAGCTGTCAGGGATAAAATGTCCACAATCACCTCCAAGGGGGATTCTACCATGGCTTAGCAAATGAGGTAAGAGGCTCACAGAAATGGTAACAGCCAACGTGCACAGTGTGCTAGGCACCATGGGAAGCCTCTCATGTGCCCTGTGAAGGAAATACCCTTAGCTCTCTCTTGTGGTTGAGGAGCCCAAGGCTCAGAGAAGTTATGTAACTTGTCCAAATAAGTGGCCAAGCTGGGATTTGGGCTCAGGGCTGTTTGTTTTGAAAGTCTGAATCCAGGACAATGTCCTCTACTATATGGGGTTCACTCTGGGGAGAAAGTAAGGCAGGGTCACTTGCCTGAGTTCCCAACATAAGAGAAAGAGGAAGGAGCAGAGAAGCTCTGCATGCATGCCACTCATCTTAGGAAATCTGCACCGACCCAATGGAAGAAGCCTCTTGAAATGGCAGAGACAAGTCTCAGCCAGAACCAGGTTGTGAATCTCCAAAGACCCAGAACGGTCTTACTGTGGGGATCCAAGGCTTTGGAGGGCTTGGTTTCCTCTGGGGAAGGGCTTGGCAAATATTTTAGGCTTTGGGGTGTGTGTCACAACTCTGCCATTGTAGTGTGAAAGCAGTGGTGGACAATATGTAAATGAATGGGTGTGGCTATGTTCCAATAAAACTTTAATTACAAAAACAGGCCACAGGCCAGATCCAGCCCATGGGCCATAATTTGCTGATCTCTACGTTAGGGGCAGTTAGAGGGACAGACTGACTGCTAACACCCAGGCTAGACTGCAGGAAATGGGTGTCTCACCCCAGAATGAACCCTTCTGGGAAACTTTTTAATAAACTGCACCACCCCAAGACTTCTTTATCCAGAGCCTTGGTGGAAGGACATAGCGGCCCTTGAGCTGGTCTCCCCTCTGACAGAGTGAAAGGTCATCAGTCATCAGCATCTGGTGCCACGTGCAGGACCCTGAGATGGTGATGGAGAAATAGTCCAACAAGGCCCAGACATTTCCCCCCAGGTGTAGAAATTTTTTAAAATAAAATTTTGTTGAAGTATATCATTCATACATGAACATACGTAAACAATAAGTGCATAGTAAAAGTTGTGAACTTATGAAACAGACATGCATATCATCCTACAGGACTCCCATACATCACCCCACCACCAACACCTTGCATTGTTGTGAAACAATTGTTACAAACTATGAAAGAGCATCGTCAAAATATTACCATAAACTATAGCCCATATCTTACATTTGGCATATTTCCCCCCCAACCCACCCTGTATTAGTATTATATATTTGTTATCATCTAGGAGAAAATATTCCTGTACTTGTCATGTTAACCACAGTCCATCTTCCACTACTGGATTCCCTGTGTTATACAGTCCCATGCTTTGTACAATCCATTCAAAGTGTACACTCAGTGGCTCTTATTTTCTTCACAGAGTTGTGCTGTCATCACCTTAGTCAATTTTAGAACAATTTCATTACTTCAAAAGGAAAGATCCCATGCCCCCTTGTATCCCTCTATTGTTATCCCTTAGAATTGAAATAATATCTTCTTGCCATTGCTGCAAAATATTACAATATTACTGTTAACTGTGGTCCATAATTTATATTAGTTGTAATTTTCCTGTGTATCACCATATCCTTAGCACTTTGTAAAAGAGCATTCTTATATTTACACTATTAACCACAATCTTCACCTACCACTGAAATCACTGTTTGTTTGTTTTTTAAGATTTATTTATTTCTCCCCTCCCCCCTCATCATTTTTGTGTTCACTGTCTGCTCTCTGCGTGTTCTTCTGTATCTGCTTGTCTTCTCTTCAGGTGGCACCGGGAACCGATCCTGCGACCTTCCGGAGTGGAGAGAGGTGCTCAGTCTCTTGCTCCACCTCAGCTCCCTGGTCTGCTGTGTCTCTCTTCTGTGTCTCTTTTTGTTGCATCATCTTGCTGCACCAGTTCTCTGCGTGGGCCAGCTTGCCTTTCACCAGGAGGCACGGGGAATCGAACCCTGGACCTTCTGTATGGTAGACGGGAGTCCAATCACTTGAGCCACATCCGCTTCCCTGAAATCACTGTTACACATTCCCTATATTATTTTCTAGTTTCCTTTCAATTGGCATTTATGTCCACAGACTACCCTATTCAGCCACAATCATATTTATAAATCAGCACTGTTAGTTATACTCACTATAATGTGTTATCATCAACTCTATTCATTTGGTACCTCAAAAAACAAAACAAAACAAAAAAACCCACCATCCTTGCTTTTAGTTCTTCTGAATATATTCCTAGAAATGGGATTGCTGGATCATACGGCAGTTCTATATTCAACTTTTTGAGGTTGCCAAACTGTCTTCCACGGAGGCTGCATCATTCTACATTCCCACCAACAGTGAAGGAGTGTTCCTGTTTCTCCACATCCTTTCCAGCACTTGTAGTTTTCTGTTTTTTTAATAATGGCCATTCTATAAGGTGTGAAATGGTATATCATTGTAGTTTTGATCTGCATTTCCCTAATAGCTAGTGATATTGAACATTTTTTCTGTTCAACAGTGTATACTCAGTGGCTTTTTGGCCATTTGTATTTTCTCTTTGGAGAAATGTCTCTTCAAGTTGTTTGCCCATTTTTAAATTGGGTTGCTTGTCCTTTTATCATTGAGTTGTATGATCTCTTCATAACATGGATAGCAAACCTTTATCAGATATGTGGTTTCCAAATATTTTCTCCCTTTGAGTAGTCTTCCTTTTTACTTTCTTGGCAAGGTCTTTTGAAGAACAAAAGTTTAATTTTGAGGCGGTTCCGTTTATCTATTTTTTCTTTCCTTACTTGTGCTTGGGTGTCACTTGTGGTACTGCCTACCACAAGATCTTAAAGATGTTTTCTTACATTTTCATGTAGGAATTTTATTGTTGTTGCTTTTATATTTAGGCCCTTGATCGATTTTGAGTTAATTTTTGTATAAAGTGTGGGATAGGGGTCCTCTGTCTTTCTTTTGGATATGGATATCCAATTCTCCCGGCACCATTTGTTGAATAGACTGTTCTAGCTCAGCTGGGTGGGCTTGACAGCTTGTCAAAAATCACTTGACTGCAGATGTGAGGATCTATTTCTGAGCTCTTGATCCAGTTCAATTGGTCAATCTGTCTATCTTTATGCCAGTACCATGCTGTTTTTAACACTGTAGCTAAGTAATATGATTTAAGGTCAGGAAGTGAGAGTCCTCCTCCAACTTCGTTCTTTCAAAACACATTTTTGGCTATTAGGGCCTCTTACCCTTCCAAATAAGTTTGATGAATGACTTTTCCATTTCTGCAAAAAACAAAACAAAACAAAACAAAACAAAAAACAAAACAAAACAAAAAAAATGGCTGTTGGGATTTTAATTGGGATTGCATTGAATTGGTAAATCAGTTTGGGTAAAATAGACATCTTATCAATATTTAGTCTTCCAGTCCATGAACAGGAATGTCCTTCTATTTATTTAAGTCTTCTTTGGTTTCCTTTAGCAATGTTTTGTAGTTTTCTGAATACTATTGCAAATGGAATTTATTCCTGATTTCCTCCTCAGATTCCTCATCAGTAGTGTATAGAAACGTTATTGATTTTTGCATATTATTCTTCTAACCCGCCACTTTGCTGAACTCATCTATTAGTTCTAGTAGCTTTGTTGTGGATTTTTCAAGATTTTCTAGATATAGGGTCATATCATCAGCGAATAGTGAAAGTTCTACTTCTTTCTTTCCTATTTGGGTACCTTTTATTTCTTTATCTAGCCTAATTGCTCCAGCTAGAACTTCTAGCACAATATTGAATAACAGCGGTGACAATGGGCATCCTTGTCTTGGTCCTGATCACAGCGGGAAAACTTTCCAGTTTTCATCATTGAGTACAACGCTAGCTGCGGGTTTTTCACATATGCATTTTATAATCTAAGCATCTCTTAAAATATATGTATATATATATATAAATAACATTTTTGTAAGCAAATACACATATATGCATATATATTTATATATCATTTTGCAAATGTTTGTATGTATTGCGAGAATTTTGATTTTTACCCACAATAAAAATAAATAAAAAATTAAAAAAACAAACAAACAATGGAATAAAATTGTTATTTTATTTAAATTAAAAAAAAATTTTTTTATACCAAACAAAACCAGGATCAAGCCACCTAGGGAGTTTAGCAACTTTCTTTATTCACTCCACATTAACAGGTCAGGTCAATTCTCCACTTGAAATTCTCCAGTGGTTCTTTCTTGCCCAGAGTTAAAGCCTATGTCTTTGTCAGGGCCTGCAAGGTCCTGAACACTGTGGTCCCTGGATACCTCTCAGTCCTCATCTCCTACCTGCCTCCCCCTTGCTCCCAGCCACACTGGCCTCTTTGCCGTTCCTTGAATATACAAGATATCCTCCCACCCCAGGACCTTTGCACTGGCTGGTCCCTCTGCCTGGGATTCTTTTTGTACAGATAGCTGCATAACTTGCTTTCTCATCACCTCCTTCAGGTCTTTGCTCAAACACCACCTTCTCATTAGTGCCTTCTCTGACTGTCTTATTTGAAATTGCAACTTCCCTTTCTCCACCTCCTTGTACTTCTTATTCCTTTTCCTGTCATATTTGTTCTCCATTGCACCACTAGCTGACATACTATGAATGTAATTTTTTTTACGTTTATTGTCTGTCACCCTCCATTTAAATACAAACTTCTGGAGGGCAGGAATTTTGTTTTATTCACTGCTATATCTCAGCACCTATTATAGAACCTGGCACATACATAGTAGATGTTTAATAAATATTGGGTACAACTTTCTGGTTGATGTAAATTAATCACATAGCTTTTAATAATTCCATTACATGGTTATATCTTCATTTATTTAACTGATTTCCTGTCGCTGCTTCCAGTGTTCTGCTATCAAAAATAATGCTGCAAAGTAAAGACTGTGCAAAACTTGACAGACAGATGACCTAATTTCTTCAACAAAGAAGTTGCAAGGAAAAAAAGAGACAAGTAAGGGTAGGAGAGGGACTATAGATTAGAAGAAACTTGAGGGGCATATCAACAAATAGCAATGTGTCAATATTCATTGGATTCTGATTCAACAAATTCTTACATAACATATTTTTTACATTATGACACAATTTGAAATTTGAATTGAATCTTTAATAATATCAGGAAGATGTTAATTTTGTTGAGGTATAATAATGATATTGTGGCTATGATGAAAAAATAAAGTCCTCATCTGGTTTGTTATACTAGTTTTTCTACTTCTATATATGCTTGACATTTTCTATAATAAACTATTGCACTATAGTGAGCATCTTTCCATAAGCCTCTTCCTAAGTCTTTCCTGGATTTGACCTTCCTAATTCTTGACATGGCTGGGTTCAAAGCTGCAGTGAGGGAGTATAACTAAACACTGCTTTGGCCTAAAACAAAAAACGTAAATGAGATATAATTTTTCTATTACAAAATTCACCTGTTTTAAGTGTATAATTTAATTATTTTTGGTAAATTTATCAAGTTGTGCAACCAATGCTATAATCTAGATTTAGAAATTCCATCACCCCAGGTGTTTTAGTTTTGCAGCTGCTAAAACAAATATCATACAATGAGTTAGCTTAAACAATGAGAATTTATTGGCCTGGTTTCAAAGGCTAGGAGAAATCCAAAGTCAAGGCGTCAGCAAGGCAGTGCTTTCTCCCCAAGAATGGCTGTTGGTGGTCCTTGTCCTTGGCTTCTCTGCCACATGGTAATGCACATGGTGATGTCCTCCCCCTTCTCTTCTGGCTTCCATTGATGTCCTGCTCCCTGTGGCTTCTCTTTCTGTGTCTAACTTCTTTTGCTTACTAGGACTTCAGCCATACTGGATTAAGGTCCACCTTCCTTCAGCTTGGGTATACCTGAACTAGTCACATCTCCCAAGGTTAGGCTTAAGAATGGGTTCACATCCACGGGACTAGGGGTTGGGACCCGAACATGCCTTTTGTGGAGAATATGATTTACTCTCCAACGCCAGGCAACCACTAATCTATTTTCTTTCTATATAAATTTGCTTCTTCTGGACAATGCCCTTTCAACAAGGGTTCTTGCTTGGAATTTTTGACATTCCATTTCCTCCTGTACAAAACAACATTTGTTTTTTTAAACTTTATTTTTAGAGAAGTTTTAGATTTACATTTACAGAAAAATTACACCAAAAGTGTAGGGAATTCCCATATGCCTCGACCCTGAACCCAACATCTTAGATTAGTGTGGTACATTTGTTACAATTGATTAACCAATACTGAAGCATTGCTACTAACCAAAGTCTATGGTTTATATTATGGTTTACATTTTGTGCTGTACAGTTCCATAGGCCTTGACAAATGCGAGAAGAATCTATGTCCCCTTCTACCCACTCATTCCCCGCTCCCTTCTGAACCCCCGGCAACCACTGTCTTTATATCAATGTTGCAAGTTCTTCCGTCAACACAAGATAACGTCGACGATAACAACTAATCTACTTCGGTCCACAGCCACCCCTCCCCCCTGCAATTGTTCCTTCTCCAATCCTGAGGGAACGGTGATGACAACATTCTGACAGGCCCAGGCAGGCTGAAAGGGGACCCAGATACCACGGGATAGATGGAAGGAATTCCTGAAAAATGACATTTCTTAACAACGTTTCTGTTTCTGTTATCACTGAACCGTTTTTGGAGATGTATCTCTTCAGTTCTGTTCAGAAATTTAAATGATTCTATTACCTACATTTTAGGAATTATTATGTTACAGTGATGGTGACATAGAAATTAATGATATGCTAATAAGGCAGAAATTACAAAAGCTCAGTGAATTTCCTACAGATTAATGAGTGGCTTAGAGAGTAGACAGACAAATCCAAATCTAGAGGTCATCAACCCTGATAAGTAAATTTCTCAATAAATATCCCAGCGACATGGTTGTTGATATTATCTGAGAGCCTTCTGGTGTATCCTGAAGTCCCAGGGCTCAATTTTGCATTGCTTCCGTGCCATGGACTTTTGACCCTAGAGCCTATGGGGACACCAATAGAATGACATTGCTGAGGTTTAATTCTTTACTTTGTAGTAAACCACATCATCCCAGTTCATTATATTTACTAGGACTTTTACATTTTGTGAGCTAGACGTCTCTCAGAATCCAGTATCTGACTACCTAGTGGTTGGATAGTCTCTATCTAATGAAAAACTTCATCTGCAAATCCAGAGCCATGGAACCAATTCATTCATTCAAAATATAAGTATGAATGAGTGTCTACTATATTTCAGATGCTAGTCCAGGAGTTGAGGATACAAAGATGCAGAAAAGCCAATTCTTGTCCTTAGGAAGTTTGCGGTTTAGTGGCAGAGACAAGCATATAGAAATAATGACAAAACCTGAAATATTATGTGCCAGGCATAGTGTTAGCATAGAGGGACTTAAGAAGTATTTCAGAGAACTTATGTTTGATTTGAGTCGTGAGGGATGAGTAGGAAGTTTCCTTTGGCAAAAAGGGGCAAGGACATTTTAAGAGATAGAGCAAATATAAAGCATGGGATGTAAAATGAGATTTGAGAACCTCATAGTTTCCTTCCTTGTATTTTCCTTCTAGTATGATTTTTCCCCTGTCACAATCTAAGGTGAAATGCTTTGGTATTTTTCTCCTTAGATATTAGCATCTATATATTTACAGCTATAATTTTACCTTTGTATACTGCATTGGATACATCCCATAGTTTTTAACTTGGAGTGATTTTATGCTACCTCCCAAATCAAAATTGTTTCGGCAAAAATCCAGTTACAAGATAGAATTTCATATTTGTCGGTATGGCATAGAAGAGTTTTTGTGATTTGACCGTAGCTTATTTCTCCGATATTACCTCCTGATCTTCCTCTTAAAACTCATACAGTAGCAATATTTAGAGTTCTTGAGTAAATCATGTTCTTTCTGACCTCCATTAATTTGTACAGACTTTTTATTTATTTAGGTAATGGGCTGGGGGTTGAACCCAGGACCTCGTATGTGGGAAGCTGGTGCTCTGCCACTGAGCCACATTTGCTCCCCCATACTCTTATTTTTATGTGGACTAGGAAATCCTCAGTCATGATTCCAAAAGACATTTGACTTTGACAGTACTGGTTCCATGTGAGTCTGGCAGGTTGCGTTAGTAGCAAAATAGACACAGATACTAAAAAAATTTAACTTGCTGTAGAGAGTAATTTCATATTGACCACATGAATTTGGGGAATGTCTACCAAAGAGTCTTATTTATGCTGATTCTTGTAGTGAAATGAAGAAAGAACTTTTATATAACTTAATACCTGAAGACTTATCTCAAGTTCCTAGATCTTGAACAGTCCTATCCATGGAGTTAATGGCCAATGAATAACAATGGCACATGTCTTCATAAGGCACAGTAAACTACAATTGTGGTTAATAGCAAATTAATTAACTGAAATACATTTGCTCCTCACATAAAGTGTCAACCTCGTTTATCCAGAATTGCAGTTAGTTGAGTAGAAAGCTGACATATAGATTTGAAGGGTTATTTGGAAAATTAAAAGCTCTGTAGCTTTGAGGGAAGAGGATGTTGCAGGTTGAGTTCCTCCATAGAAGAAATGGAGGAAACTGGTGCATTAGTCAGAAAAAGACTTTCTAAACTTCTGGTGACTAAAGATGTTCTGGATCTTCATGCATCATAGGGGGAGCTTCTGCACAGACTTTAGCATCTTCAAAAGAATACCTGTCCCTCCCTGCTTTATTGAGATGGCTTATGTTACTATGAGTCTGACCAAACTTACATGGGACTACCAAACCCACAAACTTGATTTATGCCGTTTCTTTGTGTATTTATTCCTTACTTCTGGGACTTCCTGTCTTTCTTCCTGAACTACTTCCTTTTTTGATCCTTTAGTGTAGAATTTCTCAATTTCTATTTGTCTTAAATGATGTTATTTAGTTCTTGTTAGAGGATGACAGTTTAGCTAGATATACAATTCTAGGCTTATGGCTATTTTCTCTTGGCACATTAAAGATCTCATTCCATTGTCTACAGGTTTCCATTGCTGCTATTGAGAAGTCTTCTGTCACTAAATTTCCATTTCTTTGTCTTTTATTTTGGAATGCTTTTAAGATTCTTTTGTTTTCTGGGTGTGAGGGGAGTTGTAGTTTGAGGATTCCTCAGTTTCACTGAAGAGGTGTAGGTTCTAAAATTTGTATTTGTGTGTTTTCTGAGACTGAGGATTAATTTCTTTATCAATTTTGGGAAATTCTCAGTTACCATCTCTTCAGGGATTGCTTTTCTTTATTCTTTCTATACCACTCTTTTGGAAATATAATTAGATATATGTTTAGAGTCAGTGTCTATTAGTCACTCAATTTTCTATCTCTTTATCATTCTGTGTAATACTCTGGACAGTTTTTTAGGTCTATTTTCCAGGTCATTATTTTCTCTTCAGCTGTTTCTTAACTGGTGATTCGAGTTTTAAATTTAAATTAATTTTTTATTTCCAGAGATTAAATTCAGTTATTTTTCACTCTTGCCTACTCTTTTGGATCATTTTTTATTTCTTTTTCCTTTAGAAAAATACATTATTTTATATTCTAAATCTGACAATTTACTTTATGAATTTCTTGGGAGCTAATTCTGATATTTCTTGTTTCTGCCTTTTTTTACCCACAGTGGCTTATTTATTCGTGTATTTTGCAGATTTGGCTAGTGATCTTATATTCAGTGGGGTGTTATCTGTGGATTACTGGCAGGCCTGGGATAAGGATGGGTCTCTCTAGAGAGAATTTGCATTTTCTTCTAGGCATTCTGAAGAGTTACTAATCTGGCATTATTTTACAAAATTTTCAGTTGAGGCTGCGAAACTATGTAGGGAGTATAATTTAAATGCCAAATCCATGTGAGAATAATTCTGTTCATGTAAATTCTTCGGGACATTTTTTCCTCTTTAGAGTCCAGGCCAAGATAGTCTTACGTCTTAGGAGATAATCTCTTTGATAGGAGGTGAATTGTTTCTTAGTCAAACCTTGCACCAAGGGTGTCGTCCTTTGAAGGTCTTGGCCTTATGTAGGGATTTCCCTGACTACGAGCAGGTCTAGGGCCTTGATCACCTGTCCTCATGTGACATTAAAGTCCAAAAGTCTTGGTTACTGAGATTGGCAAGTGTCCCCAAGCCTGCCTTAGCTTCAACATCAACTTCCCACTCTGATTTTCAGATCCCACTTAATATTTTGGCATCTGGGGATTTCTGTTATTTGCATACTAGCTCATCTATTCATTTAAAATAATTTCTAGGGAAGCGGCTGTGGCTCAATCAGTGGGGCTCCCGTTTACCATATGGGAGGCCCCGGGTTCGGTTCCCGGGGCCTCCTGGTGGGGGCAGGCCCGCCCGCACGGCGTGGTTGGCTGGCCCAGGGAGCACAAGCAGCAAGGGGGGGATAAATGAATAAATAAATAAAATCTTTAAAAAAAATAAAATAAAATAATTTCTACATGCTTCGTGTCAGGGCTTTTTTCAGGATGGTTTGTCTATTAGATTATTGGAAATATAAGTTCTCTGTTGTTTTGTTTCATGCTGTTTTCTTTCATATATAATAACATTTCCTGTTAAAAATCTTTGAAACATAATTTTAATTGTAATTTTAATGAATAAAGTGTTCATCTATTGGCATATTCCTTTATACATGTCTATAAGAGGTTTGTATTTTACTTTTATATGTAAGCACATTTAAACAGATGGGTTGATTTCTCTATTTGGAAAGTGAGCATTTATTTTTGGTATGACAAACAGAATTACATACTCTTTGTTGTAGAATCTTAATCATAACTTAAGATACTCCCTTGAACTTTTGGGTCTTTGTTTCTTCCCCCTGCAGACATTTTTTTTCCTCCTTGGCCAGCTGTCTCAGACATCATTATTATTGTATAGGCTTGCCAATGCTCTTTATAAAGGTAAAAGAAATGTCCAGAATGTGTGTGTGTGTGTGTGTGTGTGAGAGAGAGAGAAAGAGAGAGAGACAGAGAGAGAGAGAGATACTCACAGACATATGCATTTACCTACTATGCAGATATCCTTTTGAGGATTTGAGTGCAGTTCCCTCCCTAGAAAGCTCCTAAAACACCGCCATAGCTTAATTGGACTGTGGCTATGACTGTTTTTTGTTTTTTTCATGTCTGAGGGATGGGCTGGGCTGTGTATTGATTTCAGGGTTGCTAATGACTGTGTAGGAAAGAAGCAGCTTTTGTGGTCAGACTAAATCCAGACTTGGAATCGTATGGCTAATCATTCCCAAGACATTGTCTGCTGAGGTTGTCAAAGTGAGTCTTTTTTAAAATCAACTTTGTCTCCAGTCTCCCTGTTGCCACAGAGGAGGTTCAGGTAGGAGAGCAGTCTGGGGAGGACTGGGTGCACTCTAGTGACTGGACATTTAACAACAAGGTTTTTCCTGGGTCCATGTTTCTTCCTTGGAGGGGTACAAAGTGTGCTGAGTCCTTGGCTGAGTATCTGGATACAACACCCACATAGGGTACAATCTTCCCTCATTGCCACCCAGACAACTGTCCCTTCTGGAATATTCCCTTGGCTGGCAAACCCCTTCTCCCCAGGAACTGTGCTTCATGGAGGAGGCATGGTCCCTGGCGTCCTCTTTCTGCAAGGTTATGTAAAAAGTGCTTACAAAAAGAACCACATCCCAAGCTCTAAATCAGCAGATGCTTCATACACACCGAAAATTCCTCACAGCGTCCAAATCCCAGCTTTTAGAACGTCTCTCACCTCAGTTGAGATGACTACAGAGGAAGGGAGGCTCTAATTCTTGCTTCCCCCTGAGAAGGCGCCTCACTTGCTCAGGGCTTCAGCTGTCCCCAGCTGTCCTTGGGGGTGGGGTGGGGATTATCTCTGGAATATCCTTAGTTGGTGATCAACTCCATGAATTCATGTGAAAGTGACTGCTCACAACTCCGCAGTTTGACTGAGGAGAAGTGGGGAGACCGAATTTCCCACCACTGTCATCCAGTTATCCTCCATGCGCCCATCTTTGTCAGGTACTGTGCTGGGCGCTGGGACACAGTAACAAAAAGACAGGCTTGCTTACCGGCATCAGAGAGCTTGGTCTGTCAGGTGAGATGGATAGAAAGCAAATGATTAGCAGCTTGTTGAGCCTGTAGCGAGGTCTATGGTTGGTGGCAAGGCCCCAAGATGTGTAAGTCCATTGAGGGTGGTGGGCCACACTTGTGGGAGATGTTTGTGTGGGATGTGGTGGGAGGTGTGGGAGGTGGGCAACATGGGAATCCCAGTGGGTTCCGTGTAATATTTTGGGTAATCTAAGCACCTCTTAAAATATATTTATATATATATAAATAACATTTTTGTAAGCAAATGCACATATATGCATATACATTTATATATCATTTTGCAAATGTTGGTATGTATTGTGAAAATTTTGATTTTTACCCAAAATAAAAAAATAGCAAAAAAAAAAAAAAAAAAAAAAGGAGACGTGCTGACTCCTCTTAAAGGGCAGTCATTTTTGGAGCTCAGCCACTCCTCACATTCCCCACTGCAAAGCTCTTGATCCAAGCCACCATCGACATTTGCTTCCTGCATGGAGTCTTTGCTTCAGCCCTTGCTGCTCATAGACCTTGCCCCCTTCGGTCCATTCTCTGCACAGCAGCCAGGGTGACCCTGTCAAGCATCCTTTCTGTCTTCTTACTCTGCTCCAAACCCGCCTACAGATCGCATTTCAGGGTAAAGCCAAAGTTCTGTCAGTGGCATAGGGCCCACCCAGTAGCTCCTGACTTATCTCCTATGGTTCTCACTTTGTTCACCCTGCCCCAGCCGCACAGGGGCCTCCTTGTTGCTCCTGGAATATGCCAGAACACCCCCTCAGGGCTTTGTGCTTCCTCTCCTAGATATCCACCTGGCTCGACCCCTCACCACCTTTGGGTCTTTATCCAAATGTCACTCTGTTTCCCTGATTATTTTCTGTTTAGCACTTATCACCAACTAACACACATTGTGTTCTATTTTTTCATCTTATATATTGTCCATCTCTCTGCTTTAGAATTTAAGTTCCAGGAGAGAATGGATATCTGTTTGTTTTGTCCTTGGCCATATCTCCAGCATCTGGAACAGTGCCTGGTACATAGTATGTGCTCATTAAATATTGGTTGAAAAGAAGAATGAATTAACTTTTTGTCTCTGATTCCTCAGGTGACTCTCTCTCTCATCAGGCCGTTGTCCCTTCTATTTGTGGTAGTTCTTTTATCCCACCCTTTCACAAGTCTGCATCTCCTCCCAGTAATAGGTGTTGGCCAGCACACCATAAATGCTAGCTGTTTTATTCTTACTTGCACCGGAGCAGAACTCACCATAAAAAGCAGTGTGTGAGTAATCTTGGAAGAGTTACAGACAAAATGCTGTGTTCAAAACACCCCTAGGGAATGTGGTCAGTCAGGGAAGCCAGAGTCAGCATAGTGGCACCTTGACCAGCCCTCAGCCTCCAGGTCCAAATGAAAACTGCCTTCTTGTTGTCCCCCCTGCATCCTGTATAAACTCCTAGGACAGCCTCTCTGGCGCTTGTTGACCATATTTATTTACCTGTGCATCTCACTCCCCCTCTCAATTTTATTTATTTATTTATGGCCTAAACTAGTCAGAGTCAGTTTCTGTTGCTTGCCTCCAAAAGAAACCATATTGATGTAGTCAGTTTACCTTATCGTCTTTAGAGAAGGAAGAGAAAGGGAGATGAGGAGGTGCTCCTCTTCCCTGGAGGAGCGTGACCCCGGCCATGTCTTACCTCCGGGAGGAAGAGAAAGCAGGGAGAGAGGCCCCATTCACATAGCCTTCTATTGCCTCTTCCTCTGACAGTGGCAAGCATAAGACATCCTTAAAGCAACCAATCCCAGCAGCCCGCTTTCTCCTTGAGGGAGGAGTATCTTGCGCTCGATCCTGACTCTAGCTGGGATGAGAACAATGGCAGAGAAGGGGAGCCTCAGGCCACATTTTTAGGAAGCCAGCACAGGGCACATTTGCAGACTGACTAATGGCCCAATTGCAGCAGTGAGTAGATGATGTTATCTTGCTGTCGTTTGGGTTCTTCTGGGCAGGACAGGGCCAGTTTCCAAGTCTCTTATAGAAGGGAAAGCAACCTCTATAGCCAGCCGTATTTCCAAGCAGAGAAGGTCAGATGATGGCACAAAGGCGAATTAGGGTCCAAATATACACAGCATCCAAAACTAAAGAGTTGGGTCCAGAAACTGGACACATTAAGCAAGCCAGGGGTCAAGTGGCAAGCTAAATAACTATGAACCAAACCTAGGGACACACAGTTCAGTCTAGAATCCAGCTGGTCAAGGCCTAGACGAGAATCCCCAAACAAGCTGAAAGCCAGGGTTGTCTTGGGGGATGGGGTGCACTGACAGAGAACGGTCAAGGAGTGGAACTGGAGAAAATTCCTAAGCTCACTGAGTGACCAGCCACCTCTTTCTGAATTCACTCTCTGCTGTCAAATCAGACTTTTCTCTCCATGGCCACAGGGGACATTTTCTTGTGTTCTGAAGAGCCTGCATTTACCCACTTAGACCACTAGGTGGTGATGCTGTCTCAAGAGTCAGAACTCTGGGGCTATTTATCATTGACCAGGAGCTGGACAAGCACATTACATGCCTGATCTCTTTTAAACTTCACTGACAACTCTAAGGAGCAAGTGCTATTTATCCCTACTTTACAGGCAGAAAAACTGAGGTTTAGCAAGTTCTAAGAGCTTTGCCTAAAGTCACTCGTCCAGTAGGTGGCACTCAACACATTGCTTTATGAAGAAGTCTGTGATTGGCGGAAACTGAACAGACACCTTCTGAAGGCGGGACAATGGCAGTACTCTCAGATGAACACATACATTGAAAAAAAAAAATCATCAATAATACTTAGGGCTTGCCTTTGGGGCCCTTCCTATGTCTCAGCGTCAGAATAATGTTTTGCAAACATGATTCAATTTAACCCTCAAAACAGCCATATGGACGAGGCTCTGTTGTTATCCTCGTTGTGTCCATGAGGACATTGAGGCTCATTCAGGTTAAGTAAATTGCTGTGTAGGTGTGTCTGAATAGGTGACAGCCCAAGGCCTAGAGCAGAGATTGCCTGTATTTCATGATGCTTTGTCCAGGATTCTAAGTGGGAACTGGGAGCCTCTAGATCCTTGTTCTCTGGTGGGGAAGTTGGGGATCTCAAGAAGGGAGAGATGACCCAACAGAATCCCCAAACTCCTACAAGTAGGAAGGAGTCAGAATTTTGGCCCCAAGTCCCAGCTCTGGCCATAAGTCAGGGATTTTGAGCAAAGTGCTTCCACTGCAGAGCTGGGCTTAGTTTTCTCATCTGAAAAAGGATGGGGTTGAGCTTCCTCTATATAAAGATTCCAAACTCAAATGCTTAGAGAGCCAGGGAGATAACAAACATGAGTGACATGGGTCAGGCAGGGACCCATGCAAACTGGTGAGCACAGGCCCTGTTTTTTTCTTTTAATTTTTAGTGTGGTTACCCTATTTTAAAAGGCCATTCTGGCCAATTGTTGCCATGTAGGAATGTGGGTCTGTTGTTGATAGATCCCTTGATTTTCCAGGAGAATCTGAAGATCCAGATATTTATGTAAAGTCTCCTTTTAAAAAGGTTGGCAATGGATTCAGTGCTTTAAAAAACTACAGATTAAAGAAAACTACACAGCTATAAGTTGGGTTTGGCTGGCAGAACCCTATTACCAGGGCTAGAAGATGCCTGATGCCTTTGGTTCCTTTTAATTCTGAGGTTCTCCTGTTCCTTGAACTTTAAGAGTGATGGTGCTGGCTAAGTAGGATTGAGGAGGGAGGAGAAATTCAGAAGAAGGAAAACTGTACGGGGAGCTTCTATGGGACTCTTCCCCCTCAGAGCCCTCCCCATAGACCAGTGGTTCTCAACCTTTGGTCCATTTCCAGATCACCAGGGGAACTTGGTAAGAATGCCAAGGTCCAGGCCCAGCCTCCTTTGTTGAACTTGGACTTCTGTGCACTTTATTAGTACTGCAGGTAATTCTAACACACACCGAAGTTTGAGAACCACTGTTCTAGATGAGTGGTTCTTAGCATTGGCTATGCATGAGAATCATCTGGGGGGTTTGTAAGACCACTGATGGCCAAGCCCCACCCAGGACCAATTAAATCTTACTGTAGTATGAAAGACAGGCATTTGTATTTTAAACAGCCCCCAGATAATTGTAATGTGCACCCAGGGTTGTGACCCACTGACCCAGATCAATGATCCTGGTCAATGCTTCTCCCCCTTTAATGGACTTGCAATTCACCTCGGGGATCTGGTTAAAACAGCTGGTTATGAGTGTAGGGCTGGGTAGAACCTGAGATTTCTGCATTTCAAACAAGATCTGTTTTTATTAAATATGTAAGTCCCAAGGGCTCTCTCCTGGGATTTCTGAATCACAAGTTCTAGGACAGAGCCTGAGATTCTGCATTCCAAATAAGCTCCCAGGAGATGCTGATGTTGTGCTTCTAGGGAATACACTTTGTGGAGCAAGGGTCTGGGATGGTGTTTCCCAAATGGTATGAATCATTCCTCCATGATATGAATTACCTGCTCCTGTACAAATTCCAAAGGCTCTTTCCTGGACTTTTTGATTCAGGAGGTCTGGGGTGAGGGCCAGGAATCTCCAGGTGATTCTTTTTTTTTTTAAATAAGATTTTATTTATTTATTTATTTATTTATTTATTTATTTATTTATTTATCCTCCCCCCCCTTGCTGCTTGTGCTCGCTGTGTCCATTTGCTGTGCGTTTTTCTGTGTCTACCTGTCTCCTTTTGTTGCATCATCTTGCTGTGTCAGCTCACCACACCGCACGGGATGGCTTGCCTTCACCAGGAGGCCCCGGAAATCGAACTCAGGGCCTCCCATATGGTAAACGGGAGCCCTATCCATTGAGCCACATCCGCTTCCCCAGGTGATTCTTATCATCAGGAAAGTTTGAGTGACATTGGTGGAGACCGTGTGAATTAGAATCACCTGGGGGCACGTGTTACCAGTGGCTACCTGGACCCCACCCCAGACATATGGAATCAGAACCTCTGGGGGTGTGGTGAGGAATTTGCATGTGTTGTATATCAGTGATTTATGAATAATGAACCATCTCAAGTCACAGTGGTTTAAAACAGCAATGATTCATTATTTCTTACTTCCATGAGAACCTCCCCTAGTTTAAAGATCCTAAATCCCAAGAGGAATCATAGAAAATCTCCCCAGGTCCATCAGGAAGGAAATTTTGAAAGTACTATGACAGTCATCTACAAATTGTGTTGAAGTGAGGTTTTTGGCAGGCTTTGACTATCAAGGACTCTGGGAGGAAGTATCTTTTAAGATGATGCAGTGACTACAAGTATTTAATTTTCTGTATAAAGCCTGATCTGCCAGGAATGATATGAATGTTTGAAGGTTTTGAATGATAGAAGTTAGAGAAGTTACATTTCAAATAAGTAATAATAATGTTTATTGAACACATTCTATGTGTCACCCACTATTCTAAGCATTTCCCATATTTAATCCTCATTTAATCTTCATCACAACCTTCTGAGCTAGATTCCCCACTTGACAGATTGAGAAACTGAGACACAGAGAGGTTAATTAATTGGCCTGAAGTCATACAGCTAGTAGGTTGAGAAGCCAAGATTTGGACCCAGGCAGTCTGACTCTACCCTGTATTCACTCAAATAAGAAGAATTAGCTCTTTCCAGAGCCCTGGGTGTAACGTCTCTCAACATGTGTTTCATGGGTTATAAGAGGCTGCTTTGCCTGGCGTATCTGTCTTAAATATGGCAGTCACCTGTCAGATCAGAAAGGACTGATTAGGGGTCTCTGTTCTCAAAATAAATTACCTCCTGTTGTTGGACACTCCTCAGTCAGAGGGAGGTCAATCCTCTGCAGCACCTTGTCATTGTCCAAACACACAAAAGACTAGAGTCTAGAAATGGCAAAAATAAAACTGGTGAAAAAAGCCATATCATTGGTTGCTATGCCAACCTGTGCTGCAACCAAGGTTATTTTATGAGGGGGAGGGTGTTGAGGTAGAAAAAGTTCTAGAGGCTAAGCTGAGAGGGGCATTCAAAATCTCCCTTCATGGATTTTGAGCAGCCATCTGTCCAAAATATCCTTTAATGGCCTATAACTTGCCTTTAGGATAAACCAGCCATCTTAACTTGCCTGACCATTATCTTCAAGGACCAGTACTTCCAACCCTCTGTCTACATCTCTCTCCATTTCCTCATCAAGTTCTCTATTCCCACTATCTTGAACTAATTTTATTCTGTTTCCTTACTCTCCACCATCTCCAAGCCTTTGCACATACTGTTCCTTGCCTAGAACACTACTCCCTCCCTTTCTCCTCTTGCTTTATTCATCCTTCAGGCTTCAGCTTATGTATCACTTTGTTTGGGACCCAGAAAGTATCAGGAACTGTGAAAGGTCTAGTTTTACCTTACTTGCAAGCTTACCACAGCTTCCTGGATGCTGGCAAAAGACATGAGACTCCTAGATCAGAGACAAAGGACAGTTTATTATTCACAGAAATAGCAGTGGCCAGAATATCATCATTTTGGTATCAGTTTTCTGAACCCAAATTCCCACAGGGTAATGTGAAGAGGACCAGATGACACCTGCATTATAGGAAAGGAACTCTGAGTTTAGGGAACCTGCATTTTTTATACTATATGGTGAGCATACCTATCCATTGTTCCAGGGGAGACATTATCTCTATTTTCCAAGGCTGTTTGCTATACAAATCCAGAACAAAGGCTGTCAGTAGCTCTGCTTTTTAAGACGTGCAGAAATGCAAGAGACCTATGGAGCATTGTCTTCCAACAACTCCAGGTATTATGTCATCTCACCTGGTCCTGTCAATTAACTTCCTCCCAACTGTCCTTCAGAGGAGGTCTTTCTTTATCCCACCTTTTCCAGGTCTGCATCAGATTCCTTTGTAATAAATTCTCATAGAATTGGGTTCTTATCCTTCAGAGAACTTATCTCAGTCTGTAATTATATGCTCATTACTGTGATTTTTGACCCCATTGTGCTATAAGCTTCATGAGGACAGACTATGTCTATTTTCACAACTGTACCTGTGTTGTCCAACCAAAGGCCTAACACACAGTAGTAACTGGATAGATATTTGTTTAATGAATGGGGTTATTGAATTGAAGAAAATAAAATCACTGAGGTCCAGAGAGATGAGGTGGTCTGTCCAAGGTCACAATGCTAGTTTCAGGTAGCTCAACTCAAATTCCCCAACTCACAGTCTATTAGCTTTTCCATCCCTGGACACTTAGATTCCGTCTCTATGCAATGGTGGGAGTGTTGACTATTGTGGAGATTGTAAAAATTGCCCCTAATTATCCCCCTCCTTATGTCCGTGTCCTTGGATAGTCCCTTCCCTGTCTGACTCTGGTCTGGCCTTGCGGCTTGCTTTGGCCAATGCAACATTAGCAATCGTGATGCAAACAGAGGCTCTAAAGTACTTGCCCGTTGGGGTCTTCCCTCTCTTGTTGGTCTTAGGATCCCTGTGGTCACCTCCAAGTTAGTAAATCTGGGGTAGCCTGCAGGATGATGAGACACACTCAGCCAAGCTGTCCCACTGCCCCGCTGACCTGGAGCCACCAGATCCGTGAAGGAGGCCAGCCTGGACCATCCAGCTCTGGCCAAGCCACCAGCTGACCACAGAGAGCACCTGAGTTGGCCCAGACCAGAAGAACTATCCCTTCAACCCACAGAATCATGAGACAAAGTAAATGAGTATTATGTTAAGCATTAAATTTGGGGATGTTTCCTTTTTACATAGCAACGATGTAAAACTGATAGAACGATGGTTAAAATCCCAGCCTCACTATTTAATTGCTTAACCTGGTAAAATTTCCTTAACCTCTCTGTACCTTAGTTTCCTCACCTGCAAAGTGAGGATAAAAATGGATCACGTAATTTAAAAAAAGTTAATGTGCAGATTAAAAGAGTTAATATTTTTAAAAGTCTCAGAATGGTGCCTGGTACCTAGTAAGTGCAACACATAAGCACAGCTATTATGTATTTCCACCACTCATCCCATATGTAATTAAAACAATTATTAACAGTTAAAAATTTATTAACCCATAAATAAATGTAAGAACGTCTACAAAGTTTGTTTTGGAAATAATGAATACCAAGTGCCGTTAGCATCCCCCCCTCCCATCTGCATTTTTTGGGCACCCCTGTTACTGATGCTTTAAGTGTGTTCTAGCCTGTGGGAAGCGTCGCTGAGAACCCCTGGGTGGGAAGATTCTCCCTTGTCTCCCATCAGACACTGGAGTTTGCACCAAACCCCTGCTGCAGTGGCCGCTGCGTTTCAGCAGGGTTCATCTGTATTCAAGCCAGGGAGTGACAGCACAGAGCAAGAAATTCAAATGCACATTTGAGACCCCATGAAACCTGTTCTCAGGACCCTGATCCACAGGGAGGGCAGAACCCTTTCTACACTGACTAGGGCTTCCGCCCTCCCTCCTTGGGGGCTGTGCTTATTAGAGAAAGAGCTTGGCTACTGGGGGTGCTGGTCGACCCCGCAGGTGGAACCCTGCACATGCTCGGCATGCATAACCTTGGTAGGCCCAGGGCTTACAGGGATCAAGACCTCTGCCCACTTCCTCAGCCATGACAGAGGATGAGTGTTTATTTCTTTAACAAAATTCTACCGAACGGTATTAATAGAAAGGAATGGAGCTCTGTCCCCGCTCTTGTAGTATATGATATCATGAAATTGCACCCATGGTGGGGATAGGGGGAGAAATAATTGTGAGCATTTGTCTCTTCTTTAGGCTTTTGGTTTACATCCAGCTCATTATCACTTACCAGGCCCCCAACATCCCGAAATGCTTAACAGAATAAAATATTAGCATTGAGCACATTTAGGAGAATAATATATAGAGCTGAAAGAAACATTACAGACTGTTCCATCATTACTCAACCATTTTTATTTTATACGGCTTTTCCTCCTGGGCACGCAGACTGTGGCATAGATAAGGGGCACAGGGAATGACTCAGAACACAGACTTTGATGGCAAACAGTTTATGTCCAGGACCCAGCTGAGTTACTTACTAGCTGTGTGGGTTTAAGCATGCCACTGAATCTTGTGAAGCCTCAGTTTCCCCAACTGTAATAAGAGAATGATATTAGTCCTTACTGTTTGATTTGGGATCAAAAGAAATCAGGCAGGTATCCTTTTCCAAACTTCTCTACTCTTAGATTCTGGAACACCTACCTATAGGCACGCTCCTCCCCCCACCCAGTTGATGGAATGCCTTCATTTTTCTCTGGAGGAAACAAGAATACATGAGATGGGAAGTAAGTTGCTCGAAGTATCACAGCAAAATAGTGATAGAGCCATTTTCAGAGAGCAGATCCCCCTGATCTTCAAGTCCTTGACTTACCATTCGGTCCGCTTCTCCTATTAGGAATTTCTTCACACCAACCTGGCACCTGCCTTCTGAGTGCTGATTGGACCAAAATTAGATGATGGGTCTGAGGGGTGGCACATCTTTTCTCTTTTTTCTTTTGGTAGTATATATGTAACATAAAGTTTGCCATTTTAACCATTTTTAAGTGCATAATTCAGTGGTGTTATCACTTTTACAATGTTGTGTGACCATCCCACCTTCCATTACTAAAATTTTTTCATCACACAAAACAGAAACTCTACCCATTAAGCAATATCTCTCCGTCTCCCCCAGCCCCTGGTAATTACTAGTCTACTTTCTGTCTCTATGAATTTGCTTATTCTAGTTATTTCATGTAAATGGAATCATATAATATTTGTCTTTTTGTATCTGGCTTATTTCACATAGCATAATGTTTTCAAGGGTCAGCCACGTTGAGGTATGTATCAGAACTTCATTAGTTTTCAATGGCTGGATGGTATTGCACTGTGTGGATAGACTACATTTTGTTTATCCATTCATCAGTTGATGGAAATTTGGGTTGTTTCCACCGTTTGAATATTGTGAACAATGCTGCTATGAACATTGGTGTCCCATTCTTGCTTTCAGGAATCTGACCTGGGACATTCAGTTAAAGCTGAAGTGGCAACACTGCATTTAGAGAGGTAGGGGCCATGCAAGGGCGGGAATGCATCACCAGCAGGGGGCAGCTGTGAGGCAACCAAATTCATAATGCAGAGAAAAGCTAAGGAGTCGATGATGGGGTCAGGGGTGGGAGACATCAGGAGATGAAGTCAGCCAAGAGAGAAGCAGGCAGACAGGCAGAGAGAAGTGGCCAAGTCAGGTCAAGAGCAAGCCTGACTCAGAGTGGGCTCAGGGCAAGTGTTTATGGAATGAGTGGTAGATGCAGGAGGGACAAACAGAAACACCTGGAACATCCCCTGTTGCAGTTTTTCTTGGCTGCCAAAGCAAATACCATGCAGTGGGTTGGCTTAAACAATGGGAATTTATTGGCTCATGGTTTTGAGGCTAGGAGAAATCCAAAATCAAGACACCATCAAGGAAATGCTTTCTCTTAGAAGACTGTGGCATTCTGGGGCTGGCTGCTAGCAATCCTTGGACCTTGTTTTTTCTGTCATATGCCACTGCATATGGTGGCCTCTCCTAACTCCTCCTTTCTCTTCTGGGTTCCGATGGTCTTCAGCTTCTGGTTGCTCCCCCTGGCTTTCTCTTTCTCTTTCTCTGTGGTCTTCTCTATATGACCTTCAGTAATAGGATTAAGACCTAGGTTGAGTCAGTTGAGCCACACATTAATTGAAGTAACCTCATTAAAAGGTCCTATTTACAATAGATCACATCCCCAGAAATGGGCTAAGTTTAAGAACCTGTTTTTCTGGTGTCCATAGCTCCAAATTAGCCCCCCGCCCCCCGCTTCCGAGCCTCACTAAGACCAGCCAGACTATGATTCCTGCTCTTGGATTTCTGGGAGATTTGCTGACTTTTAATCCCCCCTCAGACTTCCCCTCTCCTCCTTTTCTGTGGGCTAAACACTCTATGATCTGTAATATGAGATGCCCAGCTACAAAGGGAGGGGCAGGAGGTGAGGGGTGATGGTCTAGAAGGGCAGGAAGGAATTATCTAAGCAGAAATGGGAGGATAACCAGGAGAACTGACAACTTTTTCAAGTAAGATATTATTCCAGTTATTTATTTCTGCTATAATGAATCACTCTAAAACTTAGTAGCTTGAAACAACATTTTATTATTATCTCTCATGGGTCTGTGGGTTGATTGAGTTTAGTTGGATGGTTTTTCCTCTTGTGCAGTTGCAGGTACATGCCAGGTGGGCTGCAGTCATCTGAGGGCTCAATTAGGCTGCATGTCCAGAATGGCCTAACTCACATGGCTGGCAGTTGATGCTGCTGTCAGCTGGGAGCTCAACTGGGGCTCTAGGCTGGAATGCCAAATGTGGCCTCTTCATGTGACTTGAGCTTCTCACAGCATAGTGGCTCAGCTCTGAGAGGGAGTATTTCAAGAGCAAGTATCCCACAAGACTCATGCAGAAGCTGAAAGGCTGCTTATGACCTAAACTTAGAAGTCCAAGACCATCACTTTTGAGGCATTTTATTGGTCAAGCAAGTCCCTAAAGCCAGTCCAGATTCAAGGGAAGGAGAATTAGATCCAACCTCTCAATGGAAAGTGTGTCAAAGAATTTGTGTCCATCTTTATTCAATCCAAACAAATATGAAAATACTTACTGAGAGTCCCAGCAGAGATGGCCACATTTACATTGATTCTAGGTTGGGGTTTTGCATGGCAAGTGGGACTAAAAGGGTGAGTTAAAAAGAAAGGAGGCAGTAAATCAGGCTCCAAAAGCACCCCTCCTCTGCTTATCATCAAGTTAATAAAAGTAGCTAACACTTATCAAGTGCTTCCTCTGTGCCAGGTACTATGCTAAGCTCTGCGAACAGCAATCCAGTGAGGTAGAAACTATTACCCCCATTTCAAGGAAGAGAAATTGAGCTACAGAGACACTAAATAATTTGGTCAAGGTGACACAGCTTATAAATAATGAGCTGGGCTATGAATAAAAAGAATCTAGCTCTAAAGTCCATGCTTTGAGTCATGACTTTGCTGTTTACCATTTAATGTGCAACTGGTATCCAAGGCACTGTTTTAAGTCCTTTACGTTTATTATCTCATTTAATACCAATGGCAATGAGGAGTAAGGCTGGAACTCAGCCTTTGGATCCCATGGTATGTTTAATTCCCACATTTATCCCTGAGGAGGTCCTCCCATGCTATTGATTTCCTATCCCTGTGATTGCAATTTGCCTATGGGGAGAGGGACGAGTAATGATGTCACAGTAGGAGTATTATCAGACAAGCAAGTCCAAGAGAACCCCATCACTCAGGTCACATAGGGCACCAAGGTGAGTCCGTGACTCAGGGGTTTCCCAAAGCAGCCAAGTAGGCCAAGTGCTGGAATGGTCCATGGCCTGATGACTGTAGACTTAATAGTATAACTGTATCATTATTTTAGGAATTAGAATGTCATGGATTGTATGTATTTAATATTCTTATACTGATGGGAAAGGCTTGTCTCTTTCTGACCCACTCATGCACCGCTTTCAAGGGCCAGGTAACCCTTGTCCATAAGCAAAGACTTTGGTTTGCTCTTAGCTCCCAAATGTGGGGGAGACCAGTTGTCAAAGACTAATCCCACACTTACTCTAGAGGTAAGAAAGCTTCTGGACTCTGCCCTGAAAGTGAATCCCTCCATGCACAGGTAACCTTTCCCTACCTTAGGTCATGGTGCAAAGATCCAGTGCTCAATGAGGGGTGTGTGAGGGACACTACCACCAGTCTGCACTGCAAGAGAGCAAGGAATTGATTCCAGGAGCCTCCAAAACTTCCTAGGGCAAGCACAGTGGCCCCTTGAATGGAACAATGTCAATGGTAGCACAATGTGGAGAATCTATTAAAACAGAACCTTGGCTATACTCGGGCCTGAGGCAGTGGTGGGTCTTATCATTGTGTCAGCTTCTCCCAGAGACAAGCAACAACATCACAATGAAGCTAAAAGACTTGCTTGAGTTTGACAATTAAACCCAATCATATTTATAGTTGACTTCATTCTTAAAATGATTCCTAGCCAGCCTGGAGAGTGAAGCTGATACTGGAGAACATGCATTTGTAGTGACAATGGATGGGTTGGCCATGGGTGTTTCTGCAGTGGTTTTTGGCAGTCTGAATGGAGGTGGCAGAGGGACAAGAGGATTGAGAGCGTGGGTGGTAAGCAATTACTTGAAATGAGGGCTTGTAGAACCTAGGTTGGTGAGGGAAATGATATGAAGCTAAGAAAGTTCATAGACTGGGAAAAAGAGGACAAAACCCTAAAAGCCTCAATGTCATTGAAGTATGGGAGCAGTGGGGGAGGATAAGACGTTACAGCTGGGTAATTTAACATTTCTGACATGGAGCACTTCTAGGAGATGCAGAGAAGTTCCATGTATGGCATGAGATGAGATAGGGAGTTATCAAAGTTGAGGAGTCAAAGACCAGAAGGCTTATTATTGGAAAGGCCATCCTGATGGACACTGACATTACTCAAGCTGTGGGGAAGTGGGTGGTTGACCAGGAGGCCATAAAAGTCAGTGATGAGGCTAGAGGAAGATGTAGTCAGCTGGTGCCAGCTTCCTTATAGCTTGTGTTAGAAGAATTAGTAGATAAGAAGCTCAAGACAATGTGGGGATGAGAAAGACCCAGAGGATAGATGGTCCAAGCTGTTTTGCATTTTGTATGGTGACCAAGAACAGCAGGGCTGTGAGGCCTGAACTGCCTTCAAGTTTCTGGCTCGGGCTAATACATTTGTAGAAGCCCAGGAGGCACTGGTTGCCTCTTGTGTTTGCTCAAGTTCTCACATGGTTTGTGGGGTCTTGACAAGCAATCCATTCCAGAAGCAAATGGCAAGTAGGGTGGGGGGCAGCCATCATATTACCTGGCTAACACATGATCACTCATGTACTCACAGCCTTAGTGGAGAGAACAAACCTTGCTATCTTTCTCACAGTGGGTCATTTACCCCCTTCTCCCAGCTACGCTCTTATGATTCTATGGAGTTTGGGGATGAAGAAAGGCACTGGCAGTCGCTGAGCCCAGAGGAAGCTCCACCCCCATGGCAATTTCCACAGCTAACTTCTCCTCTACTGGTCTATATAATCGTGTTCCTTCCAGGAGGATAAGCTGCATCCAAAATTGTTGTGTTACTGGTGTTACCCAAGTAGTAAGAGTCATCCTTTTAGGGTGGTTTGGCCCACCTCTCTTACATGGTTCCATAACATCCTACCTTTTCCTTTGTAACACTTGTGGATAAACCATCATTATAAATAATAACCAAGGATTCTCCCCACATTTCATTGTCTTCCATGTCCATTAAGTCAGTGGTTTTTCTTACTTCAGAGGAGGAATGATACTGCAGAAAAGCAGTTGAACATCTACTTTGGGGAGAACGGTTTGGACATAGCTGAATGACTGGACCCAGGGTGACTTTACCATGGGAATGAGCAGATCTCAGCAGGCTCTGTACAGATGACGGCCTAAGACAGGAGAAGCACAAGGTGGCTTGGAGGACAGCCTGGGAAGTGGACAGTGATGGGGGACCAGATTCACCCCTGGCACTTAGTCCCTCCTCCCGCACAATGTAGGTGCCCCAACCCACCCAGGGAATGAGTCAGGGGGGCTTCCCTGAATTGACCAATATTGTGTTTCTTCCACCCAATGGAAATGGAGCTTGAGATATAAGGGACATCTACAGGACAATCAAGAAAGCTCAATTTCTTGCACCCCTAATTTAAGGACTGAAATTCCTAATTCTGGAGGCAGTCCATCAGAATTCTAATCAACCCTGTTTTAAGATTAAATTGTATGTCTGCATCCTGTACTGTTAGCAAACCACAGAAATAAAGCAACGCTCTGGCTCTGAAAGAATTGGTGAGCAGAGGTGAGGTAGGTGGCTTTTGGGGGGCACTGCTGATTTTAAAAACATTGGTTACCTGTGATAAGAAGGAGGTTGAGGGAGAAGCACAGCTAAGCAGAGGACAAAAGGAAAAGAATACAAGTGAAAGAGGCTTTTGAAAGAGGATTGATCTCAAATTTGGAATTTCTGGGAAAAAAAAAAAAATACACACACACAAAACCCAGAGAGAGCTGGGCCAGGTCTCTAAGTCAGAGAAGATTCTGACATCAAAGCAAACCACCTTGCTCTTTGTTGGCCCCAAGTGCGAGCTCTTGGGTACTTCGGGGAGGAGTCCCTTGTTGGGGCGCAGGCTCGGGGTCCTCACGCTGGAGTCAGGGATTCCAGCTTCGGAACCGGGACCCTCATTTGCAGTCTCCATTGCCCCTGAGCGTGGATTGGAATAGTTTAGACATAAATGCCGCGTTCCTGATTGACTTGTTTCCTTTGAGTCCATCCCTATTAGGGATCTGTTGGTAATTAACCGGCTCCATTTGAGCCCCTGGGGGCCTGTATTCCCCAGCAGTAATGAGTCTGAGCAGCCTCTCTGGCATAATAAACAGCGCAGGGAAGAGGCAGAAGGGCACTGGCTTCTTCTCTCAATAGGGTAACTCAGGCTTCAAGGACGGTAAAGAGACGTGCAGCATAGGCAAGCTTTAATTGCTTTTGTAAAACTGTGGATGAGTAGCGGGTATGGAGGTCCCCTCGAGTCTCAGCTGAGAACTGAGCTCTTTATTCATCTTGCTTGTTTGGAAAGGGGTGGGAGTAGTGGCAGTGATAGCTGCCATTTAATGAGTGTTTATTATATGCCAGGCTCCCTGTTAAGTGCTATATATGCATGCTTTTAATGAAATTCAACACTACTTATGAGGTAGGGACTTTTATTGGCCCCATTTTACAGATGAAAACAGTGAGGCTCAGAGGAGGACCCTTTTCTTCCTTATCTTCAGAGTCTTCTTGGACTTCAGTTGTCTTTGTCTTCAAGCTTGATGGGAAGGATGGCTCTTTAAAGGCAATGGAGGCAGTGTAATATTTTCACATATGAAATCTTCGTCACAGTTTCTCTTTTTGCTTTTCATAAGGAAGGAAAGAAGAGACCCATAAAATCTAGCATCTGCCAAAAAACCTCCATGCTCATATATGTTATTGTAGGACCCAAAAAGGTCACGACCACCAAACTGTAGCAAGAAGTCCTGTAACCATGCATGTCATGTCTTGGGAAGAAAGTGGCTTTTAAGACAAAACAGATAATATGATTTTTAAAAAGGAAAGGAAAGAAGCAACCATATGCACAAAGGATTGGAAAGATATATCCATCCCTCAGAGTGGTAGGATTTTGGATGATTTTCCCTTCTTTCTGTTTTCTATAATGAACATATTTTTAATTTAAAATAATCTTTAAAACAGCTATTTTTAAAAGCAACCATGACATCTCTCCTAAAAACTCATCTGCAAATATAAGTATTTCAAAGAAAATGGAAATGAAATGCGGCATCGCCAATTTTATTGGATGAGCTAAATCTGGATTCAGGAAAAATAATTGCCTTATATACTTCAGTCATTAAACTAGCAAAAAGTGAAAATAAATGAAATGAGCATTGACCATCAGAGTTAGGAAGAGAATAACAAAAGGAACCCATGAAAATCAGGAAAGAGGACTTAAAAAAGAAAAATCATACACTGAACTAGAAAATCTAAAACTGACAATAATTGAGGGCTAAGTCCAAGATATTTTTTCTAATAGTCCAATAAAAGAAACAAATCTCTGACAAATCTAGTTAAGAAAATTCAGAATGACTATGGAAATAGAGGGTGTTTTTAAATTTATCTAAGATGCTACAATACAATGCAAATAAATTTGAAAATCTGGATGAAATGGATTATTTTTAAGCAAAATATAAATAAATAAAATTGACTAAAGAAAGAAGTGGAAAATATAATTAGACCCGAAAGAAATGGTAAAAGTTGTCACAAACTAACAAACAAAAAACCATTTCCCCCCAATGATTCCAAGCTCAGACCATTTTACGGATGAGTTCTTTTAAACAAACAAAGAATAAGCCAATTTCCAGATTACTTGAATAGTTAGAGCAAATAAAAAGAAGTTTCTCAAATTGTTTTATGAAGCTAACACATCTGATAGCAAAATTTGACAAAAACATCACAAATAACATTACCACCAACCAAATGTTTTCACGAATATTAATGTAACATTCCTAAGTAAATATGATCAAATTGATTCTAATCAAGAAGATTCTAATACTAAACTAAAAACACAATGAATCATGACCCAATAGTGCTTATTCTTGCAATGCAAGGATGGCTCAAAATTAGGAAAGCTTTAGCATATCTGATCACATCAATAAGTCCAAGGAAGGAAGGAAGGAAACCAAATGATCAGTTCTATAGATTTTGTAAAAAACATTTGATAATCATTAGCATTCACTTTTCTTAATAACTCTTGGTAAAATTGGAATAAAAGTATATTGCCTTAATATGTTGAAAAATTTCTATCTTAAACCAACATCCATATTAACTTAATGGCAAAATATGAGAGAAATCCCATCATGGCAAAGGGCAAAAGAGATGCCCATTATGATTCTCATATCACCAGTATTTAACATTGCCAGTTCTTCAGCAAAGATTTTTAAAGATAATAGTATCTAATCAGAAATGAACTGAGATATGTAGGCTCTCTGGGCATGCTACAAATTTGGTGTCTCCTCAAACCTAATAAAAAAACTTAAACATTTGAATTATAAAAGTTTCATGCACTCATTGAAACAATTCAAATAGCTAATATAATTCAAGCATCTAAAGTGAAATTATTAATCGCTTCTTCCTCTCCCAAAACCAATATCCCTAACAGACACTGCTAAAAATGTTGTGTTATCCTTCTGTATTTTCCTTTGGTTTATACAAACATAAAAACATGTGAGTACTTATATAGGTTCCCCCTTTTCTTTAAAAAGCGGGAAATACAAAAGATATTGTTCTTTAGCTTGCTTTTATTGATCATCAATTTACCATAGATATTCTTCCACTTACTACACAATACTCTACATAACTAAAGCCGATGTTCATTAAACATTTGTTTAGCAGTTATAGAGTGAAGTGGTTGGGTGCTGTGGGGTAGGAGAGTTTATGGTAGGCTTCAGCTTCTCCTCCTATGCTCCAGCAATTCAGCTCTGGCCTGAATCCACATGCCCCATAGAGCAAAATGGTATCTCTGTAGTTATTTACACTTGTCCTCCAAGTCGTTTAATGACCATCTATTTGTTCCTTAAGCCAGCCTCTTGAAGGGTATTCCCCCTCTGCTATATTTGGAAGCTTATTCCTTCCAAATACATAAGAACCTCTTCTTGAGGGAGATTTTAGGAAATACATTCTTTCAGTAACATTTTGAGAGCCCAGGGATGCTTTGATTAATGCCTCAGCTGTGTTTTGCCTAACAATCTAACTCTAATTCTAAAGTGGGGTGGGGAATTGAGCACTCAGACATGTTTAGTATGTGGAAATTTGGTGTGATCTTTATGTAAGGCAACTTGTGAATCAAAATTGGCATACCATTTGACCCCATATTTTACCATAAGAAAATAATCAGACATATGAGCAAGCTTGTCTGGAAAAGGAAGTTCACCACTGATTTATATACATTATCAAAAAATTGGAAGCAACAAAAATGCTTATCAACAGGGAGTATAATTATAGCTCTTCCAGGCAATGGAATTCTATGCGGCTGTTGAAAATGACATTAAACAAAGGTACATCACTTGTACAGGGTGCTGATAGTGGGTGGTATATGGGGGAAAATGCACCTAAAGCTAGTTAACAATAGTTAACAATAATATTTTAACATTCTTGCATCAATTGTAACAAAAGTACCACACCAAAGTTAAGTGTAAAAAATGGGGGGGAGGGTTATTATGGGAATGTTGCATATTTTATTCTTAGAAAAATTTTATACATCACATAAACAACAAAATTTCCCTGTCAGCTATACTGTTTTATGCTGAGGCCTCTCTGAAAGTACATGCAGCCAGCTGCAGGTCAAAGCCTCATCTTTAGGAAAAAAGAGGGACAGAGAGAACTTTACATGAGAAGCAAGGCAAGTATATAATGTATGCTTTACCTGTCAATTAACATAACCCTGGTAAGAAGATAAAGATGGGATACGGTCAGGTATAACTGACAGAGAGGACCTTTTGAACATCTTGCCAGTGGGCCCTAATCTGGTATTTATGTTGCACAGTGTGACAAAGTTAGACTCAACAGTGGTTTCCCTATGCATGACTCTTCTGTCCTTCTATTTGAACCTATAATTAGTACTAGAGTTGGTAGGTATACATCCAAGACACTTAAATCTTTGGGCTGTCCATGTGCCAGCTGAGCCCTGAGTCTCAATGGAGTTGCAACACCTACTCTCCAGTTCAATCGACTCACCCAGGACAACTAATGGGGAGGAGATGATGGACAAACAACCTAGCAAGGAAAGGAGAGTGCCTACAACTGCAAGCAAGAGAGTCCCATCTATCGCTGTATGGGATTGAAGACCCCCTCAATTGATGGTGGAGTGGGCATCACCATCCCAGAGTTCTCAGGATTGGGAAACGAACTATGGACTGAAATAAACTTACTAGTATTCTACTATAGAATTATTGTGATTCTAGCAATGAAAGAAATACCATTGTTGTGAAGGCAGTGACCCACGGATGTTCTGGGGTTAGAGAGAGGGAAAAACAAGTGTAATAGGGGGCATTTTTGGGACTTGGGAATCATCCTGAATGACATTACAATGACAGATACAGGCCATTATATATCTGGCCATGACCTACAGAGTCGACTGGGAGAGAGTGTAAACTACAATGTATAGCAATGCAACTGGAAAAAGACCTTGGATAAAAGGGGGAAAGGTAAAGACAAATGAGTTTATATGACTAAGAGACTAAGTGAGTCGGGAGGTCATCCCAGAGGTAACGCTTATGCACATCTCAGCAGGATCTCATAGACTGCTAAAGTGGATACTACCCCAAGTAGTGGGGTTCCTGAGGACTCTGGAGACACCCAGGTCCGATGGTCAAGGCAGATAGTTCTGGAGTTTGGTGCCTTGCCAGTGGGCCCTACTTTGGAGTTTGCGCTCCTGAGAGTGACAGAGTTGGACTCAATTGTGTCTTCCCTACACATGGCTCATCTGTCCCTTCTATTTAAACCTATACTTGGTGCTGGAGTTTGTAGGTGTATGTCCAAGAGACTTGAGTCTTTGGGCTGTCCTTGTGCCAGCTGGGCCCAGAACCTCAGCAGAGTTGCAACACATACTCTACAGCTCATTGGACTCACTCAGGATAACTAACAAGGAGATGATGGTGGACAACGACCATCCCAAGGAATAGAGAGATTCTGCAACTGCAAGCAAGATAGTCCTATCCATCTTTCCCATGGGATATAAGGCCCCTCTCAATTAGAGGTGGAGTGGACATCACCATCCCAGAATCCTCAAGATTGGGGAAAGAACTATGGACTAGAGTGGACTTACTGGCATTCTACTATAGACATATTGTGATTCTAGCAAGGGAAGAAATTACAACATTGATGTGGAGCCAGTGGCCACTGGAGGCTCTGGGGGCAGGGAGAGGGAAAAACAGTTGTAATATGGGGGCTTTGTCGGGACTTGGGAATCATCCTGAATGACATTGCAATGACAGACATAGACCCTTTTATATCATCACATAACATGCAGAACTGTGTGGGAGAGAGCGCAGACTACAATGTGAACTATGGTCCATGCTCAGTGGCAATGCCCCGGGATGTGTTTATCAATTGCACTGAATGTGCCACACTAATGAAGGATGTTTATGTGGGAGGGTGTGGGAGGTTTGGGGAGTGGGGCATATAGGAATCCCTATATTTTTTGTGTAACAGTTATGTAATCTAAGTAATCTTTTAAAAATTAAAAAAAAATTATTATTAAAAAAACGACAATATAAACTATAATCCATGCTTAGTGGCAATGCTTCAAAATGTGTTTATCAATTGCAATGAATGTACCACACTGATGAAAGATGTTGCTAATGTGGGAAAATGTGGGAGGTGTGGGGAGCAGGGCATATGGGAATCCCCTATATATTCTCTGTAACATTTATGTAATCGAAGTAACTTTTAAAAATAAAAAAAGTGAAAAAAAAAACCTACAAAAAAAAAGTTATATAGCTAGATACTTCTATGGGATATAAATGTATCCTTGTTGCCATAGGGTATGGTTTCTGGATAGATAGAGGCCCACCTGGTAGCTAACAAAATATTAAACCTTCCTCCTGGGGAAGCCCTTCTATTTTCTCAAATAAGATGGCAAAAACTCTGGATTATATAAGCCTCACCTAATCAAAGAAAGCAGGCTAATAAGCCAAGCACTCTATCTTAAGGCTTGCATCTATGAACCTTATTCCTATGATCATGAAATTAAGCCTAAATATAATGAATTCTAAGAGTTACCTCCTGAAAACCTCCTTGTTACTCAAATGTGGCCTTTCTTTAAGCCAAACTCTGCAAATAAACTCACTACCTTCACCCCAACATGGGACATGACTCCCAGGGATGAGCTTCCTGGCACCGAGGGATTATTACCAAGCATTAATCAGTGATATATTTGGATAAAGACCTTGACCAAAAAGGGAAATATTAAATAAAATAGAGTTTTTATGGCTAAGAGATTTCAAAGTGAGTTAGCAGGTCATTCCAGAGGTTATGCTTATGCAGGTCTTAGCCAGATTTCACAAACTGCCACAGTAAACAAAGCCTCAAGCAAAAGTTCTCCTGAGAGCTCTAGGGACATCTGGACACCATAGGCAAGCCACACAGCCTCATGAAATCAACACTGCCCCAGCAGGCCCTATCTGGGAATATAGGGAAAGCTATTTCCCCAACATAACATAGTTATCCTCATTTATAAATCCCTTAATCATGATTCTTCTACTCCTTTTATCTGAACCTGTAGTTTTCAATTTACCTGTTAAGTATATTTCTCAGAGACTTAAAGTCTTCGGATTGTTCCTATGCTGATTGAGCCCTGAAATCCAGCAGATATGCTACCAACTCCTATCTCCAGTTCCTCGGGCTTGTCCTGGAAACTAACAGAATGAAGATGGTGGACCAGCCCCACCCTAAAAGCAAGGAGTATCTTCAACTACAAGCAAAACAATTCCTTTCCTCTGCCCCATAATATCTATGTCCCTTCTCAGCCTAAAGCAGTCAGAGTGGACATAGTCCTAAATGCCTCAAGACTGAGGAATGAACAAAAATGGGGGGGAGGAGGGGGGTGTAACCACTGACCAAAGCAGATTTATTGTTATTGTAGTTTTTATCTTGTGTTAACTGAGTATCTTGATACATTGATATAAAAAATATTTTTTTAAAGAAAAAATGATATTAAAGAAGCATATTTGTTATTCCAGGAAAAGATTTACTATATGTGGTTATATAAAAGGTGATTTTGAAATATTATGTAGAATATAATTCTAACATTAGACAGATAGATAGATATAGATAAATAGATAGGCGATCAAAATATTGAAAGGGCATTTACAAAGTTTCCCACTTTTATACATAATGTTTTGCTAAAAGTACCTTGGAGATTGGCTCTCTGAATGTGAAACATTGGGCTTACATATTATAAAGGATTTCTAACCTGACTTAATCGTTGCTGCAAATTTCCTATGATGGGGAAACTCCTCAGAGGCACTTTCCTTGGGCTTAGGGGCAGGAGAGCCTTGATAGCGTGGGGCATCCCCTCCCCCATTCATGTAGTGATTTCATTGGGCACCTACTATGTGCCAGCCCTTCTGCGGGTATTAGGGAAACATTTCTTATTCCCATGTAGCTCACAGTCCAATGGGTGCGACACATCTTAGTGAAATGACTGCGTGAACGAATGCACTCACACAGAAAAAAACATGTCAACCATCCCCCCTTAGCGGTGGCGATTGGGAAAATGGACTTGAGCCTGTCCGGGCAGGGGGCTGGGGAGCCCCCAACCTTTCAGCCTCCACACAGTGCAGTGTCAGAGAAGGGGCAGAGGACCCAGAGGACTCATCTTAGCTGCCAATGATGAGTGGGACCTTTGCCCACTGTTCCCTCCACTCCCCAAACACAGAATAATCAGAGGGAGGCTTCTGCTTAGAAAAAGAGTGCTCAGTGGGGCAACCAAGGATGGTGGGAGTGGGGAGAGGGAGAAGAGCGAGAAGTCGAGCCAGTCATCAACCTTTGGGAAGACCCCAAATCATTTTCGGTCCACAGAGGCCCTGAACTGGTAGCCGGCAGTCCTGATTAGGCCTTTTGATCTTGCACAGTGGGGTTTTTATTTTTCTAATTGAATGAGTTAAAAATTGGATGATTTCATTTAAAAATCCAAATTTCTAGCTCCTCTTGGAAAAAAAAAAAAAAAACCACAAGATTCTGGCACCCCTGGACCCCATACCACACTCTACCAGAGTTAGAGCTGCCCTTTGGATGCTGTCAACTTCCTTCCTTCCAGTGTCTGCCCAGCCCCTGTACATAGTCGCTGCCTACAGTTGCACAGGTCGTGCACTGCACAACCCCAGAGAGCGCCATTCCCAGAGACTACCCTAGAATTGTGCAGTGTGGCAGCCCTGTTCCTGGTTTTGCTTACATTTTGGATTCCTGAATTAGGGATTTCGACACACAGTGTACAGTTTGCACAAAAGCCATATTTAAGGAAGTCAAGAATCACCTGAACCTTAATATAGTAGCAGTGCTTATTTCTGGCTGGTCGGCATTATGATTGAGTTTTATTCTCTTCTTTGTGACTTTTCACATTTCCCAATTTTTCTGCAGTGAGCATGTATTCCTTCTTTAATCAGAGAACAGTGAGAAAACGACAATAAATGTTACATTAAGGAAAAAGCAACTGAGGTACCCTGAGATTCCGGCAGGAAGGAGAGCAGAGGCCAGCATTTACTTGCAAGCCAGAGGCTGGAAGCAGGCAACGAGAGGATTTCTAATGAGGCCAGGAGTCCAGGGAATGTGCCAGAACGGGGCTGTGATTACCATCTGAATCTAACAGCTTCTTTAGAAATTACTAAGTGCAAAGTGTCCTGGGAACACAGGGAGACACAGAAAGCAGCAGGGGAGCAGGGTACATTGCCCCAGGAATGAGGATTGAAGTTGCTTTTCTTTCCCTCTCTCAGTGAAAGGAAGCGAACACAGGCTCTGAGCTTGGGAGAAGTTTGATTAATTGCCTAGCGGTGGCTAGTGAATAAAAATTCAATTAGAATTGCGCTTGCTAATGAAATCCAAATGCTGGAGCAGGAAGCAGGCAGAAGTCAGCCCTGCTTTCTGTAAGCACAAACCCGGAAGCTGGAAAGAGTAGGGAATGAGAGTGCTGGGGAGAGCAGAGTAGGTGTGCTGTGGGCTGCGAGTGTTGAGCGCAAGAGAGGCTTTACTGCAGCCCAGGCAGAAACAGATCGCATTCAAGTGTGTGCGCTATAAACCCATTGGAAGGTCGGTTTCCTCATCTGTAAAATGAGGATAAGAATCCGTTCCTCACCGGATTATTGTAAGAATTAAATGATGTGGCTTATGTAAATTAGTTTCCCTTTCCTTTCTCTCAAGCTAATTCACTGTGGCAGGCACTTACAGAGCTAGGGGGAAAGCAGGTGAGACCATTGGGGAAGGTGACAGAGGAGTAAAATATAGCACCATATCCTTTATATATATGATCTTTTTTAACCTTACCATGATCCCAAGATCATTATATTTTTATAATAACTTCATTTTTAAAATGTTTTATTTTGAAATAATTTTAGACTTGCAGAAAAGTTGTAAAAACAGGCCAAGAGTTTCCATATCTTCTTCACCTAGCTTCACCTAATGTTAACGTTTTACGTAACCATAGTACAGTTTTCGAGACCAGGCAACTGACATTGGCACAATTCTAGTAGCTAAGCACAGACCTCACTGGAATGCCATCAGTTTCCTCCCTTAATGTCTTTTTTGTGTTCCTGGATCTAATTCAGGCTCCCCCATCGCATTGACTTGTCATAGGTCTTCTGATTTTCCTCCAGACAGTGACAGTTCCTTGTCTTTCATGACCTTGACACTTTTGAAGATTACTGGTCAGTTATTTTGTAGAATGTTCCTCAGTTTCAATTCATTTGCTGTTTCCTCATGATTAGATTGAGGTGGCAACTTTCTGCATCCTATGAGGGGGTCTGTGATGTTGCTGTGTCTTATAATAACTTCCTTTTACAAATCAGTTAAGGAGTTACAGAGATTAAGTAACTCTCCTGAGGTCCCCAGTTAGGAGCTAAGCAGAATCATCACAGGCCACACCCAAACAGTCTTGGGAACAGGAAGGAGCTATAGATGTTGGAAATGCAGGACTGAAGTTTAGGGAAGAGGTCAGGACCTCAGCTCTGGTTTACCTCCTCGCCATTCACGTGTAGATGTGAACTAACCTTGGAATACACCACCCCCCTCTTTCTCCCTGAACTTGGAGCCCCAGGGTCACCAATTCAGTAATATAAGTAGCTGAAATAGGCCAGGTTGGACGCTAGGGAGAACTGGAGAGCATCTGCCTAACCTACAGGTACGGCTGCCACTCAGCTGAGCTGGCTGTTGTGACAAAGGAATGCAGGCCCAGGGTATTCGTCAGCCAAAGGGGTGCTGATGCAAAATACCAGAAATCAGTTGGTCTTTATAAAGGGTATTTATTGGGGGTAGAAGGCCACAGTTACCAGGCCACAAAGCATAAGTTTCTTCCCTCACCAAAGTCCATTGCCACATGTTGGAGCAAGAAAGCTGCCAAGGTTTGCCAAGGTTCAGGCTTCTTGGGTTCCTCTCTTCCTGGGGCTGCGTTTCTCTCCGGGCTTAGTGCCTCTGGTTCTTCCACAAGGTCAGCTGTAGACTATGAGGCTCTCTAGGCTTTGCCTCTCTCCACAAGGCCAGCTGTGAACTCTCAGGTGAACGGCTCGTCTCTATCCCGGGGCCTTCTCTCCTTCCTCACCAGAACTCCAACATCAAAACTGCCCCCTCTGTCCTTTGCCTTGCCTTTTAAATTTGATTCCCCCATCCACCAACGGGGGGTAGGGGCCAATGCCCTACTGACGTGGCCCAGTCAACGCCCTAATCATAACTTAATCATGCCCAGATGAACAGACCAGTTTATAAGCATAATCCAATATCTATTTTTGGAATTCATAACTATATAAAACTGCCAAACTGCTACACCCAGTGTGACCAGATCTTCCAATGTTTAAAGAGCTTCCAGTAATCTGGATTCCCATGTGAAATTGCCTGATTTTTAAATGTTGTAAAAATTAATTCCAACACAATATGAGCAACCTTGAATGGGTGAGTGGGCCAAACAAAACACATCTTTGCTGAACATGGCTCACATGCCAGCTCTGGACAAGGAAAGCAGAAAGCTGAGAAACAAACTTGGGGTGGGGAAGGAAGAAGAGAAGCAGGACAGGGCAGCACCCAACAGGCCAGTAGAGGGTCGGAGGACGTGCGTGTGTTATTGCTGCAGAATGCAGCAGAAAGGTGAAGAACTTTGTGGCAGAGACTTCCAGATGCCTACTCCTTTCTCCTAAGTAACAAAAGCAGACATTTAGTGGGGGCTCATTGCTACTTGGAATAAAAGCTACTTTCTATCCTGTCTTGCAGTTGTGTGATTAAGTTGTGGCCAATGAGAGGTAAGAGCAAGTGCTCTATGGGATTTCCAGGAAGTCTCCTTAAAAGGTAAGGGGCACATCCTGATGTCCTCCTTACCTCCCTTGTCCTACCTGGAATGTGAATGTGATGGTTGAGCATGCACAGCCATCTTGGACCATGTGGTGATGGGCTAAGGAATAGTGGAGCATCAGTGTAGAGGAGCCTGGGTCCCAGAGGATCATGGAGTAACCAGATCAGTCCTGAATTTCCTATCTCAAGGCTTCTTTTTCTTGCAAGAGAAAAATAGATGTATCTTGTATAAGCCACTGATATTTGGAGGGTTTTTGGTTGTATGCATTTTGAGTGAGGAATTAGAAAAGCTTATTTGATGTGAGAGAGATCCAGATAGTAAATTTCATCTGCGATTAAGTCAGTGTTTCTCAAAATGCTCCTTATGCCACCAGACATCAGGGGTCCCTGCACTGACCAAGCAGGTACCAGAGACCCACCTCAGCTCTCCTCTCTGGAGGGGAACCCAGGAACCTGAATTGTAACTTGTTACCCAGTGGTTTTTATGCACATTAAGGTTTGTGACCTAAAGGAAAGAATGTATGGGAGGTCAGGAAGTAGGGCATCAACCATTTACCCAAATCCAATTTGCCTAAAGTTAAAGTGGAAGATTGTTGTGTTCACCCTTTTCTATGTACCCCTCCCTGCAGAAAAATTATACATCTTTGTCCTGTTGAGCTTAGGCAAAGCCATGAGATCTGCTTCAGTCAATAAAATGTGAGCAGAGGTGACGTGCCACTTCTAAGTAGAACCTCTAAAAGCTAGTACACAGTTCACCGTGTCTCAGCAAAATTCCAAGTAAATGCTGTGCCATCAGCCTGGGTCCTGGGATGAAGACAACATGGAGTAGCCCTCAGTCAACCCATGATGGAAATTTAGAATGAGTAAGAAATCATCTTTGCTGTGTTAAACTACTGAGATTTTGAGGTTGTTACTGCAGCATGATCTAACTCATTCTGCTTGATACCAACTAATTTGTCTAAAATCACTTTATTTGGTTGCCTGTTCATATAAAGATAGGGGCATTTTATTCCATTTACCTAAGGGAAATTTAACTCAATTTTTTATTTCTCTGAAATATTTTTCAAATTTGTACCATTTTATTCTCATGCTATCTTTTTTCTCTTTGGCCTATGAAGACTTTCTTTAATGTGTCAGTTTCTTCCAATAAAGGTTATCAGACCTGCAGCATTTGTACAGGAATTGCCAAATTCATTCCTTTTGATTATTTTGTTTCCTTTTTGATTTAAAAAAAATTGTACTGTGTATGCCTGTATGTACTCCATTGAGAGAAACCAAATTAATATGTAGCCAGTGTTCCCTCCTGTTTAAGGAGGCACTGGCATTCTGACAGCAAAGATGAAGACATGAGATAGATGGGTTCAGAATTGTATTGAATTCCACTATATTTTACTTTTCCAGATACTTAATTCATAAAGTAATTCTGGGATTATGGGACACAATAATACATAGAACATTACTACCCAATATTTATTACTAGAATTATAAAACTTTGCAGAAAAGGTCTCTAGACAAGCTGGCAAAAAGTCATTAAAGTGTTTGAACATTCATTCATTCTACAAATCTTTCTTTAGTGTTCAAATACACCAGGAGTTCAGCAGGGAATAAGAAAAGTGACTGCTTTATGGAGGTTTCATTAGGACTTGATGGAAGCAGTGGGCCAGAGTGGTTAGACTGAGGCAGGCTTTAGGGCCAGTGGTCTGACTGAGCAATTTACTCGGTCATACCATCAAGCCTCAGTTTCCCCATCTGTATATGATGATGATCATGGTTGTATGAAAAGTGAATGGAAGGCAGCAAGTCCTGAAGAAGCGGTTGCTTTGTTGACCTTAGACAATTTGTTCTAGACTAAGGAAGCAGGGTCTGTGAACAGAGGCTGCTTTTTTGGAGAAGGTGTAACAGTGAAGGGAAGGAGAGAGAGAAAGAAAGATGGTGGCAGGGCCAAGGCAAAGGTTGTTTGTTTAGATTGGCGGAAACCTAAGTATGCCTGCTGGCAGAGAGAGAATGGAAATATATTGAAGACTTAAGGGATAGATGAGACAATAGGTGGAACTAAGTCCTGGAAAACCCAGGCTGGTGTGGAATCCAGGTCAGAGACAGAGAAGTTGACTCAAATCAGAGAAGAGGGGCTCCTTCTTTCAAGGCAGAGTCAAAGCCAAGGATGAGAGTACAAAGATGCCCACAAATCCTGAGATAAAGAGGTGGGAAGCTGAGGGGGCTCAGCTGAAGGGGTCTTTAGTCTCTGTGGGGAAGAGGAGGCTAGGGTGGCAGCCTGAAACAGTTGGGAAAAGGGTGGCAGACTAGGGACAGCTCTAGCTCTGGCTTGCTCCCTTCCTTTGGTCCTGCTCCAGAGGGCAGTAGGTGCCGACAAACCAATGGAATGACTTTAGAGAGGAGCATCCTCTCCTTCCCTGGCTTTTTTAGAGACTGCCTTTACCTCCTTTCTCCTACCCCCCATAACTCCCCACCCCCTCTAGGAAAAAAAAAACAACTCAAATGGTTTCTAATCTGAGAAGCATGCATTTGTTACTTTCAGCTTCCTAGGAACCTACAGATGGCCAGGCTGTCATTGTGCCCAGAGTGACTATGTGGGAAGGAGAATCTGGTCATGTCAACCATCACAGAACCCTTCCTTGACTTGACCTTTGCCGTTTGCTTGAGAAAGGGCAAATGAGTTAATCTGACTTATAAGGCCCCTTATGATCTGGTCCTGCTCCCCTCTCCTGCCACATCTCTCCACTCTTCCTCCTTCAAGACGTGGTTCAAATTTTCTGTGTAGAATGGAAGTGGTGGGATGATGGAAAATGTGGAAGTCACCTGTTTGCTTCTCTCACTTTATGCTTCAGCCATATGACTTGGTTCTCCTCTTAATTGATGACAGTCGATGGTGGAGACCCCGTGCTGTGCCTGTTCTTATCACAGGGTCTTCGCTCATGCTGTTCCCTCCACCTGGAACATATTTTGTTTCTTCCTTGATCCTTCTTTGCCTGGATAACTTGGACACCTCCTTCAGCTCTTCACTTAGGTGACCCCTGCCCTCCTTCTCTCCCATCCCTTTTCTCTACACATTTATACTATATTACCATGGGCTCCTTAAATGTCTGTCTCCCCCAGTAGTCTGCAGGCACTTTGCATCTTCCGTGCTCCCAGCACAGAGCAGAAATCAATACATGTCTGTGTAATGAAACATCGAATGAATGAATAAATGGATGATTTCCACGGTGCCCCCTCAACAAGCACTACTCCACCTTAGTGGAATAGGCAGGCAAGGGCGGGAAGGACATTTTAGGTAAAGCTGTTAAAAGGCAAGGAAGAGCAAAACAACCGGAATGGAAAGGAATGGGAGCTTAAAGGTTCAGTATGGCCAAGGATCTTTCACCTTTGACACTGTCATGTTACACTTAAGCAACCGGCTTTTGAAGCTGAAGCCATGGCCTGGTCTTGATGAAAATGTGGGTGTTGTGGAATCACCAGGTGATTAAATCATGACCATTGGCTTTGGAGTCAGACTGTTTGAGTTTAAATCCAGGCTTTGCTACTTGACTGTGAAACCTCAGGCAAGTCACCCAACTTCCCCGACTGGGGTCTCTCCCTCTGAGAAAGGGCATGGAAATCATAGTACCTGCCCGCCTCGTGGCTGCCAGGATGCAAAGTGAAGTGAAGGGCTTAGAAGTTCCTAGCACGGTGGGTGCAGGGGCCCACCAGGGAAGCTTAGCAAAGGTTTGTAACTGAGTTAGGGTGGTCTCTGGGAACTCCGAGTTAAACGGGTTTGTCAGCATCTTCACTTGCTTCCAGCACAATAAGGCCGAGGGTGAGGGTGGGGGTGGGGGGTGGCCCTCGACGCCCCCTTTTGTCCTAATGCAGGTGGACCCTCGGCTCCCGCAGCATCCCTGAAGTGCAGGGAGAGGGGCCAGCAGGGGTTTCTGGGGTTGCAAGCCCACTTGAGGGCTCAAAAGGAGGCTCTGGGGCTTGTGGGCCCAGTGGCTTCCGCTGTTTCCCTCCTCCCCTGACAAAAGCAGCTCTGCGGCTCACAAAGTGGCCCTTTAAATGGTTTTTATAGTGGCATAAAAGCGCTGGCGGGTGGCTGGCTCCTCTGCTGTGACCTCTGAGCTGGTGGTAAATCGCATGTCTTGGCAGAGGCAGCTGGGGGGAAGGATCAATACCCGAGCCCTCACCTTGCGGTGGGGAGGGCGGGAGCACCGGCAGCCCCAGCACAGGACGGATGGCCAGCCCTGCGGTGGGGGTGGTGTGGGGGGCTTCGCCAAGGCAGCCGCGTGCCTTGGGTGGAGCAGGCAAGGGCCAAGCCAGGCCTCGTCAAGCTTCCACGTCCCAGGATGCTGGGGGAGGGGAGAGGACTCTGCCTGGGCCGTGGGTCCTCGGAACTCCTCGAGTCGGCTGGAGGGGTTTGGCAGAAATGGAAACTAGGGTGGGATGAGAATGACTGTCCTGGATCTGAAGGGAGGCTGTAACCCCAGCCTTCCACTGGAAGCAGCTCTCTTTGTGTCTTTTCTGCCCAAGAGCCAGGCAGATCTGGTCTCAAACTCCTTTACCCACATCAGCCCTGGGAGTAATGCGCTTAGGCGTGATTCAAGCTTTTCCTCTTATTGCTTACAGAAAATGACTTAACTTCTTTGAACCTCAGTTTCCTCATCTGCAAAATGGAACTATTAAAGTACCTTCCTCTAGTCCCTGTTGTTATTGATGAGGATACAGTTTATTCCCAGTCCTATAGCTATGCAGACATGACAAACCCATGCCAGCACTGCACGTTTATACTATATTACCATGGGCTCCTTAAATACCTGTCTACTCCAATAGTCTGCAGTTTCCTCACCTGCAAAATGGAGTTATTAAAGTACCAGCAGTCTTTCCTGCTATGCCTCAACAGAGTGCTCTGGACTGAGCCAGCCAGAGTTGGCACCCCAGGATGAAGCCTACACACCATCCCTGTCCTTGAACCTGGCGGGACCAAGAGCCTCAAGCTTCATCACACATACCCCTACCCCTTTTTAGCCTCATTTAAGAATGAAAACCCTGCAGTTATTGAACGTAAGCATGTTCCAGCTTTCACTGCACTAGACAAGTTTGTCTCAGCCAACATGTTTATAAATAAATGTATATATCTTCTCAGGCATTATTTGGAGGAAAACAATGTATCTGGGGATATTTCATCTCCAGCATCTAATGAACTGAGTGTTGTCAGATATTTACATAAACAAAATTTTTGACATGTAATTTACCTGTTAGGACCTATTATTATGATGTCATAACTCACCAGGTTTTGACAAATGGGATTATGTACTTGTCACAGTGCCTGGAACATAGCATTTGCGCAATAAAAGTTCTCTAGAGCTGATATTAAGATATTAGTCCTTGAAGCCACCAAACCTTTCCTTTCAACTCCCACTGTCCCACTCAACACAGTTTTTCCTGGGAACACATGAATAAATTGCTTTCACACGAGTCCTTGTTTCGAGGTCTGCTTCTGGGGAACCCAGTCTAAGGCATCCACCATCACCCTCTGATATAGGGACCAGTCAGCCACTGTATATTCTCTTTTTTCTTCCTCCCATGCAGGCAGGTGGCAGGCTTGTTGTTTGATTACCTCTGGGGAGGAACGTGTCAGGGCTGATAGCAAAAGTATCACCTCCTGAGATTTCTGCTTTGGTTGCTGAAAGCCTAAACATGTTGAGGACAGGTTTGTGAGAGGAGGCTGAATGGCTCGGAAGACTCAGGAAGGAGAGAGAGGGTTTTCCCAGAGATCAAGAAAAAGAGATAGCCCCTGGGCTGGGAGAGGGCAGAGAGGCCAGTGGGGTCTGGGAGCAGCAGGAGGGCAGAAAGTTCCTAAGAAGAAATGAGAACATGGTGTGTTTGTGGACATACAGCTATAGGGAATTGGGTTCCCAGCCTCACCAAAAGTCATTTGTGTCCCATACTGAGGGTGGAAGCAGCAGAGAGAACTCAGAGCTGCAGACACCACATGTATGGAATGATGGAACTCTTAGAATAATTGATGACCAAAGGCACTGGGCTCTATGCCTTGGCACTGCATAACATGCAGCATCCTTGACAAGACATCAGTCTTATCCTTGCTGGTCATACTCTCAATGATAGTAGCTAATACTTGGCTTGGTATATATTAATTTATCATCACGATAACTCTCTGAGTTAGTTTCCTTGCCACTCAGGCAAATACTATGCAATGGGTTGGCTTAAACAATAGGAATTTATTAGCTCATGATTTTGAGACTAAGAAAAGTCCAAATCAAGGCGTCATCTAGGTGATGCTTTCTTCCAGAAGACTGGCATTCTGGTGCTGGCTGCTGGTGATCCTTGGACCTTGGCTCCTCTGTCACATAGCAATGCACAACCTGACCTCTTCCTTCTCTTCCATGTTCCATTGACTTTCAGCTTCTTGCTTCCCTTGGCTTTCTCTTTCTCTGAATTTCATTCCACTTATAAAGGGCTCCTGTAATGGGATTAAAACCCATTGTGATTGAGTTGGGCCATGGCTTAACTGAAGTAACCTCATCAAAAGGTTCTATTTACAATGGGTTCATGCCCACAAGAATGGATTGAGTTTAAGAACATGTTTTTCTGGGGTACATAACTCCAGCCCACCACAACACTCTTATAATGATAAAGATATGTGGGTGTGAAATAGGTGGGACCTTGATTTACACTTTGCGGTCTGGGCATGTGCATGTGTGTGTATGTGTCTTTCTACCATCCACTGTGAGTTTCTCTAGAATAGGGACTTAGCCATGCTTGTGTCTTCTCTTTTCTTCATACCCCAAATCCTCCAGCATGACCTTCAGCATGAACTGCCCTCTCCACTTCCAAAACACATCCTGAGCATGTCCACTTCTCTCCAGCTCCACTGTCTAGACCCTAGTGCCATCATTTCCTTTCTGTGCCACTTCTCATTCCTGATCCCACCATCCATTCTACACACCCAAACATGAGGGATCTTTTTGAAAGGAATCCTGTTACTTTCCTGCTTAAAATTCTCTAATGGCTTCTCATGGCACTTAGAATGAGTTGGGACTAAAAGACTCTGCTTGTTTTGACCTTTTCGAGTCTCATTGACCTCATCACTTACTCCTCTGCCCTCAGTCTTCATGCTCAGTCACACTGGCTTTCTTTCAGTTATTCAAACACATGCAGCAAATCCCACCTCGGGGCATTTACATGTGCTGCTTCCTCTGCTTGGGACACTGTTCTCCCCACCATCCTCTCAACCTCCTTATCTCTGTTCAAGGTCACCTGCTCAGAGATAACTTCTCTGATCACCCAATATGATAGGGATCCCCTTCATTCTCCATTCCCACTGCTTTTATTTATTTTCTTTCGGGCATTAATTTATTTGCTTGTTTATTTGTCTAGCTTGGGTTTTCCCCACTATAATGGGGAAAGAAGTCTTGGCTCTCTCATTTACTGCTATCTCCCTAGAGCTCAGAATAGTGCCTGGCCCAGAGGAAGCATTCAATAAAGAGTAACTAAATGAATAAGTAAATTAATGAATATTTGGAACTCCCCCAGCCTCCAGCATAGGGCCTGACACAGAGCAGGGAACCAATAATTTCGTTGAGTGACTGAATGGATGCCAAGGATGGCAATGGCTTCGTGTAGTCACTTATGTCATGGTTATGTGTTCCAACAAATGCATCATGGTGATTTTATTCTTTAGAAGGATCCCACTGAAATCACAGAGAGAATTATACTAGGAAATGGGGTCATCCCATGAGAGGCCCTGCTCGGCTCTATCCTGAACTTCCAAAGAGTCTTCCATCTCTTTCCTCCCTGTACCACCTCACACACTCTAGCATGAACAAGCTGATCCAGCAAAGCACTGGTGGGCCAGTGCTAGCTTCAAGGCTTGGTTACAAGAAACCATCAACACTCTGAATGTATAGACTTCGGTGTGTTTTTGAAAGGACAGGCTGTCTGAGTAGATATGGCATGTAGTCAGGGTTCCTTATATGCTAGTACCTGGCTAATATTGCGAGACACTAATTTGTATTTTCTTCCTTTTCTTTCCTCCCATGCAGGCAGGTGGCAGGCTTGTTGTTTAATTGCCTCTGGGGAGGAATATGTCAGGGCTGAAGGCAGAAGTATCACCTCCTGAGATTTCTGCTTTGGTTGCTGAAAGCCTAAACATGTTGAGGACAAGTTTGTGAGAGGAGGCTGAATGGCTTGGAAGACGCAGGAAGGAGAGAGAGGGGCTTCCAAGAGACTAAGAAAAGAAGGTAGAGAGGCCAATGGGGTCTGAGAGCAGCAGGGGGCAGAAAGACTCCCGGGAGAAATGAGAACATGGTGTGTTCATGGACATACACTTAGGGAATTGGGTTCCCAGCCTCACCAAAGATATTTGTGCCCCTTACTGAGGGTGGAAGCAGCAGAGAGAACTCAGAGCTGCAGGCACCACATGGATGGAATGATGGAACTCTGAGTAATTGATGGCCAAACACCTTGGGGCTCCATGCCTGTGTACTGCATAAGATCCAGGGTCCTTGATAGAACAGGCTGGGTTGAGCTGAGGGAGATCTTAAGAAACTGAGGTGGAATTTCCTGCTAGTGTTGTGAGGTTCAGAAAGGGAAACTAAGCTGGTTATCGAAAATAAGATGTGATCATTCTTGCACTCCTGACTTTTGGAGCAAAGGTTCAAGTCCACTCTATGCTTATTGGGAGGCTGAGAACTGAGCAAGAGAGGAAATGACAGATGGGTGTGATAACAGAGTTTCTGGTCCATTAAGGGGATAGCTGAATCTGTGCTTGGTTTCCAGGGTGTCCTTGAGGAGTTCTAGAGAAGTTGCTGCCCCTGGGCTTCTGTATTCACAGTTAGGGAAGTAATCCAGGCCTAATGATGCCATAAGCACCATCACACCTTCTTTTGTGTAAATAATGTCTGATAAAATGAGGTGTGAGCCTGCTGTTGCAAAGAACACTTAGCTGTTAAATGCTTTCCTTTCCACTCCATTGACTTTCCCTATTTATAGCTTTTCTAGCTGAGCATTTATGTCATACTCATTTCCTGCCAGATGCTGGTTTCCTCATTTTTGTCCTTAAGGGAAACCCATAAGGACCTCCCCAGGACCATCCCCTCCTCATGGCACTGACCTCTGCTTGGGTCAGGAGTCAAAAACACACAGCGAGATCTCTTCTCTCTCCTCTCTGTACTTGGCCTAGAATCTTCTTTGCTGAATCAGTAACAGTTCTTTGACCTGTGTTCCCCAGATGGTGTCGAGCTTGCAGAGGCAAGGGGCATATGCTGAGAATAAGAGAGATCCTGGGAGTAGAGGGTGATTTTTGTCTTGAAAAGAGGAGATAGTGAGTGGAAGTAAGAACTAATGCTACAGACTTGGCTTTGAAGGAGGATGGTGACAAACTAATACTGATATTGATATTAATACTGGTAGTAATACTGGTAGTCAGTTTTTATTGAGTGTTTACTATGGACCAAACAGCATACTATGAACTTAAGTGCATTATCCCAGTTGATCCTTACTCCAATCCCATGAGGTAGGTCTTGAGCAGGCAGTACTGACACCAGGGGAATCTGTGTATAAGAGAAGATGAGATGTCGTGGTTGGTAGGAAGAACTAAAATGAATTATGTGAGAAGCCATAGAGATCAGCTAAGTCTTGTCCATAGCAAGTCAAAATAAAGAAAGAGGGCAAGCAAAACTGTGGAATATTTCCTGTTCTTGACCGGAAGAGTGGATTTGAAACCAAGAAGAGTTTAGGTCTCAGTAAAGTTAGAATCTGCACAGGCACCTCTTCTGGTTGTACCGGTAATAAGACCCTGAATTTATGATAATGGAATATAATGAGAAAATGCAGTAATTAAGGAAAGAACTGCCTGTGGCCTGGTTAGTGCCACCTTGGGGAAGAGAGATAGCAGACGAGGGCAGGAAAGAAAGCATTTGTGTTACTTTGAGAAAACTTCTAGGCATGGCATTTACCTTTGTTTTCTCCCACAGACTTTGGTAAAAAACAAAATGGATAATAAATTATGCAGTTGCTTATCCATGTTGACTTGCCTTTTCTGTCATTAGCGTAGTTGCTAGAAAAACGTTTTCCCGGGATATTGTGGGAGACCATTCTCCTGGTGATCTGTGCTCATTGTTGAGGAATTTGGGCAGTCTGCTGCTTAGATTTTTCCTTCTGCCTTGAGTAACACGAGAGTTGGACATGCCCTAAAGGGGTGATAGGGAGTCATCAGTTCTTACTAATGTCCTTGTTTTATAGATGAAGAAATTGAGGTTCAGAGAAGCTAAATGATACACATGATAAAGCTGGGGTTAGAAACCAAATCTGACTCCAGTGCAAGCATGTTGTTCCTTCCAGCCTCTTATTTACCATCCCAAAACCAGACCCGAGGACAAAGAAGGTATAGAAGATTACTATCAAACTGAGCACAATTCTTCCTTTCTCGGAATCCTTGTCCTTTGTGATGTGAATCTGCAGTTTCTCTCACCAAGAAGCAGAGTCTATGTCACCACCCCCTTGGAAATGGGCTGGCCTTGTTACTTGCAATGGAAGTGTTGGTGTGTCAGTTTTGAGCCCAGGCTTCCAAGGGACTTGTAGGCTTCTACTCCTTCTCTTGAAATCCTGCCATGACCATGTGAACTAGCTCAAGTTAGTGTGATGGAGGATGAATGACCCCATGGAATAGAGCTGATCATCCCAACTGACTGCAGACACAGGAGATCGGCCAATCTCAGTTCAGATCAGCCAAATGGCTCAGCCAACACAGGGACTCATGAGCAATGATAAACGTTTATTTTTGTAGTTGCTGAGGTATCAGGATTGTTACACAGCACTATTGTGGTAATAGATAACTCGTGCAGAAAGCTATGGAAACTCCATCCTGGGAAGATGCACAATAGAATACTAGGGGGAAGTGGATGTGGTTCAATCAGTAGGGCTCCCATTTACCATATGGGAGGCCCTGGGTTCGGTTCCCGGGGCCTCCTGGTGAGGGCAGGCCCGCCCGCACGGCGTGGTTAGCTGACCCAGCGAGCACAAGCAGCAAGGGGGGGATAAATGAATAAATAAAACCTTAAAAAAAAAAAAAAAGAATACTAGGGCAGCAGGATGGTGAAGTAGATTTGGTGGGTCACAAGGACTCTAGGAATCTGAAACCCTCCGAGGATTCTGCAGAGAGACGGATAGAAAAAAATAGATATTATCTAATACCATACTTGGAGACAATGACCTTGGAGAGAAGAAAAAGGAAACCAACATTCTGTGCCAGGTCGTTTATATTCACTGTTTCATTTTCTCCTCACATGAACACCATTTCTCAGCCAGGGAGGGGAAAGGACATGCTCAAGGTCACACAGCTAAGAAATGGCAGTGTAGGGATTCTCATCCAGTTCTGATAGACTCCAAAGACCACATTCTTTCTAATATACTCCATGTTTTTCACCTCATCATTAAGCAAGCATTTATTATCCTGGGTTATATGCTAAGCCTGGGATTTCCTAATTGAATGGCATATAATCTCTCTTTTAGGAGAACGGGAAGTCTATGTGAAATACTGTGTTTTAAGAACTATGAGACCAGTCTATTCAGAGTATAGTTCCCTCCAAATAGAGAAATTCTGGGTCAGAGGGTTCTAGATTCAGGTAACGATTCATGGACAACGGTTTCTAATAATGATGCCTTGACTCCCCACTTTATTCCTCATCCTAAAATGGATTTGGGATTTGGGCCCCAAGAGTAGGTTTTAGGCTGCACTCAATTCAGGACTCTTATTGCATTGTCTTCTGGGCTTGGCAGTGCTCTAGGTTAGAGGGACTCTAGAGTCATACTTGGATTAGACTTTGGCTCATGTCTGAGTTGCCCTGGGAAATGTTTGGTTCTCTCCTAACTTTGGTTTAGGCTAGACTTGGGACTGAGTTTTGTACTCCATTAGGCTCTGTGCTTTGCTTTGGACACTGGGGTCTTGTCTAAGCTGGGATCTGAGATGGACTGCATAGAGTCAGCGCTTGTCTCTTTAGGGCAGGGAGACTCAGGGCCACTAACAGACAGTGACTTTCTGGCCAGCCCTTATTTGGTTGTCCTTCTATTCCCTCACTCTAACATCTCATCTCCTCGGAAGTCTTCCTCAACTTCATTGGAAGAAGGTGATACTTTCTCCTTCACTCAGAAGATATAAAAAACATGCTGTGCATGATTTCACAATCCATTTGCCACTTCCTCAAACAATGGCCTCACTTGCTATTGGTGGGTCCTGTGATAATTGCATGTCCTACAATCTATGGCAGGAAAATTCTAAGGACAGATCCTGACTTCAAAATCCCAGGTAGTTCCCTCCAAGAGCCCGTGTCTACTGGGTTGAAGGAGACAGGTGACCCTCTGAGTGGGCTGGGAGCTAAGCTGTGTGTTGTGGGGTTCAGTATGAGCAAAGTGAGCTGAGAAAACCTGGGGACCTAAGGTGCCTGCTTGGCTGGGTTTTGGGGTTCCCAGTCAGAAGAGTTGCTAGCTGCCCTATTTCTGCAATATCCAGGCCAGTGGGTGTCTGTCCACTTATGCCCATTAAAAAGCCCATCTGGCCAGAAACAGGTTTATAGAAGTGAATTTCAAGATTCTGGGCTGGAGAAGACATCATTGACAGAGTGGGGCCACAGCTGGAAGCCACGTTGGGATGAGATGCAGAAGCAGGGAGATGGGAAATTTAATAATCACATTAAAAAATTAAACACCAGGCCCCAGTGGTTGTTGCTTCCCATCCGCTGAGATTCACAACACTTGACATCCAATTATAATTGTGGGTTCCTATAAAACAGCCCATTAACTGCAACTATAAATTATCATTGCTTATGTGGAGGAGGTTGCTGGCTTAGTAGCTGATGTTGAAGATTATTAACAAGCAACAAAGTCCCTTTGAGTCCTCCTGCTCTGGGAAGATGTTAGGCACCCTTTAGGATGGCTGCCTAAAAGCATGGACTACTTGGGTTGCTCTGAATTACAAGTGTCCTTTGTATTTGGGGAAGGGGGGTGTTATTGGCTTTTCACTCTACTGCTTCTCAAATTTCCCATCTAGTCAACTTCCATATAGCCAGGGGCTTGCATGGCTGTGCCTGAGGAAGAAACCCAGTATACAAATCCATGAAGTGTACACACACACACACACACACACAGTCACAGATGTTATTAGATGCTCACATTTGCTAAGTGCTTGCTATGAACCTGGCAATAACAAAGTGACTTCCCTGTATTTCCATGTAGTCTTTATAATACTGTATGGGATGGAGTTATTATGAGTCCCATTTACAGATGAGGAAACTGAGGCACAGGGAAATGATGCATAACCTTGTCTAAGTTCACAGAGCTAGGTAAACAGCAGAGCTCTGAGTCTGGTCTGGGCTCTTTCCCACCTTATGTTGCTGACTGCCAACAGATACCCTTTCTCAAATAGCCACAGACACATCTAGATAGTAACAGATATTCACCAATATACCCCAAACACTATAAATACACAGTCCTTTGAAGACCACACTCTTAGTCATTCCCAGATTCATATGTAGACACCCCTCCCCCCCCCACTAACTCATGCCAACCATCCTACTGCTGAAGAAAACATTTAATATACACTGTGGATCCAAGGAAATATTTAAAACAATTCTTTAAAAAGCCTGTATGAGTCAGTGTTCTCTAGGGAAACAGAACTGATAGGAGATATCTGTAGATAGTATGAGATTTTATAAACTTGTCTCATATGACCGTGGGGATGCACAAGTCCAAATTACATAGGGCAGGCTGCAAGCCAGGGACTCCAGTGAAGGTTCTTGGTGAGTTTCCCAGGAGACACTGGCTATCTGAAGTAGAGGTGGGAATTCTCTCTCTGTATACTGAAATCACTTCTCCTTTTAAGGTCTTCAGCTGATTGGACGAGATATCACTCGTTGCTGAAGGCCTTCTCCTCAGCTGATTGTAGATGTAATCAACCATCTATGCAAGCAACTCAGCTGATGATTAAAGTCCATAAAATGCCCTTGTATTATAATTAACCCAGTGCTTGCTTGACCAAACAACTGGGCTCCATTACCTGGCCAAGGTGACACATTAGCCTAACCACCACCTATTCATTTCATTCTTTATCAATTGGCAGCTTCCCCTCTCTCCATTTCTCTGGTGCTACTGCCTAGGAGGGGAGGGTCTCCAAGGAGCCTTGCCAAGGACTCTACATACCCTCAGCAGGGCAAAGAAAGGCAGAAGAGGGCATTTCAGCAGTCAACATGGTAGACAAATGTAAATGGCTTCATCTTGGCATAGCTTAAGAACCCCGAATCTTCATGGTATCATGAATGATTTAGGATGAATTTCCCACCAGTTGGTGAGATAGAGACTTGAAATCAAAATTAATTTTGTTTATAAGAAATCAAGTAAAGCAACTTTCCTGCCCACTTGGGTCTTTGGACTGAGATTCCTATCTCATGCATACACCCAATCTTCTTAATTGTGTTACTCAGATCCTTAGTAGCTTGGCTTCTTAAAGCACAGTCTATGGATCAGATGGGCATCACCTGGGAGCTTGTTAGAAACGCAGAACCTCAGGACCCAGTCAGAACTCCTGACTCAGAATCATTAAAACATGACTCCCAGGGACTTCTTATGTATATTGAAGTGTGAAATAATCTATTTTTTTTACTTCTTTATTTATTTGTCTCCTCGGGTTTCAGATTTCAAGAAAGATACAATAAAATCTGGAACTAAGATTGAGGTTTTGTCCAAGTTTTGTGTATTTATAATAGTTTTTGCTTCATCTATTCCAATATGCGGTTCTGTGTATAGGGATGTTGTGTAATTAATTTCTAAGTCCTTCTCTTCACCCTTCACTCATTCCTCTGTGGCTTTCTCACCAGTCCCTACTGCTTTGTTGGGGCTTGGAGCTTGGAGCTTTTCCAGGGCTCTGCTGGGGAAATCTGGTGGGAGGGTCCCTCATTGACTAGTGTGGAGTATCACTCTGGTTGAGTTTTGTCTGTCTGATTGCATCTGCTTCATATTTTCTAGGAATCCTCCAGAGTTTCTGTACTATGGATAGTAACTTTCTTTTTTTTCCTAGGATTACTACAGTTTTTGCTTTTTTATCATTTCTGTAGAATTTTGGAAGGGAATAGAGACAAATCCACCCTCTAGGAACCAGCTGTTTTCTGTTGCATTAAAAAAATTGGTAAATTTTTTATTACAGAAAAAAAAAAAGTAACATTGATTGCTTTGTCAAACTCTTGACATATATCATCATATTTAATCTTCCTAAGAATCCTATGCTGTAGGGCTGATCATTGCCAGCCCTTTATACGGATGAAGAAACTGGGGCAAAGAGAGGTTTACTTGCTCAAGCTCACACAGGCTAAATAAACAGCAGAGCCAAAGGTTATCTAAAACCAAAGTCTGGCCCTTTTTTAAAAATTCATTTTTTCTATATTTTATTAATTTTCTAATTTGAGAAGTTCTCAGTTTTAAATGAAACACTATTTCTTAATTATTCTCTTTGCATACATGCAATGTTTCTTTAAGTCTCAAGAAAAGACAAAATAGGAATGATTATATAAAGCTTTCTCATTTTTCCTGGCTTACGTCTAAGAAGAACACTGTAACACAATCTCTTTTTAAACTCCTCAGTCTTTTCCTGTAATTTTTCTCTCCTTGGGCTTCTTACAGAGGGAGGTCATCTTGTCCATTCTTGGCTTTTAAAAAATGGGTTCTGTCAGAGAGTGTGTGGGTCCTTGCACAAACCTATTGTCTCAGACAAAAGGGAGATGGGAAATCTTGTATTTTTGTGGTTTTATTTTGCTGGATTGGGGTTTTGGTTGTCTGTGATGAGCAGGAAGTGAATTTCCGAGGGAGTCAGCAATGCAGGAGAGAAGTTTCCTGCTGGGCCAAGCAGTTTCCTTTCTGAGTTTATTTTGGTAGCAGAAGTTAGCTGGGGCATGGCGCTCTCCTTTATGTGCCCTCATTAGGAGCTCCCTGTGGAAATGCCTCCACTTAGCCTGGCATGCTGTCTGGAGGAACTGCTAGGACTAACAACTCCAGGGGCCAAGGATGACGCTGCCCCCAAGTCTCACACCCCAATTCCTGTCCTCTGCCAGTCACTCTGAGCAGGGGATCCTTCACGGAAATTCCTCATAGCCTGGCTTGTTACTGGCCATCTTCCCTGTTTCCCAATGCTGGCAAAGGCCTTCCTCCCCCCGCCCATTTCTATTTATATTTCTGTGTCCATTTCAGTTGGGATTTATGAGGGAGAGGAAATAAAAGTATGAGCTTAAATAATCGTTTAAAAGTGCAACCTTTTAAATTTCCTTTTTAATGAGACTGGAAGGATAAATACCCAAAGTTATATCTGGGTAGTGGAATTATGGGTGACTTTTATTGTTTTCTTTGCAATTTTTCTTATCTCAGTTGGACATCTATTACCTTTACTTAATTGCTTTATCTTTTAATTCCAGAATTTCAAGCATATAGAAACTAATATACCAGACATCCACATACCCATCACTGAGGTTTACCAAATGTTAATATTTGCCATGTTTGTTGCAGATCTGTTTTTTTAAAGTGCACCTCTTCCTTTTATAATCAAAGATCTGGAAGCTCAAAGAAAGTTTTATTCACGGACTCTCTAAAGTGAGTCCTTCTGGAAATAGCTCATTTCTTAACAGTGGCTCAGGCAGTTAACAACTGTCAACAGGAGGCGGGGTTTCTGGCTGTCAGGGGAACCAGATAGGGTTCTGCAGGAGCCCTGCTATTGTCACAGCCAAGGGGAAGGCTGTTGGGAGATTCACACACAGCTCTGATGCGTGGGAGGCTCCCCCAGTTTCCAGAGTCTAGAGACACCCACTCCAGGCTTTACAGATGTCACCTCTCAGAGTCAGGGCTGCAGATGAGGATCACTGAGAAGCTTTTCAGAAATGCAGAAATGCACGATGCTCCTCACACTTTAATGTGCATATAAAACCTCTGGGGATCTTCATCAAATGCAGACTCTGATGCAGCAGGTCTGGAGTGAGGCTGAGATTCTGCATTTCTAACAAGCTGCCAGGAGCTGCCGTTGGTGGTCTGCAGACCACATTTTGGGTCACAGGGTCTTTAGAGGACTTTGCACTGGCCCAGGTTGAAGGAGGCCACCCTGGCTGTCTCTGGCTGGAATCGATTTTGATCGATCAGAGTCAATGTTATACTGGTCTTCAAAATTTTTAAGAACAGCCTGCTTCTGAAAAGAACGTTTGGCCACTAGAATGCTTTAGATTTTGCTCTCAGATTTGAGTACCCCAATTATTACAAACTGTTATAATTAACTCCTCTTTGTATATAGCCCACTGAGGGTGAATTCAAAGTATATTCTAGCTGAAAAAAAAGGACAAATAGCTACAAACTCCAAACCATTATTTATAGTCAGTGGGGTGAATGTCTCGTTGTTGGTATATAAGAAGTTTTTAGGTAGTGCATTGATAAATGTGTTTTACATTTTACTATTTGTTGAGGTTTGAGGAACCCAATAAATTACACCCCTAGTCTTCTCATCTGAATTCTAAATTAACTGAGAAAAGAAACAAAAGCATAAGGCAGGTGGGAAATTACATTGTTATCATCCTCATTATGATTAAGGCTATGCTGAGAGCTGGTTTTGTTAGAGTCTGATGCCCTCCCAGTCCTCCCTGCTTCCTCCCCCAGCTGGGAACTTGGGCAGCCCACCTGAGTGTGGGAGTCTGAGGAGCCCACCCGAGCGTGGGAGTCTGAGCAGACCACCCGAGTGTGGGAGTCTGAGGAGCACCCACTCATCTAGACTGTTGCCTGAGTCTGGTCTGGGTGGAGAGGGAAGGAGAAAGAGACAAAACACAGGATTTTTGATATATTAGCTCCATACAAGCAGAAAATGTGAACCCATTGCTGCACTCACCTACCACATAATTTCTTACTACCTCTGTGAAGAGAAGAGAGGTAGGTAAGAATCCAGGAGTGTTTTGTGAAAATCTCTTCTCTTCAAAGCCAGAGGAACAGGGAAAAGATGTTCCCTCATAAAAACAGTTAATGCTTTTTGTATTTCAGTTAATTAGGATTAGTATAACTGGTTTTCCATTTATAGTAGAAAGGTAAGGTTTCCATTTAAGATCAAGTTAAGTAAATAAAAAGGAGATGATTTAAAAAATATATTAATATAATGATAGTATAGGTAGTATGTGGATATGGCAAAAATTGTAAAGGTGATGCACAAATATCTGAATTTTGGGAAACTCTGGTCCACTTAATATTCGCACAACTTTCAATGCCACATTTTATCTTGACAAACTGCAGATAAGGCCTCTCACCCTAATGTCTTCCATGAGGGACAGGCAGGCTTTAGTTCAGTTATTCAACCATTGATCATGGTTTGATTCCATTTCCCTCCATAGAAAGTGGTTAGAATAAATGAACTAAGACCCTTGATAAGTTATTGGCTTTGATTCCATAGGTATGAATCATTTATGGGTCAGGTCATATGATCTTAATAGTATTGATCAAAGGCTTTTAATTCTCTCTTTCTCTTTCTTTCTCATTTTTCTAAATTCATGGCAAGAATCAGAGTGCATAAGATAGCAAAGTGGCATAAAATGAGACTGTGTCCTTCAACAATTTGATGCATTTTGTATATGAACTAGAAGCATGTCCTACTGCTATAACAAATGGGGAGCCCAGTATCCTTTTATCCACAGATGTCAAGGTTATATGACAGGTTCCAAGAGACAACATGAAACAGCCCCACCTTTCAGTGCTACATAGAATTAGCTAAATGTGAATTATGCCAAAAAAGAAAATCTGCATTTGGCAGAAAAATCTTGGCATCCAAATGGGAAACATTAAATTATCCTACCCAAAAAGTCTATTCACTCGATTTCCTGGGGGCCATTCTTCTGCTGAATTTTTCTGAAAGGTTAATAGTTATGCACTTGTACTCAGAATTGAAAGTAGTCTTCAAATATGCTTATATAAGTGATAGGCTCCCCTACCCTCCCCAAAAAATCCTTCAGAAAAGATGAAGCCATTTTATATTTGAGTCTTGTAAAGTCTCTCATATTAAAGGATGTTCTCTTAATTACTTCGTTTTGAACCACGTAGTACTGTGTGTACAACCCAAAATAACCTGACTCAATACTAATTTGGGAAATTTATATGTCACCTGATGAACTTGGTAACAGAGAAGGCAAAGAAATTTAACACAGATTTAGTTGTTATTCTTGGTGATATGAACTCTTGGTAGGAAGTGTTCACTGCGGTTGTAAATAAAGCTGTTGGAAGGTCATCTTAACAAGCCAGATTAGTGATTAGTTTAGTGATTATGTTGCCTGCTGGAATGGTAACTTAACACCTTCCCCACCAAGAACCAGAGAGGGCAACTGTCCTGACATCCTGGGAATGAGCTCATGGAGCCTGGGAGAAAATCCCCCTGATGGTACCATATGTGGATTCAGAAAGTAGGGCTTCCCAGACAAACGAAAACTATGAGATAACTCAGAAATCAAAAGTTAATGAGAAAAACCTATACAATATCATTTCACAAAACATGGGGGCTCGAGGGGGAAGCAGCATTTTAAATCCATGTTTTGTCCAGATATTGTGATTTTAAAATACATATGAGTAACTAAAATAAATTAGATATTACAAGTGGATAGCTAAATATTTCATCTAAATTCCTGAAAGTTTGTATTACCTTGAACCATATGAGATTGCCTTTCTGGTAGGTCGAAAGGCTAAATATTGACAATTTCTTGTTTTTAGACACGTTAAAAAATATCATTAAGAAAATGAGTCACCTTAGAAGCAGGGGCCTCCTTATATGCAGGACATAGACAACAAGGAGATAGTGGGAACTTGGAACTTTCTAACCTCAGAATCTTCAAGGCTAGGACCAATACAATGGTGTATTTGCTGAATTTTTTAATTAACTGAGAAGCATGTTGAGGGGCAAACTCTTGACTCTGTCAGTAGTTATTCCAATAACTCTCCTCTTTTTATAATAGTCAAGCTTTAATTTTCATTATAAATCATAATTTTTGACAATTTGCCCGATTTCTTTATCAGATAGGGCTTCTTAGAATACTTTACTCTCATATGCTCACAAATGATATCAGTGGTGAATCGTTTGCCTACAGCTAATGCCCAAATCAGATGAATGATATTCTAGAAAGAATAACATAATAATTATTCATCTTTCAGAATTCTCCAGGCTTTATCTCTGTATCAATTGGACCATCCATAATTTGCAATTCTGCACTTTAACACTTTGATCCCCTGGATTCCCCTGGATAATCATCTTAATAGAAACAATATTATTACTTCTTATCATTATTTTATATAAGAAACACTAATATGTGGATTATCATAAGATTTCCTGTAAAAGCCATTGTCAAGGATACATTATGTCAATAGGCATCTCTTATATAAAGATCTCCTTCAGAAAGTGATTCTCTCTCCTTTGAGCTCACATAATTGGGTATTATGAGTATCCATTGATTTTTCTCTTTGCCTAGACTATTAGGAAACCCAGAGATAGGTTTGAATTCAGTCATCCTGGAATTTTTATCATTATACATTTCTTGATATGATTCTAGCTTCCTCTTGATTATTTAACTCTTTATCTGTAATTTTACGTTGATCCCTGTAGGGAACTCCATTCCCCAAATATCAACTTAGTCGTGGAGGACAGGTTGGATAAAATCCCTGCTCCATATCTTTCTCCGCTTGTCCTGTGTCACCACAAATAGAACACCATGATTGATGCCCAATTTCTTATTATCTCCACTTCTCAAATACAATAATATATTGGACTTAAGGAATGCTAGAAAAAGACAGTGCTTATCTGTTCTTCATCCCCAAGTCTAGTAATCTGTGTTGATGGCAAGGTTGCCTTAAAAGACAATTTACACTTTTCATCTGCAGCACAAGTCTCTTCCTCATAAAGATAGGAATTTGGAATTAGAAGTTGTAGATTTAGGCAATTGCTGTGTGACCTTAGATAAGTCACTTAAAAAAATCTCTGGGCCTCAATTTCTTCCCTCTGCAAAGTGCCAATAAAAATATTAATTATTACAAGGAAAATGATATAACATGTGAGAGGGTTTTTATCCCCTTAAACCAGGAGTTCTTAACATTTTTTGTTCCATGGACCCCTTTGCCAGTCAGGTGAAAACCACAGACCCCTTCTCAGAATGTAGTGGCAGATAGTTTTATGACACTCAACGTCAGAGATCAGAGAAAATAAAGATAATAAGCTGATTTTTTTCAATTCAAGCTCATGGACCCCTGGGGTCCGTGGACCCCTGGTTAAGATCCCCTGCCTTAAACCAATTTACAAGTCATGTTATTGTTCTGTTCAAAGGTGGGAGAAAAACAGAAGTCCTGTATAAAATACTTTTGTACCCTGAGTACTTTAGTTATGCCACATTATCCAGAATCCCTTTGCCATGCCTCCACCCAAAGGCTCTGAGCGGCTGCAGCCTCTGGGGGGAGAGCCCAAGACGACGACCACGGAACGAAGTATCTTTAAAGCCACTGTGAGAAGCCAAGACCTGGAGCCCATCAGGACCAGGTTCACCTGGATATAGTGAACCGCAGGACCCATGCACGTCTCTGATAGAGCCCAAAAGGCCAGTGATATCCAAGCTATAACATTTCCTTCCTTCCAGCCTTACAGAGGAACACATGGCGCCCCTTCTCAGATGCCTAAGGGTAGGATAGCAGGCCCATCAGCAGATGGCAAGATGCCAACTCCACTGCAAAGTGAAGCACATGTCAATCAGACTCATAGTCCTTAGACAAGTTCTGGGTTGAGGTGTGATGTGCAGGCCACATCCATACGGCATGTGTCAATCAGCCATGACCCAATTAGTCATGTGTAGTCAATCATGTTCCTGTCCGATGTGGATCAGCAAGACACGTGTTGGTGACACAGACTCATACCCAGTTCTTTGAGGAGGTAAGGAGCAAAAGTAAATGTCAGTTATACCCATACCTATTGGGTACATTCCTGTTAAACTCTGTTGGGTAAAGAAGGGGCACAAACTGTGGAACCCTAGCAACAAGTACGAGGAAGGCTGATATAAGAATTAAGTAGTTGCTAGAAGCCCTTTATCCTCTGCTGGTTTTCATCTTGCCACATTTTATCTGCAGTCCCTACTTCTGCAGTCTGTGTGTGTGTGTGTTTGTGTGTAGACAGGGGGATGTGGATCCCAAGTTGGGGGAGGAGGCAGAAAAAGTCCCAACCCCCCTTAGCATTGATATAGTACCTTTCTGACATTGATGCAAGAATATTACAATATTACTGTTAATTATAGTCCATAAGTACATTAATTGTATTTTTCCCATGTATCACTATATTCTTACCACCCTGTAACATTAATGTACATTTGTTCTAGTTCATAGAAGAATATTTTTGTATTTATATTATTAACCACAATCCTTACCCACATCTGGATTATTCTCTAACTTTCTTTCAACTGACATTCACATTCCTAGATTACCCTTTTCAGCTGCAATCCCATTATAAACCAGCCATGTTAGTCATACTCATTATAACGTGTTACTATCAGCCCTATCCATTTCCACACATTTACAGTAAAGTTAATTGAAAATTCTATGTACATTAAGTATCAGTACCCCTTCTCAGTCTTCATCCTATCTCCCAGTAACCTATAGTCTAGGTTTTAAATCCATGTGTTTATTCTTCATATTTAGTTCATATTAGTGAGACCATACAATATTTGTCCTTTTGCGTCCTGCATATTTCACTCAGCATAATGTCCTTAAGGTTCATCCATGTTTATCATATGTGTCCCAATTTCATTTCTTCTTACAGCAGGATAGTATTCTATCATATGTATTTACAACATTGTGTTTATCCATTCCTTGGTTGATGGACAATTGGATTGTTTCCATCTTTTGGCAATTGTGAATAATGCTGCTATGAACATCTGTGTGCAAATGTCTGAACATGTCACTGTTTTCAGTTCTTCTGGATATATTCCTAGTAGAGGGGTTTCCAGATCATATGGCAGTTCTATATTTAGCTTCCTAAGGAACTGCCAAACTGTCTTCCACAGAGGCTGCACCATTCTACAATCCCACCAATAGTGATGGAGTGTTCCTATTTCTCCACATCCTCTCCAGCACTTGTCATTTTCTCTCTCTCTCTTTTTTTTTAACAACTGCCATTTATGAGGTGTGAGATGATATCTCATTGTAGTTTTGGTTTGCATTTCTCTAATAGCTAGTGATGTTGAACATTTTTTCATGTGCTTTTTCACCATTTGTAGTTCCTCTTTAAGAAATGTCTATTTAAGTCTTTTGCCCATTTTTAAATTGGATTGCTTGCTCTTTTATTGTGAGTTGTATGATCTCTTTATATAGCATGGAAATCAAACCCTCATTGAATATGTGGTTTCTCAAAAATTCTCCCATTGAGTGGGTTACCTTTTCCCCTTCTTGACAAAGTGCTTTAAAGCACAAAAGTGTTTAAGTTTGAGAAGGTCCCATTTATCCATTTTGTTGTTGTTCGTGCTTTTGGTGTAAGGTTTAGGAAACCACCACCTACCACCAGGTCTTGAAGATGTTTCCTTACATTTTCTTCTAGGAGTTTTATGGTTCTCACTTTTATTTTTAGGTCTTTGATCCATTTTGAGTTAATTTTTGTATAAGGTGTGAGTAGGGGTCCTCTTTCTTTTTGGATATGGACATCCAATTCTCCCATCACTATTTGTTGAAGAGACTGTTCTGCCCCAGCTGGGTGGGTTTGGCAGCCTTGTTGAAAATCACTTGAATGTAGATGTGAAGGTCTGTTTCTGAACCATCAATTCAGTTCCATTGGTCTATATGTCTATCTTTATGCCAGTACCATGCTGTTTTTACCACTATAGCTAAGTAATATGATTTAAAGTCTGAAAGTGAGAGTCCTCCAACTTTGCAGCTCCCCTGAGTTGTTTTTTTCATTTGTTTGTTGTTTGTTTTGTTTTTAGGAGGGACCAAGGATCAATACCAGGACCTCACAAGTGGGAAGCAGGGGCTCAACCACTTGAGATACATATGCTCCCCCCGTTCTTCCTTTTTAAGATGTTTCTAGCTATTTGGGGCCCCTTACCCTTCCAAATAAATTTGATAATTGAGTTTCCCATTTCTTTAAAAAAGATGGTTGGAATTTTTATTGGGATTGCACTGAATATGTATATCAATTTGGGTAGAAACGTCATCTTAACAATTAGTCTTCCTGTCCATGAACATGGAATGTTCTTTCATTTATTTAGGTCTTCTTTGATGTCTTTTAGCAATGCATTGTAGTTTTCTGTCTACAAGTGCTTTACATACTGGTTAGGTTTATTCCTAAATATTTGATTCTTTTATCACTATTTTAAATGGAATTTTACCCCTGACTTACTCATCAGATTGTTCATTCCTAGTGTATGAAACTAGTACTGATTTTTGCATATTAATCTTGAATTAATCCTGTCACTCTCTTGAATTCGTTTATTAGCTCTAGTAGCTTTATTGTAGATTTTTTTGGGATTTTCTAGGTATAGGATCATATCATCTGCGGATTTCTTCTATTCCAATTTGGACTCCTTTTATTTCTTTTTCTTACCTTAATGCTTTAGCTAGAACATCTTGCATGATATTGAAATAACAGTGGTAACACTGAGCATCCTTGTCTTCTTCCCGATCTCAAAGGGAAAGCTTTCAATCTTTCCCCATTGAGTATAATGTTAGCTGTGTGTTTTTCATATGTGTCCTATATCATGTTGAGAAAGTTCCCTTTGATTCCTATCATTTGGAGTGTTTTTTTTTATCAAGAAAGGATGCTGGATTTTGTCAAGTGCATTTTCTAAATCAATCGAGATGATCATGTGATTTTTCTACTTTGAATTATTAATGTGGTGTATTATGCTGACTGATTTTCTTATGTTGAACCACCCTTGAAGACCTGAGATAAAAGCCACTTGATTATGATGAATAATTCTTTTAATGTGTTGTTGGATTTGATTAGTGTATTTTGTTGAGAAATTTTTAATCCATATTCATTGAAAATGGGTTTGTAATTTTCTTTTTTTGTAATATCTTTATCTGGCTTTAGTATTAGGGTGATACTGGCTTCATAGAATGAGTTTTTTTTTTTTTAACTTTATTTTGTACATTGAATAATTGAAAACATAAGCAATAAAAAACTAAAAAGTAAACACAGATGAATAAATATATACATTTCTCAATTAAATGTAATGGATACCTGTAAATTTTTTTGTTGTTTTGTTTTTTGTTTGTTTTTTTATTTTTTTGTGTGTGTGTGAATGAAACAATATATTACACAATATATTTGGTTCATAGTAATGCGTTCATACAGTATTTGTCCTTTTGTGTCTGGCTTGCTTCACTCAAAATAATGTCCTCCAGATTCATCCATGTTGCCATACGCTTTATGACTTCATTTCTTCTTACAGCTGCATAATATTCCATCGTGTGAATAGACCACAGTTTGTTTATCCATTCATCTGTTGATGGACACCTGGGTTGTTTCCAACTTTTGGCAATGATGAATAATGTGGCTATGAACATTGGTGTGCAGATGTCTGTTCGTGTCGCTGCTCTCAGTTCTTCTGGGTATATACCCAGTAGTGGTATTGCAGGGTCATGTGGCAAGTCTATATTCAACTTCTTTAGGAACTGCCAAACAGTCCTCCATAGTGGTTGTACCATCCTGCATTCCCACCAACAGTGAAGAAGTGTTCCTATCTCTCCACATCCTCTCCAACACTTGTAGTTCTCTGTCTTTTTAATAGTGGCCGTTCTGATAGGTGTGAAATGATATCTCATTGTAGTTTTGATTTGCATTTCCCTAATCATGAATGATGTTGAGCATTTCTTCATGTGTTTTTTTGCCATTTGTATTTCTTCTTCGGAGAAATGTCTATTCAAGTCTTTGGCCCATTTTTTAATTGGGTCATTTGTCTTTTTTATTGTTGAGCTGTAACATCTCTTTATATATCCTGGACATTAAACCCTTATCAGATATATGATTTCCAAATATTTTTTTCCCATTGAATTGGCTGCCTTTTCACCCTTCTGACAAAGTCCTGTGAGGTGCAAAAGTGTTTAATTTTGAGGAGGTCCCATTTATCTACTTTTTCTTTTGTTGCACGTGCTTTGGGTGTGAGGTCCAAGAAACCACCACCTACTACAAGGTCTTCAAGATGTTGCCCTACATTTTCTTCTAGTAGTTTTATGGTCCTGGCTTTTATATTTAGATCTTTGATCCATTTTGAGTTGATTCTTGTATAGGGGGTGAGATAGGGGTCCTCTTTCATTCTTTTGGTTATAGATATCCAGTTCTCCCAGCACCATTTGTTAAAGGGACTGTTTTTTTCCCATTAGCGTGGGCTTGGTAGGTTTGTCAAAAACCAGTTGACTGTACAGGTGAGGGTTTATTTCTGGGTTCTCAATTCTATTCCACTGATCAATGTGTCTATCTTTATACCAGTACCACGCTGTTTTGACCACTGTAGCTTTGTAATATGTTTCAAGGTCAGGCAGTGAAATTCCTCCCACATTGCTCTTCTTTTTTAGAATACTTTTGGCTATTCGGGTGCACTTACCCTTCCAGATGAATTTGGTAATTGCCTTCTCTAATTCTGTGAAGTAAACTGTTGGGATTTTGATTGGTATTGCATTGAATCTATAAATCAGTTTGGGCAAGATTGACATCTTCACGATATTTATTCTTCCAATCCATGAACACGGAATGTCTTTCTATTTGTTTAGGTCTTTTTAAATTTCTTTTAGCATTGTTTTGTAGTTTTCTGCATATAGGTCCTGTACTTCCTTGGTTAAATTAACTCCTAGGTATTTGAGTCTTTTTGTTGCTACTGAAAATGGAATTTTCTTCCTGATTTCCTCCTCAGATTGTTCAGTACTAGTGTACAAAAACATTACTGATTTTTGCGTGTTGATCTTATATCCTGCCACTTTGCTGAACTCATTTGTTAGTTCAAGTAGCTTTGTTGTGGATACTTCAGGATTTTCTAAATACAGGATCATGTCATCCGCAAACAGTGAGAGTTTTACTTCCTCTTTTCCTATTTGGACGCCTTTAATTTTTTTGTCTTGTCTAATTGCCCTAGCTAGAACTTCTAGAACAATGTTGAATAACAATGGTGACAGTGGGCATCCTTGTCTTGTTCCTGATCTTAGGGGGAAAACTTTCAACCTTTCCCCATTGAGTATGATGTTGGCTGTGGGTTTTTCATATATGCCTTTTATCATATTGAGGAATTTTCCTTTTATTCCTATCTTTTGAAGTATTTTTATCAAAAAAGGATGTTGGATTTTGTTGAATGCCTTTTCTGCATCTATTGAGATGATCATGTGGTTTTTTTCCTTCAGCTTGTTAATGTGGTGTATTACATTGATTGATTTTCTTATGTTGAACCAGCCTTGCATACCAGGAATAAATCCCACTTGGTCGTGATGTATAAGTCTTTTGATATGCTGTTGGATTCGATTTGCAAGTATTTTGTTGAGAATTTTTGCATCTATGTTCATGATAGAGATTGGTCTGTAATTTTCTTTTCTTGTGGAAACTTTATCTGGCTTTGGTATTAGGGTGATGTTGGCTTCATAAAATGTGTTGGGTAATTTTCCCTCCTCTTCGATTTTTTGGAAGAGTTTAAACAGGATTGGTGTTAATTCTTTTAGAAATGTTGATAGAACTCACCTGTGAAGCCATCTGGTCCTGGACTTTTCTTTGCTGGGAGATTTTTGATGACCGATTCAATCTCCTTAATTGTGATTGGTTTGTTAAGTTCTTGTATTTCTTGTTGTGTCAGTGTAGGTTGGTTATGAGTTTCTAGAAATTTGTCCATTTCATCCACGTTGTCTAGTTTGTTGGCATATAGTTTCTCATAAATCCTCTTATGATTCTTTTTATTTCTGTGAGGTCATTTGTAATTTCCCCCCTTTCATTTCTGATTGTATTTATTTGCATCTTCTCTCTTTTTTTCTTTATTAGTCTAGCGAGGGGTTTGTCAATTTTATTGATCTTCTCAAAGAACCAGCTTTTGGTTTTGTTGATTTTCTCTATTGCTTTTTTGTTCTCATTTTCATTTATTTCCGCTCTAATCTTTATTATTTCTTTCCTTCTTTTTGCTTTGGGGTTGGTTTGCTGTTCTTTCTCTAGTTTCTCAAGTTGTTCAGTTAAATCTTTGAGTTTAGCTCTTTCTTGTTTCTTAATATAGGCATTTAGGACTATAAATTTCCCTCTCAAGACTGCCTTTGCTGTATCCCATAAGTTTTGATATGTTGTGTTCTCATTTTCATTTGTCTCAATATATTTACTGATTTCACTTGCAATTTCTTCTTTGAGCCACTGAATATTTAGGAGTGTGTTGTTCAGTCTCCACACATTTGCAAATTTCCTTTTTTCCTGTCTGTTATTGATTTCTAGTTTCATTCCATTATGATCTGAGAAGGTGCTTTGTATAATTTCAATCTTTTTATATTTATTGAGCTGTATTGTGACCTAACATGTGGTCTATCCTGGAGAAAGATCCATGGGCACTTGAGAAGAATGTATAATCCGCTGAGTTTGGATGCAGTGTTCTGTATATGTCTGTTAGGTCTAACTTGTTTATCATATTGTTCAATTTCTCTGTTTCCTTGTTGATCTTCTGTCTAGTTGTTCTATCTAATGATGTGAGAGGGGTGTTGAAGTCCCCGACAATTATTGTAGAAGTGTCTATTTCTCCCTTCAGTTTTGCCAGAGTTTGTCTCATATATTTTGGGCACCCTGGTTAGGTGCGTAGATATTTATGACTGTCATATCTTCCTGGAGGATCATCCCTTTTATTAATATATAATGGCCTTCCACATCTCTTATCACTTTTTTGCATTTGAAGTCTGTTTTGTCTGATATTAGTATAGCTACCCCTGCTCTTTTCTGGTTACTATTCGCATGGAGTATCTTTTTCCAACCTTTTACTTTCAGCCGGCTTGTATCCTTGTGTCTGAGATGAGTTTCTTGTAAGCAGCATATGGATGGCTCATGTTTTTTTATCCATTCTGTCAGCCTGTATCTTTTGATTGGGGAATTTAATCCATTCACATTCAATGATATTACTGAAAATGAACTATTTATTTCCTCCATTTTATTCTTTGGCTTTCATATGTCATCTTATTTTTGTCTTTCTTTTTACTCTTTTGGTTATCCTTTCTGCTTTTCTTTCTTCTATACTCTCCTCCAAGCCTCTCTCTCCTGTCTTTTTCTTTCAGGTTCTAAGGCTTCCTTTAATATTTCCTGCAAAGGTGGATTCTTTTTTGCAAACTCTTTTAGTTTCTGTTTGTTTGTGAATACTTTATATTCACCTTCATATTTGAAGGACAGTTTTGCTGGGTAAAGAATTCTTGGCTGGCAGTTTTTCTCTTTCAGTTTCCTAATTGTATCATACCACTGTCTTCTTGCCTCCATGGTTTCTGAAGAGAAATCTGCACAAAGTCTTACTGGACGCCCTTTGTACGTGATAGTTTGCTTCTCTCTTGCTGCTCTGAGCATTTTCTCTTTATCTTTTACATTTGACATTCTGAATAATATGTGTCTTGGCGTAGGTCTATTTGGATTTATTCTTATTGGGGTACGGTGTGCTTCTTGGACATGAAAGTTCATTTCTTTCATGAGAGTTGGGAAATTTTCAGCTATTATTTCCTCAAATACTCTTTCTGCCCCTTTTCCTTTCTCTTCTCCTTCTGGAACTCCAATGACACGTATGTTCTTGCGTTTTGTGTTGTCATTCAACTCTCTGAGCCCCTGCTCAATTTTTTCCATTCTTTTCTCTCTCTGTTCTTTTCTCTCTTCGATTTTAGCTGCTGTGTCTTCAGTATCACTTATTCTTTCTTCTATCATTTCGAGTCTGCTGTTGTATGCTTCAAATGTATTTTTTACTTCACCTATTGTATCTTTCATTCCCATGAACTCCGTTACTTTTCTGTTCATGATTTCAAATTCTTCTTTACGTTCATGCAATGACTTCTTGATGTCATTGATCTCTTTAACTATATTCTCTTTCATCTCATTAATTTGATTTTGGAAATGTGTGCTCATCTCACTGACTAGTTCTCTCAAATTCTGCATGTCTTCTGGGACTTTGCTGTATTCCTTTTCTTGGACCATGTCTTCTATTTTCTTAGTATGGCCCGTAATTTTTCGTTGGTGCTTAGGCATCTGGTTAGTTTGTATTTTACTTAGGTGCTCTATCTCTTTCTCTTTTATGGGGTTTTAGTGGCAGGAGGCTGTGAGTTACCACCGCTCTTTGATTTTTGGCTCAACCTTGATTGTTAGGATTGTTCTGCTGGTTGCTCAAAACTGGGCACTGGACCCAGTAATTGGTTGTAGAGTCGTTTCCTAGGGCCTTGGGCAGGGAGGCTATAGAGGCCAGGAAAAGACTCTCTTACTTATTAATTTTCTTATGTGTACTTCCTTGGTCTGCCAGGAGATGGCGCTTGTTGGCTGCTCTCAATTCAATGCCTGGTCGGAGCGTATTTGTTGTGACACAGACCAGATCAATGTGATAGAGCTTCCTGTCTGGGGGCTAGGAGCCCTGTGATTCAAACTTTCTGAGACAGTTCTCCAGACTTCTCTCGCAGCGCCCCCCTTTTCCCAGCTAGGAAATATTTCCACTCCCTTCTGAATCCTCAACAATCAGTCCCTGTTAGTAGAGGGTGAGATTGGGAGGTTTGTATATCTTTAGCCCCTTGCAGACTCCAAGGCAAACAATGGTGCAGCCCCACCCAGCCTGTAAGGGCTCTCGGGACAGGGCAGACCAAACCTGGGAGTCCAAAGCAGGGTCAGCCCCAGGCTCTCTCTCCCCTCTCCCGTGGTGTCCTCAACAATTAGTCCAGGCTAGAAGAGAGGGAGTTTGCGAGGATCGGATTTCTCCAGTCCTTTCTGGGCTCCCAGGGCAAACCGCCTTGTGGAAGGGTCCGTGGGGCTCTGCAGCCCAAATTTCAGATCTGAACCTGAGTCAGCCTAAGGCTGTGTCCCTCTCTCTCCCCTTTCCGGGAGTGGCAGATCCCTGAAGCCCTCTTTGTCTGAGGTCGCAGGCCCAGAGGCCCGAGAATTCTGAAGTGTGGGGGAGGGTGCCGGCAGCAGCAGAAGCTGCTACTTGCAACTCACAGTTCTGTAGTCACGATTTCCCTCTTCTGTCCCTCTCTCTTCTGGGTGGTGTGCAGCCTTCACCTGGTGACCTAAACCCTAGAAGATCTTTTTCAGGGCTGTTTTCAGCTTGTCCTCTAGCTATTTTCTCAGAATGAGTTTTGTAGTGTTCCTTTTTGTTCAATTTTTTGAAAGAGTTTGATTAAAATTGATATGAAATCTTCTTTGAATACTTGGTAGAATTCACCCATGAAGCCATCTGGACCTGGGCTTTTCATTTTGGGGAGTTGTTTGATGACTGTTTCAATCTGTTTGCTTGTGTTTGGTTTGTTGAGGTCTTCTATTCCTTCTAGGGTCAGTGTAGGTTGTTCATATGTTTCTAGGAAATTTTCCATTTCACCTACATTGTCTAGTTTGTTGGCACACAGTTGTTCATAGTATCCTCTTATGATCTCTTTTATTTCTGTGAGGTCAGTAGTAATGTCCTTATTTTCATTTCTGATTTTATTTATTTGCATATTCTCTGTTGTTTTTTCCCTTTGTCAGTCTAGCTAAGGGTTTGTTAGTTTTGTTGATCTTTTCAAGAGCCAACTTTTGGTTTTGTTAATTCTCCATGGTTTTCTTGTTCTCGGTTTCATTTATTTCATCCTTTTTGCATGCTTTGTGCATAGAATGCTGTTCTTTTTGTAACTCCTCCAGCTGTGTAGTTAAGTCATTGATTTTAGCTCTATCTTCTTTTTTTAATGTAAGCATTGAAGTCTATAAATTTCCTTCTCAGCATTGCTTTTGCTGCATCCCATAGGTTCTGATATGTTGTGTTCTCATTTTCATTCATCTTGAAATTTTATTGATGTCTGTTTCAATTTCTTTTTTGACCCACTGATTATTTAATAGTATGTTGTTTAATTTCTGTATATTTGTGAATTTTCCCTTTTTGTGCCTGTTCTTGGTTTCCAGCCTTATTACATAATGATCAGGGAAAGTGCTTTGTATAATTTCAGTCTTTTAAAATGTATTGAGATCTGCTTTGTGACCTAACATATGGTCTATCCTGGAGAAAGATCCATGAGCTCTTGAGAAGAATATGTATCCTGTTGTTTGGGGGTACAATGTTCTGTATATGTCTATTAGTTTTAATTAGTTCATCATATCATTCAAGCTCTCTGTTTCTTTATTGATCCTCTGCCGAGATGATCTATCCAATAATGAGTGTAGTGTATTGAAGTCCTCAACTATTATTGTAGAGACATCTCTTTCTTAAGTTCTGCCAGTGTTTGCCTCATGTATCTTGGGGCATGTTGGTTAGGTGCATATACATTATGGTTGTTATTTCTTCTTGGTGAATTGTCCCTTTTATTAGTATATAATGACCTTCCTTGTCTCTAATAACAGCTTTCCTTTTAAAGTCTATTTCATCTGATAGAAGTATAGCTGCTCTAACCTTTTTTTTGTTGTTGTTACTGCATATGTGGAACATCTTTATTCAGCCTTTTACTTTCAATCTATTTGTATCCTTGGGTCTAAGGTGAGTCTCTTGTAGACAGCATATAGATGGCTAATATTTTCTTATCCATTCTGCCAGTCTGTGTCATTTGATTGGGAAGTTTAACCCATTAACACTCAATGTTATTACTGTAAGGCAGTTCTTACTTCACCTATTTTGCTCTTTGGGCTTTATCTGTCATACTAGACATAAAAGTTTTCACCACTTTTTTTTACATTTTAAGTTACTTTTACTGATATAATCTTAATTTCTAGACTCTCTTCCAAGTCTCTCTCTCCTGTCTTTTCTTTTCAGGCTATAGCATTCCATTTAGTATTTCCTGAAAAGCCAGTCTCTTGGTTACAAACTCTCTCAGTTTCTGTTCATCTGTGAATATTCTAAACTCACCCTCATTTTTGAAAGATAATCTTGCTAGATATAAGATTTTTGGCTTCCAGGTTTTCTCTTGCAGCATCTTAAATATATCACACCACTGCCTTCTTGCCTTCATGGTTTCTGTTGCAAAATCAACACTTAATCTTATTGTGCATCCTTTGTATGTGATGAATCTTTTTTTCTCTTAATGCCTTCAGGATTCTCTCTTTATCTTTGGCATTTGACATTCTGATTAGTGTATGTCTTGGCGTAGGTCTATTTGGATTTATTCAGATGGGAGTATATTGTGCTTCTTGGACATGGTTATCTATGGCCTTCAGTAGGGTTGGGAAAATTTCTACTATTATTTCCTCAAATATTCCTTCTGCCCCTTTTTCTTTCCTTTTTCCTTCTGGGACACTCATGACTTGTTTGTTTGCATTTCTCTTGCTGTCATTTAGCTCCCTGAGATGTTCAATTTTTCCCATTCTTTTCTTTATCTGTTATATTGCATGTTCACTTTCAGAGACCCTCTCTTCTAACTCACTGATCTTTTCTTCTGCCTCTTCAAATCTGCTGTTTTATGCTTCCAGTGTATTTTAAATTCATTTACTGTGACTTTCATTCCCATATGATCTGCTATTTTTCTATGTATGCCTTTGTCTTACTCAGCCAAAGGGGTGCTGATGCAAAATACCAGAAATCAGTTGGTTTTCATAAAGGGTATTTATTTGGGGTAGAAGGCCACAGTTACCAGGCCATAAAGCATAAGTTTCTTCCCTCACCAAAGTCCATTGCCATGTGTTGGAGCAAGACAGCTACTGACGTTTGCCAGGGTTCAGCTTCTTGGGTTCCTCTCTTCCCGGGGCTCTGTTTCTCTCTGGGTTCAGCTCCCTGTTTCCTCCACAGGGCCAGCTGTAGACTATCAGGCAAATGGCTCATCTCTATCCCGGGCCTTCTCTCCTTCCTCACGACCAAGCTCCTCCATCTGCTCACCTTCCCGGTCTCCAGCATCAAAACTCCAACATCAGAACTACAACTCAAAAACTGCTCCAACTCTGTCCTTTGCCATGCCTTTTATATTTGATTCCCCACCCACCAAGGGGAGGGACTCAATGCCCTACTAACGTCACCCAATCAAAGCCCTAATCATAACTTAATCATGCCCAGATGAACAGACCAGTTTACAAGCATAATCCAATATCTATTTTTGGAATTCATAACTATATCAAACTGCCAAACTGCTAGCCTTCAAATTCATCTTTGTGCTTATCCAGTGTCTTCTTGATGACTTTAATCTCTTTAGCCATCTCATTGAATTTATTAAGGAGATTTGTTTGAACATCTAGGATTAGTTGTCTCAACTCCTTTATTTCATCTTGAGGCTTAGTTTTTTCCTTTGGGCCATATTTTCCTGTTTTTTGTTTGTTTGTTTGTTTGTTTTTGGTATGAATTGTAATTTTTTGTTGGTGTCTCAGCATCTTATTTACTAGATATATTTATTCTTGGCCCCGTTTCTCTTTTTAGTCTAGGGCTTTTTATTTAATTGGCTTTGTGCTACAGCCCCTTTTTGATATTTGGTTCAACTTAATTTGGAACTTTATACTGGCTCGTCAATCTGAATTGTTTCAGCTCTTTTTCATCTGTTTCTTGCCCTTTCTTCCTTGCTGATTATAAAATAGGACCCAAGGATGTGGTTGGTATATAAGAAGTAGAGGCTGAAGCTGTCCACATTGCCCCAGGAACCAATGAAGATTCTCTCACCTTTTTTCCCTACCAGGGGTAGGGACAGAGCTGCAGCCATGTGCAATTATCCAAGCCATGCAGGCCTAGACTGTAATTGCCTGGAGAGAGTGATGAAGCTCCACGCCCCTTTCTCCCCTGCTTGGGGCAGGGATGGAGCCACAGGTGTGGACAGCAAACTAAGCCGTGTGAGTTAAAAACTGACCACAGTTGCCAGGTAGACTGATGAAGCACTGACTCCCCTTCTCCCCTGCCAGGGTTGGGAATGGAGCCTCCAGTGTGCCCAATAATCTAGTCCAAGTAGGCCAAAAATGACTGCAGTTTCCTGGCTGAAAATGACTGCAATTGCTTGGAGAGGCTGAAAGCACACTATCCCTCCTCTTGCATTTCAGGGGCAGGGATGGAGCCACAGATGTGTCAAACAATCCAGTTCATGCAGGCCAAAAGCACCTGCAGTTGTCTAAAGAGATTGGGGAAAATCTTGCCCCCCTCTTGTCCTATTGGGTATGGGGGTGGAGCCACAGATATGTCCAATAATCTAGTCTGCATGGGCCAAAAGTACCTGCAGTTGCCTGTAGAAGCTGCTGCAGGTCCCCCCAGCTTTCTCCCTGCTGGAGTTGGGGCTGGAGACTAGGCTAAGGCTGCAATCTGACCTGGGTGGAAAGAAGCCTGTCCCCATCTTCACTGTGATTTTCAATCAGCCCTGCTTTACCTCATGCCAGGGGTGGAGTTAAAATGGAGGCTGCTGGCTTTTTTCTGACTTGAACAGGTTCAAACTTTGCTCTTCTTAGGATTGAACTTTAGCCAGCTGAATTTACTAAACAGTAGCTGAAATTGGTCCCTGACCATCTTTTCCTCTCCCGTTTTTGGGAAATGGAGCTCCCAACTCCGGCAAGGGAATAGCTCCCAAGGCGGCTTGTGCTGCCAGTGGAGAATGAAAACTGGCTTCCATGGTGTGGTGTGCTCTTCTCATGAATCTTCACTGAAGATGGGAAGTTACCTCCATCCATTCTTCCAAAGATGTAGCAGGATGTTCTTCTGGTCTCCTGGGCCCCCCAAACAGGTGATTTAGATAGCTCTGGCTGATTAATAACTGCACTGTAGGATGAGTTGACTCTTGGAACTCCTTACTCTGCTGCCATTTTGCCCCCTCCTCTCGGAGATTAGATTCTAAAACCAACAAGTCAGGGGGCATAGGCAGGTAAGTAAAATCACCTTGAAAACACCCTTCAATCCAACACTGCCAGTTTTTCCTCCCATCATTTCCATTTATCTCATTGGACCACTTATGAAATAGTTGGCCTGTGTTTGGGATCATAGAGCATGAAAAATAAGTAATAATCAACATTAGGATCTCAATTAATGAGACAAAATGCTCATACTACAAAGGGCATACAGGAATTGATGGAGATAAAAGAGCCACTCCGCCCTTCTCATGGCCATTCTGTAGTATATGTTCATGGAGCAAAATGGCAGATAAAGTGGCTGGTGCTATTTAAATCATCTCTCTTTTTTTTCTCTTACTGTCAGAGTACAATTGAATTTAAGTGAATTATATATTTGCATGAGGTGGTTCCATTGCATCATCAGATGAAATGCAATCTGATTTGTTTTAGAGAAGTTGAAAATATGCTTAGTCTTTTTTTTCCCCAAGTGATGAAAGCAACATGTTTTTTTTATCCAGAAACCAAGAGCCAAGTTCATTGTCTCAGTGTGAGGTATTCCACTGGGCCTGAATTGGTTTTTCAGATCTCTGGGGCTGGGCACTGGGAGGTGAGTTAAGAGGGTGAGAAGATTGCATATATCTCCCTTGGAAAGGGTCTAAGTTGACCAATGCCCTATTTTTTCCTGAGAAAGAGATGGATATGCATTTCTGTCCCTACTACAGGTAGGTAAGTGTGAGGGTCAACCTGAATCTGTGGGAACATGGAGAGTAGTCCCTAAGCTGGCATGTGGTATAGAGGAGCCCTGGGTCAAATCCAGTGAACAGAATTTAGCCCAGTGCCCTTAATCGTTGGCCCCAATTTCCCCTACCTAGAAAAATCACACTTCTATGGATAATCCAGTGGGATTTCAGGCAGGCATATAAAAATTCTTCTCCAAGTGGTGAGTTCTTGCTTCTCCTTTGAGACACGACTCCATTGTCAGTCACTTCTTCCAGCCCTGACTTCCCCAGGAAAGTCCCTACTCTCTTTCCTGTGCCCCTCATCACTGAGTTTCAATTTATTACCTTATATAGTAATTGTCAGTGTGACTCTCATCTTCATTAGTCTGGCAGCTCCATAAGGACAGAAACCAAGACTAACACTATTGTGCATCCTCAGTGCCTGGCTAGTACATCTGTGTTCAATATATATTGAACCTATATTGGCTGAATGAGTGAAATGCCATTTCTTACTCATTTATTTTTAAAATTTCATCTAGTAGGTTCTCCACCAAATTTGACGAATGGACCACATTATATCCTTATCATTCCTGGGAGATTCAACTCCACTGCACCTGTAATGTCTAATAAATAAGCTGAAGTTCATTCAAGAGGTCATAAGATTTGTAAATGAAAGAAGAACAAGAAGGAGCTCTGTTTCCTTTTTCATGAAGTCCTTGATGATTCTCTGTTTTACTCCTTTATGCCACCTTCACATCCTACTTTTGCTTTTATTATTGAAGTTTGTATGAGGACTGTAGTAAAGAGATAGACACCCACATACAAGAATACACAAACCCATTCATAAAGATACAAGCATGTACTTGTATCTTCCTACAAGTACAGCATGTACTGGAAGGAGTGAGTATAAAGTATGGGGAATAACTAAACTTCATGACATCAGTAGGGCTGGGGGAACCCCTCAAAGACAGGGCAAGAAGCTGAGAAACTAGATAGCATATTGGGTGTCCAAAAGCAGAAGCATCTCAGAAGAAGGGAATCCCAATGAATAGGTGGGGAATGGCGGAGAAGGCCACTATTCACAATTATGCAGTTTGTGCCCTAACAAAGGAGTAATCATGGATGGAGGAGGGGGATTCACCATGCTTTGTACCAAAAAAGCCATAAACACCCCCAAGAGCTACCTTTTTGTCATGTACCCACAAAGTTACAGTGCTAAATTCTAATCCTTACAAAGGCACTGTATAGGCCAGTAATAGTAGTAAAGATCCCAAGACACTCAAGGTACCTCAAGCAGAAGATAGAGATGAACGCCTGTTCTTGGGATCATGCAATGGTCAAAAAGGCTAGCATCCATAGTAGGGTACCAATTTCATTCATTTACTCAAATAATTATTCAATACCCACGATGCTGAAGAAGATGGATATGGTCTCCACTCTAATGGAGCTTGCAGACCAGTGTGGAAGACCAATATCCAACAACTAAACTAGTACAGAATGTCAGATAGTGGTGAGTACTATAAAGGAGGGAAAATAAAATTACAGGATTGGGAATGACTCAAGGGAAAGGGAGGACAACATTAAGTAGCTATTTGAGCTGAGAATGGAATGATGAGGATCCAGCCATGATATCAGGAGGATCAGACCTTTAGGAGAATAAGCTGATATTGGAGCTGAGGGTAAGATCAGAGTAGCAGGTATGGCAAATGGTCAGAACCAAAGAAAGGAGAAGATTAGATCAGGGGTCTAGGCCATTGTGAGCACAAAATAGGGACTCCTTTGGCTTAGGGATAATGAGTTGAGGCAGGTTAGTTTTGGAAAAGGGAAGATAAGTCTAAGAAAAACATGGCCTTGAAACATGTGACCATGTAACTCCACCTGGAAACCCCCTGAGGGAAAGACTGCCACCAAGAAGGCTGCTGGAAGGACCCCATGAGAACCCCATTTGGAACAAGATGGGAACGAGATCTCTTTCAGGATCAAGGGAAAGCCCCAGATACCCTCAAGGGCCTCACCTTGGCCCCCTGGGGAATTATCTGATGGTGTAACCAATCAGAACAAGCAAACATCTGGGGCCCTTTCCCCAAAATTAGGAAAGGGAGGAGTAAATAATAGCTTAATAAAGGTAGCCCACGAGCCCAAAATACTCTCTGTCTAGAGGAGCCCACATCTGAAGGTTCAGGTGCATAATCTTGTTCTCTTCTCCCATTTCTCAATAAACTACTGGCCTAACTAAACTGGCATGTTCTTAACTTCTTTTATGTAACATAGCCAAGAATCTAGAGGAATCCATCATCACCCAACTTCCCCTGACTTCATAAGGATACCCAGGGATTTACCATCCAAATTGGAGCACCATTGAGAGTGAGAAGGGCAATGTTCATAGTTACTCTGGACAACAGGTATAAACTGGGTCTGACCAGGGAAAACCAGAGTGAATGATCACCCTACCCTGGGAGCAATGGGTATTGGGTTTATTTAGCCAGGGATTCTGGAGCACAGCAGTTTTGACTCAGCCACTTGATCTTGAATTATGAGAGTGACTTAATTCCAAGGCACATTGGAAAAGATAGAATGGAGGAAATTGCTATGCTATTAGAGCTGCAGCTGATCCAAGTCTATGGGAGTGGAGGACCTGTGACAGATTCCACAGCCAAGAGCCAACCAATTTATAAAGGGAATATAAATTGAGCGCCTACTATGTGTTAGGCATGTACTTTCTCACTTAATCCTCACAAGAAGCCCCTTATCATGGGTGCAATTTAAGTCCCAATTTACCAATGATAAAACTGGCTCAGAGATGTTAAATAATTTGCCAAAGTTCATACAGTAGGAAGTAGCAGAGGAAGGATTCAAACTCAGACCCACTGGGGTCCCAAAGTTGCACTTTCTTCTTTACCCTGTTGTCTCTATATAGTTGCAGGGAAAACAAAGCTAGGACTGGCACAGGTATGTCCACACTCTGATATGAATGGAGAAACACACTTAATGTTGGTACTCACAGAGCTACAGACACACGAGGGACCCAGACATATGTGGAGGCAGTGATACATGGATAAAGTTATGCACCCAAGATAGTTGGATGCTGCCTAGTATCTGTTCTCTCCTTCTTCAATGGGAGAATACCTGATTTTTAGCTGAGCATGTGGCCATCCAAATTAGATTACATTTGCCAACCTCCCTTGCATCTAAGTGTGATCAATGACCAAGTTCTACCTCAAAGATGAGAGGGAAGTAGCACCACTACCACTGCACAACCCTAGAGGCACCATTCACAATAGTAGGAGGCTCTGAGTAGAAGTGATGCTGCAATCACAAAGGGAAGAGATATGCTCTTCTTGTGCCCCTTTGTTCATGGGAATCTGAGTGTACAAATGGACAATGGCCAGACTATATATGACAATAGAACTCTGCCCCAAAACTTCTGCAGCAATCAGCCCAGGAAGCCAAGTGGCAACCTCTGCAGCAATCCACCCAGAAAGGTCAGAACTTGGTCAGTGACTGCCAGCTTCCTTGCTTCCAACTCAGGACCAACCAACCAGAGAAAGCCAAATATAATTCCTGTTTTAGTTGGCTTTTATAATGGGAATTTATTAGGTTAAAAGCTTATAATTCTGAGGCCATGGAAGTGTCCAAATCAAGGTATCATTAAAAGATGTTGTCTCACCAAGTTGCAGCCATGGGCACTCAAGCACATGGCAGGGCATAATGGCGGTTCTGCCAGTCTCTGTCTTCTCCTCTAGGCTTGCTTTCTCCCCAAGTTCAGCTGTAGGAGTTCAGAAATATGGCTCATCTCTCCCCTCTCCTATGGTCCTCCTTTCTTTCAGCATCTCAGGGTCCTCTTTCCTTCCCCTGTGCCCTGCTGATTCCAGTCTGTAGCCTCTAGGACCTTTCTCTAGCCTCTTGGGTTTCTCTGTCACTGCAGCTTTTTTCTCTGTATCTGAGACATTTATTCCTCCATTTATAAAGTACTCCAGTAAAAAGATTAAGACCCACCCTAGGTTATGTCCCACTGAAGTGATCTAATCAAAAAGAGTGTCCCTTATCAGAATCTAATCAAAAGGTCCTATCTACAATAGGTTTACATGCACAGGATCAGCCCTAAGGACATGATTTTCTGGAATCCACCCAGCTTCAAACCGTCACACTCCCCAAACCAATCACATAAGCTGCCCCACTTCTAGTTAGCTCACCCTCAGCTTCCCCAGGCTAACAACTTCAAACCAGAGCATAGCTGAAGCTTTCCACTTTTTCCACTGTAAAGCTTTCTCACTCCACTGCCTGCCTGCCTTTAAATCTCCACCAAACCCAAATGATGGCGCGGGCTCCTTTTATAGTAAACTCTGAATAAATAGCCTATGTTTGTCCTCTTTGGGATGGTGTTCGTTTATTTCTAAACTCCCTTCCTGCGAAGTGGAATGCAGACATGGGGTGAGCCGCCTTGGACCATGTAGACCAAGAGGAAGGAGTTTGAGTCTCTGATATTGTGGAACTGCCATATACTCTGGACTCTTAGTGAGTGAGAAACAAACTTCAATCTTTTAGGCACTGTCATTTTGGGTCCTTTACATGCTGAGGAACTTTTTTAGTCTCAGATTGAAGAGCCGAACTTAATCTATTTAAACAGTACTAATTTGGAACTTGTGCTAATTTGCCCTGAGAAGGCCTGGGCTAAAGGGGCATTTGTACTGAATTAAAAATCAAAGTTTGTTGAGAAGATTCATGTACACCAGATTTCACTCATTTCAACTAGGATTTTTAAAGGACTTTAGCATCCTTCATTTGCATAAAATGATTGATATGCTGATTTCAATGGACTCTTACCTATTCATTAAAGCAGACAATACTTGGAGGTTACTTAAGTGGTGGGCTAAGAATGCTCGTCCTGCAAAGGAATAAGGCTGCATTTATGCACATAAAATTCAGAATTTTCATCAATTCTGACTGGACTCTTATTGATCAGGATAAACAAGTAAATTTTATCAACTCTTTCTTGCATGTTTCCTTTATGTCCTAACATAATTCTGTCTCCTGTTGGACCTTTGACCACCACATGGCCTAGGGCCATGGGACACCAAATACATCAAGACAGGGAATGTATAAGGGTAATCTGATAATGTTCACATACAACCTATCCTTCTGGTCACTAAAGACTCATGGCCTCAGCTTCTCGGCACAGTTCTCACTGACCTCCGCTTCACTTCTCCATGCCTACAAGGAAAGCACAGAGGGGACACACACATATAACTGACTTTTTCGTTTAATCTCCTACAAGATACTTGGGTTAAGAAAATGGTCCAGGGCATGGAACTAATGTCTGAGACTTTTGTGCCCACCACCCTTGCAAATGAGGTCCTGATTTTCTAGTATCTCCCACCATGCCCGACAGAGCCAACAAAGATAAAGTGGCCCCTGGAAGCTGAGCAATCCTTCCCCACCTCCTATGGATACTATGGAACCATCTGGAAAGCATGTTCCAGAAGTATGACTCTTTAAGATATCCCAGTCCATGTCCCCAGGCCTCCAACATCCTTTCATCCAGTCATAAATTCATCCATTAAACATTTACAGTGTGCCTACTATATACATGTTAGCGGTGCACAATTTTTACCCCAATGGTCTATGATGGAGACAGAGATTTACACAAATAATTATAATCTAGTGTCATAAAAGCTGTAATAGAGATACAAATTACCAAGTGAACACAGAAGAGTGAGCAAATAACTCAGGTCTGGCTTACAGAGAAAAGCCCAGCATTAGGGACATGAGAGAACTACACTTCACATGGCTGGGGAAGGCTTCACAAATATTAAGCAAGTAGACACTTGAGTGAAGTCTTACCTGGATAATGCAGTTTCATTAGTTGGAGAAAGGATGGGATGGGGTGAAACATTCCAGACAAAGGCCTGGAGACTTGAAAGAGTAAATAAAAGGCAAGTAGTTCTGTGAAGTTGCATCAGAGGATGAGGGAGAAGAATCAGATGAGCCTGAAACTAATTTGGATCATCTTGGGCACCATGCTGAAGGAATTGGACTTTATTCTGAGGTCACAGGATGCACTTAGGGCAGGATTGCAAACTCATATACCTACAAGGGCCAGGCAGATGATGTAAATCAGTGAAGTGGGGTAGGTGGGGATTGCAAAACCAGTAGGAGATGCATGCTGGTCAAGCAAAAACATATCTGATGTCCCATCAGCTTTTGGACTTCAAGTTTGGCCCCTCTGAATAAAGCTTCTAAGCAGGGAATTGACACAGACAGACTTATGTTTCAAAAAGAAGTCATACCCACAGATCTCTACATGGTCTGTCTTCCCCTGTCTTTCCAACAAGAACCTCTTTTTCCAATCTCCACCCCCCTGCTACTCCTCCATGCAGCCTTTGCATCACTCCCTGCCCTCCCAGACCATCTCAGCACCAGCTCCCACCTTGCCCTGGGCAGAGCTGAATGAATGAACCTACTCCAGGCCTGGCCAACAGAGAAAAGCCCAGCATCAAGGACACGAGAGAGCCATATTTATTTCACATGGACAAGCATGATTCAATCGCATGCTGAACATGAAAGCTCGCATGAGGAAAGTACCCGTAACAGCAGAATTATGTGCTTTTGTCCAGAGGGAAGAGGGAGAGTCACAAAGTGGTTTTCAAAGACAGTATCCTTCAAGCACAGTTGAAACCATAGCTTTGAAATAACTGGCTTATTTCATCACTAAAGTGCCTGTGTTTTAGGAGTGACCAGAGGTGCCTCCTGATTTGCAATTTCTTGATGAGCTGCTAAGGTCTTGGGAAGACTAAGGATGGGTCTCCCATCTCACCACCCAGGGTGGCTCAGGGAAGTTAAGCTCAGAGGGAAGGTACATGCCACTTGGAATTAACAAAACCACTCCTAGGTGGGCAGTGACAGGGACAGACTGCGGTGTTCATAACAATGGAACTATCACCTCTTAAAATATCTATTATTACTGCAAGATCCACTCTTCTTAAAGCAATTTACCAAGGCCTCTTATGGGCTGAAGGAAGAATGATTCTGAAATTGACCCAACATGCCAAAAGGAGATCAACTTGGCTTTGACAGACTGGGGGGAGCTAAGGTCTCTTGGGCTTAGCTGGGCATCCCTGTTCCAGAATGATGGAAACCAAGATGGGAAAGGGGCTGGAGCCCAGGTTTGTTGGATTATAGGCTCTGAGAACAAACCTCATGGAAGAGAAGAGTCCGTATCTCAGTGACTTATTCCCACCTGAAGTCCTGCCCAACTGTTTCATAAAATTTAATATTATAAGGTCTATAAAATTCCCGGAGCTGGTCTATCACTTCAGGATCTATCTGTACATGAGTTCTCCCTTTTGATTTGCCCAGGCATCGAGGCAGGAGGTTTGATTCTGTTTTTTTCAAGCAAGGGAATCCTTTGGTCTTGTTAAAGTAGAAGTGCTTGTCCGTGATGAACCTCTTAATACCCAGGAAGTCCTGGACCCGCCCCATCTCACCAGCCGGGTCAGTGATGAGCCTCTCGCCACTGACAAAGTGGATCTGAGCCAGAGGGAAGTACTGCAGCCAGCTCTCTAGGTGCAGCACATACATGCCGATGCGGATGGCATTCCATGACACGTCCACCAAGCCCAGAGTGCGGTTGCGGAAAGAGAGGCCCTCGAAGGTAGGAATGTCTGGCTTCTTGGAGAGCGTCTGAGTATAATCAGAGATGGCGCGGGTCACTGGGTTCCGCACCACCACAATCAGCTTGGTGTCTCGGGACATGTTGAAGATCCGTCGAGGGGCCTCTTGGGTGACGAAGTAGCTGGGAGTCTTCTCCAGTGTGATCTGACTTTCCAGGGTCCTGGGCATCAGGCTCCTGCGGGACAGAAGTACCACATCATCAAACAGGGTTTCCCTGGAGGACCTGGGCCTCAGGCACAGTGAGCCTATCTCCCTACACCCAGTTGCCCACTGAGTCCCCCTCTTCTCCTCTGTGACATTTGAGGTCTACTTCTCTCACCTGGTGAAGAGCCCACTTTAACTCTTGTTGATTTTTCCCTTTAATAGATTTGCTATAAGATTGGAAACATTCTAAATGTTCATCAATATTGCTAAGTAAATCATGGAATAGTCAATTAATAGCGCTAGTAGATCTATATGTACTAATATGGAATGGTCTCCAAGATAGAGTGAAAAAAAAGTGAAAAGAGGAAAGATTACAGAATATATAACTTGGGAAGGATACACAAATCCATAAAGTTGCTTCTAGGGATGGATTTAGGGTGGAGATAGAGCTAGGAGATCAAAGATATATGAAAATTACCTTTTATTATATAACCTTTTACACCATTTGGATTTTTAATGTTTATGATATATTCAAAAAATACAAAGTAAGCCACTGAATAGTGCCTTGGCAAAAGATATGTCTCCAAATATATTAAGAAAACTTTTTGGGGAAAAAAGACATGTTTCTCAGGAATAGCAGCTGTTTTAGAAATGAATTCCATCATCCTCTCCTACTGAAAAGCATGCAATATCTCCTTTGTATAAGCTTGAAGAAGTACTGAACCCAGGCTGGTTGGGACCTCAACCCTTTCTCCCTTATTTTTTAATTTCCTAGCTCTGCTTGAGATTTTGATGATGTTGGGGTGATGCTGAAGTCTCTTTCCCAGGTGTGTCTCCTTTGGCTGTGTTGGAATGAAACATTCCTTGTTCTCAATCACTACTTCTTCTGAAGTTCATGTTTTACCCTTAAACTAGTTTTTTTTTTTAATCTTGGCTACCCATTATAACCACCTGAGGGCTTTTTTAAACAGATGTCTAGCCCCCACCCTAGACTAATTAATTCAAAATAATTTGGGGTGGATATTTTTTTAAGCTCCTCAGTTAATTCTAAAGTGAAGACAGAGTTAAGAACCACCAGGAGACCATCCTTTTCTCAATCCTCCACTATGAATTGCCAACCCCAAAGCATTCATCCCTCACATTCTTTTAGAATATAGATTCCTGGTTCCTAGGCTTCTGCTTCCCAGCTCATATCATCATCTCCATCCAGTAAGCTTCACAGTTCTTTGAGCATCTCTACTCCAAATATCTCCATATACATTTCCTTTCAGCATCATTTCTCATGGCCATACCTTTGTCACTGGAATTGGCCTAATTGTAAAATGGTTAACTCTGAAATTCTACTCTAGGACTATAACCTTATTTCTTTTCACCTTTCTACCTTTCCCACAGTCTTAATCTCATTGTGCCAGATCTTCAAATTCACCTATGATCCTCCTGATTTTACTCTTTTCCATACCCTTTCCTGCACCCAATGAATAATCAATTCAACAACATCATCATCATCATCATCAATCTCCCAATGTCTAATAATGCATCAGTCCAATCTTTCATTCTTTCTAATTACGTCCCTGGGCTGTCAAACAGTGGAGAAAATTGCATGACCCTGACAACTGAATCCTTTATTTATTTATTAATTCTACCTTTAACTGAACCTCAGTGCTGCTCAGTAATTTTTTATATTTATCATTATAGGCCTCCATATCATTCTTCATAGTAGATGTTCCAAACTTTCACTACAAGCTCCTAAGATTACTTCTACCAGCTACCCTCCATAGACAATCAGTCTACTGCTACACTACAAAGGTATAAGCCATCACACCTCAACTCCTTCAACCTTCCTCTCCTTCATCTTGAAACTGACCTTTATGGGCTCCATTCTGAGCCCTACCTATTAGACAAGGTGTGCAGGGGCTCACTCACTTGCCCACCAATGCTCTCAGATCCCTTTCCTTTCTGCCTTCCCTGGAAACCTGTCCGTTATCCCCTTGACTCTTCAAGTTCATTATGCAACTAGGTTAATGCAACTGGTATTTTGCTTCTAAGGCCAAGATCTATAATGGACTCTTGTGAGTCAAAACTTTTAATGATATTTAATAGTAATGAATGGGCCAATAATTAAAAAAAAACAAAACAGGACAGCATATTAGCAAACAATCCAAGTGCACTTGAATAAGATTTTCTTCAGAATTTGTCTATATCATACATTGATCTCAGCACACATTATAATTAGGTATTGGTCTTTATGACAAGAGAATAGATGAAATTATATAAAGTTAACAGTGCATCTAAAGTCTCTTTAAGGACTTTCCAAACTCATTGCAAATTATTGATATTAAGATCTTCCCCAACTTAAAGGAGTTGACTTGTCAAACAATTAAACAGATTTCTGTGTATTTCTGTGTATGCTAAAGAATGTCCAAGAGAGAGGTTGAGAATGCAGCATTTCCCAAGCTTATTTCACTATGAAGCTATGAATATTTGCCAGTAGGAGCACCAAAGATCATCTCCTTTCTGTTACCAATATGGAAAATTCGGATCAATTCCAGTGATTTTCAGAGTATCACATCATTCTTTGAGTTGTGCACTAACACGAAGCCCCACCCTAGAAACTCCAAATAGGCCTATGTAGATTGAGTTATATACCTCAACAAAAGCATGTTCAGAATCTTAATCTGCATTTCTGTGGGTGTGAAACCATTTGTAAATAGGACCTGTTGAAGATGTCATTTTTAGTTAAGGTGTGGTCAACTGAATCAAGGTGGGTCTTAATCCATGTTACTGGAGGTCTTATGATGAAAAGAAACCAGAAACCAGGAGCCAGAAAGCCACAGGGAGGAGCCAGAAGTGGGAAGTCAGCTGAAACCCGAGGAGTAGAAACAGAGAGATCACCATGTGACAGGAGGCAGAGATGGGAGTTGGGGAACCCCAGAGATTGTAGCAAGCCAGCACCAGAATGCTACAGACTCTGGGGAGAAAGCATAGCCTTGTTGATTCTTTTGGACTTCTAGCCTCCAAAACCATGAGACAATAAATACATGTTATTTAAGCCAATTTTTTGGTGTGGTATTTGTCATATCAGTTTGGCAAGCTAAGACAGCATATTAGCTGCAAAACCAAATTACACAGTACTAAGGAAGATATAAGTACCAGCCTGTAAAACATCACAGCAATCACTTCATGAGTCAAGGCTCCTGTGTACTTCAGCTTTTCTCTATCCCATATTTATTTCTCCTTATGTTTTTGAAATAGACTATTGGATGCTTGTGTGATAATGTACAAGGAGACTGTATATATATCTCTTTCCTCTGTGTACATTTGGGAGGGCACTTTTGCTTTAAAGCCCTTTTTTACTACTTGTGTCACTGTTTACATTTTTCTTACTTGCTTCCAGTTGCTAACAAACAGCTGAACTAGTTTCTTAACCTGTAACCCTCTTAAGCTTCAGCCTCCTTCCTTTTCTATGTTGCTCTGCAAAAATCACTGAAAAAATAGTCTAACACTTACTGTTTGAATTTACATTCCATTTTTTGTTTTAATTTGCTCAGCAGCAATTATCCCTACATCTGATAACAGTCCCTAGACTTTTTTTGTGTGTGGGGGGGACTAACCTTCCTGCTTTGAAAAAAATCTGTGGGCCAAGGTGTCAGTACATGACCAAGCATAAGATCAGTCAGTGCCAATTGTATCAAAAAGACTGAAAATGTGTCATAAAGATTGAAAATGGAACTCTTTCTAAGAGTCCAGAAGAGACTCCTCATCAGTTTCTACTACCAGGTCCCCAGAGCTATTTTGTTTACTGACCTTTCTGAGACCTGATTCTTCCACTTTCCTTTGGGTTCTATGAGTTACTACACATCTTTCCAAAAAATTATTACTAGTTTATTAGTAATTCAATTTCTGTTTCTTGCGACCCAATAACTCTAACCTACCTTTATAACCTGGCTTTCTCTCCTTCCTCTCTCTGAAAGCTAAGCTCACTGCCTAGATTATAGACTCCACAAGGGCAGGGGCAGAGTATATCGTATTTGCAGCTCATCTCCAGAATCTACCACAGCCCACGCCACAAGTAGGATCTCAATAAACATTTTTGAGGTATAAATGAAGCCAACAACCTGCTTAATCCAGATATATATTTAAGACCTTGACTTTTTTTTTCAAATTCTCAACTGTCCAAACCATTCTAGAGCTTCCTATAAACCATTCTGATCTACTTGCACATCTCTCATTCTATATGTTTTTTCTGGATGATTTCATTCCTTCCCCAGCTTTTACCCATCACCTAGGAGCTGTTGACTCACAAATTTATACCTGCAGGTCCAACTTAAAACTCTCTCTATGTTCTAAACTGGAATATCCAATTGTTCATGGACTGGATACTTGACCTCAACAACTCACCATTTTCCTCTCCACACTTCTCTCTCTTGCCTGTTTTTGTAAATGATATCACTGTAAGTCCACTCACAATTAGAGAAACCTCAGAATCATTCTTGACTCCTCCTCACATGTAATGTCTTTCATTTCTGCAAGTTTTACCTCCCCAAATTTCTCGTTTCTTCCTTTCTTTTCTAACCCGTGCAAGTGGCCTCAGGCCCTTGTCATCTTTTCCTTGTTACCTCTTCCCTTTTAATCCATTCCATATTCTGTAGCCACCAAGCAAATCTTCCTAAAGCAAATACAATCAATGTCAATTTATTCTTTTGAATAAAATCCGTATTGCTTGTCTTGGTACTCAAGACCCCTGCATACCTTTCTAGAATCAAACTCTCACCACTTCCTGGTAACCCAATGCTCATGCCAGGCTGAACACAAAATTCACACCACCGCCCCCTTCCCCGCCCAAACATGTTCTGCTCTTTCATGCATGCTTTGCACTTGCTGGTTGGTTTTCTTTTATGAGTCTAGATCATCTCTCTTCTCTCTCTCACCCTTGTGAATATCTAACTCATCTCAGCAAGTTCAAACCCTAAATCACACTCTCTGTACCTTTTCTTTTAATTTCATGGCACTCTGTACATCCACCTTTGGTACCTTCATATCATTGTGTTGGAATTATTAGTTAGACATCCATTTATGTCAATAGATCAGAAGAAATTTGGGCGTGATTCCTTTTCATTTTTGCCTTCTGTATCACAATGAAAAACTTGGCTGGTCTTTGACCCCAGTTTTTGGAAAGGTAGTTTCTGAATCTTTGGGATTTCCTGTGATTGGATTTCGTTCATATGCTAAAGAGACAACCTGGAGGGACCAGCCACCTGCAGTCTCATGGTGGGGTCTGGCATACCAGAAAGGCAACCATTGATTAGGGGTTGGGACTTTGAGCGGAGTCAGATCAGCCCAATTCCTAAACCTCTAGGCTGCAGATTAAGTTCAACCACATGGACATTGATTCTATCAAACAGGCCACATAATTGACCACATATAAACTCAGAATATTCAAAGCCCTAAAGAGCTTCCATAGTTGATAAGATACATTTCTGTGTACTGTGAATCCATGTGGAGAGGACATGGAAGCTTGCATTTGAGACTCACCTTGCCCTGTGCATCTCTTCTTTTGGCTCCTACTTATTTGCATCATGTTACTATAATAAATCTATAATTTGAAGTATAATGCTTTCAGTGAGCTCTGTGAGTTATTCAAGCATATTATCAAACCCAAGGGGGTAGTGGGAACCCTCAAATTTGTAGCCAGTTGGTCAGAAGTGCAGGTGTCCTGGGACCCTGAATTTGCAACTGGTGCCTGAAGGGTAGCCCTATAGAAGATTATCTTTAACCTGTGGTGTCTGGCTAATTTCCAGTAGTTAGAGAGTTGAATTGAATTGAGTTACTGCAATATTTGCAGTAGGTGTCAGAAGCTGTGTTGGAAGTAACTAAAGATTTTGCAAAAACATATTCTTTCCTAACACAATGCCTGGTACACTAGGTATCAATTGTCAGAGGTAGGTGGGTGCCTTGTTGAGAACTGGTTCTTGAGCCCCCAGAAGTTCAGTGTTGGCTTATAAAGCCCAGCCCTTCCTGAGTGGTCTGACACTGGGTAAGGGAGCATTTTGGCAGGTAGTCCACCCGAGAGCTTTGCGGTTGTTTTTAAGATTTCATCATGGCCACAAATGCTCAGGCTCACAGACTGAGTTCAAGCTCTGCTTTGACCAAAACCTCCAAAAAGCAAGAAGGCAAAAAGAGATGTAAAGGAACACATCTTGTTAAATATCTAGTTTTGCCACCTGCACACTGTCCCTAGCTTAAGGCTCCCTCCCAGTGTTGAATGAGAACAGGGCGGTGGACGTTCTGCAATGTGGTAGGAGGAGCAGAGAATGATAAATACAAGCTGCATGCTGGGACAGCTTGCTAGGGATGGGGCCGGACGCCTGCATAGTGGACCCTGACCCATTTTTCACACCCATCCCGCTGACCCACTTTCCGAAGCAAGCTCCCTCCCTGAGTAGGTTGCAAAAGTTTCCATTTCTCTTTTCTCTGATCTCTGAAATCCCCACCTACACACTCATAAATAGTTCCAGCCAGACCAGCCTTAACTTGCTTTAACTTCAAAGACATGCGCAATTAAAAGAAGGTTGACCTAGGAGAGAGCTTTGCCTAATTATAATAGTAAAAATCACACTCACGGAATTGTAACATAGATGCCTTGTTTCTTTAATGCTGATGCTATGTTTTAAAACTGCACAATTTTTACCGTGTAACTGGAGAGTAGCAAGATAACTCATGACTGCCCCCTCTTGCACGCCCTTATCTTGTTTGCAACCCTGAGGCCAGGGGTCCTTGCACACAGCCCTTGCCTGTAGCCCCTTATTGATTAACACGAGTCAGCCCAGAACTAAACACCCCAAATTCATAAACTATCTTGCTAGACCAAGCTGGTTCTAATAAAAGTTGGCCCGCCTAGGTATGTGATCACTCTACGCCTACTCCGTAATAAGACTATCGCTGTCCTCATCACCTCAAACTGCCTTGCTCATTATCCTAAGCCTGCCTGCCTTTGTTTGAATGCTGTAAAACACTGAACGTTTCTCCAGTTTGGGAAGACAGATTTGAGGACTGGCCTCCTGTCTCACCAGAGCTGGCCTTTGCTGAATAAAGTTTTTCTCTTCTAAAAATCCCATTGTCTACTGATCGACTCTGTGCGCATCAGGTGAGGACTCTCTTTTGAGCCATAACACCTGTAATTCTAAAGCTCCCAGATGATTCCAGGGTGCCACAAGGCTAAGAGTCACTGTTCTGGACTGCAGGTTCCTTTAGTCTCATATCCTTTAATACAGTCACTCATGAGAATCAACTGGAGCACATCTTAGAGAGAAAGGTTCCCAGACCCCTCCCCTATACATTCTGATTCAGTGGATTTGGGGTGTAGTCTATAAATCTACGTTCTTAGATTCTTTTTTTTTTTAAAGATTTTATTTATTTATTCATTTATCCCCCCCTTGCTGCTTGCCTGCTTGTCTCCCCTTACTGGGTCGTCCTGCTGCGTCAGCTCACTGAGCCACGTGGGCCGGTTTGCCTTTACCAGGAGGCCCCAGGGATCGAACCCCGGGCCTCCCATATGGTAAACGGGAGCCCTACTGATTGAGCCACATCCGCTTCCCAGTTCTTAGATTCTTATGATATGATCAGAGACGCTTGGGAAGTACTGCCTTAATAAAATGTATTCTCATAAGTCACATGGTCACACTCATTACCATCTCATATATTATATATTTGTATGTTTATCATCCCTCTGGCCCCTCCCCTAAACCAGATTACGCATTCCAAGAGAAAGTGTTGTTGTCCAGTTTATTCACAGCTGTATTCTCAATACCTAGAAGAGGACTTGTATTTGGTAGGGGCTCAATAAGCATTTGTTGAATGGAAAAATGTGTAAAGACAATGCTTTCATCTGAGAACAATGGAGCAGAACCATTTTTTGTGTGTCCCATGAAGACATGTCCTTCTTCCTCACTACTCTGAACTCCAGATCACTGTTGCTTCTACTGAAGGAAAAAAAGAATCCTAATAATCTCTTGTCAGCTTGAGGTTTTCTGGAACTTATATTTGTTTGCCCCATTGGCCACCCATAAGGCAGAGACAGCTCCGCCAAACCCCACCGTCCATGCAATGGAAAGCCGATGCATGTGTCCGCACATGGTAGCCTGTCTGAGAGGGGTGTCATTGGAAACTTACAGACCAGCACACCTCTGGTACTCACTGATAGCATTTTCTGGAAGATTTCATTTTCTGCTAAATTTGTACATTCCATGTATTCATTCTGGAAGACCTGGCTGCCTGGGGGACTTTGGTGATTTATTAGCTCTTAACTGGGCAACCAGCCTCCTTGAAAATCATTGCAGTCTCCGGAGGGATAATTAGGAGCAGAAGAGGAGGGGGGAAGTCCTCATTGCAAGAAACTGGTTCTTAAAACTAAACCTGCTAAACCCGCTAAACCTCTACATGCTGAGCCAAGCATCATTCACAGCACCTGTGACCGTTTATCCTCATCTTCTTGAGTGTAGAAATGAATCCCCTCTTGCGTCATGGGGCCACTTCTTTCCAAGTCTACAGCCCCAAATTCTTACACTTATGTGATCCAACAGGTGAACACTAACTCCTAGCTTAAACTCCATCAATCATTCTTCACTGCTCACAGGATAAAGGCCTGAAAGGATTTACGAGGCTCTTCCTGATCCTGCCCATAACTACTCCTGGGCTCTTGCTGGGCTGGACTATTCAATGTTCACCTCCAAAGATTGTATTTTTTCATGCACATATTGATCCCTCTGTCCAAAAATCTCCTGAGCCTGTCTGGTCAAACTTCTTCCTCTCTCAGTTCTCAGTTCATCATCACCTCCACCATGGACCATTCCCTGACTGCTGTGCACTTTGTATTTCCCCCTTCCCAGAAGAGCTAGGAATTTTCCTCTTGTGATTCCATGGTACCCACTGCAGATGCATCCCAGTTTTACACATTATCTGTGTCTTTCATTCCCTTAAAGTATAAGGTCCATGAAGGCAGGGACCATGACTGTCACATCTCAATATTGACAATGTCTAGACCTGTGCCTTGTAAGCATTCATGTATTTGTTAATGGGATATGCATTTAATAAGCACCCATGCTATGCCAGGGATAAAAATTAAGCAAGGTGTATTCTCTCTATTCAAGGAGTTAATAGCCAGTGGGCCAGCTGGGCCTGGAGGGCATCCTCCTTTCCCAGTTTCAGAGTCTGACTACACCTGAACTCAGGCTCCCACAAGGACTCCTGCCTTCCTCCCTCTGGCAGCCTCAACCCAGTTTCCCATAGGCCATCCAGGTCCCCAGGCACTGAGTGGCTGGCTTTCCCAGCAGCTCCTGTAAGCAACTGGCACCCAAATCCAGCCTGCCTGGTGTCTCATAGTTTGTTTATTCCCCAAACGACAAAGTTGCTTTCATTCCTGCCCTACAATAAAGAAAGTCAGTGGCGGTGTTGGGGGCAAAGTCCCTCCTCCGGAGCCTCAACTCATGGTTCATCCAACAATTTTTTCTAAGCCCTATATGCTGGTCAGTGTGATGTTGAGAAGACAGAATAACCCCATCTGCCTCTTCTGTTGTGACCCTTGGATTGTAAATTTCCCCAGTAAAGCCTGCTCCTCACCCATACGTGTGTTTTGTGGAATTTGTCTTGAGCCCTACTTTATAATGGATGGACACTGCAAAGGGACCCTATTTGCATGATATCTCCATATGGAGATGTTAAAGGACAGGGGGCACTTTAGTGGTGTGGTTATGAGTATGGGATTTGGAATCAAAGAGAACTGAGTTTGAGTCCTGTCACTTGCTAATCATATGAAGTTGGCACGCAGCTTGCATTAGCCATATGCATGGCTATTGACACTATAAACGAGATAATAGCTGACATTTGTTGTGCAGTGACTGTGGGCCAGATATTGTTCTAATTTCTGTGTATGAATCACTTCACTCAGTCTTCACATTTACCCTAGAAGCAGGCACTCTTACTATGCTTGTTTTGGGGCTGAAGAACCTGGGATGCAGAGAGCTAAAGTAAATCACCAAAGCAACACAGTAAGTTACAGATCTCACATTTGACTGTGACTCCAGCTCCAGTAAAAAAGTGAGAATATAAAAATTAAGCTTTTTATGAGCACAGCCTTTCTAAGTATGAGACAAAACTCAAAAATCATGAAAAATTAGACTACATAAAAATTGTCTTTGGAATGGACAGGTTCCATAAATAAAATAAAAGGAAAATGACTAGCTGGAAGAATATTTGCAGCATGTAAGCTAGAGAAACAAAGGGATGATTTCATATATGTTTTATCATATATAATTTTTACAGAGTTCTTATAAAATCAATAAGAAAAGGAGAGCCAGCTCAATAGAAGACAAGAACACAAGCTATGAGGAAATAGTTAACAGAAAAAGAGTTACAAATGAAAAATAAACATGTGAAAAATCACTCACTCTTTCTCAGAATTAAAGAAATGCAAATTAAAACCATGATGAGGTTACCTTTAAGACTGAAAAATACACTTTTAAATTGTAATAGTTATTGCGGATAAGAGTAGTAGAACTGAGCACTCTCATAACATTGGTAAGAGTGAAAATTAATACTGGCTTTAGGGCAGTTTAATATAATCTATAAAAATATAAAATACACATGCCTTTCAACCCAGCAATTCCACTTCTGGAAATTTATTTGCACACGTGTGAAAAGGTCTATGTGCAAGGATGCTCGTGGTAGCAATTGTGGAAGAGATGGGGAGCTGTCCACCAAAGATTCTTGGTCCTCTCTTCATGGTATACGGCTAGTTTCCAGAGGGCAGCTGCCCAGCCAAGGGCTACATTTCTCAACCCTCTTGCATCCATCTGGGGCCATGCGGCTAGTTCTTACCAAGGATGGTGAATAGAAGTGAAATGTGTTACCTCTAGGCCAAGATGGCTATAAAGTGTCTTTCTCACTGTCTGTTCCCACTAGCTGAGTGCAGAGATCTCTGAGACCCTAGAAGAGGCAGATCCAAAAAGTCGAAGAAGCATAGAAAACCACCTCCCAACCAGGAAAACAATCCCCCTGGACTATTGTGAGCAAGATAAAAAACTTTTATTTTCGGGTTTGTTTGTTATAGCAGCTAGCATTAACCTAACTGCTGAAATATTGTGATAGAAAAAAGACCAAAGACAACCTACATGTCCATTAATTAGAGGCTGGTCAAATGAACTATAGGAGGCCATACAATGGATTATTATTATGTGCTTGTTAAATAATGAGGTGAATCTATAAATATGACACAGAAAGGAGCTGGAGATGTATTAGTAACTGAAAAAAACAAGTTGCAGAACAGTTTGTTTAATATGAGCCTATTGACATACAAAATATACACACATATGCTAGAACATATATGCATAAAATGGTATTTGTCAAAGGATAAACTACAAACTGTTAACAGTGACTACTTCTAGAGAATAACCTTGTGGGATTTGGGACAGATTGTCAAATGGAACTTTATTTTCACCTTCTTTTTCTGCACTCATTGGATATTTCCCTCCTAAGAGCATGAGCTCTTTATAATTTAGAAAAAAAAAAGTTAATAAAAAAAGCTATGTCTAAAAAGTCTCCATTGATATTATTTAGGAAGAAGATAACCTTTATGGAAGTAGTTTTGTGGACTGAGGGGGAGGAAACTTGTTTGTAGGAGCTGAGGTGTAAGTGGAAAGCAAGACATGGGAGGCTGAGAACATACAGCTCCTTTCAAGAAGCTTGGCTCAGAAAGGAGGAGTGATCGTGGGTGTTGAATGAATGTTTCTGCTGCTGCATGGAAAGCTTGGAAGTTTCTAGGCAACTGGACCTCAGTGTCCCAGGCTCCATCTGCAGAGATCATGGGGGGCACTACCAGGGTATCCTTTAGGGTAATATGCCTTGTTCTTCTTTCTCAGTGTGGGCTTAGCGTCTTCTCCACAGTTAACCCTACCCTTCTTTTTTCTTGAGAGTGGGCCCCTTGAGTCAGTGCTTCTTATAATTTTATGTGCATATGAATTGCTTGAAGATCCAGTGGAAATGCAGATTCTGATTCAAGAAGTCTGGAGAAGGCTGAGAGTGCATTTCTTACCAGCTCCCAGGAGAAGCTGACATTGCTGGTCCAGGGACACACTTAAGAGTAGCAGGATCTTAAGGTCATTCTGAGAATACTGGTACAAATTAGATTTGCAATGAATGTCCATTGAATTAAATGGAATTGGCTAATTGAGGTCAGGTAAGGAATTGTGGATGATGTGAATTCAGAAAACCCACATGTGAGTCCCAGCTTTTCCGCTGCCTGGTTCGTGACTTTCATATTAGTTTCCCCATCTGAAATGGGTGGATGATGACAATGTCAAATTCACTTGGCTGTTGTGAGGTCTAAGCTGTATAAACATGTGAGAAAAGTACTATATAAATAAATGCCCATCCATCAATGGGTTCTTCTCTTTACTTGATTTTTCTCCCTTTGGTTCAAATCTTTTTCATTTTAAAAAGCCAATCATCAAACAGATGTGGCTCAAGCAGTTGGGTGCCTGCCTACCACATGGGAGGTCTTGGGTTAGATTCCCAGTGCCTCCTAAAGAAGACGGACAAGACAGTGAGCTGGTGTGGTGAGCTGATGTAACAAGGAGATGCAACAAGATGACACAAAGAGATGCAACAAGGAGATGCAACAGGGAGATACGACAACGAGACACAATGACAAAACACAATGAGAGCGGAGGTGGCTCAAGTGATTAGGCACCTCCTTCCCACATGGGAGGTCCTGGGTTTGGTTCCAAGTGCCTCTTAAAAAGATGACAAGCATGCAACAAACAGACACAAGAGAGCAGACAGCAAGTGAAAACAACAAGGTGGGGGAGAAGTAAATAAATAAAATAAATCTTAAAAAAAAATAGGCAATCATCTATCCCTTCAACTTCTCCTGATGCTGTCCTACATATTTCCTTTTGTTCCCAGCCAAGCTTCTTGAAATAAAGTTCAATGTCTCTACTTCCTTAGAAGTAGAATGAGGTGTACTTAGAATGTGGTGTATTTCCACCACATTCATCCTCAACCTGCTACATCTGGCTCTCAACCCCAATAACCCTCTGAAGAAACTCTCTGAGCACACCCCTAAATCCCAATCCCTGGTCCTGGTCCTGGTCTTGTTTCTCCCTTTCTGTGGTATCCTGGCATTCTCCCACTCCCTACTACCCTAGTGCCGAAACTTATTTCTTGGTTTGGGGAACACACTCTCTTAGTCTCCTTTTTACCTCTCTTAGCAGTCATTTGCCACACGTTTCAGTTATTTTGCCTCCACCTACCGGTTACCTCTTCATGTCTCAGGAAATGACCTTACTATCTACCAGTTGCCCCAACAACCCACACATTTGATCTGTAACCAAGTCCTATTGGTGACCTCTTGCCAGTCCTTTGTGACATCTGTATCAGCCAGCTCAGGACCTAATCACAGCTCTCCTGGCCCACGGTCACAGCTGCAGGGAGCAACTCAGGACCTTATTCTAGTCTCTATTTTCCACTGTCCATTCTGAGCAAGCTTGCTCTATGTGACACTCCCAGTGACATCAACAGCCAGGAAACAAGATGGTACCTGGGGGAGGTGATGGTATCAAATGGTAGTTTAGGAGATCTTTATCTCCCTTATAATCTCCATTAGTCAACTAAGTGAAAACAGCATGCTTGCTATACAAGTATAACTTTTTTTGAGGTTCTGGCAGCCAGAGGTTGAACCCGGGACCTCGTATGTGGGAAGCTGGCACTCAACCACTGAGCCATATTGGCTTTCCTGAGTTGGTTTTTCCATTTGTTTTGCTTGTTGTTTGTTTTTGTTTTTTCAGGAGGCACCAGAAACTGAATCTGGGATTTCTCATGTGGGAGGTGGGCACCCAACTGCTTGAGCCACATCCACTACCACAAGTGCAACTTTAAGGCAAGTCCCCCACCCTTCCTCCAAAGAATTCTCACCCCTATCTTCTCACCTCCACTTCATTTAGAAGTTTTGGAACCACTGCCAGGCAAAATGACAGATCATTCACAAGGACCTGCAGGAGACCTTCAAAAGGTCAGGGACCTATACAAGAAGCTTCCCAGCCACTACTGGGAGCTGGGAGGACCCGACCACCCTTTCTCTATACCCACACTCCAAGAGGCATCCAAGAGGCAGAGAGCTGCTGGAGAACAGCTTAAAATGGCAGACTGGCACCGCTACAAATACCTGATTGCCAACACAAAGGGGGTCTTTAGTACTGTCAGTCAATTCCACCATGCTCCTCTGGCAACTGGCTCTCCCACTCTGGACAGCAATTATTTAAAACCTTTTTCATTCTCCTCAAATGGTCAAACCCTGCCCTTTCCTGCCACTCTCAGCAAATAAGCTCACATTATTATCCATGGAGAATAAAGAAGCCATTAGACAGGAACATCCTCACTGCCCTTCTACCAAACACAAAGTTTTCCACATTGACCAGCCCAAGCCCATACAGCAGGACATTCTAGTGGATGATACCCTGAGGTGGAGACGGTCAACCCCTAGGAAGATGCCAGTCTCCCCAGTGTGTGCACCTTTACCTTCTAGTGTTTCCTTCATTGTCCGTAGTCACCTTGCTCTCTATCTGCCTCAGTGATCCTCTCTGAGGACCTGCCAGCTCCCTCTAGTTCTGAGTGCTTCCCAGGTATTTGCAAACTCTCCAGCCAATGACTGGATGAGTCAAGGAATTCCAATGATTGAAAGAGTCAAGGAGTTTATTTTGTTTTATTCTTATCACCAAACTGTCCAACCTCACACTCCAGAGTCCCCAGAGGCTATTGACAGGTTTTTAGGAATGAGTTCTGCAAGCCTGTCCCACTTCTTGCAGCATTGCAGTGCCCCTTAGTGAGAGGTGATTCAGCTAACAGCTTTGGGAGCCAACACCTCCTGCCAGTTCCCTGCCAATTAATTCCCTGCTGCCTTGTTGGGAGAAATTAGCCAGTGATAAGTCCTTTCCATTTTGTCTCCTGCACATGCAGTTGTATCAGGATACATTATGTTTTGTGGTTACAAAAGGTTAGCAGGAGTTAATTCTCTGATTATGCAGGGAGCAAAGGGAGAAGAGGTAATGCTGTTGGACAATTCAATGGGAAGTCTTCTGCTCAAATATCATCCAGGCTTTTAATGGGCCCAAAGCTGCACATATGGTTGTAAAGTCACTAATATTTCTGCAGGGTCCAGCAGAAAGCAGCGTCCAAGGCCTGCTTAAACTGTTAAACTCTGGTTTCTGTCTCAAGCTATACTATAGAATGGTCCAGCTCTGCATTTGTGTTCTGAATGGCAATGGGGACACCCAAGATTAACTAGCATGTGCTCTTGAATCCTTCTGTCCTACCCTTTCCTGTCTCCAGATTCTTCCCATGGTTCAACCATTTTCATCTCAGGTCTCAGTTCAAATATCATCCCTCTCAACTGCCACTCTTAAAACCCATGGCTTATTTCTCTTATAGCTCTAAATACAATCTGTAATTATCTTGCGTATCTGTTTGCTTATCTATTGTCTTTTTTCTCCAACCAGTTTATAAACTCCATCAAGGACAGAGATGGTGTCTGTCCTTGTCACTATGTTATCCATCACAAGAAGGCAAAAACAAACAAGCAAAGACTCATGCTCACCAAATGTTTGCTTATTGAATGAAAAAGATAATAAGGAAAAGCCTAAACGAAGAAGATATGGGCAGCAGCCTAACCACTTTAGAAAGGATTTCCCAAGGTGTGGCCACTTGTCACCTGTGGTACACAAGTGCTTTACTGATGACATTTATATTTTTTGAAGTTATGTGTTAATTTTAATATCTTTTAGAAAATTGGAACTAGGACATCACATATATTTAATGGATTTTATTGCCTAAGATAAGTTTTAAATAGGCAGTGAAGATAAAAAATGGGAATTGATTTAAAGCCACATATTAAGTAAATAATACTACAAATGGTACATGGTTATGGTGAAAAGGTGTTCCTTCAGTGACTAAGGTTTGGGGACCTCCAGCTTAAAACAATATTGGGGGAGGCGGCTGTGGCTCAATCAGTAGGGCTCCCGTTTACCATGTGGGAGGCCCCGGGTTCGGTTCCCGGGGCCTCCTGGTGAAGGCAAACCCGCCCGCACGGCGTGGTTAGCTGACCCAGTGAGCATGAGCAGCAAGGGGGGGGGATAAATGAATAAATAAATAAAAATCTTAAAAAAAAAAAAAACAAAAACAATATTGGCATGGCAAAGAGAATCCATACCAGAGTAATGTGGCTATATAATCATTCAATAAATATCTATTAAGTACCCATTGTTTGCCAGCCAGTGTGCTAAGTGCTGAGGTCTTGGAAATAAAATAAAATAGAGTCAAAGAATGGTCTCAACAAACGTTATTGGGGAAACTGGATATTCACTTGCAAAAGAATGAAGTTGGACCCTTACTTCACATCACATAAAAAATTAACTCTAAATGGATCAAGGACCTAAATATAAGAACTAAAACCGCAAGACTTCTAACAGAAAACATAGGGGGGAATCTTAATAACTTTGGATTTGATAGTGATTTCTAGATATGAAGCCAAAAGCATGAGCAACACAGGAAAAAGTTTTGACTTTTAAAAAATTTAAAAACTTTTGTAGGTCAAGGACACTGTTAAAGTGAAAAGACAACCCACAGAATGAGAGAAAATAATAGCAAACCATATATCTGACAAGGGTTTTAATATCCAGAATGTATTAAAAACTGCTACAACCCAACAACAAAAATACAAATAACCAAATTGAAAAATGGGCAAAGGACTTGAATTGACATTTCTCTAAAGAAGATATACAAATGGACAATAAGCACATGAAAATATGCTCAATCATTGGTCGTTACAGAAATGCAAATCAAAACCACAATGAGGCACCACTTAACACTCTCTAAAATGGCTATTATTTTTTTTAAAAAACTGAAAATAATAAGTGTTGAAGAGGATGCTAAGAAATAGGAGCCCTTATACATTGCTGGTGGCACTGTAGAATAGTGCAACCACTGTAGGAATCAGTTTGGCAGTTCCTCAGGAAATTGAGCAATCTTACTCCAAAAGAATTGAAAGCAGGGACTCAAACAGATATTTGCACACCCATGTTCATAGCAGCATTATTCACAATAGCCAAAAGGTAGAAGCAACCCAAGTGTCCATCAATGGATGAATGAATAAACAAAATGTGTTATATACATACAATGGAATATTTTTCTGTCATAAAAATGAATGAAATTCAGATGCATGCCATAACATAGATAAACCTGGAAGATATAATGTTGAAATAAGCCAGACATAGAAATACAAATATTGTGTGATCTTGCTTATATGAGATATCTAGAAGAAGCAAACTTCCTACAGAGAGATGGTGGTTTAAAGTTTACCAGGGGCCAGGGCTGGGGGCAGGGTGGGAAAAGGGAGTTATAGCTTAATGGGTGAGTAGTTTCTGTTTGAGGTGATGAAAAAGTGGAAGTAATAGTAATGGATATCAGTAATAGTAGCACAATATTGTGGATGTAATTAATACCACACTTGAATGTGGTTAAAATGGGAAATTTTGTGCTGTATATTTGTTGTTACAATAAAAAGTTTAAAAAGTTAAAATAATCACAGTGGTAGTCAAATTTTTACTTTGTTGCATAATATTAATTTTATGTAGGTGGACTCACAGCCATACTCATTTTTAAAGAAAGATAACAAGCTATTATAAGACAATAAGGATGTGTTTCTTTTTTGTGCCTTCTTTCCCAATAAATTTTAGACCTTTTTCTGATAAAATTAAAATTAAAATATATGTAATCCTTGCCTTCACAGGGTCTGTGGTCTGGTAGAGGAGATAATAGACAAATAAATAAGAGAAAAAGTGTAATGAGGAGACCAACTTTAGATCTGGCGGTCAGAGAAACCTTGAAGGAGATATTTGAGCAGAAGTTCGAGAGGTGAGCATTGGGTGGGATGAAAAGATAATAGGATAAGGAAAAACAGGATGTGGATGAGATAAGATGATACTGCAAAGAATCTAAAAATTCATTAGCAAATTTAAATTTACTCTGACAGCAGTAAAGAGTAGAATTATTGATGTAGAAAATAAAAATCAGAACAAACTTGAACCTGATCTTAGGTTTCAAAAGAAAATATCCACAAGATTGAAATGTTGAGGGAGAAAGTGGCATAGAAGACAGAGTAATAATAGTCAACATATAGTTTGTTGATTTTATTGAAGAAGAAACTGCAAAAAAAATTGGACAGAAGCTTTAGGCAAAGGCTTAATTAAAGAGACATTTCCAGAGATATAAGATGGCTACATTGACAGATTGAAAAGGCTATCTTAGTCCTAATGAAATAAATCTAATTTCCATGAATTTATCTATCCATTCTCTCTCTCTCAATCCATCCACCCATCATCTATCTGTCATCTATCTCTCTATCTATCCATCCATCCATCCATCCATCTACCCATCCAGCCATACATCCATGCATCTATCCATCATCTATCTACACGTACTTGCATGAGAAAGAACATTTTAAATAATATCTAAAATGTGGAAGTTCTGTAAGTCTTATAGGTACTCAGGAGTGATGAAGTAAACAAGCAAACAAAACAGTTTTTCTACAAATTCAAGCAGGCAAAGACTTCTTAACAGCATTAAAGGCTAGAAAAACATAGATTATCATCTGCAGAATTTTAAAGAAGAAATTTGTGACTCCCAATATTTGATATATAGCCTATTTACTTGTGAAGGGAAAAGAAAAGCATTTTAATACATGCAGAAGATGAGAAAACATTCCATGTTACTTTCCAAAAAGTTCCTTGAAAATAAAAGCAACTCCCTCAGTGATGGCATGAAAGAACTCAAGAATGGGGAACTACTGCATAAATGGAGTGACAGGGCTTTAAAAGGTGAGTCCAAATAACTAACAAATTTAGCTTCTAATATCAAGAATTATTTTCTAAAACAAAGAAATAAAATAAAATAAATTGATAAATCAAATCCCAAATCCCAGATTAAATGAACAAAGACTGAAAAGTTGCAATAGAGGAAGGAAAGGGAAGGGGAAAAATAAAGGTACACAAAATTGTTTTACCAAAAGATATGTCTACTCATTTACTCTATTAGAGAAATGTAAAGTGGATAATTAAAATCAGAACATATACCTTCCAAAATACCAGAAAACATAATAAAAGTAAAGAAAAACAAAGTGCATTTAACAAAAGAGGAAGGGAAAGGGAAACAAGGGGAAAAATTGTAGCATAAAATGGCAGAAGTATAGACATAGGACTGATTATAGTCTTAGAAATAGCTGAAACACCATAATCTGAAAAATGATGGCAATAGGGATTTCCTCAAATAAAACCCAATAATATCTGTGTTCAGAAGACCATCCCCAAACAAAGAGACAGAAATATTTTATGTGAAAATATGAAGTTAAGGTGCATCTGTAAATACCAGTGTTAAGAAAGCTAGTCATGATATTAATAGCAGATAAAGTAGAAACCAAGGAAAAGGACATTAAATGAGATAAAGCAAATCATTTAATATTGACAAAGGACCCAATTCATAATAAAGACTAGTCATAAATTGTGTAGACTGCAGTATTTGACTCTACTTCCTCTTAGATCACCACTAAATTGATAAGAAATGAATAAAACATATCAACTAAAAAAGATCAAAGAGAAAAAGTGAAGAGATGGCAGAGGACAACAAATATAGACATATTTTTGGAAGGGGGGTGATTTATGAGGGGTAATGGGCCTAGAGGAGTAGAGAAAGCTGAAACTTAAGTGACCACAGATGGGAGGTCATGAACGAAGAGAAAGTGGACTCTTGCTACAGAATCTCCCAGAAGCTCAGGAACTGGAGGTAGCAGGACCATAGTGGTGGTGAGAGGCGCAGACAAAAAAAAGAGTTGATTTTAGAGGTCTGTAGAAGGAGCAGCTGGATGCATACAGCTTTCCCCAACCCTACAGTCTTGCCTTTGCCCCACTCCTATTAGGGCAGTGGAAAGGAGTATATCCTTTGGATATATTGAATCTGGGAGCCTCCAGACTCCCTAGAATGCGATGACACACCATCCCAGGACTCTGGCATCTAGGTTTACCTGCCTCAGGCTGATAATTGGAGGAACCTCGAGATTGGGTAGTATCTGCCAAAGTGCAGTTTCTTAAAAGAAAAGCTGCCAAATCCCATTGAGATCAATATTGTTACATCTAATATGGAATTAAAATTTAGTGAAGAAATAGGTCAGAAGAAAAAATTATCATCGCAACAGATCCCAAAAAAGGCACTTAGTAAATTCAATATCTGTTACTAATTAAGGGAAAAAAAGTCTGAAGAAACCAAGATGGCTGCATTCTTAACATGGAAAAGAATATACATCTCAAACCTATAGGCAATACCATATTGAAGGATGAAATAATATCAATAGCTAGTATTTATTGAGACCTGTGTGGCAGGCATGGCTCTAAGTTAAGTGCCTTCACATGTACTATCTCATCTAAATCTCAACACAATACCATGAGATAAGTACTTAAAATTAACCTTATTATTCAGATAAGGAAATGTGTAGAAAATCATTTGGCCTGTTCAAAAGCAGGTCTGACCTTGGTCCCCAGCTCCTGAGAGGTAACCCTTGCAATTTCTTTAATGAGAGGAGTATCTTTGTTATTCATAGTTGGCTCCAGAACAACAGCTGATGGTTTATGCTAATAGGTGACTCATGGTTGGCATCTCAAACTGCATGGTATGTCAATCGATCAATCATGTCTATGTAATGCAACTCAATAAAACTCTGGTCACTGAAGCTCCCAGGTGGGCAATACTCCATGCAAATTGTCACACATCAATATTGAGAGAGTAATATGTTCTGAATATAATGGAAGCTTCCCTTTGGAACGCTCCTAGACTCTGCCATATGTGTCTCTTCCTTTGGCAGGTTCTCATTGGTATCCTTTCCCTATAATAAACTGTATTTGTGAGTGTAATAGCTATTAGTACATTTGAAGAGTTTTTCTAGTGAATTATTGAAACAGAGTAGTTTGGGGAAACCGTTGAACTTGCTGCTAGTGTCAGAAGTGAGGAGGGTCTTGTGTGGACTCTTCCCTCTAACTTTGTAGTTGGACTCAACTTCTTGCAATTGGAGTAGGAAGTCTTGGGTGGACGTGGCAGTTTGAAAGACTATGCCCTTAATCTCACAGTTTGGCTAACTCGGGATAAGAAATTAGGCAAAGAAATTTTATTTTTTAAAAACTATGAATGACATACTTTAATAAAATTTTCTTGAAAAAAAAAAAAAAAAAAAGAAATTACACACAGAGAAGTAGTCTGCCCAAGGACCCACAGGTACTGAGTGGAGAAGCCAGGATATAAACTCAAACATTTTGACTTTAGTGCCTGTGCTCAGAACCTCCAGGCTACAAGTCTCATTAAAGTTCAGGCAAGACAAAGATGTCTGCTAACATGATTAATAATTAATTTTGTTCTATAATTTATAGACAGCTCAATTAAAACTTTAATAAATGGAGAGATGGGAAATCTCAATATTACAAAGACATCAGTTCTTCTCAAATTAATCTATAAATCAAGTGTAATTCCAACCAAAATCTCAAAAGGATTTAAAAACTGAATTTGACATAATAATTATAAAATTTCTTTTGGATGAATAAATTAATGAAAAGAGCCAATGCATTTTCTTAGAGAGAAGAGTCATAAGGAGGAAATTGCAATATCACATACTAATACTATACATATTATAAAACTGTAATAGTTAAAACAGTGTGGTTCTGGCTCAGGAGTAGGCAAATGGCTTAATAGAACACTACATAAAATACAGAAATAATCACAACTATGTAAAAAAGCATGACAAAGTTGACATTACAAATCAGCTAAGAAATTATGGATTATTGGAATCTTGTTGGGACAGTTGGCTAACCATCTGAAAAGCAATGGAGTTGTTTCTTTTTTCACACCCTGCACCAATATTAATTCAAGATGAATGAAAGAATTTAATTTTGAAAACACCAATGTAAAATATTAAAATATCAGTAAATAAGAATATATTCTTCAGCTTTGGGAAGACTTTGTAACCATAATATTAAAGGAAGATAGTAAAGAGAAAGACTTTAGATGTGACCACATAGAAATTTTAAGATTCTGTAAGTAAAAAGAAAACTCAAATCACCATAAAGAGGAAGAAAATGCAAAAGTCAAACTGTAAAAAGAATTCTCCTCCTATGGACAAATATTTAGTATTTTAATACATAGAGTTCTCATAAATCAATACAAAAAACACCCCAACAGAAAATGGAGGAAAGGACATAAACAATTACTGAAAGAAGATATAAAATTGGCAAAATATTCAAATCCATTAGATATCAAAGAAATACAAATTAAATCCAAATGGGATAGCATTCTCACCTATCAAAATTTTTTAAATTTAATTTTTAGAAGTAATATCAGTGCTATCCACAGTGCCCAGAAATGTGCACTGTCATACAATGCTAGGATAAGTTTAAATTTTATGGAAGGCATCTTCTAGAATTTTTTCTATGGAAATAAGATAGTTGCAGAAAATGTATGCTAGAAGGATGCTCAACAGTATTATTTATTTAAAGTAGCGAAGTAATAGAGATGTCTAAATGTACATTTAGTGTGTTGATTAGTGATTTAGTCACTCAAAGGACTAATTTGCTATGATTGTAACATTTTAGAAAATGTTTAAGACATGGGGAAACGCTGGTGTTCTAATTTAGGTTATAAAGAGTCATAAAATACTATGTACACATAACTGGTCTACATAAGTATACATTTTGTGGGTACTTGGATACCAAGAGGGAGAGCAATAGTTCTTCCCAACATATTATGACATCATCTAGCTCTCCCAACTATACATAAAAATACAACACTAAGAAAGCGATGTGGCTCAAGCTCTTGGGCTCCTGTCTACCATATAGGAGGTCCAGGGTTTGATTCCCGGGGCCTCCTGGCGAGGGTAACCTGGCCTGCACAGGAGTGCTAGCCCGCACGGAGTGCAGGCCAGCGGGGAGAGCTGGTGCAGCTAGTTGATGCAACAAAAAGAGACACAAAGGAGAGACAATAAGAGATGCAGCAGACCAGGCAGCTGAGGTGGCGCAAGAGATTGAGCGCCTCTCTCCCACTCTGGAAGGTCCCAGGATCAGTTCCCAGTGCCGCCTAAAGAGAAGACAAGCGGACACAGAAGAACACACAGAAAGCAGACAGCAAGCAGATAATGGGCACAAAACGAGGTGGAGGGGGATAAATAAATAAATCTTATATATATATCACTTGCTCTTCTTGATGACTTCTTCCTGAAATATCTGTAGAATAGTCTGTTCTTTGTTTGATATTCACAAAAACCCTTAGCATCTTATAAATTCTAAGTAGGAAACTTCATTACAGAACTTTAGTCTATTTCAGCCAGACAACTTACAGCAACAACTTCAAAGAGAAAATAAAGTCTAAATGCATAGAATATATTGGATGATACATAAGAACATGGTAATCACAGGCCTCTGGGAAGGGAAACTGGGGGGCTAAAGGCTAGAAGGAAACTCATCTTTCATTGTATATCCTTTTTATACCCTTTGATGTTTTCTGTCAAGTGCATCTTTTCCAAATGAAGAGTGCAGAAGATGGATAAAAGACAGGCTTTGGAGTCAGACGTATTTAATTTTGAATTCTCGTTTTGCCACTTATCAGTGGGATCCTCAGGCAAATCACTTAAACTCTTGCTGAGCCTCAGTTTCCCTTTTAAAGGGGATAAAATAAGACTTATCCTCTAGGATTGTGTAAGGGTCGGCGATGATGCACGAACATTTCCTAGTATGTTGTCTGATGCATAGTAGGTGCTTGTTAGCTGTAGTTATTATTAACCTTGTACCTTCCTGAGATTGTAGGGAGAATTGAAGCAGAATATAATTATCCATGTTGGAACAAAGCCAGGATACCTGAGTCTTGCAAAACATGTTGCTGAATGTTCAATCAAGATATGTAAGCACACACAGTCACAGAACATACCCAATGCTTTCCCCCAGGGTTCTGGAAGTAAAATGCATTTTACCGTGGCACATCTGCTCATTTTTTAAAATTCCACAACTAATTAACCAGGAGCCTCATCAGCAATCTCCGTGAAGATTAACTAAACATGTCAGCAAACTCTGGCCCTTTCTGTTAAACACAGGCGATTTCTGCTACCTACCAGTGCCTCCAGAAAGAGGTAGAATGACTGGGGAGTTGAGCAGCGGACTAAGTCTAACTTTTACTTAACTCACTGGAAGGTATTTCTTATGGAGTAGGTCAGTTTGATTAAACTGTATCAAACTCTTAAACTATAGTGCAATAGTTTAGTGATTAACCCATAAATTCTGGAGTCTGCCTAACATGGCTCCTAATTCTACTGCTTGCCACCTAACTCAGGTAATCATAGGTGAGTTGCTGAAACTCTCCAAACCTCAGTTTTCTCATCTGTTAAATGAGAGCCCATAATGGTGCTTACCTCATAGGATTCTTGTAATTAATGTGAGGATGAATGAGAATAAATGCACTTTGCACAGTGCCTGGTACTTGGTAAGAGCTCAATAAAACAAACATGTATGTGGCTGAGGTCTCTTTAAGGAACCCCTTAACAACTAGAGAAAAATGGCTCAAAGGACATTCACATTCTCCTCTATTCTAAGTTTATAAACATTTTGCTTATTAAATATCCCTAAAAGGAAAATGTAAGGAAAATTGTTTAAAAGTATGATCTTATTACGTTAAAATTTTTCAACGGTTTCAAAGAAAAAAAAATACAACACTGCTTCTTTAAGAAAACCTTAGGGAAAAAAAAAAAATAACAAAAAAATAAATAAAACAAAGAAAGCCTTAGAAACCCCCAAAGTCTGGCTGTTACTGTGATCATCAAGTGATAGCGTCTGTATGTGAACATTGTACAAGGGTGGACTGTCATATAAATGTAGGCAATTATTATTTAATTCTAAGCACTAATGTGAAAAGTAATTTTCTGAATAGGCAAGGAGGTCATAGGAGAGATGTCAGAAGCCTTTTTTTTTTTTTTTTTTTTTAATTGTACACGACTGTCATAGAGGATACACATGGGTTTTTCCTTAAAGTACCAAGAATCTTGAAATGGAAGAAGTTATTCACTATTAAATTATTACATCTTGAAATCAAGCCTAAGATAAGTCACTGTTCTAAAGGTAGCCCTTTAATTGGTTTTATTTTTACTTATTTTGAGGAATACTTTTGCCAAAAGTCCATTATTTTCCAGAATAAGTAATAAGCAAAGTACAGGAGTAAGTATGTGGCATTCTGGGGAAACTGACTGTTTAAAGTGGCAAGAATGAAAGGTGAGTAGGAGGCAGTGAGTGGGAAAAGAGGCTAAAGATTCAGGTGGAGATCAGGTAAGGAAGAGCTTACCTTAGAATATCCTTAGGAGTCTGATCTTTATCTGGTAGTTGATGAGTAGCCATTATAGAATTTACAGCACAAGTGTAACCTGATAGACTCATATTTTAGAACAAGGGCTACAAACTCAAATGCCTACAGTGTCGACATAGGTGATATAAATAAGTGAAACCCATTGAATTCGTTCCTGGGGAACTGGGAAGCCATGTACCCTACCTTAATGAGAGAGCTATCCCTCAGTTCCAGGAATGGCTGCTATGCCGGTTTAAATATGGAAATTTGGTTTTTTAATGTGAATATTTTCATTTTAAATGTTGGCACCTAATGATTTTAAAACACCATTCAATCCAAGAAATCATATGTACAGTGTGAATAAGATCCTACAACCTCCAAAATGCAACCCCTGGTGGCAGTATGGTGGAGAGTGGAAGGAGTAGATAATTGAAAACAAGGAGACAAGTTTGGAAGCTTTTGTAATACAATAGGAATAAAGAAGGTTTGACATTACCATGTGGTTGGAGAGGGAGGGTGAGATGTGGATGTGGATGTCTAGGGTGAGTCTCATGTTTCTGGTTCAAATGGCTAAGGGAAGGAAATGGGCACTTACCAAATTAGGGAATATGAGAGGATACGTGGGATGAGGGACAGGAGGCGATAATCAGTTCAGGTTGTTGTTGTTTTTTTTAAGTTTTTTTTTTTTTTAAGATTTATTTTATTAATTTCTCACCCCACTCCCCACCTCATTGTGCTCGCTGTCTACTCTCTGTGTCCATTTATTGTGCTTTCTGTGTCTGCTCATCTTCTCTTTAGGAGGCACTGGGAACCGAACCCAGGACCTCCCATGTGGGAGAGAGGTGCTCAGTTGCTTGAGCCACCTTTGTTCCCTGCTTTGTTGTCTCTCATTGTGTTTCCTCTTTGTATCTCCTTGTTGCATCAGCTCGCCACACCATTCTGTCGCGCCAGCTTGCTGTCTTGCTCATCTTCTCTAGGAGGCACCGGGAACCAAACCCAGGTCCTCCCGTGTGGTAGGCGGGCACCCAAATGCTTGAGCCACATCCACTTCCCAGTTCAGGTTTTGATGATTGAGTTTGAGGAGCACTTGAGACATCTAGGACATATTTAGAGTAAGTGGGATATCGAAGTCAAGAAGTCAGGAAAGAGAACTGACTTGGAGGTTTGGGTTTGGGAATTGCAGCATGGAGGAGGAATTTGAAGCAAGAGTTATGAAGGAGCTCTCCTAGAAACAGAGTGTGAATAAAAAGAGAATTCTGCAAATGTAAAAGCTTAATGAGCAGGCAAAGGAAGGATATCCAGGTGGAAGACTCTGAAGAAACAGGATAAGAAAGGATGAGAACCTAGAAAAAGTGACTATCAGTTGGCCCCTAAAATCTATTTCCCCCTTCTTCTAGAGTACTAGAATCTCTCATTTTAGCTGGACACATGCTCATGCAGGTAAACACTGCATTTCACAGCCTCTCTTCCAGTTAAGTGTGGCCATGTGTATAAAACAATCAGATGTGTTCAGATGTGATGTGTGTAACTTCCACATATATTCTGATTCCACCCCATCCCTATTCCTTCCTCCTGCTTCTGGAGAGCCACCTTGGACTAAGGAGATGAGAGCAACACTCCAGGGATGGTGGAGCAAAAGACAGAAGGGGTGATCCCTGGAATGATCCTGTGGAGCAGGTGGAACGTGACAGCCAGCCCTGGACTGAACCCTCACCCTGTTAAGTAAGAGGCACATAAACTTCTGCCTGGATTAAGCTGTGTTAATTTGTTTGAATCTATATTCTTTACTAATTGTATTAGTCAGCCAAAGCGGTGCTAATGTGAAATACCAAAAATGGGTTGGTCTTTATAAAGGGTATTTATTTGGGGTAGAAGTCCCCAGTTACCAGGCCATAAAGTGTTAAGTTTCTTCTCTCACCAAAGTCCATTGTCATGTGTTGGAACAAGACAGCTGCCGACGTTTGCCAGGGTTCAGGCTTCTTGGGTTCCTCTCTTCCTGGGGCTGCGTTTCTCTCCGGGCTTAGCTCCTCTGTTTCCTCCACAAGGTCAGCTGTAGACTGTCAGGCAAACGGCTCGCTTCTCTTCTAATGGGGCCTTCTCTCCAACATCAGAACTCCAGCATCAAAACTATTCCCTCTGTCCTTTGCCTTGCCTCTTATATTTGATTCTCCCACCCACCAAGGGGTGGGTCTCAACGCCCTACTGACCTGGCCCAGTCAATGCCCTAATCATAACTTAATCATGCCCAGATTAATAGATCAGTTTACAAGCATGATCCAATTATATTTTTGGAATTCATAATTCCATCAAATTGCCCAACGGTTACACTATTATACTATGATGAAGTAGAAACCAAGGGACAATATAGTTTCCGGAAGGAGCAAATGGTCAGTGGTGTCTGATGCTATAGACAAACCTAAGAAGTTCTTTAAAAGTAGACTTTGTATTTGTGAGATCATAGCCATCTTAGCCAGAGATGGGTCTAAGTGCACAGGTCAGTTAATGAGAAGAAGGTCTGCAATGGATTTAGGTAGGGTCTACTTTTGGGTTTCCCCAGAAGCAGACATTGAGACAAGGATTTTGATAAAAGGAATGTATTTGATCTCAGGAAACACCACAGAGTGGGGAAGGGAGATTGGGATAGAAAAGAAACCAATATATCAAAACAATTTCCACTGTGGGCATCTGGAGCTCAGTCTCACTAGGGAACTCTGAGAGACAGTGTGGAATACACCCTAGAGCTGTTCCTACCAAGGAATGAGAAAGTTGGATTATTTATCTACCAAGTCCCTGTCTATTAGTTGAGGACTGTTTGCAGGGGTTTCCACTTTCCAGCATTTTGGCTTTCCCTCTATGGGCCAAGCATGCTTCTATTGAGTTATAGCCTTCAGTGTGAAGGACAAATGAATACCAAGGGGATCTGGACAGAGCTTTGACAGCATGTGCTAGAGGTGCATGCAAATTTATAAATGGGTACGTGGGAAATGGAAGGATTGGAGTGAGCAAGGTCACCTGCTGAAGGGCAGGGAAAGGGAGGGGCAGGAACCTAAAGTGGGATGGAAAGTTTGAAATGGCCATTGCAGGGAATGGGAATGGTTACAAGGCACACATAAAAATGCACTGAGAAACACTAGGGACTCTGACGAATTGTGACTCATAATTAAACCGTGGAATCAATGCCATAGCAACACCTTTAAAATGTGAGGTATAAATCTGTGAAGGAGAGTGGAGCAAATGTCTCCCTTCTTAAATTCTTGAGTTTTTGTTTTTTGCAGTCTCTGAGACAGAGGTCACTTTTTGGTCAGTGTAAAAGAATCTGCATCAGGACCACTACTGACAGTTGTGCAAGTTGTTTCCTGCCCAAAGATGCCCAGCCAAGGGGCACCGGGGGTGAAATCCAGTGTCTATTCAGTGTACCAAGCTGTCACCCATGCAGCTGGGATTACTGAGAGGACATGCTTTTGTCTGTTTTGCACAAACCTGGCAGTGGCCCTGGGCTTCCTACAAAGAATCCTATTCACCAGGGTTTGGGTCCAGTGTGTATCTCCAGAGGTGGGTCATCCAGGCCTCTGGATCCAATGGAGTGATGTGAACACACTGTTACCTTATGGCACCCCTCCCCAACTTGTTCTTCCCAAGAAAGATCTCTTAGTATCAGAGAGAGAAAAGAAAAGCGATATTTCAATTTGTTTATTGCTCTGAAGCATCTGTTACTTTGGTTATGCATTGCAGGAAAACTTGGTGCCTCATATTCTTAAATGTGCTGCTTTGAGTTTATTGTGCAGCTAAACCTGGGCTATAAAGTAGACTCTGCGGCTGTCTAGAGAGGCTTTTGGGGGATAAGAAAATGAGCGTTCAGGGCTACTTGGCTTAGAAGATAATCTGTATGTTATCTTCACCCCCTGTAAGTGATGTACCCTTAAGCACTCTGTCTTGGGGTGTGAAGCATCTGGGCCCCTATGCATAAGACAAGCGAGAACGGCTGATTTCTAATGATCTGGGCCTTAGAGGTAGGCTGAGGGAACGGGACTGGGCCAGAGGGGGTCCATCGAAATCTCTGATTCCCAATGACCAGAGGTGTTAAGCTGACCGCTGTGTGCCAGACCTTCTATTTGGCATTTTACTCCGAGGCCTCATTTCTTCCTGACTCAGCCCTGTGAGGCTGGAGTTCTAGGGATGGGTAGAAGGGAATCTGTGGTAAAAATCTAGGACAAAATAGAATCTACAGGGTCATACAGTGGTGCCATGCTAGTAGGGAGTGGAATTTGAGGGCAAGAGCCCCAAGTTGGAACATTCTGTTCTTCCTGGGGGTTTTCTTTATTGGTTTGGTATCCGGGGGATTCCCCCGTATTTGTGGCTTAGGGGAACGATGAACGGAGAAGGCTTTCCTCTGTCCAAGTCACCTGTCTCAGAATCTTAAAAAATGGGGTAGGGGGATGGTGTGTCCTATAAGAGTAAAAAACAGTGGGTTTAGGACTGAAGGTTCAGCTGTAGTCTTCTTGGTCAGAGTAGATGTTTGGATGGGATCAGATCCTGCCTAACTTTTCACAGGGAATAAAATTGACAGATGCAATTGTTTCCCTTTTATAGATGGAAAAACTGAGGCTAAGTAAGTTATCCGAAGTCACCCAGCTCTGTCTGACCCCGGAACCCATGGGTTGCCACAGAGACTACACTGGAGAGTAATACTACAAGACCTATCCCTAGGTTCTGGGAGAAGATATGGGATGCCCAGCTCCTTCCGCTGAGGTATCCTGTGCCCAGAGGCTGTAGGGAGTCCAGGGAACACTAGCACCATCTCGGGACACTATTGGGAATAAAGCTTCTGCTTTTCCTTCTATCTTGGCAGAAGCTCTGGTTTGGAGTCAGAGGAACCTGAGTCTGAATCTTAGCTCAGCCTCTTACTTGCCCTTAGACAAATTACTTATCCTCTCTGTCCCTTGGTTTCCTTATCTATGAAACTGTGACAATAATAATAATGTTTCAGAGGGTTGTTGTAAGGATTAAATGAGTAAATACATTCATTATGGCCCCTGACACATAATAAGTACTCAATAAATGTTAGATGTCATAATTAACATCTATATGGTGAAATTTGGGTAAAACATGGCCCATGCTTGATTTCTTGATCCTATGTTTTTTTCTCTTCCTCTATCTCTGTGTCTTGCTTGGAACTGGAGCCCCACTCTCACTTGGGGCAGTTCTTACCTATTCTGGTTTCTAGAGGAGGTATAGAAGCCACTCCTCTCTCTTTCTCTGCTAGGCCCAAATGAGGTTGAAGCAGGTTAAGATCTTCTCTGCTGGGGACCTGCTTTTCCTGCAGATTGGTCCTGAAATCAGGTTTAAGGGGTAGTAGGTAGTTGTAGAAAGCCTGATTATGGCCTCAGGTTCAAGCTGAATTCTTCAATCTAGCTTGACCAGGAATACAAGTAGAAATTACATGTTAATTTTTGTCTGCACTTATTTCTTGATTTAGTTTGGAACCAGGAAGTGTGGAGTGGTGTGATTAATTGCTAACCATAAACCTCAACAGAAGAGAAGTATACAGTTCAACCATCACCTAATATTTTATCCAAGCCAAAAAGAAAAAAAAAAAAGTACCATTTAAGTGGTTATTTCAGTCACCTCTAGTGACTTCCAAGACAGCTCACTTCATTTTTTGATAGTGTTAATTGTGATTCCCTGAACTTTCTATCCATCATACACAGCACAGACCTAATTTCACTTCCATGTACTAGCTTTTCAAATGCTTCTATCTTAGAATGCTCTTGTACTGGCAAAAGAGCCCCTATTCCTTCAACTCTTGCTCATTGGACCCATTTCTTTTATTTCCCTCTCCTCTCTGGCCTCTCCAATTTGTCTGGCTCTCTCTGCATCCTCAGGCTCACAGCAGCACAGCAGCTGCCAGGTACAGGTAGGCTGGTGGGACCCTCCTGAGCATCGTTAGTATCCCTTTCTTTCATTCTGTGACTCTCAGAGCAGGAGGCACGAATGGTCACTGTGATCAGGAATCCGTGTCTGTTTGCAGTTTATAATCTTCTACAAGTACCATAAAGTGATCTCAATTTGCCCCCAAATGGAGCACATGACTAGCAGGAATGTTGCTATGGTCTGCAAAACTTAGTACAGCTAAGTTCGCCTTCTCCCTCACTGACCCCCAAGACTCTCCTTGGAAATCCCACCTATGCTATGTTTTTTTAAAAAGCAAATTTAGAAATACATATTTTCATGTGAAATTTCTCAATTATAAGATGTTGGCAAGTGTTTTCTAACAGCGCTGACCATTACAAAAAACATAACGAGGACCAAATAAAATGTATCTCTTGATGGCTACAACCCACTGGCCGTCTGTTTGTAACCTCTGTGCTGAGGTCACTTGCATTTCTTCTTCCTTTTACCAAATGTTCTTAAAGTACCTATTACATGTCAGGCATAATAGAAAATACTGGGAGAAGAGGTGAGCAAGGGACCCACACTTTTTGTCCTTGCTTAACTTGCTGGCAATTAAATTAAGCTTTGGGACAAGGTTTTTAGATGTTCCGAAGGGTCTTCTCCAGACTCTCTAAGTCGCTAGAAACCTTTTTGTCCTCAGTTTGGAGAGAAGTTAGGCTTCTCTCACGGAGGTTATTGGTACCTATGTTGGTCCGTTTGTTCCTATTCCTATCTGCTTCCTGCTTGCCTCCTTTCTCCCAACTTGATTTGATTCAACGCCCTCCATGACTCCCACATGGCCAGAGATGCTTTCTGATGCCTCTTTGGAGCATGAAAGGGGCTTGTGGCTGAGGGGAAATGGGGAAGGAGGAAGAAAGAGCAACAGGCAGGACCCAAGAGCGACCCTTGTTGCTTGTGGTTTCATGTGGATTCTACTGTATCTCCTCCTGAGAGTGACAATGTCTGCACCGCCTTGGACTTGAGTGTTCTCTCAAGGAAGAACCAGCATCTCACTGAGCACCTGTTAACATCAGAAAATGACCTAAGAGCATTAACAGGTGTTCTCATTGAGTCCTCCCAACAGCCCTATGAGGCAGGTGCTATTACTATGCCTATTTTGCAAATGAGAAACATGAGTTTAGACAGAGTAAGTTCTTTCCCAAGATCATAGAACTAGTAGATGGCAGAGATAGAATTTGAACTGAGGTATGGCCCATGGGTGCAAGTGACAGAAACTCAGCTCAAATTAGTTTAAACGACAAGGGAATTTATTGCTACATGTAGTGATTAATCTAGTTGCAGGCCCATCTGGATCCAGGGGCTCAAATAGTGTCTGTCATTAGTCCTTCCGGCTCTTTCTGTTCTCAGCATGTTGGCTTCACTCTATAGATAACTCCCTCCATGTGACTGGCAAAGAAGTCCATTGGCAACTAGGACATACAAGCTCCTCACAGCTTGAGATCCCAGAGGAATAGAAACCTATTTATACCAAAATCCATATATCAAATCTTAGGGAAGTTTTGATTGCCCAGCTTGAGTCACATGCCATCCTTGAACAAATCACAATTGGCCAGCCCAGGGCATGTGCCCACCTCGGTGGAAAGGGTGAGCTCTTATATACTCTTCTGCCAGGACCGCTTGGCACAAAAGAGGTTCCCTGAAGGAAGATCAGGATTCTGGTACCAGGTAAAGAGAGGAATGGAAGTTGAGAAAGCATAATCAACAGATGTCATCTACATTTCCTGACGTCAAAGCTTTTTCTACACCTTTATATGAAAGAAGACAAATTAAGATAGGAGACTTCATAAATTTTAGCCTTTCCTCATGCCATTTGATGACACTCTGATACCTAGGTTAGCAGAATCTTCTAAACCAGATCCAGAGGCTGGGCTATATGCTTTATTGAGTTTTGCAAAGCTGTGGTGGCCTCTTGTTCTCTTTCACCCTGCCTCACCCAGCGATGGTTGACAATCATTGTCTCCCTCCCAGGCCAAAGACCCCAGATTTCTCTCTGGGGTGCATGGCCATGAAAAATCCCCATGTTTTGGTGCCAGAAGGAGGAAGTGACTGCATCTCCTCCTCTGGGAGCCCAGGAAAATATTTCAGACACAAACATATTTGGAGGAAGAATTTGGCAGTAGAGTTGCAACCTCCAGATTAATTTACACTCCAGTGGCCCCCAGAGAGGCTGACAGTCTGATGGATGGCAATGCCTGCTGGGTGTGCAGCCGCACTAATACTGCCACAAACTCAGCTCATTAGCTCTGAGCTCCTTCTCCTTCCCTCGCCACACCTTGGACACCATTAATCTCATGTAAAATGGGGCCAACTCACTAAGGCCGTGTGCATTCAATGCCAGGTCTCTGGGGTAAACCTTTAACTGGGCTCTCTGCCCCTACTTCCCAGCTGCCATTTTCCCTCATCCTTCCAAGGGCATGATGCATGACAAGAAGGACACGTGACAAGAACGTTTTCCACAAGAGAAGCTCAATTACCTTCCCCTCCAGGAACTTGGTAACAGTTCAGAGAATAAGAGACGTCCCCAGACAGCAGCAGTTCCACCCTGCAGGATATTAGGTATGTGAAAAGGTCCCTGAGGCAGTCTACAGGATATTGAAAGTCTGGGCGGATCCCACTGGAATCCAAAGAGAGAGAATTAGTCAAACTGGTTATTTGCTCAGAAAACAGCCCCAGTTTGGGACTGGTTAGCCAGAGACCTGATGTTGATGATGACAAAGTACTGATGTTGAGTTTGTAGCCAGAGCCCAGGCAGTCTGTGTAGACGGTCCTGGTACTGGCTCTGAGGACTGGGGTTCAGCTCGTGAAAAGAGAGTATAAGGAAGCCCATTGAATTTTTCACTTTTCTCCCCCGTAAGACTATTTTAGGAATGTATTGGTAGGGCTTTGGGAAAATGCCAGGAGAATACCGTATTGCGGTAGTATTGCACCCTTCCCCTTACCTTTTTGACTTCATTTCCATCCATTTCCCCCCTTCCTCAACCACTCCAGCCTCAATGGCTATTTTGCAGTTGAACATGCCAGACACACTCGCACCCAAGGGTTTTGGATTTGTTGTTTCCTCTGACTGGGGCATTCATCCCTCAGATATCCACACACTTCCTTCCTCACCTTCTTCAAGTCTGTGCTCAAATGTTACCTTCTCCGGGAGGTCTTCCTGGATCACCCTATCTAAAATCACAACCCCTCCCCCGGGACTTCTTATCATCACACCTTGTTTAATGTTGCCTCTGTAGCACCTAACACCTTCTAGTAGACCACTCTATAATTTACTTTATTTCTTTTGTTTATTATCTGCTTCCTACTTCTCCCCTGGAATGTAAACTCTACGAAGGCAGGGATTTTTGTCTATTTTATAATGTGATTCTTTGGTACCTAGACCAGTGCCTGCCACATAGTAGATGTTCAGTAAATATTGAATGAGTGAATGGATGAATGGATGGGTGAATGAATGAAATGTGGAGCCCATTTATTCAGGGGCTAGCATCTGTCTCATGATTCACCTTCCCAACCCACTGCCACCTAACTTTTGCACCTGCTACTTCATTTTCTCTGCAGAGATGTTAATTATCTCATCTAACAGACTCCTAAGTCTTATTAGGCTTGCTGCTGCATTTGACATCGTTCACCTTTCCTTCTTGAAGGTCTCTCCTGCTTTGACATACAAGTCTCCACTTTTTACATCTCTCACCATTTGTTCTTCATTTTCTCACTGGAACTTCCTTTTCCTATTTCATGAATATTCGAGTTCCCCCAGGTCCTTCTTCCCTTACTGTGCTACATGCTTGCCCCAAGTGATCTCAGCATTTCTGCCTAGCATTCATCTCGACTGGATGTCATTACCAATAACATTGTCATTTCCTAAGCCTCCTTTTTTCTCCTCCTTCCTTTTTCACTTTTTCCCTCTTTCTTGCATTCCTTCTTCACTCTGTGTATGGCTCCACCAACACCTCATTTAATCAAACTAGAAAACAAGAGGCATCCTAGACCCACCCCCCTTCTCTCAGCATCTTCATCAATTGGTCACCAAGTCCTGTCAATTTATCTTCTAAATATTTTTTGAATCTGTCACCTTATCCCAGTCCTACTACCTCTACTTTAGTTTAGAGCCTCATCATTATTCTATGAAATAGGGTTGATTGTCTCTTGAATGTACTTCTAACCATCCATTCTCCATATTGTTGCTCAGTGCCTACTTTCTAAAATATTAATAGGATCATGTTGAGCTCCGTCTAAATATCCTTCAGTGGTTCCCCATGAAGGGGTCTCCCACAGGGTGGGATGGTTTTGGGAGGTCCATGGGCCCAGCATTAACTAACACTGAATCACAAACTGAGAAGTTTAATCGCTCTCCAAACCTCTCCTGCTTAGTCAAGGACAGAGTTCCAGTTTGTTGTTAGCATCTCTCTAACACATGTTAATCTCCATTTTTAACAGAGAGAGAGCAGGGTGCAGCTTCTCAGCCTCCAGCAGGCAACAATTCTAACCAGAATTGAATAATATCATTTTGTTTTTGCTGTATTTATTTCTATGACAAATGATACCAATTTTCTATTTACTGCAGTGACGAAAAGTTTAGTTTCTAAAAAATTTAGGCAAAAAAAGGTGAGGAAAAAAACAAGTAAATCATTAAAAAAATCATGAAAGGGATACATATAAATGACAGAAGCTTAAAGAAACATAATTTATACAATAAATTCTAAATATCCTCACCCAGTGCCCTCAGCCCTTTCACAATCTGGTACTTGCTGTTATCTCTTAGGCACTCTCCTTTGTGTACCCTTCACTCTGGAAATACAGCAGTATTTTTGGTTCCCCTAAGAACTTTATGCCATTTCATGAATTTCTGCCCAGAATGCTCTTCCCAGCATTGTCTTTTGGGTAAACTCTGGCTTATCTTTTTTTTTTTTTTTTTTAAGATTTATTTGTTTTTTTATTTCTCCCCTGTCCCGTTCCCCGCCCCACCCCCCCGCCCCCATTGTTTTTGGGCTCCCTGTCTGCTCTCTCTGTGTTCTTCTGTGTCTGCTTGTCTTCTCTTTAGGCAGCCCTGGGAACCGATCCTGGGACCTTTTGGAGTGGGAGAGAGGCGCTCAATCTCCTGTACCACATGAGCTCCCTGTGTGTTGTGTCTCTTATTGTCTCTCCTCTGTGTTTCTTTTTGTTTCATCATCTTTCTGCGCCAGCTCTCTGAGCAGGCCAGCACTTCTGCATGGGCCAGCACTCCCCATGGGCCAGCTTTCTGCTCAGGCCAGCTCACCGTATGGGCCAGCTCACCTTTCACCAGGAGGCCCTGGGAATCGAACCCTGGACCTCTTATATGGTAGACGGGAGCCCAGTCGCTTGAGCCACATCCATTTCCCCTGCTTATTTTTAAAAGCCAGCATCAGCCTCACCTCTGAGAAGCTACACGCTATCCCTCTATGCAAGAAAGAGTTCACCCCTCCTGTCTGCCACCTCTGTGTCTTGCATACACCTTATTTATTTATTTATTTTTTTTAAGATTTTTATTTATTTATTCATTTATCCCCCCCTTGCTGCTCGTGCTCGCTGGGTCAGCTAACCACGCTGTGCGGGCGGGCTTGCCTTCACCAGGAGGCCCCGGGAACCGAACCCGGGGCCTCCCATATGGTAAACGGGAGCCCTACTGATTGAGCCACAGCCGCTTCCCTCTTGCATACACCTTAGTGTTGCATCAGTTATACTTTGCTACTGTCATTTGTTTAGACAAGCATCCTGAGGGCACAGACGGCCTTATTCTTCCTCAGTCTACAATGCCCAGCACGTCTGCAATGACTTCAGACACCTCTGATGCTGGCTACAATACAATTCTGACCTTAAGTACCCAGCATTAGGCCAAACTCCACAGAAAGGGCAATCCTCTACAAGACTGTCCTCACTCAGAAATCTGCTGCAAGTTCAGGGACCCAGGCTTCCTGCACATTTGAGCAACTGGCTACCAATTCGGGGGATCCCACCACCCCCTTAGGTTTGAGAATTCCCTAAAACAGCTCACGGAACTCAGGAAAGTACTATACTTACAATTACAGGTTTATAATACCAAAAAATGGATACAAATCAGAAGAAGCCAAAATAAGAGACAAATGGGGCAAGGCCTGGGAAAGCCTCAAACTCAAGCTTCTGGGTGCTTTCCATGTAGATTCAGAACACGTGCCCAGGTGGTCAGATCTAATTCAGCAGGAGGATGAGCTCTTTTGACGACAGAACTGAAGTCATGTTCTCCAACCACCTTCATCAGTAATAGAGCTGACATTTGGTCTCCATCTGTCTGGCTCTTGACTCATTTCTCAATTGGGTCTGAACTTGGGAGGGGAAGAAAGGGATGCAATAGTATTCATTGCCTTCCTGCCCTCTCCAGCATTCACCAGGGTGTAAAGTCTTGGATGTCTATGAAAGACAGAAATCAGTGAATGAAGCTCAGATAGAGGACCTGGGCTCTAGGTATCCCCAGGGAAATCTGTAATCAGGTCCCAAATAGGGGTGTTGTCAGAAAGACCATGTGCTTCACAGAGGCTGCATTTTACTCCCAGAGACACACCTAAATACTCCACCCAACCTCCATTGTCTCTGCTCCTTTCACAGGATCTAATTCATGTGAAGATCCACCTATCGACTGAGAAATTGCAGACTGAGCTGCAAGGCAACAAAAGCGTTTGTTTGGAGTCTTAGAATTGCAATTTGGGCAGTAGAGATTCAGGTAGCAATCCAAACTATGTCCTGTCTTGGGACTTCCAAGCAAGGGTTTTTTAAAGAAAAAGAAGATTATTACTGTGTTTCACTATTTGTATATCAGTTGTAACAAAGGTACCATCCACATACAAAAAGGTGTCAATACGGGAAGGGGGAATGGGGGGAGGATGTTGGGTATATAGGAGTCCCCTGTGTTCTGTATGTGACTTTATGTGACCTAACATTTCTTTGAAAACAAAATGAAAAAAAGTAAAACCCTGGGGAAGAAATGGAAGAAATTGTCACACTACATACATGATATTACGGTGATGAAAGGCAAAATGTCAAAAATATTTTAAAATATATTTTTCATTATTTTTTTTTATTGTGGGTAAAAATCAAATTTTTCACAATACATACCAATATTTGTAAAATGATAAATAAATATATATGCATATATGTGCATTTGCTTACAAAAATGTTATTTATATATATATATATATATATTTTAAAAGGTACTTAGATTACCTAAATATTACACGGAAACTACAGGGGTTCCCATGTTCCCCACCTCCCACACTTCCCACCACATCCCACACAAACATCTCCCACAAGTGTGGCCCACCACCCTCAATGGACTTACACATCCTGGGGCCTTGCCATCAACCATAGACCACAGTTCACATCGTAGACCACACTCTCTCCCACACAGTTCTGAATGGTGTGTGCTGATTTAAAACGGCCTACATCTGTCGCCACAACGGCACTCAGGACAACCCCCAAGCCCCGAAAAAGCCCCTGTATTTCAACTGCACATCCCCTCCCTGCCCCAAAAGTGTCCAGTGGCCACTGGCTCCACCTCACTGTTATAATTTCTTCCATTGCTAGAATCACCATATGTGAACAACAGAATACCATCAAGTCCACTCTAGTCCATAGTTCTTCCCCCAATCCTGAGGGGACTGGGATGGTGATATCCACTCCACCTCCAAGTGAGAGAGGGCTTATATCCCATGGATATGGTGGGTGGGATGATCCTGCCTGCAGATGCAGGCCCTCATCATTCCCTGGGATGGCCGTTGCCCATCGTTGTCTCCTTACCAGGTGACTTGGATGAGTCCGTTGAGCTGTAGGGTAGGAGTTGCAGCTCCACCAAGATTTCACGCACACCTGGCACATAGGTAGGCCAGAGGCTCCGGTCTCTGGAAGTATACCTAAAAACTCTAGCATCACATATAGGTTTGAATAGAAGGGACTGATGAACCATGTACAGGGAGGACTTATTTGAGTCCAACTCTGTCACTCTCAGGAGCACAGATTCCAAAGTAGAGCCCACTGATAAGGCGTCAGTCTCTGGGGCTATTCCCCCTTAAATAGGACCTGGGTTTATTTTTTAATACCCCAACCTTTTCATTTAATTTTATTTTTAGTTTTTTAAAATTTGTATGTATTTTATTTCTTATATTTAAACCTATCATTATTATTTCATTTTCCTATTAATTGCATTTTGCTATTTTATTGGCTTCATTTTTGAAGAAGCTTTGGATCACAGAAGGGTTACTACTGGGGCAGGGGAGGATCATTGGTGTGGGGTGTCAGTGATGGGGGATACATGGGAGGAAGTTCACCTTGGCATATGTATAAGGGATATCAATGTGTTCAAATGTTCACGGGGCATTGTCACAATAACCGAGAGAATATTGAATTTCCATCCTGGAGAGCTCTGCCACATTCTCTAATGGAGCAGCAGAAGTCTCCCAAATGCAAGGGCAATGACTGGTGAGGGAGGATGGTCCATTGATGGGCCCTTGATATTGACAATTATGCCTGTGAGTCTTTGCTCTTGAAATTGAAACTTAGCCTAGTGTTGTCGGGTGCCTAAGAGTTACCTCCTGAAAGCTTCCTTGTTGTTCAAATGTGGCCTCTCTCTAAGCCAAACTCAGGATATGAATTCATTACCTTCCCCCAGTGTGGGACATGACTCCTAGGGATGAGCTTCCCTAGTACTGAGGGATTGCTACCAAGCGCCAACTAGCAATGCAACTGGTCTTTTTAGTCCTCGAATAAAAGGGGGGAAAGGTAAAGACAAATGAGTTTATATGGCTAAGAAACTTCAAAGTGAGTCAGGAGGTCATCCCAGAGGTAACACTTATGCACATCTCAGCAGGATCTCATAGACTGCCAAAGTGGATACTACCCCAAATAGTGGGGCTTCTGAGGGCTCTGGAGACACCCAGGTCCTATGGTCAGGGCAGATAGCTCCAGAGTTTGGTGCCTTGCCAGGGGGCCCTACTTTGGAGTTTGTGCTCCTGAGAGTGACAGAGTTGGACTCAGTTATGGCTTCCCTACACATGGCTCATCTCTCCCTTCTATTTAAACCTATACTTGGTGCTGGAGTGGGTAGGTGAACATCCAAGAGACTAGAATCTTTGGGCTGTCCGTGTGCCATCTGGGCCCTGAGCCTCAGCGGAGATGCAACACCTACTCTCCAGTTCGTTGTATTCACCCAGGACAACTAATAAGGAGGTGAGGATGGACAACCACCATACCAAGGAAACAAGAGAGCCTACAACTGCAAGCAAGAGAGTCAGCCAAGGGCTTGAACAGCATCCCTTCCACTTACTGCTGGATGAGCTACGCACATACTCCCTGTTTCTTTACAACAGCAACGGTGATAATAATGACCTTGCTGGGTCAGCGCTCAGCATGGTTCCCCGCACATACTAAGCACTCAGTCAAGTCGGCTGCTGTTACCTTGTCCCATTAGGGCGCGTTTCCGCAGCCTCAGCCCCCAGCACCCTTTCCTGTACCTGCTTTGATATTGACCCTCAGTCTCCACACACCCATAGCTGCAGGGCAGAGTCCTGCCCACAGCATCGCCCCAGCCCCCTGGGAGCCAGACAGGTGGATCTAGCTCTACAGGGCGGGATGAGAGTTCTTGGGGTTTAAGTCCTGGCCAGTCTTGTCTGAGGATTTGGGGACTCAGAACACTAGCCCCCGACCAAGGCTGTTTTCTTGCTTTTGACCAAGCTGCCACTCTTTGCACCCACCATCCTGACTAACTTGAAGCCAATTTGCAGTTGTGGGACTACAGAGAAAAACAACTTGGGCTGCAAGGGGAAAAAAAGAAAGGAAATTATTCTAAATATCAATCTCATCCCAGCTCTACCTCTACTCCCTCTCGTTTACCCCAACCATTCTGCTTCTTGGGTGCCTGAGGGGCTTCTAACTACGAAGTTCCTTATCTCCCTTCTCTTCTTTCCCAGCTCTTGTAGAAGCCACAGATTCTGGGTGACCTAATTACTGTACAGGAAAACATTCCGAACCAAGTGGTCTGAATGGCAATGTCAGTTAATCCTCACCTATCCCAGTGACGCCACCCCCCCAGCCCCCATCTTCCAGGGCTTTTCCTCTGAGCCACACCCAGCTCTATGTTTCTATGGAGTTGAGTTCTGCTCTCTCTCCTCTCTTATAAATAGCCCCTGAATAAAGTCCTCCTTGCCTCTTTAACATTGGCCAGTGGAGTTTTATTCTTTGACACTCCCTTTTGGTACTAGTGGCTCAGGGATGTGGGATCCAGAAATCTGAGGAGAACCAGCAAGCAAATCTGTTGTTGGTTCAGCTGGTTCAGCCTCCCGGAGGCTGGAGGTACACCAGGTCCCAGTAATTGTCCTGACGGTGACAGGTCCCAGCCCCACCAGATGCCTCTGCCAGTTCTCGGCCACGATGTTCACAGAGAATAATGCCCTTTTCCAGACAGCATATGGCCTCGGCAGAGTCTGGCATTCAAGAGACACAGACAAGCAGCTGGATGGGCCTGAACCAGGATGTTCAAGTCAGGCCACGCAGGAATGCCCGGGTTGGGGGACTCAAATGGGTATCACTGTGGGCCATGTCTGGGTACAGCAGAGTACTGGCCTCATAGGAAGGCTTGTTGGTGCAGTCACTAAGGAACCAACTCTTGGCAAGTCTGAGAACTTGGAGATGGGATGTGGGGGTTGAATGCTCCCCTTCTGGATTTTCTACTCACTGGAAGTTGAGGGAGCAGTTTTCTAGCTTGGGTCATGGTCTCATGAATTATAGCCCAATCCATTCAGCTGGCCACACCTTAACTAAAAATTACATCTTCAAAAGGTCCTGTGCACAATGAGTTCACACCTATAGGAATGGATTAAGGTATAGAACCTGTTTTTCTGGGGTATATAATTCAACCTATCACACCCATCCTCCAACAGGGCAGCCCATCACCCAGAAATATAGGACAGGATTATCAGTTCATATACTTACAGGGGTAAGGAAGGCAACAAGATGAGTGAAGTAGGCTGGGGTGGGGGGGGGCTGGTGGTAAGCTCTAGGGTGGTAAGCTCTTGCCTCATCTAAAGAAGAGGCCACTTCTTGATCCCAGCTCATTGTTAACAAGTTCAGGTAGAGTATGGCCCAATTTTCCCACTTTTCAAGATAAGCCAGACATGTAATTTTTTTGGTGTGTTTTGATTTTTAAGTTTGGAACCTAACAGAAATTTTTTTTTTTCCAAAATACGATGTGAGCCAAACTAAAATTCTCTGCCCAAATATTGCCCAAGAGCAGCATTTGCTATATCTGGTATAAGAGATAAAAAGGTAAATGACAATGAAAATCAGAATGAGTTTAAGGCGGAACTTATCTCCTGAAAAAAGTCTGGAATCTTTAGGATCGATATGAGAAGTGAAGGGTGGATTATTAAATAGTCTTTTACTTGAGTTTATCTCCAGAGCTGCCATTTGACATCCTAATGCTCAGTTGACAAATCACAAGATCATCCCACTTCTGTGTAGAGAGCAGATTTACAAGCCAAGTTCAGAAAATTTCATCTCAGAGTGTCTGCTGTGCTGCTGGCTCTTTGGGTATCTAAAGCATACAGATCTCACTTCCATCAACAATAAACAGGCTGCCTATAGAAGCACAGGTGCCATCTATAATCACTACACTGGCACCCAAAGAAATGTTTGTGTGCCTGGTCAGTTCCCCGCAGGGCTATTCTGAGCTTGTTTGCAATCCCAGGTGAGCCTCACCTGGTCTCAGACATGAATCCTTGTTCCTGCCAACATAGGAATCTGTGCTACTCAGGAGGTTTCCAGCCGACATGGTGTTACCACTAGTGGTTGCTCTTGATGTAGGAACTTTACTAGCTTCCTTGGGATTTTGCCTCTCAAATCCCATATTCCTATGGACAGAAGAGCATTGGACCAGGTTCATTCAACAAATATTTAGTGAGCACCTACTATGTGCTAGGCACTGTTCCAGAGACCAGAGAACAAAAGAGACAAAACTCCCTGTCCTCGTGGAAGTCATGTTGTTGTGGAGAGATAGGCAATAAAAAAGATAAGCAAATGAGACAGCACGTTAGATGGTTGTAAGGGCTAAAGAGGAAAAATAGAGCAGAGAAGGGGGTAATGAAGGGTCAGGGAAATGACAGTTTTGCAAAGGAAGCCACAGAAGGCCTCACTAAGAAATGGGTGTTTGAGTAAAGACATAAGGGAAGTGAGGCAGCTGGTCACAGGGCTCTCTGAGCAAAACGAACATTCCAGGCAGAGAGAACAAAGATGCATGGTCTCTGCGGTGGGATGGCGGCAGGTGGATTCCAGGAATTGTGAGGAAGCCAGTGTTGCTGGAACAGAACGGGCAGCGGGGGAAGAATAGAGGGTGAGGAGGTCTGAGAGGCAAAGAGCAAGAGGCAGGGAGTGTAGGGCCTCGGAGGTCATCAAGAGGATTGTGATATTTACTCTGAACGAAATAAGAAGCAGAGGAGTGACTGATCCTCTTAGTTTTTAGCAGATAACTTGAGCTGCTGCTTTGGGGACAGATCAAAGGGAGGGAAAGGCAGACAAAAAAAATCTGTTAGGAGGCTCTTGTTGGCAGTCATCCTGGCAAGAGGTGATAATGGCTTGGACAGAGCTGTGCTGGGGTGGTGGGGGGGTGGTGGGGAGGAGAGGGGTGAGACACAGTCAAATTCCACCACAGCTTGTTGGGCATTCGTGGGTGGGCCTCAAGGGGTCCATGGGTGCCCTGATATTTTCTGCAAACTGCTGCTTTATGTGTGGTATGTACCTGAGAGTCAGCACAGAGCTGTTGACCCAGGGGTGTTACAAGCTTCTTTTTGTAGACAAATGGCCTGAGTTCAAATTCCATGTCTACCACTTATTTCTCCATAACCCTAGGCAAAATTTTCAACCTCTCTCTAAGCCTCAGCTTCCTCACCTGTAGACTGCGGATATAAATAATTGCATCTACCTTATAGGTTTAAGGTAAGGATTTAAGACTGTGTTTGTAAAACACTTAGCAGCAAGTAAGTGCTACTTAGTGCTCAGTGTATGTTAGCTAAATACACATTGGCTATTTTTATCCAATCTTTAAAAAGAAGTCAGTGACCCAAGTAAGGTTGAGTCTCTAAGGCTTTGCCTACAGCCTGGCTGGACCACAGGTGAAATAAAAGGGCTCCCTTTGCTCCCCTGGCCTGAATTAAAAGAAGCTTGAGGATCTTGGTGTCTAATTCCAGGATCATTCTATAATATTGAGTCAGGAAACTGAATCTTGGGCAGGCTAAGCAATTTGCAGTAATGTGGCCAGGATTACCAGCAAGTGGCAGATCTGGGTTTGAGCCCACAGTTATCTCAAGCTAAAGCCATGCCTTGAGATATGAAGGTCCCTCCCTGAATGTGGTGGAAGTGAATCTTGTTTAAAGATTTGTTCTGCAAGACTGATTAGTGAGGCCTAATCAGTGAGGCCTCTCTCCGAAGACAAAGTCAGAATCTGTTCTGCCTCGAAGGTCTTGTTTTACAGAGACCCCCTTCTCCGGCTTCCCTGGGCTTCCTGGCTGGTCTTCCAACAGTATAAATCCCAGTGGCAGTTCTAGCTGTTTAATACCTGTTAGGCAAATGCTAATTTCCTTGTAGGTTCCACTGCTGTTCAGATCACAAACAGGTTCATCATAAATCCGCAAGGGACAGCATTTATAAGTGATTTCTCCGTAGACTCTACTGGCGGAGCCTCCTACAACTGCTGTTTCATTAATGGGCCATCTTCATACTTGTTAATGTCTAATTACTGACACTAATGGGCCCATGCATTTTTAAAATGAAATAATGAGTCTTATTCAGTTAAGAAAACCACTAGATAAACTGCTAAATAAATTTGGCAAGGCACAAAAAGGATTGCTGGTTAAACAGGCGCCCCCAGCTCAGGGGATCTCAGAATGCTGCAGCAGCAAAATTAACTCACAAAGGAAACAAATCAATGCCTGGGATTGTAAAATGGAGCACAGTGGTGGATGAATTCATCTTTATATTAACAACAGGCCAGGTTAGGGCCAAGCTCAGAAATGGATCTGAAACTTAACTGCCGCTGTCTTTAACATATTTTCTGACTTTGTATTCTCTGGCTGAGAATGCAAATAATACATGGAAATAACACATTGGATAAGTAAAAAGGAAAAAAACAAAACAAAAAACAAAAAAACACGCCAAAGATCTTATGTAATCCCACTATGCAGAGATAAACACTACTAACAGTGCATTGTATATCCTTCCCGAATTTTATGTTGCTATTTGTATATGTGAGATTTTGTGCATGTAAAATATTTTAAAAAATAAACAGAATCATATTAATGGAATGTGTCGTTCTGTAATCTTTTAAACCTTGACAATATGCAATAGATAATTTTCCATGTTAAATAGTTTGCATCCATCTAACTCACCTTTTTAAACAGTTGCACAGTCAACTGCTCCTATATCAGATCTCTTATGTATTGGATGTGCAATATCTCCTATATCAGATATTTGTTACTATTCCATTTAATGTTATTTCAATTTAATATTTTCATAGTCAAACAAAGCTGTATTAAAAATCCTTGAGAGTAAAAATGCATCTGGGAAACAGATGTGGCTCAAACAGTTGAGGACCTGCTTCCCACATGGGAGGTCCTGGGTTCAGTTCCTGGTGCCTCCTAAAACAAACAAACAAACAACAAGCAAACAAACAAAAAAACCAACTCAGGAGAGTCAATGTGGCTCAGTGGTTGGGCACTGGCTTCCCGCATACAAGGTCCTGGATTCAATCCCTAGCCCTGGTACCCCCAAAAGTTTAAAAAAAGAGAATAAACTTTTTATTTCCTTGAAAATGTTTTCTCAAAGCAGAATTATTCTAAGGCTTTGGCAATGAGCAGATGCTTTTCCTTCCGGAAGAGTTGTACCAATTGATATTCATAATAGCACTTATTATAAGAGGTTCTTTTTCCTATTTCTTAACTTCTTAAGTGAAAATATGATATCATATTATTTTGCTTCTTTTATTCATGACTACTGAGTTGGACATTTTTCATTTCATTTGTTGTCTCTCTGGAGTTCTGTTTTTATCCATTGCTTTTTCATGTCCATTGCCCAATTTGTTATTTGATTGTTCATCTCTTTCTTATGTATCTGTAATAAATCTTTATAAGTTAAGGGTATCTAATCCTTGTATGTGTTTCATATTCCATTACCCCATTTTATTGTCTGCTTTACCTTTATGATTTTTTAATGTAAAAGTGTTTTACATTTTCATATAGTCCAACTTCTTAGTCTTCTCCTTTATGTTTCTGCCTCAGGTGTCATGCTTAGGAAATTTTCACTATCTGATAAGTATAAGATAGCTTTATTTTTAACATTTAAATTTGCAATGATTTTGAGATTTATTTTAGTATATGTGAGAGAAGAATTATTTTCCAAATGGCTAGCCAGTTGTGCCAATACCATTTGTGGAATGTCATTCCTTTCCCACTAATTAAAATGTCACTTTATCATGTATTAAATTCAAATATTTTTCAATGGATTTTATACACTATTCCACTGATCTTTCTACTTTTATATCAATAATATACTTTTAATTATTATAAGCCTATATTATGTTTTAATAAAATAATCTTACTTTTCATGTTCAAAAATTTTTTCCAGTGTTCTCACTAATCTCCAAATGATCTTAAAAAGTCAAAAGTTTTCTCTTTTCCTTTATTAGAGAAGTTGTGGGTTTATAGAACAATCAGTCATAAAATACAGTATTCCCATATACCACCTATTATTAGCACCTCACATTGGTGTGGAACATTTTGTTACAATTGATGATAGCATATTTTTATAATTGTACTATAGTTCATGGTTTAATTTAGGGATTAGTAGTTTGGTTTCATGGATTTTTTTTTTTTTTTTTTTTCTGTTACCATATATACACCCTAACATTTCCCTTGTTTTGTTTTGCCAAAGGCTGCCAATGCAAAATACCAGAGATGTGTTGGCTTTTATAATGGGAATTTATTAGGAGAAGAGCTTACAGTTCCAAGGCTGTGAAAATGTCCAAATCAAGGCATCATCAGAGTTGCTGTCTCACCAAAAGTTGGGTGCTGGGAATCCTGGATTCCTGCCATATGGCAAGGCAAAATGGTAGCTGGTCTCTGCCTACTCCTCCAGGCTTAGTTTGTCTCTGAGCTCAGCTGTGGGCAATCAGGCACATGGCTTATCTCATTGACGGTCCACTGGATCTCATCTTTTCAGCTTCGGCTACTCTGTTGATTCCAGCCTCCAGCCTCTCTCTCAGTCTCTCAGTTTCTCTGTCTTTCTGCAGCTGTAGGTGATCCTGGTGTCCTACATGTCAGGGTAAAAAATGGCAGCTCTATCTCTTCTCTCTTCTCCTTTTATATAGGACACCAGTATAGGATTAAGACCCGCCCTGGGTCCTGCAATATAATCAAAGGCCCTTAAATGATGTGATCTAATCAAAAGGTCCCTTAACTGAATCTAACCAAAAAGTCCCACATACAATAGGCTTATACACACAGGAATGAGTTAGCTTAAGAACATAATTTTCTGGGGTCTCCGAAAGACTCAAACCAGCACATCCCCTTTTAATCATATTCAGATATGTATATTTATTGCTATTATGTTCATAATGTGGCACCATCCATTACCAAAACAGTTCCATCATTCCAAATAGTTGAAACTTGTACATTTTAAGCCTTAACTTCCCTTAACTTATCCCCATCCCATCCCCTGGTAACCTATAATCTAGATTCTGACTTTATGTGTTTAATTATTCTAATTATTTCCTATCAGTGAGACCATACAATATTGTCTTTTTTGTGTCTGTTTTATTTCACTCAACATGATGCCTTCAAGGTTCAACCATGTTGTTGCATGTATCAGGACTTTATCCCTTTTGACAGCTGAATAATATTCCACTGTATGTATATACCACATTTTATTTATCCACTCATCGGTTGATGGACACTTGGGTTGCTTCCATCTTCAGGCAATTGTGAATAATGCTACTATGAACATCAGTGTGCAAATATCTGTTCAAGTCCCTGCTTTCAGTTCTTTTGGTTATATACCTAGTAGTAAGATTGCTGGGTCATTTGGCAATTCTATATTTAACTTTCTGAGGAACCACAAAATTGTCTTTCACAGCATTGCACCATTTTACATTGCCACCAGCAGTGAGGGTTCCTATTTTTCTGCATTCTCTCCAACATTTGTCATTTTTCATTCTTTTTAAATAACAGTCATTCTAATGGGTATGAAGTGGTATTTCATTGTGGCTAATGATGTTAAACATCTTTTCATGTGTTTTCTGGCCATTTATATATCTTCTTTGGAGACACATATATTCAAGTTTTTGCCCGTTTTTAAATTGGGTTTCTTGTTTTTCCATTGTTAAGTTGAATGATTTCTTTATATATTCTGAATATTATGCTTGTTTGGCTATGTGGCTTACAAATATCTTATCCTGTTGTATAGGTTGTTGCTTTACCTTCCCAATAAAGTCCTCTGAAGCACAAAAGTTTTTTAATTTTGATGATGTCCCATTTATCTATTTTTTCTTTTGTTGTTTGTGCTTTGGGTATAAGGTAAAAGGTAGGGGTCCTCCTCTTTCTTCCTTATTTGTTTATTTATTGGCAAATGGAGATCCAGTTTTCCTGGCACCATTTATTGAAGAGATTGTTCTCTCCCTAATTGAATGGTCTTTGCTCCTTTGTCAAAAATCAGCGATCATAAATGTGAGAGTTGATTTCTGAGTTCTCAGTTTGATTCCATTGGTCTATATATCTGTTCTTGTGCTAGAACCAGGCTGTTTTGATTATTATATACAGAAAATCCTGAAAAATCCACAACATAGTTCCTAGAGCTAATAAATGAATTCAGCAAAGTGGCAGGGAACAAGATCAACACCCAAAAACCAGTAGTGTTTCTATACACAAGCAATGAACAATCAAAAGAAGAAATGAGGAATTCCCTTTACAATAACAACTAATAGAATAAAATATCTAGGAATCAATCTAACCAAGGATGTAAAGGACATGTACACAAAAAACTACAAAATATTGCTAAAAGAAGTCAAAGCCCTAAATAAATGGAAGGACATTCCATATTCATGTATTAGAAGAGTAAATATTGTTAAGATGTCAATCTTACTCAAAACAATTTATAGGTTCAATGCAATCCCAATCAAAATTCCAACAACCTTCTTTGAAGAAATGAAAAAGCCAATCATCAAATTTATGCGGAAGGATAAGGGACCCTGAATAGCTAAAACCATCTTGAAAAAGAAGAATGAAATTGGAGGACTCACATTTGCAGATTTTAAAACTTATTACAAAAAAAAAAAAAATTTTTTTTTTTTTAAATTAGAGTTTCCACTTAATGAAATAAAGGGAACAGGTAAATTTGAGGAGAACTGAAACCCAGGTACATGTCATGCCCTCTACTTATCCAGACCTTTTATTTATATTAGCTACTAAAGTTTTATAGTTTTCTAATTTTCCTCGTATCGATTCGTTTTGCACATTTATTGAACTATTTAACATTTTTTGTTTCTGTTATAAATCCCCCTACCTCACACAGTATTTTCAAACTGGTGATTGTATGTATATGTATGTATACATGTATTTTCCCCTCTGCCAAAATCTTATTAGTTCTAACTGGTTGTCAGTTGATTCTCTTTTGTTTTCTAGGCAGGCAATACCATCATTTGCTAAGCGTGAAAAAAATGTGACTTCCTTTCAGGATTTGTTTCTCTGGTCTCTCTAGTATTGCCATTCTAGTGTGATCACTTTAGCTGCGGCATTAAGCATACTGTAAGGAGCTTGTCAGGTAAACATTCTTTATCACTTGAAAGTCCACCCTTTAGTCCTAATTTAGTTTTGTTTTTTTTCCCCCAGAAATGACCATTGGCTTTCAACAGTGCCTAATTTTAAAGCTATCCAATTGATTGTGCCTTTCCCCTCCTTTTGACTTACTATAGTATTTTAGTTGTATTATTAGTTATCCTAACAACAAACCATCCTCACATTCCTGGCATTCTTGGAAGAAATCTTTCTTGACTACAATATATTTTCCCCCTAAATTTCCTAGAAGCATATTTCTCCTCACTAATTTAGCTGAATACTCTTTGCTGCTATATTATTCAGGTTTTCTGCATCTGTATTCAGAGTCTGGTATCAGGGTAATCCATTACTTGCTAGGAAAATAAGCAGGGAAGTACATTTTTAAAATGTCTGGAACAGCAGAAATAGTATGCTTACTTGAAGATTTGATTCAACTAATACATAGAATTTCTTTGGCTTAGCAACTCTTTTTTGACATCTTTTTAAAATACTACCCCCCTGATTATTGGTATATATTTTTAGTATTTCTACTTTTTCTTAAATCAGTTTTTTTCTCCCAGAAAACCATCTGCTTAAATGAGGTTTTACTTTTTTTTTTTAACCTCAAAAAGTGACATTTTTTCAAAGAAAAAAAAAAGGGAAAAAAAAAAATGACAAGATGTCCATCCCTTGGCTCCCTTCCCTCCCCCCTCCTGCTCCTCCTCAGCCCCCCCAGGAATGACCCCTGGCCGGGGCCCCTCAGATGAGGTCGGCAACATTGAGGGGCATCTCCTCAATGGAGGTGTTGTAGAAGGTCTCAATGTCTCAAAGAGTCCTCTTGTCTTCTTCTGTCACCATGTTAATAGCCACACCCTTACGGCCAAAACGTCCACCACGACCAATTCTGTGGATATAGTTTTCCCTGTTGGTGGGAAGGTCATAGTTGCTGACTAAAGAAACCTGTTGCACATCAATGCCTCTGGCCTGTGTCAAGAAAGATAACTTCAGCATGTGGAGAAGAGAGGCCACCATCTATCCAAACAGGACTTCAAGACTTAAGTATGTAGGCAGCCAAAGGAAGGCAAAAGGAAAAACATCCCCTCTCTCCTGAAGACCCTGGGCTTGCCAGGTTTTATTCCAAGTTGCTACTTTCCTGAGAAGGGCACTAGGTGGCCCCTTGGAGAGGGAATCACCTTGGATGAGGTTTTACTTTTTAATAAGCTTAATGTAATTTTAAAAATATCTTGTTTAGTCTAATACTGTGCTTTTAAGTTTTTTCTTTTTGTCTTGATTTACTTAGTCGGAGATCTATTTTGTCTTTTTAAAAGTAGCCCTTGGATGTATTTACTACTTATAGTGTTCTGAAAGCCATGCTCCTAGGAGAGGTAGTAAGTTTGCAATTTGTAGGTACTGAGTCAATCATTAGAATTAATATATTCTGAGATGTCTGCTCAGTCACATCTGCCTTTCTGAGAGCAACCCCTCTCACACACAGGAGTGGCCCCCTGCAGTTAGGTTTCAACTGAATAACATGCCCCTCCTTGATCCTAACTGGACCAACTATGGATGCTCGGCTCAAGCTGGGCCAATCAAACAATCCCTCCTGGGAACTTGGAATTGAGAATCAGAGATGCTAGTTAATGTCTGCCATTTTCTCAAACAGCTAATTACTGTCTTGGTCCCTGGTTACATGGTTACTGGTTCCTTGGTTCCTACATGAGTTCCTGCCATATTTCCTATACTTGGTTCCATGACTGTAACTTTAGAATAAATCCCCCCCCCCTTTTTTTTTTGTTTTATGTAATTTGGATGCATGTCTGCTATTTGCAACCAGATGATACTTGATTAAGACAGACATTGAGGGTCAGACATCATCATATTACCGTATTACCAGAGGTAGGAGAAATTACCTGCTCACCATGTTGGGGTAGCCTTTACTGAAGGGAGACTGTAGACCAAATAACTCCCAGGCTTTCCATATTCGTTTTTTTTTTTTTTTTTTTTTTTTA
>JAKSZT010054368.1:9012360-9170247 GCA_026826555.1 Tolypeutes matacus
TAGTTTTTAAACTCATATGTTATCTCAAGGTTTCAATTCTCACCCTACTCACTAAGAAAACATGTGTCCTCTCCATTTGCAGTTTCCCTTGTCACATGGGCTCAAAGATAGATTTTTTCCAAGTAGAATGAGGAACCCTGACAAACCCAACATATGGCAGAATGGTTGAGCACTGCCACAGGTGTCAAGAGCTACAGAAGTTAATGGGAAATGGCCATGGGTATTTGCCATTGAGCTTCTTGGATGATCTGCAGAACCATGGATTGCATCCAAAGAGTCTAAGTGGCCCTCGCATTGGTGAGGCTTCTTGGCACTTTTGTGTGTGGGAATCTTGTGATCAAAGGCAAGTAGCTGGATCAGATGTGCTGTGCCAGGAGCACAGCATTTCAAGGGCATCCAAAAGAAGGTGCCCTTCAAAAGGGTCCTGGCCTGGAGTGTCAGAGACCTTGAGGGACATTGATCAGGGGACATGTGTGCGTACATGTGTGTGAATGACATCAGCAAGTAAGATGGCCATTTTCAGGAGCCCATCCATGAGGATGAGGACAGCCCTAAAGAGGGGACAGAGCAGCAGTAGCGTCTATTGATGTGATATTAGGGAGAGCAAGACTCAGAAGGCTCATCACTCTCAAGCACATGTCATGAGTTCTGATGATTTGGGGGCACTATTGGGGCTACCAGGGATCCTAGAAGCTCTTATGGAAGGTCCTTTGTAATTTCTAGTGCTTCTTTGGCAGAAAAGCACAACTGAAGTCTGTATACTGTGGGTCTTCAAAGATATCAGATATTGTATCAGTAGGCACCAAAGATATCAGGTTCTAATCCCTGGAACCTGTAAATGTTACCTTATCTAGAAAAGGGATTTTTGCAGATGTGATTAACTAAGGGACCTTGAGTTAGAAAGATTATTCTGGATTATCAGAGTGGGCGCTAAATGCAATCACATGTATCCTTATAAGAGGGAGGCATAAGGAGATTTGACACACATAGAGGAGATGGTGATGTGAAGGTAGAGCAGAGAGATTTGAAGATGCTCGTCTTGAAGATTGGAGTGATGCAGCCACAAGACAAGGAAGACTGGCAGCTATCAAATTCTAGAAGAGGCAAGGACAGGCTTTCTCTTAGAGCTTCTGGAGGGACTATGGCCCTGATAACACCTCAATTTTGGCCTAGTGAAACTGATTTTGGACTTCTGGCATCCAGAAATGTGAGAAAATAAATTTTTGTTGCTTTAAGGCACAATTCGTTTGGTAATTTGTTACAACAACTGTAGGAAACTAATACACTATATGTGGGTCTATGTATCTATTCACAGAACCAAGGAGGGGGAAGGCCATTCTCAGGACCATCCTGAGTGGGTAGGCAAAGAGATTGGTTCATTTGTGAAGGCCAAGCCAGCTCAGGTGGCAAGCTGGCAAGGTCTCATGGCAGAAACCATTTGCAGCAGCCGGTTGATCCATGACCATCAGGAGGCTGTAAGGACTCTTTGGGTTGTGTAGTGGGTTGAATCATGTACCCCAATAAACATATACTCTTAATCTTAATCCACATCCTTGTGGGCATGAACCCATTGTAAGTAAGACCTTTTGAAGATGCTATTCTTAGTTAAGATGTGGCCCAACTGAATGAGAGTGAGTCTTAATCTGGATTACTGGAGGCCTTATAAAGAGAAACCAGAAGTCACAGAAGCAAGAAAGGAGAGAACATCACCATGTGACAGGGAAACCATGTAACCCCAAGGATTGCCTGCTGTTGCACCAGAACACTAGTTGTCAGGGAGAAAGCAATCTGGTATCTTCATTTTGGACTTCTAGCCTCAAAACCCTGAGCCAATAAATTCCCTTTGTTAAAACCAACCCTTTGTGTGATACTCATCATAGCAGCCTGACATACTAAGACAGTTTTCAAACAGAAACCAAATGAAAGGGCTTAAGTAGGGAAAGATTATATAATCACACAACTGGGAAGATGTTAGATCCAGGGGTTCAGGTGATCTCCTCATTGCTGAGCCTCTCTCTCCTCTCAGCTCTGACTACCTATATGCTTTCTCTACCTGGCAGGCCCAGACATTCTACCAGCCTAATAACCCCAGTGGTAAAATAGTCATCCTGACATCTCTGGGGGAAGTCCTGCAGCAAGTACTGATGGTTCAACTTGTACTTATGAACCAATCACTGCGGCCATGGAAATGTACATTCAAATTTGTAATTTGACAGTGGAGATGAAGGAAACGTTATAAATAGCACACCTGTGTTTGACTAAGCTGGGTGGTAGGATAGAGATCGTGGGATTTCAGCAGGCATGGTAATTGGTGAAATCTGGACTACATGCTTTCATCTCAAGAGCGCAACAAATTTTTACACTAAGTGGAATTGTTTCATGTCAACTTCAAATTCAAGGGAAAGAAAAACTAGTGCCAGGGAATTCTTAGGATACACTGCCATAGAAAGGAATGTTGAACGTTTTTATCGGGCCATTGTCTTAGTTTGCCGGGGCTGCTATGACAAATACCACACACTGGTTTGCTTAAGCAACAGGAATTTGTTTTCTCCCAGTTTGGAGGCTGGAATTCCCAAACTCAAGGTCTCAAAGGGCCACATTTCCTTCAGGAGTCTGTGCTGGCTTGCCACAATCCGTGGGTCCCCTTGGTTTGTACCTCCACCTCCATCACATGGCATCTGCTTCATTCTCTGGCTTCTTCTGATTTCTGGCTTTTACTTCTCTGTCCAATTTCCTTTGTTTATTAGGACTTCAGTCATATGGATTAAGACCCACCCTGATTCAATTTGGCCTCATTTAAATAGGATCTTAGGAGATCCTAGTTACAATTGAGTACACACCTTAACTAATAACATCATTTTCAAAGGTCCTATTTACAAATAGGTCCACACCCATGGGACAACAACATGGGTCCCCGAAAAACACCCACACAGGCTTTCACATTCATTCTATAGCATCTTAAAGGCACCGTGGGGCCTCAGAGTCACTATTTTCTCTGCTCTTTTTCCCCCCACACTATGGGGAAAGAAATAAAACCTAACTAGATGAGAATGCTGTAAATTCAAAAGCCAGCATCGTTATTTTAGCTGTGGTCACATTTTAAATTTAATTTAACATGTGTCTCCTTAGCATCAACTCTATGCCAAGTTGTGTGAGATGCTGAAGGTACCAGCATGGTACCCAGTTCCTGCTCTCATGGACTCCCTCCTGCATCGCCACAGGAGACAATGCATCCCATCCTCCTCCCCATTCTCTACTCCATCCTCCTTCCTTCTTGGCTGTCAACCTTGCTCACCTTCTCTGGATAGACAAAAGCCATCAGGCCGTACTTTGCCTACCACCTGAGCCTGGGAATGACACGGACAAGTCCCAGTCTGGCAGCCCAGCAGAGTCCCAGGTGAAAGAACTGGTTCTCCAGCTGGTTTCCTGAGATCAGACCCTGATCCACAGGACCACAGGCGAAGCCAGAGAAGGTGTCTGAGTGCTTAGGGTCCAGAGGCTTCCGTGATCCAGGGCAGGTAAACGCAATGCTGCAGGAGCCATGCAGATAACCGAAATGCAGGAGATGAGAATGATAAGACAATTGACGCCAAGTGGCTGGCATTGCAAGTCTAAGAGGTGCCTGGTTAGTTTGCTTTTTAAACACTGTGGGAGGCCCATGAAACCACTTTGGCAAATCCACAGGCTTCCTCTAGCCCTTTCGGTCTACCAGTTTGCAGCCTTTGCAGCTGATTTTCGTGAAAGAAGCTGAGAAGACCGCCTCATGCATGTAACGCCAAACCACACCAGTTGCCTTCAGATCCTAAAACAGGAATGCCTGACTGGCCTGTTGGTGTGTTCAGCCATTAACTCATTCAAAAGTGTTTATTGAGTATCTATTAAGTGCAGGTGCTAGGACTACAACCCGACAGACTAAAGGTCCCCACTCACAAGGTGAGAGCGGAAAGACAAGCAGTGAAAATCAAAGTAAGTGTAATATGCTATGAAGAAAGTCAGCAGGATAGGGCAGCTCCTTCAGACAGGAAAGGTGCCTCCAACAGGATATACTGGGCTAAGGTGTGAACGATGCCAGTCAAGACTGGGGAGCAGAAGATTCTGGGAAACAAGTGCAAAGGCCCTGGGGAAGGAAAATAGCTCAGCATGTTCAGGAAAGAGAGGGCCTCTGGCTGCAGTGTGGTGAAGAGGGGAGACAAGGTCACAGAAGTCAGCAGTGACCATATCACATAGGCTCTTGGAGGCCATGCTGAGGTTTGTACCTTATTTTAAGTTCCGTGGAAACATGACCCCTAAAAGGAGGCTCCCTCCCCAGCTCTGGAAAAAAATTCATATCCCTTTTAGTTACCACACTCTAAAAGTTTCTGACTGCCAGTGTTTTGAGTATCATTTAATAATCAGATGGTGTACAGATATCTGCGTGACAGGTGAGGACTGAGGTTGGTCCTGGGGACCATGGGTGCCCCGTTTTTCTCTCAGCACCATCCACCCACAGTCATTGTAGTGCACAGCCCCTGCCCTCCAGGCTCCTCTGAAACGAGAATCACCTCCCCAGCTATTTGCACCGGCAGCCAACTGGGCCCAGCCCTGGTTTGGGTTCAGTGAGGTAACCACTCCCAGGCCCCAAACAGAGGTGGAGATGCAGAGACTGGTGCCCACAAGTCTGACATCTCTGATGGACCCCCATAGTGTGGGTCAGAAAAGCTTGTTCCACATCCAAAGCTTATGACAAGGCAGTGGCTATTTCATTCATTCACTCCACAGGTATTGAATGGGAACATAGAATATGCCAAAAATGGTTCTAGTTACTAGGGATTGAATCAGTGAACAAAACAGATGACTATTCTTGCCTACAGGAAGAGACAGACCCAAATCAGGCAATTATATAGTATAAAGTGAATCACTGCAATGAAGAAAAGTTCTGGTGTGTATGGGAGTGCGATTTTAAATGGCATGGTGAGGGAGAGTCTCACCAAGAAGCTGGCATTTGAGCAGAGGTTTGGGCAAAGTAGGGGAGCAGCCCAGGTGGTTATCAGGGAGAATTTCCAGTGAGAACAGCAAGTGCAAAGGGCCTGAGGTAGGGCATTCTTGACACGTTTGAGGAAGATCAACATGGTTGGAGAGCCGGAAAGAAAGGAGGTAAGAGCTGGAGCTGGGGTGCAACGCATCAAAAAGCCACGTTGGTGCATCTACCCCCTTCCCACTCACTCATTGCCTCCTCAAATCCTGCCTTTCCATCAGGGCTCAGTCAACTGGCACATCCCTGAAGAAACCCTCTCTGACCAGACCAGATGAAAGTGACTCTCTTTCCTCGGAAATGTGGCATCTGTTGCCTGCCACTCTCAGTTATTACTGCTCGGTTACTGCTGGACACTAATGTTTATAGGTTTAATTCAGCTACAGATTGCTATTTTTTTCTTCTACCAAGACCAGCAGTAGGAATTTTGGAGGCATAGCTGGAGACTTTCTCTAAGATGGGCTAAGAAATCATTTCTGACAGGAGAGGACCATGCAGCCCCAACAAGGAGGTCTTTGAACCAGGAGAGTCAGGATCCTGGTTTCTTAACACAAGTCTCATAAAGGATGTAAAGAAGTGTGGCAGCTATAACACAATATTTGAGAATGAGTAGTAAATTATTGATTAAATTACACTTTAAACAAATAATAACTGAACAGTTACTAAATTGTTATGTAGCCTTCTGCAAATGTGTGAATCCCCATCATCTTTCCCAAAATATCTCCTTTTGCTAAGAATTATTAGAGGCAGTTAGCACTGTTTGCAAACAAGACCAATGACTTGTACCCTTAGTATTACAAAAACACTTTATACTGTTCTCTAATGGGAAGGAGAGGGGCTTTTCAGAGCATGCGTGACATTTGACTGAGAGAATTGGCTGGGAAGACAAGACAAGAAAAACAAGGACAAGCTGGTTTTATCCTATTTCTGATCAGCAAGACTGCATTTAAAAATTTTTTATTATTACATTGATATAGAGCCTTGCATTCCATACAAAGAATTCATGCACATTATCTCAGAGAAATCCAGTGAAGGAGGCATTGTCCTCATTTTACTATATGGAAGAAGCTCAGAGAAGTGAAAGTACCACAGTAACAAAGCAGGGACTTGAACCCAGGCCCTCTGACTGTAATTAGCCTACTAAATTGACTACCGCTCCAGAATAGTTCCCTTGCTTTCAAACAGAAAGAAACTGGTTCCAAAATAGGCCTTCCTAAAATTATAATTTACTAATATAATTATCCTATACTTCATAATTTGAGAACATAAAACATCTTGATCAGCATGAATTTCCTGCTTTTAAAACAAGCACAATCCATAACACAAACATACGCATTTATGCATCTTCCTCAAGAGTCCGTCAGCTTGTCGAGGGCACAAAAATTGTGTTATTCTATCACCTTTGTTGTCTAGCATGGTGTCTAGCCACTGCAGGCATCATCAGGAGAGGTTTGTAAAATGAATGAATGAGCAACACAGAAAAAGCCATGCTTCTTAAGAATCCTTCATATCTCTCCTTCAGCTCCCCATCGGATGCACCAAGTGGCTTATTAATTATGGATGGAAATGGAAGCTCTGAAACAGAAGCCGATGTGGGTATAATCACACCCGTGTTTCCATGATCATAAGTAGATTATTAAAAATGAATAAGGCAGCCATAATTGGGCTCCAGCCTACCAGAAATCTTAGAGGAAGCAGATGGAGCATTTGGGCATTTTCTGTGCTTTAATCTAAACCAGCAGGAAAAAAAAATTGATTAGAATATTGTTTTTCACATTCCATTATTGATGTCTGGGCTATCATTAGCAAACGGCCACTATAGGAGCTTTCCTAGTTCAGAATCAGAGACATGGGGATTTTATTTAGAGAAATTTAAACTTCATTCTCTTCATCAGGCTCTTTTGCGAGTTTGGGCACCTGGCCAAAATTGTAGGTGAATTTTCCCCCAAACACATTTGCCTTTCATTTTGAAATGGGGCTGGAAAGGAAATGATATTAATGCATTTTCTACTGTTTATCCTAAAGGTAAAAAAATAATCTCAAATACTCATCAAGAGGCTACAGTGAAAATAACAAGGAGAGGCTTTCTTGGAAGGAAATCATCAAAAGGACTCTAGCTTGAAGAAAGAAAATGGTAGCCAGATAACATAAATGTGGAAAGATGCAAGGAGTGTTTTGTGAAACAGTTCATGGTTCTTGTAAAAATCTCTAACTGAAAACACAAGGTTAATGAGCAAATAAATGTAAAAAGCAAGGAGGATCATTTTACTGAGTGCTTATACCAATGCCAAGCAGTAATATTAACTCATTTCATCATCCCAGCCATCTTATAAGGTAAATATTACTATCTTCATTTTGCAGAAGACAAAATAAAGGCCCAAGGTTGAAGAGGTATTAAGTAGTGAAGGCAGAATTTGAATCCAGCCCTGTCTGAATCCACACCACACTATGATCCACATTTGCTGAACAAATGTGAGTCACTAAAATGAAAAACATTATTTTAATCCCTGTACTTGGCATCATGAAATCACATCTAATATCATGGGAATGAGGCTTAACTGTTTTTGAACAAGCAGCTGTCATTTAGCCTCTGTGAGCTTCAAGTTCCTCATTTATAAAATAGGTGTGATAGTAATGTATAATTACGGGCTTGTTGTAAAGGTGAAATGACATGGAGTATAAAAAAAATCTAGTACAGCACGTCATAAAGTACGTGTTAGCATTGAAAGAAGTGTTGTTATTGAGATAATGTAACATCTGTAGAAAATGTTTTTATTGGACCTGAGAGTTAGAAGACTTCAGAAATTACTCAGACCATCTCCTGCACTTAAAGGCCCAGAAAAGTGATGCGACGTGCCCAAAGCAGAGAAAACCCTGGATGGTCACTTCCTGAGTTTTCTGAGGTCACCACCAACATGGTGACACATCAGCTACCAAACGGAAGTGGATAGGGACATTTTTTATTCTCCCTGTGTCCCCCAGGATGTTCATCCCTGAACTTCCTAATCCGAATGGACTTCCCATCACTCTTTGCCATCAGAAAAGCTCAAAACCAAAGAGGTAAAGGGTGGGTAGAGCTGTGTTTCTTAGTGGAGGTACATGTTTTGAGGGATAGGAGTGAGGGCAGGAGAGAAGGACAATCCTATATCTGCAAATGGATTTCTATTTCTGGGAAAAGACAAAAGATTAATGTAAGGACTTACATACTTAAATATGCAAAAATAAGGTGAAGAAACTACAGCAGGACTTGTAGCTTAAGGAAACGAATTGCAGCTTGATACAATGCAGAAAGAACCTGGCTAAGTAAAGACATCCCAAGAGGACTGCCACTTGTCATCAACCTATATTACACTTTTATGCAATTAGAAAAAGGTGCTCCATCCTCAAGACACTTTACTTCCATCTGTGAGAAAATTGTAAAAGTTATACAGATTGATAGTGTCCACAATACGATTTGGGCCCCTTAGATGTGGCATGGTTGTGCAGTTCACAACTTGTCCGACTGTATATGGCAGCCCTGCCTGGTCAGTTCACAACTTCCCACACTGTGGAAATAGAGTGGTTTTGTAGAAAGAAATGAAAAAGTCTATAATGGACATCTCTCGTGTCACCTGCCATTTATTCATCCTTCTTATAGTAACAGTACCCCAACATTTTTCTTTAAGATTTGGGTGGAGCAGACCCCAATTTCTGCTTTAAGAAGTGAGGCACATGACCTATGCCTAAACTAGATAGAATATGCCATCCCCCAGGAGTGATAAATGGCTCAAAGATGACCATGAGACCTACTCAGAGCTAAGGAATCACAACTAGACTTTTTCTGGGTTGCTGGAAGAGAAGACAAAACTCTTCGTGTTGTACTCGAGTTGTGAGGATCTGAGGGCTGAAGCCGTAACAGGAATCACAGCCTTATAAGGAGTCTGAGGATGAAGCCAATGTATGGAATGGAGAAAGAGAGAATGAGAGGGGAGAGAGAGAGACCTGATGTATTATTGCAGATACTCCTGAACCCAGCCATGGTTGAAGCCAGATTACCCCTGCACTTTTCAGTTATGTGAGGCAGTAAGCTTCCTTTTTGCTTAAGTCAGTCTGGGTTGAGCTTTATGGCACTTGCACCCAAAATAGTCCTAAGCCTCACAAACGCCCCCAGATTTTGAGGAGAATGGTTTACAGGGGGGCAATGAGTCAGAGATTGAAAAGAAGGCACCTGAAAGAGTGCTTTTGGCTGCCTCATTTCACTGGCGTTCAAGAACCACGTGGCATGGGGCCTTCCAGAAGCTTAGGGAGCAGCAGAATCCTGGCCACTGTGGCTGTGAAGGAGAAGTCTCTCAAGCATCGGGACTTTAATGGACATAGTATGAAGCTGCCGGACGGATAGGGTCTAGACATTTGGAGTACCTGAAACCGGTCATGATGGCCTTGTTAAAGAAATCACAGTCCAGGGCTGGGATTGTCTGTGACCACCTTCTCCCTGTGTTCCCCCAGGATGTTCACTCCCTGAACTTGCAAAATCCTCCCGCTCAGAATCCATGTGTGGGAAAATTACTAGAAGACTTCACTGTCCTCTCCTAGGGAGTAAATGCCAGGCCTAGGTAGATTGCTCATCAATTAAAAACAATAAAAAGGGAAAAAATATGAAGCCTATGAAAAATTTCTGTGTCATAAAAGTGGCAGAGGAAACATGTGCTTTCAGAAATGATTTACTGAAGGAAATAGAAGTAAATTCCAAAATCATTTGCTTTGCACTTTCAATAAAATTAAAGAAAATACAGACTCTGTAAAACAAAACTTAGATTAGATGGAAATAAAAAGAGATGAAAATGATTATGATTTAGAGGCATAAAGAGAATAAACAATTTAAAAAGGCACTTGGTATAGTAAGAGCTTAATTAACAATGCAAAAAATGCTCAGCCCTGATGGGGACAAACTTGAGAAAGTTCCCCAGGGATTCAGAGAGAAAAGACAGAGCTGAAAATAGTGAGAGATGGGAAATATTGAAGACAAACACTGTGATACGACACATAGAAATTCTATATTCGTGAACAAGATACCAAAAAAAAAAAAAAAAAAAAAAAAAAAGTAACAGAAGCAATATTCAATGAGAAGAACATTTTCCTGAACTAAAGAAAACCCAAATCTGTGTTCCAAAAGTTTGCAAATTATATTAGAGAAAAACTTCATAAAAAGAGATAAAACCTAGATCTCTAACTTCAAGGAGAAAACATACTACAAATATTCATTTATGCAGGGACGAAAGCTCATCTATGAAGGAAAAAAGCCAGCCTGGCATCAGACTTCACCTCTGCAGCATTAGACACCAGAAGACAATAAAGCAACATCTGTGGAGTTTGAGGGTTCCAGAAGCCTGCAGCCCACAGACTCTACACTCAGCTCAATTGCTGTTCCCATAGGCAGCAACAGGAAGATATTCTCAGATATTCAAGGGTTCAGAAGGTTCAAGACCCACTCCAACCCTATTGAAGTAATCCTCTGGCCAACCATCAGCTGATTCAAAATACAGCTGTGAGACTCTGTGTGTCCATGCTTACAAACGAAAAAGATGGATCAAATGGATGTCTTTCTAGGAAAAGAGAAATGACCAAAATTGACTGAAGAAGAGTCAACCTGCTTAGACCAATATGTGTGCCAGGCTTCTTGCTTGACCAGACAACCAGTCTCAGAGGATGTCTTGTCTTAGTGGATTTTTATTTGTTTTGGCTGCCGGTGCTGGGGAGATGGCTCTCATGGAGCCTCTCTGCTCATGGAAGTCTTCCAGTCTTGGAGGAAGCCCAGCTGCCATGCTGGCTTCAGCTTTGGGTATCTTTGCCTGCCCCACAGCTCTCTGCCTTCCGTGGCCTCGTCAGACTGGTCTCATCTGCACTAGTCTAGCAGAAATTTCTTGACGTGTCTACCATACAGGTGATGCTATTTCTGGTATCTAAAATCCAATGCAGGATTTCCTCCTATTGCGTTGATCATTGCCATGGGAGTGCAGGGGAGAAAAGGAAGAGGAAGAATTACACGGCTGTGTTAAAGTGTCCATCATTTCCAGAAGGTCTTAATTCCTCTTTACTCAGACATGGACACCTGAAATAGTAGTGGCAGAGATGTTTACCAAATCCTTTCTCCTCCTTATGGAAGAAGTCACTTAGAATCCTCCAACTGATACACACACCAGGTGTGAATATCAAAGCATTATGTTCACCAAAAGAAGCCAGACACAAGAATATATACTATGAGATATAACATATGATTTCCCTTATGTGAAGTTCAAGAACAGGCAAAATTAATCTTAGGTGATAGAAGACCGAATTGGGGATACCTCCAGTATCTTCCTGGAGAGGGGCACAAGCAGACGGTCTGTGTGGTGGTTATACAGCTGTATGTTGTATAAAATAATCAAGCTGTACCCTTCATATTTGTGATTTTATCCTACACAAATTACACTTCAAAATTTTTAAAATCCTCCAAAAGCAGTTGGAAAAGGTGAGTTGATGTAAAGTGGGATTGTATATGTTCAGTAGAATAAAAAAAATTGTTCATGTAATTTGTTTTGTGCAGATTAGTCAGAACTAATACTTTTCTCAGTTTGGGAGCCAGGACTAAATAAAAAGCTCCTAGGGGATGAGGGGATTTTGTGAAGGCCCAAAAGGAACAACTGTCACCTTTTTGAAAAAGTACAGAATGAACTGGGTGCCTTGGGGAGCATGAGTCACCACTGAGGGCATGTGGTTGTCAGGGCTGGGGCGACCAGAGTGGAACGATGGGAGAAAGGCTCAGCTTTTCTGCAGGAGAAAACCAGATTCAGAAACAGCTGGGGAAAATTTTTCAGACAAATTGAATGTGACAGGGAGGGGAAGGGGCAGGTCTTGTGAGGCTGAGAGTCATTAAGGAGTTTAGGAGGCAAGAAAGAGGATGACATGAAGCTTGAGGGAGGAATTTTTGAGGTCTAAGGTAGTGGCTTCCTCTCCCAGTGGTTTAAGAACTAGTAGGAGCTGGAGCTGATCTGCAGGGCAGCCCTCTACCAGAGGAAATGACTAGGGGCCAGAGGCAGCCAGGAGATTGCAAAGTTTAGCTGGGAGGAACCTTTTATTGAGCTTGCCTCATAAAACGTGGTTCTCACATTTGCCATTATATCTGCCATTTATTACCACAATAATGCTGCATTAAAAACCTCCCTCTAAAACTCAGAGGTTTCAAATAACAATTATTTTTGCTCATGTGTCTGCAGATAGGCTAGAGCCTTGCTAATCTATACCAGGGTTTCTCAACCTCAGCACTATTGACATTTGGGGCCAGATAATTCTCTGTCATGGGGCTGTCCTGTGCATTGTAGGATATTTATCAGCATCCCTGATCTCTATTCACTAACTGACCTTACCACTGCCTTTCCAGTGGTGATGACCAAAAATGTTTACAGATATTGCCAAATGCCCCCGTGGACAAAATCACTCCTGGTTAAGAACCACTAGTCTAGGTTGAGCTTGGTATGGGCTCACCTGGGCTTGGTTCTAAGCTTCAGGTTGGGTTCAGGCCTGCTCTATGTGTCTCTCTTCTTGGCTACCAGGGGAAAGTTCTTTCCATGATGATTGCCAAAACAAAAAAGTACAAGCCCAGTTATGCAAGCCTTTCAAGACTTTGACCATCTGACATGCCAAAACATGCCACCTGGTCAACCCCAATTGATGGAGTAAGGAAATATACTATGCCACAATGGAGGGGAGATGATAGTGAATATCTATAGCTTAAAATTATGTTATTCTGGGGAACAGATGTGGCTCAAGCGGTTTTAGACCCCTGCTTCCCACATGGGAGGTCCCGGGTTCGGGTCCTGGAGCCTTCTAAAAACAAAAACAAACAACGAGCAAAACAAACAAAAAGAACCAACTCAGGGAAGCCTATGTGGCTCAGCAGTTGAGCACAGATTCCCACATACAAGGTTTCAGGTTCAATCCCCAGCCCCTCAAAAAAAAAATTGTATTAGTCTAAGAAGTTATTTATATTTTATTTTAAATTATCCTAGAAGAGACCCAGAAAATGTGATATAACAAGTAGAGGGTGGGATATTCCTATGAATCAAGAGACTATATATTACACTTAAGAACTTTCTTTTTTAAAAGAATAGATTTTCATCTTTATTCTTAAACCCATGTATAAGAGGAGTCTGCTGGACTGCAATGGAAAAAAACAAAAAAAAAATTGAATTTGGCAAGAGAAGACCTGAGTTCTAGTCCTTTCCTTGCCACTTATTAGCTGTTCAACTTTGGGAAAGTTCATTCACTCTATTCTACTAGGAGTTGGTTTCCTGATCTATAAAATGGTAATAAGTCTGTTTCTTCCCAAAAGAGTTGACAAGAAAGTTCGATAACATAGTGTTTGTAAAATACATGTGGCTGATGGCCCCATCAATTCCTTCCCTCCCTGTAAGCACGTGGGAAGTAGAGTCTGATTCCCCTCCCCTTGAATCTGGACTGGCCTTAGTGACTTGCCTGACCAATATAATGTGGCAGAAGTCATGGTCTGGGACTTCCCAGGCTAGGTCTTAAGTCCTGCAGCTCCTGCCTGGACCTCTTGGAATACCTGCTCTTGAGATGTGCCTTCTCAGGACCCAGCCACCATGCTGTGAAAAGCCCAAGCCATATGGAGAGGATCTGCGTAGCACTCTGAGTGACAGCCAGCATCAACCTCTAGTCATGTGAGTGAGCCCTCTTGGACATTTGCCTAGTCAAGCTTTCAGATGACTACAGTACCAGCTGATATTTGATAGCAATTGCTTAGAAGATGCCAAGCAAGAGCTGCCCAACTGAGCCCAGTTAACCCATGAAACCATGAGAGCTAATAAAAAATTATTGGTTAAGGCACATAAGCTTTGGGGTTATTTGATACACAGCAATAGAAAATTGGAGCAGTGCCAGGCCATTACAAGGTATTATTTTTAGAGCTACACCACATGTATATACACACCTAGGAGGAGTACCATGCCCATTCAGTTTTAGCATAGCTATTACAGTGAGAAATTGTGGTTTATGTAGTTCAGTAGACATTATCCCTTCTTCTGGTAATAGAACATCCCAATTTTGCTTTGGAAGAACTACTCTTTCCCTACGTGTGTCAAGTAAGATCACCAGTTTGGGCAAATGAAAATAAAGGATGCCGAGTTAAATTTGAATTCCAGAGAAGCAATGAATAAGTTTTTAATGTAAGTATGCCCCGTGCAATATTTGTATGTATGTCCCATGAAACACTAAATATACTGTCATTTTTCTGAAATTCAATTTTAACTGGGCATCCTATATTTTATCCGGCAAAATACTCCCATACCCTGCCCTAGGAGTGGGGCATTGTATTCCCCAAGTCACAAAATTACTTCAAGATGGCTATGTTACCCAATCCAGAGCAGAAGGAGAGGGAATTCCAGGATTTATGTGGGAACCATCCAAAGAGACACTGCTTCTTTTGCTGAATTGGGTGCTAAGATGATGTGAAGTCTGGACATGCCAGAGGCTATCAAGAAGTACCTGAGAATGGAGATAACCCAAAGGAAGCAGATCTGAAAAATGGAGCATGGTGGCATTTGAGCCCTGGATCAAGCCTTTCCTGAAGTTACCTCCAGGCAAAAACATTAAGAGGCAGTGAACGATTTACCATGGTCCCTTTGCTGTGGTGAACTTGGGAACATGTTGAAATGAAGCCTCTCTCAGCTGAGTCCCTGAGAAGCCACAATGAGCAGAGGTCTCTTGGTGACACTTGAAGGACATATAGCATGAGCAAGAAATAAACCTTTACTGTGTGAAGCCATTGGGAGTTGGGGGTTGTTTGTTACTGCAGCAGAACCTAATCTGTTGTGATTAGTGCAGTTGTCTATCTAAATAGAGCTAGAATGAGAACTGGATAATAAAATATGGAGTATTCCCATGTATAGAAGATAAGCCTTAACATCTCCATAGGATAAACTCTTTCGTAGAAGGTTTTTTCCCCTCTCTGATATATAGTTAGTCTCTGCTCATTTTAAAGACACGGAGGACTAATTATTTTAAATAGCTAAGTGTATATGTCTGTGAGCTCTTGTTAGCTGGCAGTGGTGATCCAACACTGGTGTCTTCTTGAACTTCCTGTAGAAGATGGGGAGTGATAATTGCCACTTAACTATATTTGTGAAGCCTGCTATTTAGGGCACACTGCAAGGTTCCCATCCCTCTGGGTGTTTAAATATACCATGCTGAAGATCATTCCCATTTCCTAGATAAGAAAAACAAGTCAGAGACAGATAAAAACACTTGTCCAAATCACAGTGAGTCCGTTGCATTGTCCAAATCTGCTGGATTTAAAATGTTCAAAATGTGAAAGCTTTTAAAGGCTCTCAGGTTGAATGCAAGATTTTAGAAAGCAGCTGGATAATTTTATAGCGTGTATAACCTGCTGCTAAGATGAATGCAATCAATCTAAAGGCCTCCGAAAATCACCACAGCCCATGGCACAGTGTCAGTGTTTCTTTACTCTGCAGCAGGCATGGGGATAATCACACAGCCCCATATTAAGTTATGGTCTCTCTAACAGACAGCAGAGAACAAAAGGGAGCGAAAAATCAGCTTGAATACACAGAATACTTCTCTGAGAGACCAGCAGGGAGAAAGGTGAGTGAGAAGTCACAGAGTCCTCAAGACCAAATGCAGAGAAACAGAGCTGGAGGTGGGGGATGGTGGAGGCGGATGTGAAAGTATAGAGAATTGCTTTCTAAAGGTATTCAAAGGAGGATAGTTCACAACTACAATCAGAAGCAATCCTGATGCTTTAAAAAAATGCTGCACAGAATTCTTTTTTTTTCAGCTAGAGTTGAAGCCATCATCTTTTGTTCCATTCTATGGTGAACATCAGTTAATTTCCATTAAAGAAATCTTGACTGAACACCTATAGCTGGGAGCTATAGGAAATACAGTCAAGGAGCAGATGCTAATATTTACTGAGTACCTACCAAATGCGCTGTGCTAAGAATCATAATTCATATTTCCTTATTTAGTCCTTGCACCAAACCCTCAGATGTCTTTTTATTCATGTTTTCCATATGGGGAAACTGAGGCTTAGAAAAATGAAGTGACCTGCCCAGGGTCACACAGTCAGTAAATGGAATAGCTTTGTCTGACCCCAAAATCCATGCTCTTTCAACAATATCTTGTTGCTGCTATGGAAAAATGAATAAGATACAACTGCTGCAATTAAAGAGCTTACCAGCTAGTTAGATGGAAAAGGCATATATCAGAATAAGAATTACAGGATTCCAGAACACACACAGGCTGAACTGATTAGGTAAGAGGTCAAAGAGAAAATGATAGTCCCAATTGAACAAATGTTCCTTTTCTTTCCTTTTCTTTTCTTTTCTTTTCCTTTTCTTTTCTTTTCTTTCTTCCTCCCTCCCTCCCTCCCTCCCTCTTCCTCTCTCTCTCTCTCTTTCTTTCTTTTTTAAATAACCATCAGGTATTGAGAGTTAATCATAGTTCTTCCTGGCTTATCATTTTGTTGGTCTATGCATGACTCCTTCTTATGTATTTATTAATTAGTGTATTCACTTCATCCCCCACTTCCATTCACGTATCCCATAGGCAATCCAGTCCCACATATTTAATGTGAATCTTTTTGCTCAAGTATGTTCTTGCAAAATGTATATTGTTTTGCATATAGGTTTTTAAAAATTTACATAAATGGTATAGCACCAATATCCCATTCCCTTTCTTGTACTTTCTTCTTGGTGCTATGCTTTTACAGTCTGTCTGTGTTGCTTTATGTTATCTTACCTGTTGATTCTAAGTGCTGCAGAGGACTCCATGCTGTGTGTATCCCTGCCTTTACCTACCCACTTTCCCAGAGATGGACATCAAGATTATCTCCATCTTCTAACCACCATAACTACACCACAATTATTTCCTTGTAAGTGGTTTTTGATGGTGCATCAAGAGAGCATCTTGGGGCTCTATGCCCAGGAGTGGAACTCTGGGGTTTGATGTGGTTAATTTGACAGTAATATCAGATTGCTATTCAGAACTGAACCGTCAACCTTCCCATCAGCAGTGCTTCAGAGTTTTTATATCTTCTCATCCACTCCAACGTTTGGCAATATGCAGTTTTCTAATTTTTTCTAGTCTAATAGATATGAAATAACATTTTTAATTGTATGCATTTTAATATCTCTGATTACAAATGAGTTTGTATAAAGCACACAGATTTGTTTAACTGCCTACTTAGACCAGGACATGGTCCAGGATCTTATTAAGCTTACGTGAGGGTAAAAGTAAGATCAAGAATATAACGAGGGAGGCAGTAAAAGTGGGTGGGCAGAAAATGTGCCATGAGATGTATTGGGGGTATCACTGTCCAAAGCCAATGGCAATCTATTAGAAAGTATTGACTGGGCTTCTTGGCCCAGTCCAGCAGCCAGCTGAAGGATTGCTCATGCCTGTCCATCGTGAGATAACATCAGACAACAAGGATCATTTGTTAATGAGAAGAAAACTCAGTCTGAAAAGAGCAGATCTTCACCAAAAGTTGAATTTGCTTAACACAAAAGATCTATATTCAGCATCTTGAGTTCCTTTCCTATTGCTGAGCAAATATAGCCATAATTAAGGAGACATCTTGAGCCTTAGCTAACATGGATTTCCCTATTAATAGAAATGTTGATAAAATATTACAATAAAAATACATAGATGACTTGGAAGTAAGGAAGGAAGGAAGGAAGAAAGGAAGGAAGATAGGGAAGAAGGGAGGGATGGAAATTCCTGAGTCCCAGAAATGAGCAGAGATAGTTGGAATGCTGCCTCAGTGGCCCACAGAAACAACAGACCATATATAGGCCTTGTGGATGGAGGTTTTATGTCCCCAGAAGGCCTGCAGGCGTGACCCTGACCGTGCATGAAGTGGTTATGTGGAAATAAGACCCCTGCATAGAGCTGGGAATCTCTTAAGAGCTGCCATCTTTGGGAAGGGGGACTAAAGAAACTCTTCCAAGTGGCCCAGGGGGAACAGTAAGCAAGTTTGTCTTCACCCAGGGCTCTAGGAGGAACAGCTACGTCTTTAAAGATTGAAACCCTAAGCATGTGTCTAGCATGGGACAAGAATCTCAATGCAAGAAATCAACACGAAAAATTGTCCTAGTGCAGAAGCAAATGCAAAGGCACTCTGTAGAAACACACCCAGGCCACCCAACACTCACCCGGGAAAACCCAGCTAAGATGAGCTAGAGATTTTAAAATTACAAAACATGCCAAGAAATGATCCATGATAACGGAAAATAAGAAGACGTAACAAAAGGGGGTGGGTTTTCCCGAGATTGTGAGATAGTAAAGCAATATAAAAAATTATAAGCTAAGTATATTTAACATAATGGGAGTGGTGAAAAGAAACAGAAACACTAATGAAATAATAGCACATCATGTGGAACAAAACAGGCAAAACCAAGTTTGGCAAAAACCTTTCCAAGTTGAGTCCTTTTCCTGTTAAAAACTAAATACCCTCAAGCAAATGAAAAATATAGTCATTGAATTTAAACTTCATGGAAGGGATGCATGGCATAGCTGAGGAAATTTTATATGGTTCAGCACAGAGAAATTAAAGGAAGCAAAACAGAGAAAAACATTAAAAAATTGGAAGATTGAATTAGAAAATGCTATATGTGTCTAATGGGAGGCTTCAAACAGAAAAAATAGAGAGAAATGAGAAGAAAATATTCAAAGAGATGATGGCTTAGAATTTTCCAGAATTAATAAAAGACATCAATCTTCAGACTTAGGAAGCAAAATGCATTTTGATCAAAATAAAATAAATCCATGCTTAGATACATTGTAGTGAAACTACAGAATACCAAAGACATATTTACAAGCAATCTGGGTGAGGGGAAGATTACCTGTAAAGGAATGACAATTAGACTCAGAATGGATTTCTCAACAAAAATAAGAGAGTCCGGAAGACACTAGAATTATATTTTCCTGGATCTAAGGGAAAATAACTGCCAACCTAGAATTCTGTACTGAGCTAAACTATTAATCAAAAGAAGAGGCAAAATAGAGACATTTTCAGGAAATATAAAAGACTGACAGAAAACCCACGAAAGGACATACTTTACTAGAAGGCAACTGAACTCAGAAGCAGGAAGTGATTAAAAAAAAAAAAAAAAGCAAAGGTGAGCAAAGGAATCAGGAAACCTCTGGATAAATCTATAAAGATGTCTACAGTTTTCAGAAGAGGTGGTGATGATAATAGGATTTGAGTTGGTACAAACAAGATGTGGCTAAAATATTAGCCAACAGCATGGTAAATGGCGGTGATGATAAGAATTAATATGCTAAGGTTTTTGTGTTACTCTGGAAGAAGGTAAAACAACTATAAATTCTAGACTTGGTTAAGATAAGTTAAAATTGTAAGGATATCCACAAAAAGAATTTAAGGAGAATGGATAGCTTCCAACATAGTTGAAGGAGACAAGTCAGAGAGGCTTTTAAGCTGGTTTGTAGTTTGCAGCTGAGGAAGAAATTTTGTGTGTGTGTGTTTTGATAAAACTTTATTTATGGGCACAGAAACTCGAATTCCATATATTTTCACAAGTCACAAAATATTATTATTATTTCCTTTTTTTTTATTTTTTAAAAAGCTTTAGATTACATAAATGTTACATCAAAAATATAGGGGCTTCCCATATACCCCCCTCCCTCCCCCTCCCACACTTTCTAAGGAAGAAATGTAAGTACTGCCTCTGGAGAATGTCATCATCCTTCCCGGAACTACTGATGTTTATTCTAATGGTGGGGGGCAGGTCATGGAGGAATTGATAACTATTCCATTCTCTCCAGTATGTAGCTGGATAAAATTTCTTCTGATTCCCAGTGCAGGCAGTAGCTTGTTTGCACCTTTTATATGCACCCTGACACCATCAAAGAATTCCTATTTTGTGAGCTCCTTTGGTAATTGCAAAATCAGGAGAACATCTCTAAAATAATGAAGTTTCTTTGCCAAGCAAAGAATATGCAGACTGGGCTCGAGGTGACCTCCCTGACACGAGTACAAAAGAAATAATGTGGCATGAATTCAACTTAAGGAGTCTTAAAGAAATCTTGCGCTCTTTGACACAAGGCCATCCTCATCGGGAAAAGCTAACCCATGGAATCTCTGATCCCATTTGCTTCTTCTTACCTTTTAAGTCAGGTGCTCGTGGCTGTCAAAACCAAAAGTCAAGATCGATTTGATGTCAATGATGACGTGCACACTGCACCACAATTTCAGCTTCTTGTGTGAGCAAAGCGGCAGCAGCATTATCATTAAGATTTAATAGAGTTAAAGGCAACATTTTGTCTTATTTGGCACAACTGTGAGCTTATTTTTTCCCTAGAAAATGACTGTTTACTTTCACTTTTTAAAAAGCTGAGGTGAAAAAGACAGTTGTTTGTAAAGCTCACACTCATATTGCATGGTTTTGAAGGCAATTGATTTCCACTGCAATAAGATGAATTCACTGCAAAATGTTGCGTGCATTTATAAATTGACGGGGTATATAGCTTTCATTATATTCTCAGAAAATTTATGAACCAAAATGAGGATAAAAAGCATCTAAAATATTAATTCCAACTAGCAGCAGTGGGGGGGGGGGAAGCATACCACAATCTTTGGGTGAAAACAAACAAACAAACAGTATGTTGTCTTGAGTTGAAGAAAAATAGCGGCATTACTGACACCCAGGAAAGAAAATTTCACATAATTTGTAAAACTTACCCATGCAGCAACTTTTGTGCCAAGAAGAAAACAATGTTGAGAAATACTCCTCTAAAGTATGATTTAATTTCTCAAATTTGACTGACATACCATTCAAAATTAGTCATTCTACAGCTATAGGCGGGAAAGAACATTGTTCTACTCCTCCTTCACTACTCATACTTTTGTTCTTGTCATGAGCTCCATCCAGGTTTCCTGAGAAGCTTTTCATTCTTTCATTTATTTGCAGCTATGAGTCAACAGTCTAATGTGCTTTCAATGGATGCCGTGAGCTTTGCCAAACCCTGTACTGTCCATGTGGTGCAAACACACATCCATTCATTCAACAAAAATTTATCAATCTTATTATGTGCCAGGCACTGTTCTAGGCACAGAGGATACAAGCACGGACAGTGCTGTGCTCTACTGTGCAGTGATGCTCAGAGGTTGAAAATTGTTCAGTGCAGTGAGGAAACGTGTTACACAGCGTTACCAAGGGCGATGCAAGGATGCACCACGTTAATCACAATTTAGTGCAGTTCGCAGATGGGCTTGTGTTGCGTAAGCTGAGCTATGCAGGGAAGTGTGGCACAGGGTGGTTATGGCTCTGCAGTGAAGGGCAGCCCGAGGCTGGGCTGGGCAGAACTGGGACTGGGTGGTGAAAAAAGATCAGCATCACTGATACCAAGGCAGCATTTTCTAGGAAGAAGTAGCATCCACGAATGATGTCCCAAGCTGTTAGATTCTTGCAAGAGGTAGTAGGATTAGCACACACCTGTACAAACCCACCCTACTTTTTGCCATGAGGAAGAACTGACTTTTCAGGGGCTGTCTGCCCTCACACACCATTGCCCTTTAAACAAGTTGTCTCCTCACTCAATCATATCCTCACCCTTCTCTCTGACCCCTCCCCTTTCATAAATGCAGCTCTAGAAGCTTCCTCTCCTGATACCAGCAGCTGTGGACACCTAATCAATAGCTTTTCACAATGATTTTTCTCCCTACTTAGGAATCTGGCCCAAACTATTCAGCGACAACACACTTGATTGGACTAAACAAGGGACAGCAAAGCAGCCAAAAAGGCAATTTGTGGTTTATGATTTTTAAGAACTCATTCTGTGGCTACTGTAGGAAGGAGGCCTTTGTCTATTGCCAGAAAGTTTACTTTGATCCAATATTGCAGGCATGTTGCATTGAAGAGTGCTTGGATAAGTCAGCTATGAACATATTCCCAAGGAATCCAAAACGGATCGTTCGAAAGCCTGGGCCATGGAATGTTGGATCCTGAGCCCCAACTGTGCGATGGAGTTTTGCTCAAAGAGATCCTAGAGCTAGACAGAGGATCTTTAAGTCCAGTTTCTCCAAATTCAGTCATTCACACATGAACCCCATAATTCTTGCCAGATTCTTTCAATATGTACTTTATATTTTTCTTTAAAATCCGCTCGCCTTTTTTTACTTCTGTAAAACTATTTTATTTTTTTTTTCTAAAATATTGTTAGAACCATAAGTGGAAAATGAGTAGCCTTTGCCACAAACAGTAGGTAATTGTAAATAAAGATACAGCAGAAAAAAGATTAAATTCTAACTAAGTAGTGCTGCAAGTGTTAGAAAGTGTTAGAGAATTGGTAAAGACCTATTAACACCAAACTGAGACTGTGTCCTTGACTCAGTCAGAATGAGAGAAATGGAGGTGAAAAGGGAATAATGTTCTCACAATGTGCTTGGATGTATGAATGCTATAACTGCATATCATCCCAATCACCTCAGGTATCACCCAAACCCATCTTGCTTATGACATCTCCACTTAGGATACACAAATCTAGTCTAACTCTCTAATTCTACAAATGAAGAAACTGACACCAAGAGCACACAAGTCATTTGCCTAAAGTCAAAGGTAAGTTGACGAGTATGCTGGAACATGGGCTTCTTGGCTCAAGACCAGGACTCTTATTGGACAAAATTTTCCTTCTCCCATTGTGCAGAGTCCCTGAGCATCACTTATTTCCCTTGGGAGAACCAGGCTGATGTCATTAGTCTAATAAAGCTTGGCTATTTCCCTCCCTTCCAAGCTCAGAGGGATGTTGGAGTCCCAGAAATGACTGGCATCTCCAGGTACCCCATCCTAGAAGAGCAGGCCTGGTCTGAAGGATTCAGAGCAAACTAAGTTCTGATAAGCAACTTTTAGTCAAGAGACCAAGATGGGACTAAGAACCTGACCTGCCTGCCCCTCCTTCCAGATCATGTTCAACATGACAAACAGAGGACTTGAAGGTCACTTGCTGAGTTATCAATACTGAGCAGTGAATTAGATCTCTGGTGGCAGATGCTTAGTTCCCAGCTCTTAGGAATTCTCCATATCTGCTTTTAGAGATAAGACTCTGGAAGAGAAAACAGCTGGCAAGCTTGACTTCTTCATAAGCTCATGAATGAGTGCACTGATGTATTAATTAGCAGGTACACTCTGTGCCACCTTGGATTTCAGCTGCAGCTGTGGTGGACATTCCTGTGAATCCTAACAACATTCCTTCTTAAGTACCTCTGAGTCTCTGCTACTGTGCCCCAGGGCTTTATCCACAGCTACGGGTATTTGTTTTTCCTCTCACGTTGGGCAGCTCAGAAGCATAGGTAAGTAAACACCCCTCGGAGAAACCCTCAATCAGTGAGTCCCTTGGAGGGACAATTCTGATGCTCTTTCTGCATGATTCCTTAAAACTCCTCAGATTCCCCAGCAGGATTGGGTCCCACTCACCACAGTGGCAACCAGCTCAATAATGCATATGTTATTGAGCTGTGTCCCTCTCCCCACTCCATCATTCTTACTTTTGAACATCTCCTTCTAATAAATTACCTGTGTCAAGTGCTGGTCTCCAGCTCTGTTTTTAGGGAAATCTAAACTCAGGCATATGGTAAGATTAAAAAGATGCCGGTATATGTGATTAGTTTTGAAGACATCATATTGAGTAAAATGAGCCAAATACAATATGACAAATATTGTGTGATCTAGCACATATGAAATATCTAGAATAAGCAAGTTTCATACAGACAGATAGTAAATTACAGGTTATCAGGTCGATGCTTAATGGGTGCAGAGCTTCTGTTTGAGGTGATGGAAAAGTTGGGCTTATGGAAGTTGGTGATGGTAGGACAAAGGTTAAAATTGGAAATTTTGAGTTGAATATATATTACTACAATACAAAGTTGTGGGTTTTTTTAAAAAATGGCAATAGCTCATTTGATCCAAATAAGGCACAGGTGTGTGTCATGCTGGGGAGAGGTTGTGATCTCAGGGACTCTGGAAAGAAGAAGCCAACAGCTATTTCACTCAAGAGAAGGTGCCATTCCCCTGGAGAAAGAGCACAGAAAACCCAATGATCAACAGAAGGAAGGAGAAGAAAGAGGGACGTAAGTTTCAAATACTGACCCCATGAGAAAAGCTGCAAAGAAATCCAATAGTTCCAGGAGGTAAAGGATGATCAGAAAAGGGGCTTCTTGCACCTTCAACTCCACCCCTCACCCCCCCACCCCCCCACCCCAGCAACTCCCTGGTCACTCTTGTTAATGACAAAAAAGAAAGAGAGAGAGAGAGAAAGGAGGGAAGGAGGGAAAGAAAGGGAGGGAGAGAGGGAGGGAGGAAATCTGTGTCAGCAATGGAAACTGGGGAAGAATTGAATTCCTATCCAGGAATTTCAGGTATTTTTATAAGAAATAATAAAGACGAGACAAGACCAAAGGAAGACTCAACCAACCTGTGGATCACAGCATGGGATGGACTAACTTGCCTAAGTGTGTGGGGAAAGACTTCAGCAGGATCCATTGATCTTCCTTGAACTCAAAAGAGAAGGGGCATAGGAAGGGCTAGCTGAGGGACAGTTGGTGGAGGGTAGTTTAAATCTCAATCTTACTAACGTCTTAGGGTTTCCCCAAATACCAAAGACCACATAGAACAAAGATCCTATAACGAATCTATCTACAGTGGACTCTCAGGATGAATGTCGGTGCCAAGCAAAGAGGGACATTCCTCTAACAGGTGACTCAAAAGGAAAAAAGGTAGCCAGGTTTGCAGATAATTGTGCTACTGCCCAGGATTATAGGTGACCCTTCGGAAAATCCCTTTATAGGATCTGAAACTCCTGGTTACTTATAAAAACACATGAAATTTCATCCCACCCACCATATCCATGGGATATAAGCCCTCTCTCACTTGGAGTTGGAGTGGACATCACTATCCCAGTCCCCTCAGGATTGGGGGAAGAACTATGGACTAGAGTGGACTTGATGGTATTCTCTTGTTCACATATGGTGATTCTAGTAATGCAAGAAATTATAACAATGAGGTGGAGCCAGTGGCCACTTGACACTTTTGGGGTAGGGAGGGGATGAGCAGTTGAAATACAGGGGCTTCTTTGGGAGTTGGAGGTTGTCCTGAGTACTGTTGTGGCAACGGATGTAGGCCATTTTAAATCAGCACATACCACTCAGAACTGAGTGGGAGAGAGTGTGGTCTACAGTGTGAACTGTGGTCTATGGTTGGTGGCAAGGCTCCAGGATGTGTAAGTTCATTGAGGGTGGTGGGCCACACTGTGGGAGATGTTTGTGTGGGATGTGGTGGGAGGTGTGGGAGGTGGGGAACATGGGAATCCCAGTGGGTTCCGTGTAATATTTTGGGTAATCTAAGCACCTCTTAAAATATATGTATTATATATATAAATAACATTTTTGTAAGCAAATACACATATATATTTATATATCATATTGCAATTGTTTGTATGTATTGTGAGAATTTTGATTTTTACCCATAATAAAAAAAAAAATAAATAAATAAATAAAAACACATGAAATTAATAGCAAGGTAAGGCCTAAATGTTTGATGATGATGATGATGATGATGATGATATAAAAGTATAAAACTCCTATAAAGTACTTCTTCTAAGCATTCTACACATACTAATTTCTTACATTTCTATGAAACCAGTACCATTATTACCCTTATTTTTCATGGGAAAATAAGATGCAGAGCGGTTAAATAACTTGCCCAAAGGACACAGCTAATAAGGAGAGGAGCCTGAAGTGGAACCCAGGGCAGTCTGACTCCAGGGTGCCTGCTCATACCCATTATGTTGTTTTGCTTCTCAGCAGCACTGTCCATGAAAGAGCTTAGCTCTCAGCAACGAAAGAGAACATTGTGTAGGTCTGCAGAGCCTTCTTTATTTTTTTTTTTTTTTGGTTCCTCGTGTGTTTTATTTTTTTTTATTTTTTTTTATTTTTTTGGAAATTTATTTTTATTTTTTTTATATATATATACATATATTTTAAGAGGTGCTTAGATTACCCAAAATATTACACGGAACCCACTGGGATTCCCATGCTGCCCACCTCCCACACCTCCCACCACATCCAACACAAACATCTCCCATAGTGTGGCCCACCAACCTCAATGAACTTACACCTCCTGGAGCCTTGCCACCAACCATAGACCACAGTTCACACTGTAGACCACACTCTCTCCCACTCAGTTCTGAGTGGTGTGTGCTGATTTAAAATGGCCTATATCCATTGCCACAACAGTACTCAGGACAACCTCCAACTCCCAAAGAAGCCCCTGTATTTCAACTGCTCGTCCCCTCCCTACCCAAAAACTGTCAAGTTGCAGAGCCTTCTTTAAAATTCCACTTTAGCGAAAAGGGAAACATGCACGTTTGTTCTTTTGATACATGTTTGTATGAAGAATTAGGGAAAATCAGTGTTAATTAAGATTTAAAAACATTTGCAAATAGATGTCACAATGGACTTGCAAATTTGACCTTGAGTCAAACAAAGGGCTCTTCCTGTGGCCTCTCATCCTCTACCTTGTTTCCCCATCTCCAGCCATCCACCCCACCTGGGGCAGATATTTAACCATTAGGCTTGTAGAAGCAGGGTTGTAGGTTGCAAGCAACGTCCTCTGTTATCTTCCCCCATTTTCAAGTGATAGGCACCAGCCCTGGCACAACTCTGAAAGCGACGTAGGTGGCACATGGCTAACACCTGCATTGTGATTACCAGGGAATAAAATGGGAGTGAGCACCAATCTAGAGTCTCCATCTCTTGGAGCCTCCTGCAGTTGCCATTTCATTGCAATTAAAAGAATCAAAGTAGGGGTATCTTAGATCTTTGAAAGACCCTAACACACCAATTAACTTCTAGCTACCATAACAATCTAGGTGGTAAAATTCATTTTAGCACAAAGGCAAAATTTCAAGCCTCTTTTGGGTCCATCCTTCTCCACCAGGAGGCTGAATCTTTGAAATAACAAAGAAACATTTAAAATTGCGTCTTCTCATTAGGACCTGAAAGAGTGAAAAATGGGTTCACACAGTCTCTGTTTGAATGAACCCTGAATGAGTCCCTCTGGTAAAGAACAGAACACCTGTTTACTCCTATAGAGAAAAGAGAAAGGTCACAAGATTTATGGAAAGATAAGGCAGTTTTAAAAAAAGGAGTGCAAGGAATCAGAGCAAATGTTACCTACGTAATAGAGTTGCGGCAGGAAACAGAAGTGAATGTTAGAAAATCATTAGGGGCACTCTCAACATGACTCAAGAAAACGCTGCATCCATGGTTCCATGGAGGGGGTGCAATCTAAAGTTAATCATAGCTAAAAGAGTGAAAAAAAAATAGTCAATAATGGCTGCATGGAAAAGAATAATGTGATTGGTAAAGCAAAAACAAAAAATGGAGATGAAATCTCATATCCTGTACTTCAAATTACAGATCAGTAAATAAAACAATTCAAGAAACACTTCCAGAATTTAGAGAGAAAGGAAAAAACAAGATGAGAAAAGAGGTAAGAACCGCAGAGGACATTTCTGTAAAGTTTAATGAGCATTTAATGGAAAATCCAGATGAATAGAAGGGATGGATGCTATTAATCAGAATAGAAGTGCTACCAAGTAGCTAGATAAATTAATGAAGAAAATAAAGACTCCTAAATATATCCTGACTAAATGTTTTAATATAAACAATGTAGAAAATCTATACACACAGCCAGGTTGGGAAAACAAGTTGCCTACAAAGGAAAAAAACACACATCTAGTTGACATCAAACTTCTCTGCCACATAAAATCCCTGAAGACAATAGAACCATATTTCTAGAGGTTTTAGAAAAGGATTTTGTCCTAAAAAATTTAAATTCAGCCAAATTATTGCTCATGTGTGAGAAAAGCAGAAAGATGTTCTTTAAACCTGGAAAGGGCTCAAGTTAAAACACTAATTGAAAAAAAAAAAAAGTTAATCAAAAAAGCTTGTAAACTGACTGAGAGAGAAATAAAAACAAAGAACCAAAAGAAAGGCATAAGTTAATGGACAAAGGAAGGTAAGCAAAGACTTGCGTTGTTATAATATGGCTATAAAGCTTAAGTACAATATCAAGCACATTATTTGAAATAGGAGATATATTATGTGAAATGATTTAATAATAGTTACTTAGAAATAAAATCATCAGCAACAGCAGCTACCACTTACCACTCTGACTGTTCTCATTCTTTGCCACCCCTTGGGATTTCCCTCTCCAGTTCTCAACTAAGCTGTTTGCTTTTATTTGTTACACTTTAGCACTTCAAGTGATCTATCAGCAGAGTTAGGGGTGGGGGAGGAGGATGGCCTCTATATCAGCTCAGGGTGGCATGTTTCTGTTAGCTGAAAATTATTTAAAAAATCATGCTAGGAAAACATCCTTAATTTGCATTGTGTGTTTTATGAGGATTAAATATAATATTTATCTAATTCTTTTTCAGCACCATAAAGATGCTTGAGCCTTTTGTAGCTTTTTAAAAATCTTTCTCATTCCTAATTTTGTCCGTTTGTGTGATTTTCTTTCTTGATATACTACAGATGTTTGTCTATTTTACTGATTTTTCAAAGAATCCATTCTTGGACTTTTAAAAATATCAATGTTTCTCTTTTCCTTGATTCATTCATTTCTGCTTTTATCTTTCCAAATTACTTCTTCCTTATTTCCTTATGTTTGTTTTATCATTCTTGTAACTTTTGGGGTTGAATCCTTAGTCAATTCATTTTCTTCATTTAACAAAAAAGTTATGTGCTGTTGAGTAGAGTTTTGGCTCCACCTAACTAGTTTCAACAAGTATTGTGTACATGACCATCATTTCCTACAGATTGTAAAATTGCGGTTTTGAAATTCTTCTTTTAACTGAGTGATTAAGTGCAATTTAACTTCCAACTTTATCTTTTTTGTGATTTTAAGAACTAGCAATATAAACATGGTATTTAGCAATATGGGGGAACGTAGGAGAAGACAGAGCCAGGAGTTTGCTTCCAGGAAGCAAGTCTCGGAATACTGGGGAAGTCAGGCTACGGCTGCTGTTTTTGTGACAAGCTCTGTGATACTATTTAACTTTTTAAACTATGTATACATGACATTTTTATTTTAAAAATTAAAATAAAAAAACAAGTGGAATAAAATATTGGGCAACTGTAACATGGACAGTGGGAGGGAAGATTTGGAGTCACTGGCACTCTATGTTACCCTAACTAACACAGTATTTGTTGGCCCAGACATAAGGGTAAATATTAAAAGCAAAAAATAGTTTGTATAACTTTAGTAACAGTAGAGGGAAGCAAGGGGGGAATAATGAGAGTTCTGCCAATCCAGTAGAGGTCAGGAGAGAAGGCAAAAAGAAACAAAGCAAATGTACTAAATAAATGATAGGAAAAAAGTCCAAATATCATAATATATAAAATTTTAAACTTTCCTATTGAACGATAAAGATGATCTGATTGGTTAAAAATATAAAATCCAGTCAAATTCTATTCACCAGAAAGATATCCAAAATAAAATGACACTGAAAGTGATTACTAAGCTTCACTAATCATTAAGCATGCTCTCTTAAACATAAGTATTAAAAGGAAAATCTCCAAAAGAAAAAGAAAATTCAGAAAAGAAATGCAAATTGGCAATAAGCATTTTAAATAGCTATCAACATTTTTCACATTAAAAGGAGATATTTTTCATGCATTAGACTAGCAAGATCAAATAGATTGTTAATAGTCAGCGGGGAAAGCCCTTCTGTGCACTGCTAGTGGAGTAGAAATATCTTCGCCATTTTGGCGTAAGGGGCAAGAGGGCAAGCTGGCAATTTCGATTAAAAATACTTTTGTTTTTCAGCATTCTTGTTCTCAAACCAAAAATTTCTGTGCAAAAGATATATCCTAAAGAAAAGACTGAACAAAATGCTTGCTGCTTTCCTTTTATTGTTAAATAGTAAAAAGAGGTGAACAATTTAAATATCCATCAATGGGAGATTGGGTTAAATAGATAATGGTATATCTATACAACAAAATGCTGCTCAAGCACTTGAAATGATTCTGTAGATTCATACTTATTGTCATGTAAAAATAGCCAGGCCATATTGTTAAATGAAATTGCAAATTATAAACGATATATTAAGTATATGATATTTGAGCATGTGCATGATTTGTCTGGAACGGCAAAGAGCAAAATTATAACAGTGATTATAAGTGGGAGTACAATTTTGGGTGAGTTTTTATTCTTTTATTAGTTTCCTAATTTTTCACAATGCATATTTTAATTTATATTTAATTTTTCAAAGAAGTAGTATTTTACATAGCTCAGAAAGCATAAAATGTATGTAATGAAAAGTCTCCCTCCTTTTCCTTTCTCCCATCCATCCAATTCCACCCCACCCCAGGAAATCACTGTTATTAGCTTCTTGTGTATCATCCCAGAATTTGTTTATATATACCTAAGACAATTTGAATATATAATATTCCTTCTCCCCCTTTACCCAAAAGATAGCATATGTTCTTCACCGTGCTTTTTAAAAAAACTGAGCAATATATTTTGGAGAACTTTCAGTATCTGTATATATATATTTTTCTTTCCTTTTGCTAATGCAGAATTCCACCATATGGGTGCATCTTTGTTTGTTTATTTTTATATTGACTTCAAGAATAACTATTCTTATAATCAGAAAAAATAAAAGTATTTATATGTTAGGGACAATGATGACACTAACTGATCTCTTAAGTCTTGATATGTAGTATTATCATTATCACTATTTTTTGAAATAGGTAAATATAAGTAACCAAAGTTGGCTTTCGAAGAATCCAAATAGACCAATAACCAAGCATAAACGATAAAGTTGGGAAATATAAAGCATCTTTCCTCAGGGGCTAGCACAGAACAGAAAGCACTGGAGGGGTCCCACACCCCACCCATGCCCAGGGCATCTCCTCCTGCTCTGCTGTGGCTCACGTAGGCAGCTGCAGCAGCCGCTGTGCCTCTTCAGCACTGCATTTATTTACTGCCATGCCACACCCCACATCGTGGTTTCCTTGTCCAGTTATACATGGCCCTGGGTTATTGCAGCCTCTTCCATGAACCCAGTTATCACCCACAGGCTGGCAACACCCACATGCTTGCCTCCAGCCCTGGTGGCTTCAGCACAACCACCCAAATAAGGTGAGAGACTGCCACCCAAGTACTATCTTAGTCATCTAAGGAAAAGAAACACATTCAAATGGACCCAAGTAGAACGCGGGGTTTGTGGAAAGATACAGGAGTGCACTCTGAATATAAAGTGCAAGCATACAGGTGGGCTTTAATGGCTACTGTCTCTGTTCAGGCTCTCTGTCCAATTCCAGAGGGCATAGAAAGTGAGAATACGGTTGGCAGTAGCAGTGGCTGGGGGAGTGAAGTCTCGTGATATGGGGTTCTGAGAAGGGCAGTTTCTGGAAGAAGGTATTTAGAAGGACAGAACTGTGGGCATCTCTAGTACAGTGTAGACATTCTTCCCTAGCTCTTGGGGGTACTTTGGCTGGAGAGGGTGCATTATAGAGGCTTTGTGTCTGCTGGGTTGGCTCAGAGTTGGAGATAGGGTGAGTAGGGGAGGTGCTTCTAGCTCAGTCTTTAGGCTGCTTGGTCAGGAGGTCACATGTGCAGCCGGTAAATTGTGAATTGTTCTGTTTTGGGGAAATCCTCAGATTCCTCTTTCCCTGTGGCTTGTGATCCATCATTCCCTCATCCTTTATCCCCCTGCAGCTCTTCCAAGTCAGATCTTCGAATCCAACAACAGGCATCTGATTATAAGATGCATTTCCCACTGCTTCCTCCCATGGTCCTGACTTCAGACCTTCAGGGGGAAGCCTGGCTAGACATCTGCTCTGGACACCATGCCCCCAAATCACAGTGGACTCTTTCCAGCCTTTGCTTCAGACCCCAGCATCATTCAAGAAGGTGGGTGTGGAGTGGGAAAGATCTAAAGACCACTTATATCCTTGATTCCTTGATTCCAACTCAGAATAAGGAAGGAAGTTAGGAAGGCTTGTGAACTCAAAAAATTTGTGGGCTGGGGAATTGGAAATCACACTCTACTGAAGAGTGTAAGATGCCCATCAGTAGCTGAGTCTGTCAGGGTTCTTATAATCATCGCTATTTAAAAAAAAATTTTTTTTAGCATTTTAATATTTTATTTTATAGTATTCTACAGTAAAACAGACTTTTTAGTTGGTGTCCAGTTCAATGAATTTTAACACATGTATAGATTCATGTTACCACTAACTATCAGGATACAAGTCAGTTCCATTCCCCCTCCTCCAAAAAATATCCCTCATTCTGCCACTTAACAGTCAGACCCACCTCCCTGCCGTAATTTCTTTCACTCAGCATAGTGCCTTTGAGATTCATCCAAGTTACAATTGTTTTTGTTTATCTTTAAGGGAGCAATAAACAAAGCTTTAAATAGGTCATTTAAATTGGACGTGTACAGAAATTTTGGGTTGATCCTTAGGTAATATTGTAGAGAGCAGATATTGGAACTTATCAAGCATAGAGTCCAGATACAAATTATGCAAAACCGATTCAGGGAAAAGATTTTAAAATATTGCATAGCTGGATCTTTTCCTCCAGTTCTTCATCTGCATTCACTTTTCCCATGATTCCCCATCAATTTGCAATTTAAATAGGAATCACAGCTTTTTAATCCACCCAGACTTTGTAATGTCAGCCAGTCTCTTCCAAGCTGTTGATGGACCATAAGGACAAAATATGATAAAATAATACAATAATACATCAAAGCAGGAGGGACCTAGGTGAGTAGGCCAACATTTCTCAAAATAAAGGATATGCACCAGTTGTGGTTTAAAAAAAACACATTCAGGTGGCACCTGAACATTACTTTAAATACCATCCAGTCACATCATTAGAATAGATCTTTCCTTTTTTATTCTATTCAAGTCTTCTGATTACATCTTAGAAAAAGTCTTAGTTGGGTGCTAGAATGTCTTTAACACATCTCTAACAGTTTTTGATCTCTCTATTTAATGGCGAAAAAGACTACTTCAGACAGAATGTGGCACAGGTAAGAGGCTCTAGCTCAGGGGTTCTTAGCCAGGAGTCCACGGACCCCAAAGATGGTCCATAAGCTTGAATTGAAAAAAAAATCAACTCGATTAGATGTCCAACATTATAGGTGTGTTGCCTTGTCAAATACTACAGCACAGTTTAATGTTCTTATTCAAGATAAAAAACAGTCTGTACATTGTCTTTAAAAAATAAAATTTAACTTTAACTTTCCTATATTTTTGATGTACTGGATTATTATTTAATGTGTTAAGAAAGAAGCACATTTATAGTATTACAGCATATGCTTTTTATTTTAGTATTATAGCATATGCTTTTTATTTTAGTAATTGTATTTCAAAATATGTAATTGATTTCCTTTGTAATTTTATTTTATGCATTTAAAAACATTATTCTTGTGGGGATGTGCTGATATAAGTGCAATATATTTATTAAATAATACACAGTATAATGTAGACTTAGTATGATTTTTATTTTGATGTAGCACGTTCTGAGTAAAGTGGATAACTGCCTGCAAAAAGGTTGGTAAGGATGGCAGAGATGGTTTTATGATGCCGGAAAACTCAAATTTCTAAATATTTGCCAAAAATGATCATTTGAACAGATGTTGAACCATATTAGGTTATCAGGTATTGAAATTATGGGAAAGTTGTAAAACATAATTTTGAATAATCCTAAAATTTAATGTAAAGACATGCTGATGTTGAGTGTCATAAAACCATCTGCTACATTCTGAAAAGGGGTCCATGGTTTTCACCTGACTGGCAAAGGGATCCATGGAACAAAAAAGGTTAAGACCCCCTGCTTTAGCTGGAATTTAATGGCATTGTTTGATATTCACTGCTTTTGTTTTTATGACTACTTTCTATTTCTGGCAAGTGATGAGGAGTCTCATTTAGAATGGCTATATAAAGATTCACTTTTAAGTAAATGTTTTAAACTATATATTATGAGTGGACTTGAATAAACTATAAAATAAATAAAAATATGTGTGCAAAAACACTCCATGAAAGTGGTACACAAATGGCTGAAGATTGGGAAACAATGTGTTAGCTTTTAGAAAGAACTTGATTATCTCATGAGTTAGAGGGGTTGCCCTAGAGGCAAGACAAAGCCTGGACGATCTTCCAGCACTTCCACTGACGGTTCACATGGCCAGGCTCTCAGTACTCACCATGCAACCAATTCCAAATGACCTCCCTTTGTATCAAAGCTTTGCTTGGCTTTAAAGGGAATGGTGTCATCTCTGATGTATTCTCCTGAGGGGCTCTGCCATCTCTGCCCCACCATATCCTTCTCTCTCCAGCTTCCCCTACCTCACAATCCCCGTATTCCTCTGTCATTCCACAGGTACCAAGCACTGATCAAGGCTGATCAGAAACACTTTTAGGTTGATCTTTACGTCGACTGCCAGCCATCCCTTAGCCTCTCCTTATTAGCAAGACCCCACACTCAGGTTGGACTTCCATCTAGACCAAATCACCGGAATCAGACAGGTACCTTCTGTACAGGCATGACGTCTCTAAACCATGAAGACATCTGAGTGGGTGACTTTATCCTATGCAGTTGACTGACTCCAGGGAATGTGTGTAGAGGGATGGAGAGGTTCTGAGCTATTTTGAATAGGGCATTGTGAGCTGGAGACAGTAACCAAGCTGCATAGGGTTTTAATCCAGTACAGAAGCAGTTTGGAGCAGTGAAGACATCACAAACTCAATATCCTCCAGGGACTCTGTGTACATAAATGAATGGCAATGGGGAGTGGTAAGGATGGCTGGCTCCCTTTAACAACCAAATGGTTCTCTCCAACCATGGGCTCACCTGGCTTCAGATTTCTCTCCTCCCACTGGCCCATCTACTAAGACCCCAGCCCTCGTCAGGATGGGAGTGCTCCTAGTCATGGTAGCAAACACCTTCCAGGGCTGCCCATCAGCTTAGCGATTGTCATACCTCCTTCAAACACAATCTGGGAAGGGGGACCCACAACAATTATAAGAGCCAACACATTAAATTGAACCATTACAACAACCTGTAAGGCAGGAACACTTGATATCCTCATCACATAAAGGAGAAAAATCAAAGCTTAGGAAGGTGAAGTAACTTTACCCTATGGCTAATAAGTGATAAAGGCAGGATTTGACATGAGTAGAGCCTCTTTCCAAGCTCCATCCTCTCAACATCATGAAAGGGCAGCCTACAGGTAACATCCAACCGGCAAACATGTTTTCTTTGGTCCACAATATTCTAACAAAAGTTTTGAATCAGTATGACACATTTATAAATTGGGAGTTGACATTTTTTAAAGAAAACATGCCGTATTTCAAACTTTTCTTAAAAAAACTAGGAGATCTGGCGATAAATATAGGGATAGCAAAAAAAAAAAAAAAAATCTGCTAAGATCGACCAGTGGCTGTCCCCTCTAAATGGGGCAGTCATTAACTACAGTTATTGTCCTGCAGACAACTTCATTCATTCTCTGACATGTCCACAGAATTACTGAAGAGCACTAAGGTTGTAATGACTTCACGGTCCCAAACTGCTTCTCCACCAGATAAAAACCCTATGCAGCTTGGTCACTGCCACCAGCTCATGATGCCTTATTCAGAATAGCTCAGAGCCTCTCCATCCTTCTTCACACTTCCTCTGGAGTCAGTCACCCTCATAGGGTAGAGGTGTTCAGATGTTATTCATGTTTAGAGACTCCCTGCTTGCACAGCTGTCATTTGAATGATGCCCAAATTTGAGTACCTGTAAAATGGCTTTGACATACATACCTCCCAGAGTAAATTATGCCTATTTTTTCCTTTTCCTTTATCCTTGGCATGAGGGAACAATTGAATTAAGTCAAGTTCTTTCCTTCCCAGGTAAATGACTGACAGGTAGAAATTTGGCCAAGTTACCCAAGAATTTATGGTTAATAGGGATGTTTGTGCTACAGAAAATACTAGAAAGGCGGCCAAAAGTAGGGATTTTGCCACCACAGAGCTTTGCAATGACTTAACTCATTTTTCACAGAATTAATAATTCAGATCCCATGCTGTTTCAGCTAGAAGTGGCCATAAACTGCAGAGAGTTTAACCAACCACTTCTGAAAATGGGGATTGATCCTAGGAAATGCTACCTCCACTTTAAGCCATCTCGCCTGAGCAAAATGAAAGCTGTTAGATGATTTCATATCTTCATTAAAACCATCAAAGCAGAAACATATTGCAAAGAGGCTGCCAAAGCAGAGAATATTTCCCCATGCTTCAGCGGCTTTGGGGAAATGGGGGAGATTCAGATCCCGATTATTTTGCAGGAAGGCATTATTATGTTCAGTTCTGTTTAAAGGAAACCACACACACAAGCCCCATAAATCTAGCATCTAGCAATGTCATCAAAGCAGCTACCTTGGCATGCATGATGATGAAGCTAGAACAAGAATGAGAAACTGGGTGACACATACACATGAAGAGACGTGTGCCTTTTCCAAGTAGGGGCAGAGGCTAATGCAACCTTCAAAGGATCTCAAGATCCTTCAAAGGATCTAAGAACTCTGCCATAATATGATGGGCCTCAAAAATCCCTAGAAAGAGGGGCTCCGTCATCTTCCTTCCTACTTGAGAGTGACCTGAAAGCCACCAAGCTGCAGTTGAACATGATGGTGCTTTCTTTGGCCAGGTTCAGGGACAGTAACAGATGTACGTTTGGCCAGTTGAGCCAAGAACTGTATTGGGAAGTATCTTGGGTTCAAACTCAAGCTCTGTCACTTGTAAGGGCTTGAGAGGTAAAAAGCCCTTAATATATATCATCATCACCATCATCATAAGCAGCAGCAGCAGCATCACCATCATCACCTTCATCACCACCACTACCATCTTCCTTGACTCCTCTCTCTCACACCTGGCCCCCAGTGCAATCCATCAGCAAACCCTGCAATGGTACCTTCAACATATATCCAGCATCTTCCCACTTCTCTCCTTCTCTACTATTAACGTTGCAACTACCCTTGCAACAGCCTCTTAACCAGTTTCCCTGCTTCCATCCTTGCTGCCTGGTCCAAACCATCCAATATCTCCCCATTTTCTGAGTAAAAGCCAAAGTTCTTGCACTAGGCAACAAAACCCGGCATGATCTGACCCCTCTTACTTCTCCGACTTTATCCCTGCTCACTCTCCTCCTTGCTCCCTCCACTCCAGTCACATGGGTCCCTAGATTTTTTTCAGTCATACCAGATATCCTGCTGTCCTTAGGGCTTTTGCATTTGTTTTCCCCTCTGTCTAGACTGTTCTTCCCCCAGATCAAGGCATGCTTTGTCTCTTTACTTGCTTCAGGTCTTTGCTTAAGTCACCTTCTGAGTGAAGCATTGCCCAATCACCCTACTTAAAATTGCAATCCCCTCCACTAAGTGCTCTCTGTGTTCCTTTTCTATGTTTTCTCCATAGCACTTATCATCCCCTGACATAAATATGTTTTAGTTATTTGTTTATTGACCATCTCCTTCCCATCCCCTAGAAAATAAGCCACATGAAGGCAGGGCTTTTTAGTCTGTTTTGTTCAGTGACTAGAATGGTGCTTGGCACAGAGTAGGTGCTCAAGAAAATATCTGGTGAAAGGGGGACCAAGTTGCCAGCATCCATATCCTACGTTCTCTTACCCGATCTGCTGAGACTCAGGTGTGGAAAGACTAATGAAAGGGTAGGGCCAGTCTGAGGTCTTGGAACAGACTCACCCATTTCTAGCCATCCCTCATGCCTAAGCATACTCATCCAATACATTTGTTGAGCACCTGTTATGAGCCAGGTAGTGTTTGGAGCTCCAGGGATTCAGCCACAAACAAGACAGACAAGGTCCTTTAGGAAGGTAGAAAGTACAAAAGAAAAAAAAAAACAGGTAGAGAAAGCAACAAATGCAAATGCTCTAAGCTTAGGCTTCAGCCACCCCCAGAAGGCCTTCTCTGACCCGCCGTGGACGTGATCCTCTCCTCTGGGTGCCCACAGCACTGGGAGCTTTTTCCCTCTCATCAGGTTTTGATATCCGACTTGTCTGTCCCCTTAGCAACTTAAAGGAGACATCCTTTTTCTCATCTTCATTTTTCCAGGGCTTAGCACAGTGCATGGCACATACCAGGGGGTCAGTCCATGTGGGCAGTAGCCAGAAGTCAAATCTTGGAATGGATGTATTTAGAAAGAGCATCTCTAGGGGTCGGATGTGGCTCAACTACATCAACTGGCTGGGCGTCCGTCTCCCATATGGAGGGACCCGGGTTCGATCCCCGGGACCTCCCGGTAAAAAAAAAAAAAAAAGAAAGAGCATCTCTGTAGGGACACTCTCCTCATCGGCCCTTTGCCCAATATCTCTCTCTAAAGAAACCCTGACTACTCATTAAGGCCCAAATAACATAACATCTTGTCCAGGAAAACTTCCACAACCTCCCTGATGGAATTTCATCTCCTTTCCAAGAGCTCTGCTTGTATCTCCTTTATGGTACCTATCACCATCTGCTTTTCCAGGAACACTCATATCCTCACTAAATTGGAGCCCAAGGGCAGGATCTGAGTCCCATTCACCTTTACATCCTTGGCACTTAACTCAATACAGGTATGATGAAGGAATCAATGAGTAATAATGACAGTTAACATTTACTGGACATCTTCCAAGTGCTGGAGATTTTCTGAGCACTTTTACATTTAATTGCCCATTCAAACCTCACAGCTACCCTATGTGGCAGTCAATATGATTAGTTCCAGTTTGTAGGTGGAACTGAGACTCCGAGAAGCAACTCATTCATGGACACACACCTGGCATGTGGTGGAGCTGAGATTCCAACACACTCATTCCTATCTGAGTCTGAGATTTTAATCGATGTGCTAAAACTGCCTCTCCTAGTAGTTTCTGTCTCCTCGTCTCAATTTCGAGTTCATACCATCCATCCTTTTGAATCCTGGGCTGCCCCCACTCTTTCCAACAAAATCCCTCTTTTCATTGATCCCTGAGGAGCACTGCTCCACCAAGACAACTGCTTCAGTGCTGGCTCAGCTCGCCCCCAGCCCCAGGGTAGATCTGTCTATCAGTGAGCACCCAGGCTGGGGAAGAAGCCACCGTCTCATCAGTGTTGATGACTATTCTGCCCAGTTAAGGCAAGCATGGGGACCCCTGCAATTGTAGACAACTTCTAAGCCATCAAAAAGTTAAACACAGAAGTACCATGTGACCCAGCAATTCCACTTCTAGGTACACATCCAAAAGAATTGAAACAGGGATTGAACAGATAATTTGTACATCAGTGTTCACAGCAGCATTATATACAATAGCCAAAAGTGGAAACAAACCAAGTATCCATCAAATGGAGAAACAAAATGTGGCATATTATTCAGCTATGAAAAGGAATGAGGTTCTGATATACGCTACAGCATGGATGAAACTTGAAAGTATAATGTTGAGTGAAAGAAGCCAAATGCAAAAGAACAAATATATTATGATTCCACTAATATGAATGGGGAAATGCATAGAGACAAGGTAGCTTAGAGGTTCCCAGGGACTGGGGAAGGGGCAAATGGGGAACTATTGCTTAATAGGTAAAGTTTCTGTTTGGCATCATGAAAAGGCCTTGGTAATGGATATGGCAACATAACATTATGAATGTAATTAATAACCACTGAAGAGTACTCTTAAATTTAAAATGGGAAATTTTATGATATATATAACAATATATATATTTTTTGGTATGTATATATCTATCTATATATAACCACAATTTAAAAAAAAATTATATATAAGGAGTCCCAGGGTCAATTTTCCCAGTGGAGCTCCCTTTATGCAGCTTTTAAAAAGTATGTTCAAAGAGGAAAAAACCTACATTGGCGTTCCCCCTTTTTCAATGAGATTAAACTATCTGTGAGAGCAAAACTGACACCCTATGTTTAGGCCTTCACGATATGAACCACAGAGTCAAAGAAAAGGAACTTTGCATCCCAAGATTCTTAAAAAAGGAATATTCTGGCTAATATAAGCCTCAAAATTGAAAAATTTTGACACCTTAATGAAAATGACTTTATCTCTAAGTTTTACAATTCTGGCACCTGTAGGCATGCAGCAACCTGTGCAGATCTCATAATCTTAGGGGACACTGATGATTTTCCACCAGTGAGAATAATGAAGAAGCCAATAGCAACCTATGGTGTTTAGTTTTTCTTCAAATACTTGCTATACTCTTTATTCTTCTGAAAGCTAGACTCCCTTATAAATATTGCAAGTCAAAATACTTCTCTTAATGCTGTATTTGTTCTGAGTTTTCCTTTGGCTCGTCTCTTTCAATCACTAACACATCCAAGGCATCTGAAAAGCTAAAACCATCACTGGATTTCCTCAGGCTGGATCTTCTGCAAACTCTAGCAGTGTTTCCCATGATGTCAGTTGTGAACTCCATCTCAGTAATTTTAGGTGTTACATAAACTTACTAAATAGCACTGAATTGCACAGAGAGAAAATTTATTACCTTTTCCATTTCACTTTAATTCCTTCTGATTATAGCAAGGAGAAAAGTCTCACAAGGGTATCGGTATTACTTTAACTCTTACTAATATCTTTTAAACAAAAGTAGAGTAGGCTGCAGGCTTAGAACATTTCAGCCTCATTATGTTGCATAAAATCAGTAACTGTTTTTGTTTCTCATTCTATTTATTTTTAGGATTACTTTCTGATTATGACAAGTCATGTCGGTTTTCTATTTAGGTGGCTTTTAAATAAAGTTGCTTTTAAAAATATTTATCTTAACTATATTTGCCTAATGTGCATTGTGTTTACAAATGCCTAGCATATCTCTAAAAGGTGCACAAACCCAGATAACTGTGGTTGTTTCTGGGAAGAGGAATTGCATGGCTGGGGAGATGGGTGGAAAAGAGTGAGATAAATTTTCACTTAATATCCTTTGTCACTTCTGAAGTCTGCATTATATGAATGTGTTATTTACTCTAAAATACACAAACTGAAGGGGAAAATTAACTCAGTTCTTTATGAGAAATATATTTTTTTAATGAATTAGCTTAAAGAGAAATATTAAGAAAATAATAGTAGAGGTTGTACCAGGCTTTGGCAAACAGCATGAAGGTGGTACAAAAATATATGACACGTGGGAAACACTGCCGCCATAGAATATGGACCTATGGCCCCTACTGCGGGAAGATGACAGTGTGAGGTCCATGGGCCTCCACTCAGACCAGATGCCCTTGGTTTTCTTACTCAAGGAGCAGTCAGACATGCTGGTGGCTGTGGGCACCGAGGTGGAATCACTATTAATTCTTCTAATTGCAAAACCTTGAGAATCCTTGTGATGTCCAAGTCCCAGCCCACCCAACCAGTAGCTCTGGTCCATGTTCTGGTCCAATAACATCCCCTGCCCCCGCCCTGAGCCATCATCCTGCCGAGAAAGCCCCTATGAGGGCACATCAGCTCAACAGCCCAACTGTGTAGCTTGACAGGCAGCAATTTCCTCTGAAATGCTAAGTTATTTCCACTCACTGGTGGCTTTTACCCACCTCATCAAGCTACCCATGGACTACAAAGCACTTCAGCCCATCAGAGCAGCCCATTAGGAGAACAAAGTGGCAGCAGACCCGGCCTACCAGCAGGCTGGCACTCAGCCTGGCAAATGGTAGGCGTTTGACAAATAAATGGATTAACCCACCCCACGGTTAGCTCTGGAGGAGACAGTGAGTCCCACGGGTTTTAGGTTGGCCCTGTGACCTTTCAGGCCCCCCCAGCCTGACTCTCATCCCACGTGCTTATCTATCCACTGCCCCTGCCACTGAGCTCTCGCACCTAGAGGCTGCCTCCCCTCCAAGCCCTTTGGTGGACTGGGATCAATAGAGAGCTACATGATTCCACAGCCTCCCCACGCACTCTGTCACTCAGCCATTCGGGGAAGGCTTCACAGAGGTCTAACCAAAGGGAATAAAGTTATTCTACAGTTCTGCACACAGATGCATGGGACATTATTAAGCACGCAAACAGTAGCACCTGCTGAGTACCTACTCTGTCTTGAACATGATAGGGACCTTAGAATGTGCCTCCAAATATATGGCAGGTAAAGCAAGTGCCTCTTTACAGAAGCCCCCAGAAAGAAATGACCATGGAATCTTGTTATCTCCTGGTGGGCATCAGCCCTGCACTTTCCTTCATTTCAAGAGGGATGCTTTTAGGGGATGGCATGGGTAACATTCAAAACTCTAAAATGGGTATGGTTCATTGACCAATCAGAAGAGACCCCTGCTGGGTATAGAGATGAAGCAGGGTCTTGGGGGCCACCTGCTATGTAGGCATTAGTCATTTAGTTAATGGCTGGTTTTGTGGAAGGTCCAGTGTGTCTCCGAATGGTCTGAGGAAGCCAGACCAGGACAGAGGGCATTTCGAGAGGTGCAGGGGCACTTCCAACCAGTACGGAAGGATGGCATCTCATTGAATATGGCACCATCCATTGTAAGACACACCCTAGTCCAAAGACGTTAAAATGTGGGGAAAGGTGCTCCTTAGAATCTATGATAAGTGATGTTTTCAAAATTTATCATCCAATACGGCCTTAGTGTGTGCCAGCTGAAAATCACTGGGGCTGTCAGGGTATTTTCCCCTAAATATCCCCACACTAAAGGCCTTGGGGAAAGCCCATTCTTCATTCCAAGCTTTCTCACTGTCCCTCTAGGCTCCAGAGGGAAGCAAAAGTCAGTTCTTCAAAAATCCTGCTTGAGCGATGACAGTTCTGCTGGCCCATTCTGAATATTCCTCAATGCCAGGCGAGAACTGTATATGTGCTGGAACTAACTATTATATCCCCAGCATACTGCGAGGCTGACAGGGAACTACAAGACAGATGGTGGATTTATGGACTCAATGGTTTCATTTAATCAGAGTGTGTGACATCCTCCTGGACCAAAGCAGGACAATTTCTTATAAAGACATATGTATGCATAGACACTAATTGTGCTTGTGAGTGTATGCATGTGGGGTATGCACACACATGCATCTGTACACAACCAGTGAGCACGGATCAGGCTGTTTCATGTGTTAATTAGTTTGTTGACAGTAAAGACTTCTGCATTAAATACTTCGTGCAGAAGACCCTTTGCCTTCTGCTTTTCGCTTAATTTCTTGCTAAAGTTTGCCTTTCTAGAGTTCGGCATTGCTATTCAAATTTGATTTCTTGATTGAAACAAGCGGGATAAAGTGAAAGCCCTTATTCCGTGAATTTTATTCTCTCTCTTACTTAGATTGTTGCCTCCAGGACAAATACCATCTCTTCACTGTCCTTTCCCATCCCAAGAACACCTATGCTGAACAAATAAATAACCAGATTTCTGAAGTGGAGTCGAAAATTTATAGAACAGGCTCATCTATCAAAAATTTGACACCCAACATACAGAGTCAATTATCAGGTATTAACTTTCTCTTGCTGGCATTCCAATGTACTCAGAGAAGATTCACTTCCTCTTCACCAACCCTAGCCCCACTACCATCCCTTAAAATGAAAAAAAAAATCGAGAACACTTTGGACAAAATTCAGCTTCCCTTAAGACGCTAAAAACTACTGGACATGGCAGGGTTTATGCCTCTTTAAAAAAAAAAATGAAGACCCTGAAAATTCTGTCTCACATTCAAACCTTGGTAAAATGGTAACATCCTAAATATAACCTCACATCTGGAAAAGTATTTTAACATAGATTGTCTTATTTGATTTTCACAAGATTGTAAAGCAGGTCAGGCATCATTCCCATTTTAAAGGTGAGAAAACTGATCTCCAGGAAAAGTTAAGTGGATTTTATCAAAGAGAAAGGGGAGAAGAGAGGGAAGGAGGGAGGGAGGGAGGATGAGAAAGAAAAGTCAAGTTAATGGCAGAGTCAAAACTAGAACTCAAGGCCAAGTCTACCTTTTCAGGAGGTACTAGGGATCGAACTCAGGACCTTGTACATGGGAAGCAGGCACTCAACCACTTGAGCTACATTGGCTCCCCAGGCTGCATTCTATAATGAGGAAGCTGAGACTCAGGAAGGTCATTGCACTCTGAAATGCACAGCACCTACATGGCCAGCTCTGGTTTTCCGACAGCAGGTCCTAGCCTGGTTCCCTCATCAGCCTTGCTGTCAATTTGCCTGCCTGTCCAAGCAGCTAGCCAATTCCACCCCGCAGGCCTGACTGCTACCTTGAGGAGGAAGTTTGGAGATCAATGATGGAATCTCAGAAAGCTATCAGGGGTGCCACCGCTGAGGGTTGGGCTCTCCTAGGGTGGCTGGATCTGGGCAGATTCCCAAGATGGAGCTCAGGCTGGGGCCAAGAAGCTACAGAGTCTGTTTCCTGGTCTCCTGGCTGATACTGTTCGCCGTATCACCCTGTCTCCAGCACCGTTTGTTACCTCCTGGTTTATCTCCATTTACCCATGGGAAGAAGTCTTTCCACTGGGTTGAGGGTAAAGCATTTTGATTTTCTCATTGTCTACATGAATTTGGGCCTCCTGTACCAGGAAGTTAATTCTGGGGTAGGATGTGGCCAGTTCATAATGAAATCCACTGCCTGCAACTCTGCACCACCATCTTTGGAAAGCACAGTCCACTCCCCTGGGCAAAAAAGCACCATGGCCATGCCCACCCCATGGGCACTGGTCTTATGGTGGCAGGCTGTGTAGATCAGTGGTTAGAGCATTTGCTTAGATGTGCACACAAACATGTGTGTATGTGTGTGTGTATCTTTGTAAGATATTGTATGCCAGAGACTTCCAGTATTACATTTCATCAACTTGCTTTGTGACCCCATTCCAGATGTTCTCTCTTTTGGGGGTGGAGTTTTCACATCTGGGAAATTATAAGGAGAGTGGGCAGAGAAAGGCGCATCATGTCACCTGCCCTATCTACCTCATGGAATTTAGGAATAAAGTGAGAACATGGATATTAAAGTGTCCCACAAATCCCCATCATTTCTGCATATTTCTGCATAATAAAGAATAAAACCCATAATAGAAATACCCTGGAAATTAAGAAAACAGCTTCCAAATGAGGCCCCATCACCTTGTGCAGAAACGGCAATCCACAACGGAAATCCTTGATTCTGGGGGTGTGGACTTGCAGCTGAAAGAAGTACAGATCACAGAGCCCTTCCCTGATCCTGTAGCCTCCCCAGCCTTCCTGAAGCACCCTGAGTTGTGGGTGCCTCTCCTCCACAGGGAGCAGATGAGGATGGAGGAATTGGTACCCAGACCTCCAGGCTAAGTATTCTTTTAGAAATAGAGAGGAGAGTGGGGAAGGAATGGCAACTCACACCTGGAGAAGGAGGGATGTAGAGAGAGAGACATGAAGCTGTCAGCGTGCTTGATGTTAAGTAAAACCTACCAAGACTCAGCCGAGAATTTTAGCAGAATCCAAATGTGCTAAAAAAAAAAAAAAAAAAAAGGCACAGCTCCCATCTTCAAGGTTCACAGCTAAGCTGGCTTAGAATCACACATGCCAAGGTTAAAAATAAAAAGCAACCGTCCCTGAATGACACGGGCTCAGGGAAGGAAGCCGGAGGTATGTGGTTTGGTGGTGGAGGGAGGAGAAAGGAAAGAGGAAAGTCGGGTTTCAGGGGGAAGGCATTTATTGGACGTCACCATATCCCAAAGCCAGATGCTGGGAATTTGCTGTTTTACACTTGAAAGGCACTTCACGTTGGCAAAGGGGATCCTAATGATCTCCAGATTTTCCATCGAGGAAACCCTGGTGTACATTAGAGCGTGATCATGGCTGGACCTCGCAGGGCTCTCTATCCAAGCCATTTTGCCTCCCCCATCCTGGGGTCTGGCTCAGACAATGTCTTCAGGCACCTGGATGAGATGCTCATCAGTCACAGCTTGGAAAGCACCATGGACCATGAGCACTGGTGCCAAGCCAGACCTGCTAGTCTCTACTACCCTATACCACTCACCAGAGGGAATGATGCTGGGGACACCCATAGGGACCTGCTTGGCTCCACTGGAAAGAGACTGAGTGTTTGCTTCCTTAGGGTAGTGCATGGTCCCACCCCTTGCCCCCACGACCAGACCCACTGCAGGCCAAGCCTAACTGGCAAAGGGGACAATTTCATCCTCTGAACAAATTATTGCAAATTCAAGGCCCCGTGTTTTAAGCCCAGTTGGGTCCTCCTCTCAAGAAGCTGTTGCCCTTTGTCTAATATCCTTATGGCCATCTACTGCCAAAAAAGGTTTGCTTTTAGAAAAATAAAAAATTAGCTTCAGTTATTGTGTCACCTAACACATTACCCCTCCCCATTTCCATTACCATGCAGACATTTCTAGAAAGTCAGATGAATGGTGAGAAGTCTGTGATCCATGTGCTATGGGAAGCCCACGCATTGTGCCACCCCCAGAGATGCCCTGACTCAGCGGTATGGGGGTCAGTTCAATACCATAAAGGGCTGGCAGGCTGGTGGGCTCTGGACAGTGGAGCCTGCTATGTTACAGAAGCTTCTGTGTACTTCCTGGGTAACTCATCCCCGGCAGTGCAGTGGGGGAGTGGGCAGCCTCTGTACTGACTGGTTGCTTCAAGGACCCCCGCCAGCCCTCATCTGATGTACCGGCTAGTATCCCAAATTCCATACCCTGGCTGCTGGATGAGAAGCATCACCCAGTTCCAAGTATCTTTTTCATACTATTAAAGCACTTTTGAAAGGCCTTAGTTGGCAGGCAGGGTAAGGACTGCTATCCTGCCCATTGTGATGGATGAGAAAATCAAGGCTCAGAGAGTTTAAGAACTTGCTCAAGCCAAGTGACCAAGCCAAGACTCCAGGCCAGGAGTCTTCCCACTACTTCAGCATGACTGACCCAGGGTCACAGCCTCTGGGGGTCTCAGGCCAGGTACAGAAGCCAATACCTGGAGCTGGGAAGGACACTCCAGAATGAGTCTTTCTAATCCCAAGACCTCAGGCTGCCCTCTCGTTTGGCCTGAAAGGTAGGGACTTCGCCCAAGCGCAGAGCCCGGCGGCAAAGGAATTCTCTCCTGACTTTCCCCTTCTCAGAGTCCTTCACATGTCCGGGACCAGGAAAGAGCTGCCTGGGTCAGACAGGGCTGCGTTCAGGCAGCACACGTCCTGATCTACCCCTTCCTTGGGCACCCTGCTCCACCCCAAAGGCTGGACACAGAGCCAGCCCTCCAGCCGCGCCAAGAGGTTGTCAGAGACAACAGGGAACGCCCTTTGCAGTTCAAGAAACAGTGTGCCTCGCTTAGATAAGCACTGCGAAGTTCTGCGTAAGTCCTTCTGTTTCAGTCCCCCCACCCCCCCACCCCCCACGTGTCTGCCTGAACCCAGCTGGGTTAAGGGGAAGACAAAACGCAGAAGATGGAGAGGGCTCGCGGAGTGGGGCTTCTGGTCCTTACCTGTACCAGTCCAGCCCGCGGCCGTAGTTTCTGTCGAAGAAGTGGGGCTCCGTGCCCAAGGCCCGCACGTCAGGGTGCACGCGGATAAACTCCAGCACCGCCCGGGTGCCTCCTTTCTTCACGCCCACAATGAGGGCTTGGGGCAGCCGCTTGGTTCCCAGCTTCGGTGAGCCAGAGTGGTTGGAACCCGAGAGGCGAGGGGCGGGCACCGCGGCGGCGGGCGCGCTGGGAGCGCTGGGCTCGCTGGGCGTCGGCCCCGGGGGATCGCAGGGCCGGGAGTTCTGGAGAAGTTTCTGGCCTCCCGCGCTGGGGCCGCGGAGGCAGCGAGGCGCGCCGAGCAGGCGGCTCCGGCCGAGGTCGTCGCAGCAGCACAGGAGGCTGTAACACAGGTAAGTGCAGGAGAGCGAGAGCGTGAAGGCGAAGAGCAGCCTGCGCGCCCTCCGCGGCTGAGGTGGCCCCGCACGGCCCAGGACCCTATAGGCCATAGCTCCATGGGCCCGCGCCGGGGGTCATGGTTTCCGAGGGGCACTGGCGGCGGAGCTGCTTTGGCCCAGCGGTAGCCTAGAGGGCTCCCGCAGCGCTGCCCGGAACGCGCGGGTCGGGCGAAGGGGGCGCCGTCTTCTCCCGGAGCTGGTGGCCCGGGCGCGCACCACGCGGGGGGATCCCGAGGGCGGCGGCTCCTCCGGGGACAGGCGGCTGAGCTTCCAGCATCTCCCCGTCCTGGGCGATGGGGCTCTGGACAGCGGGGCAGCTCCTGGCGCTCCTCTGCTCTTACGTGCGCCAGGTTCGAGGCGCGCCCGGCACCCAAAACCCCATTCCCAGTCCTCGGGGCGCCGCGCACGGCTCGCTCGGCAGCGACACGGCTGTGCCGGCTGGCTGGCGGACCGGACGGTGGCGCTGGCGCGGGCCGGGCTCTGGCTGCTCGGGAAATGCCGAGCGGAGCGCTCTGCCAGCTCTATTTAAGGAGTCGCCTGACGTCAGCCGCGCGGGTCCCCCGAGCCCGCGAGGCGCCCGGGGACCTGGCCCGCCCCTGCGCCCCCATTTTCTCACTTCTCCCAGGGATCCTCCACCCCCTGCACTCCGCTCTCCGGCCCCGCCTCAAGGAGCCCTGGCCAGCTTGGGCCTGCGAGGGCAAGGTATTGAGGCATTTACTCCACCAGCACGCTGGATAGCCCATCTCGCTGGCCTCTTGGCACCCAGAGGAGGGAACCCTGGTCGAGATCGCGCCAACATCCAGATACAGACTGTGGGCGCAAACGCTATCACCCTACAAGGATCCCCACACACGGTCCCACACAGGTGCACAAGCACCCACACTGGGCGGGGTGCAGGGGTGTGATCCCCACACCTGGGAAGAGAAGCACTGATAGGGACACTCCTCCCCGCCATCCCTCCGTCATCCCGCCATCCCTCCGTCATCCCGCCAGATAGACACAGACACCCCAGAAGCGGACAACGTGCAGTGTGCGCACACCCGCGCGGGATTGGGACACGCGCTCTCGACGGGATGGGTGTGTGAGATTCCGTGACTGTTCGTTGAGCTCCTTAGCTCCCCGCTCGCTGACTCACATCCAGGCGGCCCTCTCAGTCTCACACTGCTGAAGCACGCACAGTCACCGGTCACCCCACCTCTCGCTGGGGCCTGGCAGGACAGCGAACCCCAGAGGAGCCGACTCCCGCCGTGATGGGTTCCTCTCTTCGAGGCAGTTGGATAGCGGCCGCTGCTCCCCGGGGAGCTGTCCATGGTCCCACAGTGTCTCCAAGGTCCAAGACGCCGCCGGATGCTTCGCGGAGTGACACTAGGAGGAAACAGAGGGTGGGGAGGAATTATCCAGGAGGAACTCCACTTCAAGCCCTGGCTGCCCACAGGCTTGAGTAACCATCCTCAGTGATGCCCTGAGTGACCACACTAATATCTCAGACCAGAGCCGTGCATTAGAACCATGGAGATGACCATGTCAAGAACATAGCTGAATTCTCTACACAGCGATGCCGAGTCACCGCGTCCAGATTTTCGCCAAGTGATTACTCCCATAAAATGTCTAAATGACCAGCTTCATTGCTCCCTTCCCCGCCACACACACACACACACACACACACACACACACGAGTGTCCTTATTCACTGTATAAACTAATCAGGCTCTGTGAACGTTAGCCCAAGCCAGGGAATATTTTGTCTCCAAACCAAGGCCATCCCTGGAAACTCTAAACCTGCTCGTCTACTGCACAAAATTATAACAGCTACCAACTTTGTGCCAAGCACTTAGCATGGGTTACTCATTAAATATTCACCACAACCATATGAGATTGTTACCATTTTCCCCATTGATTCCCACATTACTTCACTTCCTTAATTCCAATAGTAGCTAACATTTACTGAGTTATCTACTAGTAATCTATTAGTCGCTTGACTTTTATTACCTCATTTATCTTTGGAAATAGGTATTATTATAATCCTTGAGGCTTGGAGAACACATACTCAGTAATTGGAATAGTTGGAATTAGACCCAGGCAGTCTTAATTACAGTGCTTTGCAGCTCTCTAACTTCTTTTGGCCATTACTCATATGATTCTATCCTAGGTCCCTTTCCCTGATGTAAACATATTTGTCTATATCTCTTCTAAAATCTGACACTTGAGACTGAATGAAGAATTCCAGGTGAAGATTGAAAAGTTCAACAGGACTATCATCTACCTTCTGAAAACTCAGTTTCTTGTTATGCCATCTAAGACCCCATTATCTTTTTCTTGTAGCTATATCACACTGCTGACATCCTGAGCTCGCAGCCAGGCTATATATCTAAGTGTTTTACGAGTGAACTGATTAAGACACATCTACTCCATTCTGTACTTGTACAGTGTGCTTTTTTGGACCCAAAATATAGGTCCTTACACATTTGACCTGATTAAATTTCATCCTGTCTCATCAGCTCACTGGTCCATTTTTTTTTTAAATGTCTATTTGAATCTTGAATCAAGATGTAGCTTTCATTTATTCAAAAAGTAGAAAGATTCAATCTCAGATTTACCCTTTATTCCAGATGTCTCTTGTGCAAGTGGGCTGACCTCTCTGGGCCTTGGTTTTTTCAAAAGATAACCTCAAAAGCCTCTTGGAGTTCTGAAGCTGTGTAATTCTATGATTCTGTGATTCCAGTATCCAATGCATGAGCCACTCTCTTAACATCTCCATGCTTGATTACCATTTAATTAATTACCCATTAAATTATTAATAAAAATGTCAAACCATATATATTGAAAGAAGTGCTAACATATACTTTCAATGATTTTCACACTGCAAACCTGCCGTTTCTGCACTCCATTGTTAAAATGACAAGATTTAACATGGAATAATCCACTCTGAAAAGCATCTTTTTTTCTTAACACAGACACAGTTGTTTATCATAATTCTGTGCTTGGCTCAATTTTTATTATTTTATATTTGAGTCCATAAACTCAAATTCCTGGGTATTTCAGATGCAATTAGGACCAGTCAGATTTTTCTCTTCTTATGTCTAACCAGAATAATGTCCATGACTGTGGATAAAAATTTTTAGAGAGTAAAACAGTGGATATTTTTGCTCATCATCTACCTCCCCCACCTTTTTGTAGTAGCACCATGATTTTCCTTTGGGGGTATCAGGTAAGTTTATGTTAGGTTGTTTGGTTTGTCAAATAGTGCTCACTTAAGATTGGTGTTTATCTTTCTGTCAAATGGAAGTCCTGATGAAGATGATTCAGGGCAGGTGTGGAAGCTCCACAGTGCTACAGACCCAGACTCCTTCTCTCTTGTTTTTGCACTATATGTTTCCTAAATATTAAGGTCACCACATAGTCCAAGATGACATATCCATCTTCAGCCATCATGTCCACATTCTGCCCATTAGTAAGAAAAGAAGGGGGAGGATAAGGTCATACAATCTCTCTTTAAGGACACTTCCTAGAATTTGCTTGTATTACTTTCATTTATATTCAATTGGTCAGAACTTTGTTACATGGCTTTCTAGCATCCAGAGATCCTTTGAAATTTAGTCTTGATTCTGGGTAGCCACATGCCTAGCTAAAATTTAGAGGTTTTTATTATCAAAAAAGAACTGGAAAATAGCTGTGGAGGTCAACTAGAAATCTCTACCATATTAGAGAAAGAGTTTCCCCTCATTCTTTCACCATGTGGTTTCTATGGGTTGAGTCTGATTTAAGAGTGAATGCATGAAAAAGCCTGAATAATAATAAGTTTCCAATGACACTTCAATGATGGAAAACAACTCACTTCTTTCCAATGAGAATCAACCACAGGACTTTTGCTGAAATCATTGGAAAATAGAAGCTCTCTTTCTTCTGAGATGCTGACGTTGTACAAAATAATCTTGAAGCTTTCAGTGGTCATTTCTGTCATAAAGGAAATTCTGAGAATGAAGCAAATGCAGAGGAAATCTGAAAGGGCTGAAAAATGGAGAGTCAGATTCCTGATGATATTCTTTGAGCCTCTGAATCCCTCCATGACAGAAGCAAGATCTATCCCTGGACTGTCAGGTTCCAGCTAAATAGTTATCTCTCTGTTCCTTGCAATAATTCAAAAAAGCCCTAATTCAAAAAAACAATTACTACCTCAGTTACAAAGAATAGGAACCATGTTAATAAAACTGATGGAGATGTGATGGGGGCTTATTTTTTTAAGATATGCACAGACCCGTGCTGGAATTCCTTGAAATGTAGGACAGTCACAGGATCTGGCTACCTTCTCCATCTTCTCTACTTCTCTTTGTATCTTTTTTATTTATTTATTTATTTTTTCTATCTGGTTGCATCATCATCTTTTTGTTGTGTTGCCTTCACCACACTGGGGCCTGTGCTTCTCCTCGCCGTGCAGGTCTGGGGTGCCTTTTTTTCTTTTTTTCACCAGGAGGTTCACAGGGATCGAACCTGGGTCCTCCATATGGTAAATGGGAGTTCAATTGCTTGAGCCACAGTCGCTTTCTCTCTTATAAATTAAATATCTTAATTTATTTTCTTGTCACTCTTAACTGCCTTTCTCTTTTTATTTATGCATCAGTTGAGTTGCAAGCAACAGGAGCTGACTTTGGCTAATATGAAAGAAAAGACTTTGGAATAGATCACACAGGAAAAGACCTTTGAGGTAGCTCACAGAATTAATAGGAAGGCTGGAGAACTGGGCTTAAATAGAAGAACAATCATAGAACACATTCATTTCCCTTCCTTTTCTGTCTCTGAACCTCCTCCTCTCAAATGGGAATTATCTTGAATCTTCCTTCTCCTTATAATAGCTGTATTAAGATCTTGAATGTTAGCACTTGAAATTATAAAATAAGGAAAAAAATTTCCCCTAAAGTCTTTGGACTCAATAAAGCCTTATTAGTCAGTCCTATTTCAGTGTAAGTTTCGAATTCATTCCGTAGAGCAAAGTTTTGTAAAATGTGAGAAAATATCTCAAAGAGGGTGATACTTATGATGCAAAGGGCAATGAAATGGAATCTGCAGGTTCTCTGAGGTGCAAAGTTAACATTTGAACCAAGACGATGTAAATGAACATTCTACATTTGGGATAAAAGGTTGGAGGTAAAAAGAAGAGAATATTTAGCTATGGTCCTTTTTTTTTTTTGGATAAGCAAACACTTAAGGAACTTCCAGATACAGCATATAGAAGGGAGCCAAGTCTAGAAGACTAGGGAACCAATTGATTTTAAGTATTTTGTAAGATTCTGAGCCCTTTGTCATTCTCCATGTGGATTATTTTTGTTACTGGCAATAAATAATCATAATAATAAAAGGCACCATTTACTGGGCACTTTCTCTATGCCAGGCACTGAGCATTACCTAATTTACATGCATTACCTAATTTAATCCTTACAATAAACCAATAAGGCACTATTATTATTATTCCTATTTGATAAATAAGGAAACAGTCTCAAGTAGTTTGAATTTTCCATGCTATCACAGTTGCTGCAGACTGGGAAAGGGCAAAACAAGTGCAAAAAGCATGAACGAGGAGATGGAAACTCAGCTTTAAGCACTTCATAATCTTCCTTTGGGCCAGTAGTTTGACCTTCCACCTCCCGCCCCACACTGTTTATCCCACACTATCTTGCAAGTTTGCTTTCCTAACAAGGCTAGAAACTCCTTGGGGAAGAGATTAAACAGCTACTCCCCACCCAATGTGGTACTTGAAATTTGGGCTGCATATTTATGCTGAGACTCCCTTGGTCTTTTTATCCCCTTTTACTTCTCTGATGGATCATTAAGTATTACTCCTATTTTTACTGCTCTGTGCTTGCAATGAAGAACTACTATTTCATTTCAAAATTTATCTAAAGTTGATTCTTAGTAATGTCAGGGAAGATACTAGTCCTGCTCACGTACGCAATAATTTCATGGTGCTCACAGGCACTTCTCCCTCTCCCCTGATTTTCTTTAACCAAATGGAAACAGATAAGAATGGCACTACTGTTGTTGTCACCTCTGATTTATCAGTTTCCTGAAATACAGACCATTAGGATGAATGGAAGAGTCCAGAGCTAGACAGAACAACATAAGGAAATATTTTGTTTGTTCATATTAGGTTTTTTTGCTTCCCTTTAACATTTTTAGAAACAAATAAAAATACTCAGAAGCAAAAAAAAAGTCCCAAATCATAACACCCAGAAATAACTATTGTTAATATTTCATTTATATCCTTCCATTTATAAGCATATTTATTTGTTTATTTATGGACCAGCCCGTAGCCACTGTTTTGGAAAGTTTTTTTAACTTAACAATATTGTGGGTCTATTTTATGTTACTAAACACAGACCTATATAGTAAAGCTAATACTTTCACAAACAGAAAATAACTTTCTACTGGACATGCTAGACGTAAGGATGGTGTGAGCCAGAAGCTACCATGAACAGAGAGAAACTAATCTGGCTATGAACTGCTTCAACACAGAAGTAAGCACAGTGAGAGTAAAAGTCAAAGAGTGGGTTCTGATGATAATACTTGAATCCCTGGATGCAGCCGTGCCTGACACCATCTCTTCAAGAGGCAGTAAAGCATAATGGTTAAGAGAGCAGTCTCTGGATTTGTACTTTTCAATTATATATGCTACTTGAAATTTTTATTGACAATAAAGTAAAGTCAATCTCTGTTCTCAGTAATCACCTAAGATCCCTCCTGCTTTTGATCAAACTTATCTCCCTGATGTTTTAAATGTTTCTAGGGAAGTAACCAAATATCTGCTCTGGACATGGCTCAAGGCAGTTGTTCAATAAGAACTTATTGCATAAATACATAGATAATACCTTTAAAGATCTTTTGCCTGGAGAACAAAAATTTTGGATGTGAAGAAATGCTACAACTTTTCTTAAAGGACTGAATTCTCTGTATTGATCACCTCCTTCATGTCTTCTCTTCCCTCTTTATTCAGTCTAAGTTCCATAGACCAACATGATACTCACTTTTTTGTTTGTAATACCAACTCTCTTGGCCCTCTCTCACTATATTGAATTTCCTAGTTAAAATCAACTTTCTGCCCACTCCATGCCCACACCCACACAGACAAACACAGTGAATGCACAAGCACGATGACTAATCTCACTTAAAATTCATCATTTCTAAATTCAAGTGGACCCTTACTACTTCCTAACAATCATACTACATTTTTCTAGTTCATTTGTTCTCCCATTTGCCTATATAATTCTTTAGTGCCTTCTCTTCTCAAACCCCTAGCATCGACCCCCATCGCCATCATCTGATCACCTTGCTTCTTACTTCACTGATAAAGTAAAAGCAATCAGAAGAGAACTTTCACCATCATCTCTACCCACCTACCTGCAACTATGTTCGTATACTTTATTTTTCCTCCTCTTAATATGATTTTATTACCTGGTTTTAGGTAAAGCCAACCCCTCCACTTGTGCGCCAGATCCACTCATGTCTGTTCTAAGACATGACTCCAGCAAGCCTTCCCTCTCCTGCCTCATTAACTTCCCGCTCTCCACTGGATCCCATCAGCATATAAATATGTTGTTACTCCTTCCATCTTGAAAAGAAAAGAAAGGAAACACCATGTCTTGACCTTACCTCTCCTTCTAACTAGAGACCCATTTATATTCCTCCCTTTACACTAAAGAATGACTTCTATTCCCTGGCTTCAAATTCTCTCCATCCATTCCAATCAGGCTCCTGTTCCCACTTCTCTAAATCTCCTCTTCTCAAGGTCCCCGATGACCTCCATGTTGCTGAATCCAAGAATCAATCCTCCTTTCTCATTGATCCTGACCTATCAGCAGCTTTTGATGCACTTGATCCCCCTTTGCTCCTTAAAATATTTCTTCATGAGGATTTCAAGCTGCCATATTCTTCAGGTGTTTTTCTTAAGTCTGCCTGTCTTTCTAAGCCTCCTTTGATGTTTCCTTTTTGTCTCCTTGAGCAGTGCCCCAAGAAATAGTCTTTGTTGTTGTTTTTATTAGAGAAGTTGTAGGTTTTCAGAACAATCATGCATAGAATACAGGATTCCCAAATTATTAACACCTTGCATTGGTGTGGTACATTTGTTACAATTGTTGAAAGTACATCTTTATAATTGTACTATTAACTATAGTCCATGGTTTAACTTAGGGTTCACTGTATGGTACAGTTCCATGGATTTAAAAAAATTTTTATTTTATTATCATATATACAGCCTTAAGTTTTCCCTTTTAACCACATTATGTGTATATATATATACTTATATATGCATATCAGTGCTATTAATTATGCCATTTGTGCATCTTCTTTGGAGAGATGTATATTGAAGTCTTTTGCCCACTTTTAAAATGGGTTGTTTGTCTCTTTCTTGTTAAGTTGAGGGATTTCTTCATATATTCTGGATATTAAACCTTTATTGGATAGGTGGTTTTCAAATATTTTCTCCCATTGTGTAAGTTGTCATGGTATTTTCATGATAAAATCCTGGGATGCACAAATTCTTTCAGTTTTGATGAGGTCCCATTTATCTATGTTTTCTTTCATTGCTTGTGCTTTGGGTGTAAAGTCTAAAAAATCATTTCCTAACACAAGGTCCTAAAGGTGCCTTCCTACATTTTCTTCTAGAAGTTTGATAGTTCTATATTTTATATTTAGATCCTTGATCCATTTTGAGTTGATTTTTGCATAAGGTGTGAAATCCAGTTTTCCCTGTACCACTTGTTGAAGAAAATATTCTTTGCCAATTGAGGGGTCTTTGCCCCCTTATCAAAAATCAGTTGGTCATAAATGTGAGGGTGGAATTCTTAGTTCTCAATTCAATTCCACTGCTCTGTCTATATGTCTGTCCTTGTGCTAGTACCATGCCATTTTGATTACTGTGGCTTTTTTAAGATTGGAAAGTATGAGTCCTTCAACTTTGTTCTTCTTTTTCAAGATGGATTTAGCTATTCAGAACCCCTTACCCTTCCCTATAAATTTGAAGGCTATTAGAATTTTAATTTGGATTGAATTGAATCTTTTTGCTTTGGTTAGGACTGACATCTTAACAGTCCCAGGGATTGGTCTTTAGAGTCAATTCTTTTCTTTCTCCCTTATGACATCCTAAGTCCTATGGCTTCATATACTACTTATATGCTACTGATTCTCAAAAGTGTATCTCCTTTCCCCTGAGCGCTCTACTCAACATCTCCACTTGGATGTTTAATAGGCAAAACTCAACTCTTAATAGTCCCCCTAAACCTGCTCTTCTCATAGTCCTCATCATATGAATAAATGGCAACTCTGGTCCTACAGTTCCCAAGTCAAAATAAAATCTTAGAGTTAACATTGATTCTTCCATCTCTCCCACACCTTATATCTCATCTTATTCTCCCATCAAAATACATCCTGAATTTATCTGTCACTCCCTAGCTCCGTTGCTACTATCCTAGTTCAATCCACTGTCATGCCTCACCAAATTCCTGCAATAGCCACCATCAGTTGTTTCGTTTCTTTTTTCTTAGTTCTATTTCCACCTTTCCATGCTCTTCATTGGATTGAAAGATGCCAGAAGCCTGAACATTTCCCAGAATCCCTTGCCAGCTGGTTTCCAGTTAGATTTGGCCAAAGGGAGGCCTTGGCAAGAGATGGGAAGACAGATGGAAGAGACAAACCATGTTTTGCTTCTAGAGGTGTCTCTTACAACATTAATAGCAACAGTAGTAGTGGGATTCTAATTTCCTGTTCATGTAGCATCATGGTTGAAGTGGCTGCTGCTCCAGTAACCTCAGCAGTAGAGGGCTCATGAGCTTGGCTTCAGCAAGTATAGCACACACACCATGTCTGAGGCAATTTCAGGGCCTCAGGATTCTGCAGTTTAATGGGGGTATGATCTCCTGGCTTCCTGCAAGGTCGATAAGCTCGTGATTCCTAAGGCAGCAGTTACAGCAGTAGGTTTTCCAGCTTTCGCACTGAAGTAGCAGTTGTATGCTCTGGGTAACATTTTCCCTTTTGCTCTTATTGTCTCGGGGTGGTAATAGCTTCCTGTATTTGCTAATTTCTAAATCACTTCATCCTTCACTTTTTGCTCCTCCAACCCTTCCAACACTTTTGGAATCAATTCTCTATATCAAATTATTTCTGTTTGGAATATCTAGGTAACCCTGTAATAGATTTTCCTGAATTCTGATCTCAACAACCAGTGGGATCATTTTGTTCAAAACTTTCCGTGGCTTGTACTCTCACTTAGAGGGAAGATCTGACCCTAGGACTAATGACTTGTCAACCTGGTAAGAATTTTTCTGAGGCAACATGCCCAAAATAAACCTGCCAACTTCCCAGCTCTCACCCCTCTTCTCTCCCCAACACTATTCTCAAGCAACTAGCAGACTCATATAGAACTGCCTCCATCCAAAAATGAGAAATAATCAGAAGAATCTGGCATGGGGCCTATGAATAAATACTATGTATGAGGGGGACTTATACCCTGCTCACCAATCTGCTTGAGATTTTCCCTTCCGGAGCTCATCTTAATCAATTTTCTTGTAGAATAAGCTACTGAAGAGCCAACAGCGTAGTTGCCTGGTTATGTGCACAGCAAGGGATGCTTGGGGATTCGACTACTCAGGCTTACACTTCTGACTTTTTCTTTTTTTTTTTTTTGTAATCTCTCATTTGCTGTTGTGTCCTTTCACTTTCTTTGTCCTTGTGGATTAATACCTTCATTTCATTTCTTTAGATACAGTGATATTGTGAGAAATACAGTCTGTATGACAGAGGGGTTCTGAAAGAAGCTTGATCTTCTCCAACAGAAAGTGCCAAAGAGGCTGCTGCTCCAGGCCCAACCCTTCAGTTCTGACATTTTCCAAATGCAGACCCTGCAGGTGGCAGGCAGTGGGTGAGTAAAACGTTTAAGCAGGTCTACTGGTGGGTAAGTGGAAAGCCCAGTTAATTTGTATTGTACAAGTAGTACATGAATCAGTCCTTTTGAAAAAACGTGGAGTGGCACAGCCAAAGATAAGGTGTCCTTTGTGGCTCAGGAAGTGCTGAGAGTTCCCACACCTCCCCCATCTTCCCCATAGTTTCCCAAATTGGTGCATTTTGCATTAGCGTGGCCCATTTGTTACAACTGATGAACCAACACCACTACATTATTATTTCCTAAAGTCTAGACTTAAATTAGGGTTCACTTTTTGTGTTGTACAGTTCCAAGGGTTTTCACAAATGCATTGTCATATATATGTCATTACAGCATCACACAGAATAGTTTCACCACCTTTTTAAATTCTAATAGATTCTCCAGAATTTCCCTCTAAAGTGGCTATGCTAATTCACACTCCCCCAGCAATCCTCCCTCAACTTCATCAACTCTAGATATTAAGAAATTTAAAAGAAAATATTTTTGTCAATCATATAGAAGAAAAATTGTATTGAACTGTGTTTATTTGCATTTCTCTGATTATTATTGAGGCTAAGAATTTTTTTATATGTTTCTTGGCCATTAAAGATTCCTTTTTTGTAAATTGGCTGTTTATGGACTTTATCAATTTTCCTGGAATTTATTTTTGTATGTAATTTGACACAGTGCTCTAGCTTTTTTCCAATTGGTTAAGTAATTGCCAAAAATCAATTACTGAATAATGCTCTCTTTCCCTGCTGTTTTAAAATGCCACTCTTATCATCTCCAGATTCTCTGGTAACATAAATCTACTTGTCAATATTGTTTCAACATGTATTAAAATTTTTTTTTAATTTATTTATTTATTCCCCCCCCCCCTCCTTGCAGCTTGTGCTCACTGTGTCCATTTGCTGTGTGACGTTTCTGTGTCTGCTTCCCGTGGAGAGCGTAGGCATTCCTTCACCAGGAGGTCCCGGGAATCAAACCCGGGGCCTCATCATATGGTAAACAGGAGCCCAACCAACTGAACCACAGCTGCTTCCCTCAAGATGTATTAATTTTTAAATGTTTATACAGGTATTTTTCAGAATAATGTAAAAATGATAAGGAATAGACAAAATGCTTTTGAAAATAAAAATAAGAATGATGAACTTTTTCCAGATCTCAAAATGAATTATAAAGTTACAATAATTAAAACAATGTGGTATTAGTGCAAGAGAGAACAGTCCGATTGGTCAACAGGACAACAGAGCCCACAAACAGGCCTTCCTGTTTTGTGTGTGACAGAGTTGGCCTTTGGCTGTTGGATTTGAGACAATTTGTTAGCCAAAAAAATTCCAGATGAACTGAAGCACTTCACGTTGGAAATTAAGCCATAAAAAGATTACAAGAACATTTTGAGATAAAGAACTTTCTAAATATGAAAGCATTGGAAGATACCATAAAAGCTGAACTGTAAATTTGGTGATGTAAATATTCTACACTTCTATATCTAAAAATTTTTAAATAAAATTGAAAGCTATAGACAACAAGAAAAATATGGCACACTGAGTTTAACAACCATGATACTGAATATTAAGTCTGAAAAATCTTAAGAAAAAAAATGAATCTCACAATGGAAAAATGGTCAAAACGCATGAATAGTCATTTCAGAAAAGAAGACAAATGGCTAATATACAAATGGAGCACTGAACATTAAAGAATTGCAAAATAAAATAATATTAAATAGAATTTATTGTCTATTAAGTTGGTCAATGTTTTTGAAATGTTAAGCTCCAGGCTATCAAATGTATGGAAACACTCATATATACTTGAGTGTGTAAATTTGAACAACTGTTCTGAAAGGTAATTTGACAATGTGTATTTCAAACTTTAGAAAGTGTTCATACTTTTACCCAGGGTAGAAGTTTATCATGAGAAAATGGATTACGGATACAGAAAAAAGTTTGTGCGTACAGCGGTTGGTTCATCACAGCATTATCTATATATAAAATTGGAAGCAAACTTAAAACTGCCTCAGTTGGTTATTACTTAGATTATGGTCTCTGGCTCTCTCATTGCTAATCCCCTATCCCTATCCCAATTCAGAGTTTACTGGGAAAAGGCAAGAGATCCAGGATTAGAGAAGGAACAAGCATTTGTGTCTGAATTTGGCCCCTTAATGATCTAACCTAGTGGTTTTCAGCCCTGGTTACACATTAGAATCACCCAGGGAGGTTTTTTTAAATGCTGATATTGGAGGCCCCACCTTCTCCCCAGATTCTGATTCCATTGGTCCTGCGTGAGGTCTAGGCATTGGTATTATTTTTAAAGCTCCCTAGGTGATTCTAATGTGCAGCCAGGGTCAAGTGCCATTGCTAACAAGCACTACCTTTAAATTGATTAATTACATAGGCTATTGACCAAAGCTGGAACTAACAGCCTTCAAGAAACCCCAGGGAAGCCAAGCCATTGCTTGAGCCTGGCTGATCACAAGCGGGCAGTGGCCAACCTCATGCCCCAAGAGACCGGCCTCTCTGGCCATTCTAGAGCCCGGCCAGCCAAGTGTCTATTAGATTTAATACCAAAGAGGTCGGGGAAACGGATGTGGCTCAGGAGGTTCGGCATCCGTCTACCATATGGAGAGACCGGGGTTCGATCCCCGGTCCCTCCCGGTAAAAAAAAAAAAAAAAAAAAAAAAAATACCGAAGAGGTCATGGGTGACCTTGACAAGCACACCTGCTGGCAAGGGATTCTTGACTAATTCTGTGACAAACTGCCACAACAAAGCTACACATCAGTTCACGTTTCCATTTTTAGCCTCTTTATTACCTCCATCTGTTGATGGAGATGCGGCAGCAAACACAGAATGTGAGCTGCGGCGTTATCTGGTATTGTATAAATAAAGACAGCCAAACTCTTCCAGAGTCTCCCACTTGCGTGGGGATGATGCTTCCTAAGTGGGTCCCTCCTTCTGTCCCTGCATTCTATCTCTATCCCTTCAGTCTCTGCTCCTTCTCCCCGACCTCAGTAACACGTTTGCGGTTTACACTCCGTTTCACACAAACAACTTTGTAGCACTTCCTTGCTCACCCAGTGATGGCTTGAGGCTTAGCTGCAGACCTTGAAAATGCTTCTTAATTTTCATCAGCAACTGCCTCTCCTCTAACCTCTCCCACTGCCTTTTCTTTTCTCCCACACTCCCTAACCCCTGTCTAACAATATTATGAGCTGAAAGGACCACAGCTCATTTCAGGTATCTTGTTAGCATATTAAAGGAAGGTAGGTATTAATATCTAGAGTCCTTTCTTCTAAGTATAAGATGAAAGAACAAAGGGAATGGGAAATATGTAGATAGTATTTATCTGGGTTCTTGGATCTTCTGTTCCTTTTCCACCATGCTCAGTTTTCCAAGAAAGAGAAAACCAGGGATATTCAGGGGTAGGGTGGGAGAGGGCATCATTTCCCAAACTTTGGACATTCTCATTGCAATGTCATGATTTCTGCTCTACCCATGTACCTAAACTACAATTATTTCTATAAAATTTCCTTAGGGAACAAATGTGGCTCAAGTGGTTGAGCGCCTGCTTTCCACATGGAAGGTCTTAGGTTCAGTTCCCAGTGCCTCCTAAAAACAACAATGACAAAAAAGCAAACAAGCGAAGAAACCAACTCAGCGGAGCTGATGTGGATCAGAGGTTGAGCGCTGGCTTCCCACCTACAAGGTCCCGGGCCCCGGTACCTAAAAAAAAAAAGTTCTTTGTATCTGCTTACCTTTTATACTTAAATACATATTTTAAGGTGAGTCTGATCACTACTCAAAATAAAATATCAGTATCATTTTCCAAAAGTGAAAGTAACCTTAAAAATTTACACAATAAAGGCAAACCAGTGTCATCAAAATCATTAGATGCTATTGCCTGCCAGAGACTTAGTTTGAGACATGTTCTTCTTTGTTCAAAAGGTGAATTAGCAAGAGAGGTGTTAAAGACATTTTAGCACTAGTCCCATACTTCTCCTTGATGTAATCAGAAGGGTTAAAAGATGCCTGTAAAGGAATAACTTCATTTCTTTGTGAGTTAATGGCTATGTGACACCTAAAATTATCTTGTTGCCATCAGTGATAAACACCTCACATGTGTAGAATCACTGCTGTAGACCAGTGCTTACTTTTTATTTCTAGTTACAACCTCGATCTGCCTCCTTTCCTTCATTTAGCTGGAACCAGATATAAGTCTGGACTTGGTTTTGGATCCTTTTTCTTTTAAACCAAGCCAACCATCTTTTGGTCAATAAATATGCCTGAGGGATTCTAACTTAGTAGGTCTGGGTTGGGGCTCAAAAGCTGTATTTCTAAAAAGTTCATGGGATGATTCTGATGGCAAGACAAGTGTGGGAAACTCTTGCCTAGAGCAACCCATACGCAGCAAGACATCTCCAATATCTACAGAAGCACCTAGGATTACCTAGTCCCTTTCTCCACCACTCAACTCAAAAGCCCACAAAATAAACCTCTCCAAAAGACTTCAGCCAAAAAAAGGTCTTCTCATCTATTACCACTCCCCACCTCAAAAGCTGAAAATCTTTAATAGTCACTACAAACATCCCATTCATAACCTTTTATACTTGGGACATGCAGGAGTGGAGAAGAGGGGACAGAAGCAAGAGAATCATGCCTTCTCTCTACCGCCAAGATGACATATGCCCTACCTCCCAATCACTCACCATCAATTTTCCACTCCTTCTGTGATTTCTTAGTCCCAAATTTACAACTTCTCTCTCTGTAAATCCCTGGTCCTAAAAAGGCTGGTGGAGGAGAGGGTGTCAGGCCATTAGTGTTAAAATATCATGGAACATGACTTGATTACCTGCCCCTAGGGGACATGTCATACAGAAAACTCATCTTGATGGGTGTGGCAGTTTGAGATTATTTTATGAATCCAAAAAAGAGAAAGATTGTCTTTGTAAACTGATCTATTCCTCTGGATGTGATGCCCTTTGACCGCATTAAACTCAGTTGAGAGGACTTTGATTAAATTACTTGATAATATCGCCTTAGGGCTTTTGACTGTACTATGTCTGTGAGGTGTGACTCAGGTTGAGTCTCTGCCCTCTTGCTGGGGCTGATATAAACGGATACACAGAGAGATACAGACAGACAGGCAGACACAGGAAAAGGAAGCTGCCATGTTTGATCCTGCCATGTATCTCACTTTTTGTAGGGGGTTATGCAAGGATTAAATGAGATAATATGTGTAAAGAGATTAGCATAGTGCCAGACAGAAGTGAATGCTCAAAAAAGGTTAGTCTCCATCATCACCACCATCATCATCATCATCATCATCATCATCGTCATCATCATCTATGAATCTCTGAGCCAAACATGGACAACATCTAAGTGCAAAAGCATTATAGTGGACTTTTGTCCATATTTGAGGCTACCCAGCTTTGAATACCTTTCCTGTTTGTGAAATTCTCCACATTATCAGTCTTGGTGACAGGCAAAACCTATCCTCTGCTAAGAAGCTGATAGTTTCACTCATGTTCCTGGACTCCCTTGCAGCTTGGACTCAATCCCATAACTCAGACTCTGTCGATGCCCCTACACATGAGGTGAGCTGTCTTCAGGACCAAGGAGATGTGCTTACTTATGACCCCTCCTTATAGACCACATTTCATGTATCTGGGATCCTGGAATACCAGGCCAAACAGCTTCAACCCATTCCCATGTCCTACACAGGTCTCTTCCCCAGATCCATTTGTGTTGGTTTGAGTCTTTTATGTGGACCCCAGAAAATTATGTTCTTAAATTGAACCTATTGTGAACCTTTGATTAGATTAGATCAGTTAAGGGTCATTTGATTAGATTACTCCAGTAGTTATAGCCCAGGTTGGGTCTTAATTCTCTTTATAAACAGAGGAATAAAAGCTGCAGACACAGGAAAAAAAGGTACAGAAACAGAGAGAAAAGTCACAGACAGAGGAACCCAGAAGCTGAAGCAATGAGGCCCAGAGGAGAGGGGAGAGACGAGTGGAAACCATCATGTGCCTGATGTCCCACAGCTGAGCTCAGGGAGAAAGTGACCTGGAGGAGAAGGCAAAGACCAGCAGAGCCACCATTGTGCCTTGCCAAGTGGCAGGAGTCCAGGATTGCCCAGCTGAACTTCATGGAGAGAGATTCACCTGAAGCCTTGATTTGGACATTTTTCTCAGCCTCAGAACTGTAAGCTTATAAGTTAATAAATGCCACTGTAGAAGCCAACTCATTTGTGGTATATAGCATTGGCAGCCCTTAGCAAACTAACACACCATCCTTCTAAAAATGGATGCACTGCCAGTGTGCACACCCTGAGGCCACACGGGTGGCCAAGAAATGGTTGTTTGTAGGCGGTGTGGATGGAACTTGAATGCTTGTGTATGAGGCAGCTTGAAGTGGACAATGAGCCAGGAGTGGGAAGAGAAGGGGTTTGGGCCACAAGCCAGGGCTGGCTTTCCACATACCACTACCTTCAAGTGAGGAACACTGGGGAGTCATAATTCTAAACTCGAACTTGACCTTCCAGGATGTTCTGAAGGTATATTTGTCAGGATTAAATTATAAAACATATTTTATTTAATGGTTTGTAGTGTTGATTGATAACTTTTAAATATTTAAGCATATAGTACATGGATTGACATTTGTACTCTTGCCCCAGGACTTGAAAATGATAAGAATTGCCTGAGCAACTGCTCCAGATTTTGAGTTGGAAACCAAGGACACAAGCAGCCAGGGACCACCGAGAGTCCTCTCTCTCTTTCTGAGAAAGTGGCAGTTGCAGCAAGATTGAAGTTTTGAAAGCAAGTGGTAGCAGAGGTAGTGGGGCATCCAGAGTCTGTTGCCTGTAAAGCTGGTGGGCAAGCTGTGTCCAGAGCTCAGAAGTAGTAGGAGTGTGACCCCAAACAGACCCTCTATTAGGGGTCCCAGCCGGAGATCTACTCAGCCTGTCTCGGCTCTTGCCCACTTCCCTCTTCTCCAGACATCTCAGCAATTTTGTAAATTATCCAAACAGCCTTTTATTCTCTCTTTAAAAATTTACTTTCACCCACTGGTCCATATGTCCAGAAGAAAGAAAACAGAACATACACAGAAATTTTTAAAAATTAAATTAAAATTACCCATAAACCCTCCACCCAGAATGGATTCCATTGTTATTACTTTGACATACAGCCTTCCAGATTTTATCTCTCCCTATTAATATAAACATATATATAATTATAAAGATAAAATTGTATCATATCTTACATTCTGTTCTGTAACCTAATTTGCTCACCAAACCCTGTGACTGGGGACATCTTTACAAGCCAATGCATTTTTCTGTTCCTTAATTAAACTTTTTACTTTGAGATAATTGTAGATTCAAATGCAGTTGTAACAAATAACACAGAGAAATTCTCATGTACTCTTTACCCAGTTTCCCTCAATGTTAACATCTTGCAAAACTGTAATACGATATCACAGCCAGGTTGTTGACACTGATATAACCCGATGAAATTATTCAGATTTCCTCAGTTTTACTTATACTCGTGTGCGTGTGTATGCACATGTCTCTGTATGTCTGTCTGTGTGTTTTGAGTTCTAAACAATTTTACCACCTTTATAGGTTCCTGTATCCAATACCAAAAGTCAAGATAATGAACAGTTCCATCATCAAACAAGATCCCTTGCACTGCCCTTTTATAATTACATCTACCTTTCAACTGCCCACACTCCTCATACCTAACTCCTGGCTACCACTAATCTGTTACCCGTATCTAAAGGTTTTTTTTTTTTCGAAAATGTTATATAAATGGAATCACACAGTATGTAACCTTTGACTCTTCATTCAGCATAATTCTTTGCACATTCATCCAGGTGGCTGCATATATCAATAGTTCATGCTTTTTATTCCATGGTATAGTTGCCCAACAGTTTCTTTAACCATCCACCTGTCAAAGGACATCTGGGTTGTTCCAGTTTTGGGTCATTACAAATAAAACTGCTATGAACATTTGTGTAGAGGTTTTTGTGTGGACCTAAGTTTTAATTTCTCTGAGACAAATGTCCAAGAGCTCATTGCTGGATTGAGTTTAGTTTATAAGAAAGTTCCAAACATTTTTCTGGAGTAGCTGTCGTATCTTACAAGGTAAGAGTAATCTGGTTTCTTAGCATTCTTGCCAACATTTGGTGTTGTCACTATTTTTTATTCTAGCCATCCTAATAGGTCTGTAGTGATACCTCATTGTGACTTTAATTTGCATTTCCCTGATGGTTAATGATGTTAAACATCTTTTCATGTGCTTATTTGCCATCTGTGTACCTTTCTCAGTGAAATGTCTCTTCATGTCGTTTGCCCATTTTCTAATTTGATTGTTTGGGTTTTTTGTAGTGTTGAGTTTTGAGAGTTCTTATATTCTAGAAAGCAGACCTTTGATGGATATATGGTTTGCAAATATTTTCTCCCACTCTGCAGCTTGTCTTTTCATCCTCTTAACATGGTCTTTTGCAGAGCAAATGTTTTTAATTTTGATGAGTTCCAACTTGTCTGTCTTTTTATGGATTGTGCTTTTAGTGTCCAGTCTAAGAACTCTTTGCCTAGATCTAGATCCTAAAGATTTTCTCCTATGTTTTTTATAGGGTTTATAGCTTTTGCATTTTATATTAAGTATATGATCCATTGATATAATTTTTGTATGATGTATGAGGTTTAGTTTGAGATTCAGATTTTTTTCATTTAAATACAACTATTAATATAAATATATACCATTATAAAAATTAATTGTATCATATTCTACATTCTATTCTGTAAAGTAATTTTCTCACAAAGCCCTATATTGTGGACAATATTTACACACCAATTCATTTTAGCCTGTATGATAGTTTCTAATGGCTGCATAATAAATTATTGCACAGATGTATCATACTTCATTAAAACAAGCATGTTTTAAAAGCTTCTTATACCATCCCAATATCCATTTAGTTAAAGCAGACAGCATCAGTTTCTGTTGCTTGAAGCTAAGAACTCTCACACAAGCATATAAGCTGCTTTCTGCGAGGTCATTTCACCAGGTGTCACATGTCAAGCATGTCAGAATAAGAGCTAGAACCTAGGAAACAGTTCTTTCCTTGAATCCTTTAGTCCTCAGTGTTAGACTGGATCAGAGAACCTTGCAGCTTCAAGTATAACCTCATCTTTGTGTGTGTTAAAATACCCACCCTACCCCATGGTGGTCAAGTTACTTATGTTTCTGTTTCAGTGTGTATTTGAAAATTTACAAAGATTTCGTTTAAGGACTTGAGTCATCGCCAAGGTCGAGGTTGGGGGATCCTAGAGGTCATCCATCTCCTGCAGTGGCTCTTCCCTGGGAGTGCTTATCAGCATAATCTTCTGGAATGGGACCTGGATATGCATACTTGGGGAGGCTGCCCAGGTGATACAGCTCCACACTCAGGGCAAGGACCCTCTACTTTGGTTCAGTGCTTCCCACTTTAAAATATTTCAAGGCAGGAATTTCTTCTTAAAAATGCTCTTGATTGATTACCTCTGGCAATATGGAGCTCAGTTATAAAGCAACCCATTTGGTTGTTTAAATCCTTTGACTATTACAAAATTCTACCTACAGGGTATGATTTTGTTTGCCTTAGAACTTCCTCCCACAGGTTCTAGTTGCAATAGTGAAAGCTGTGGTTCTTAACCTTGATTGCATTTTGGAATCATTTTGGGACAATATAAAAACTCTGATGCCTAGAACCTATTCATAGAAAGTCTGATGAAATTGTTCGGGGTACAGCTTGAGCAATGGGATTTTGCCCAAGCAAAGCCACATATTCAACTATGGTGGTTAAACAAGTAATTGGGTGAGGACTGTGATGTCCTGGATAGCTGATACCTCTTGACTTGTCCAAAAGGGACATCAGTTTCTCAGTCCCAGCCATTTGTTGCCATGCAGGAAGGTGGGACCAATATTGCCAAATATGGGTAACACTTTTGAAAGAAAATGGTAATCTAGATCTTTATGTGAAATCTCAGGATTCTTAAAAGATTTTTTTAAATCTGCAGGCTAAATCCAGCTGAGGGACTTAGACTTCTGCTCTAAAACATTTTAATGTAGGAATTTCTTCTAAAGGAGGGTTTTTCAATCTAGGCATTTTTAACATTTTGTGCGGGACCATCCTTTGTCGTGCGAGCTGTCCTGTGCTTTGTAGGGAGTTTAGCTTCATCCCTGTCCTCCTCCCACTAAATGCCAGTAGCAAACCACTCCACCACCACCACCAAAAAAGAAAAAAAGGTTAGTGACCACCAAAAATGTCTCCAGACATTGCCTAATGTCTTTTGAGGGGCGAAATTGCCCCTGGTTGAGAACCATTGTTCTAAAGCAACATTCATTGATTAATCCCCTCCAATGACAAGGAGCTCACACCCGAAGCAGATTGTTTCATTATTTGATAGAGTCCAACTATAAGGAAGCTCTTTCTTTTACTACGCAGAAATCACCCATCTCATAACTTCCATCCATGAGCTGTGGTTCCGTTTTCTAATCCCACACAAAGTCAGGCCTTCCACATTTTACAGTCACCTCCTGTGTCCCTGCAAAGTCTTCTCTACCTGCTATGTTTCCTAATTTGTTTCCTTCCCCTCACATGACATGTTTTCCAGACCATTTGCCCTCTGCCAAATGCCCTTTAGTTTTTTTGATATCCCTCATAAACTGCGGTACCCAAAGTTGAACGCAACATCCCTGGTGCGACCTGACCAGCGAGACCTGCAAAGGAGCTATTTCCTGCCTTGCTCTGAACATTGTGCTTCTATTAATGCACCTTCGGGTCACATTAGTATTTTTTTGTTTTTTGTTTTTTGTTTTCAACCACATCCCACTGTTGACTCAGACTGAGCTTGTGGTCAATTAAAAGCCACAGCTCTTGGTCATGCTCTTCTTAGGCCAGTTTTACCCCACCCTGTGCATCTGCAGTTGTGTGTGTGTGTGCGCGTGTGTGTGTCCACGCATGCGCATATGTGCTTTAAACTAATTTTAGTATATTGCATTTATTTCTGTGAAATTTCATTGCCTTGGTTTCAGTATATCATTCTAGCACATTCAACGTTTCGGAACTGTATTCATCATTCAATAGAATGGCTGGTATGTCCAATTTTGTGTCATTCACAAATTATTAACTTGGCAGACACCTTGTGTCCTCATTTAAATCATTGTTAGAAATGACATCCAGGACAGAACCTGGACAAGAGTACTGTGGAATTCCCCTAAAGGGTTTCTGCCAGATAACATGGTTTCAGTAATGTTTCAGTATCCCGTCCCTCAGTCTATATTTCTGCAACTCGTTCACAGGATATCAGGAGAAAACCTGTCCTGTTAATTGAGATATATAAATTCTGCGTTATTTTGTTGAGACTAGTCCTTTCACAGTCAGGGAATTGGGTCAATTTGATATGATTTGTTTGATGACCACACCCTTCTTTTCCAAGTGCTCAAAAAACAAAAATGTAAGGATTCATTTTAGAGTTTTGCCTCATTTCTTTTTAAATCCCTGTTTGGAAACGTAGATTAGAGTGTCTTTTCTAGTCTCCTGGATTTTCCCCCCATAAACTTTGTGTGAGCGCCTGCTCCCCGTACCAGGTTACAAAGATGAATGAGACTCCGTTGTTTTTTTTTTTCTCCTCAACAAATCAAATGGTTACTAGCAATCATTTGGGGAGTCCATCCTAATACATTTTAGAACTATCAATTTTCAAGGTGAGTCAGAAAGGGCAGGATATTCACAGATCATAAACTACTAATGGATTCTCCTTCTAAAAAGACAAACACACAGGAAGTAAGAGGGGTCTGACCTCCAGGTTCAATCAGTTGAACAAGGTATAGTATCCAAGGGGCATGACCCATCAGTGGTCATGGCTTAAGGAAGTGATTGGTTGGCACAATGGCTACTGCAGAGAGTGATGGAGCATGATGGGTTAAGACCCCAGAAAAGTGGTGCTCAGAAGCCCAAGCGGACAGAAAGCCAGCATCTGAGAAGTCTTCTCATGGGTGACAAGTCCCAGACCCCAGCTGGGTGAGGATGGTAGTCCCTATGGGTGATAAAAGCCATAAACAATTTCGAAGAACAATGGAAATAAAAATGGAAGCCAATTTCTATGAACTGGGAAAATAAGTACACCTTGAGGGACAGATCTTGGTCCCAGTGGTCAGATGACCACATAGAAACCCAGTCCAGAGTACCACAGTCAAGGTCAGTTAGTAGGAAGACTATGAGGAAAGTATGAGTTTTGTCCAAGAAGGAAAAAGACTCAAGAAGAGCATGCTAGTGAGAGGTAGGTTGGATAAAGGGGCAGCAGGTTCTACCTGGGTATCAGCCCATTCCAAATTCCAAGGGATCACACTCAAGCAGTCATCAAATGTCAAAAGATATTTTCCACCAGTTGCAATATAAAGAACAAGGGAAGAGGACATTAGGAGATCTTGACACAGGCTTAGGATGGTAAGCATTATGATAATGGCTAAATTTGCTTTATTGTATTTGGTCAGAATTATGATCTGAGGTAGTGAATATTGCTATCCAACCAGAATGATGCAGAATAAGACTGGAAAGTGTTATTTGCAGCCTGTCTCCAACAATCTGCCCAGCAATTTTGTGGGGTCCCCACAAGAGGAGGCATGGTCTTATCATCTGTTTTTGGAGAGTTTAAATGGGGATTTGGAAAAGCCAGGAGTGTGCCTATGTTGTACTTATTAGCAGCCTGGGAGCAATAGCCCTTATGCTCCCAAACTCTCCTGCTTCTGGGAAAAGAAGGAGATGCCTGGTGACAATAAAAATCTAGTTCACTGTCATCAAAAGACACTTTCCTTGACCTCCTTTGTAAAGAAATACACTTGTGTATATACACACACATTCAATCACGTATTTGTTCTCACCTGCTCATGCTCTCTCTGTTCTGATCATGACTAAGGAGAGACTCTTCCACAGAAGAGTCACTCTCTCTACCAAGTCCCATTTAAAGTGGCTCCCTAATCATTTCTTTCATCAGAATGAACTGAGACCTAGAAGGGATTATGCCAAGAATTCAATGAGTAATCTGAATGCCAGCTTGGGGAAGAAGACGAACCCCAAGAAATGAATTAGGAGATGGGTTGACAATTAAATTGGGTCTCGGATCTTAACCTCATTTAATGAGACAAAATTCTATATCTCTTTTCACTAGTTCTCTTGCTCTTCCAATTTCATTTTTAAGGATTTCTTTAAAATCTGAAGACCATTTTCTTCATTGGAAACAAACTAATATCTGAGTTTTCCTTTTAATCTGTCATCTGTTGGCACAATCCTGTCATTTATCTCCTTGCTTCAAACATGCCCACAAATCAATTTTCTCATCCTTAATATTTTTGCAAGCATTAGCTCTTTTTTTGCCATAACCTCCCTGAAACCATTCTTGTCCATGCTTACCACTTTTTTGTAATCATCTTAGGTTTTGTGTCTGTCTTTCCATTTTTTATATACAGATCATTTTAAGACCAGAACTCACCAGAAAATCCCTTGTGAGCACACATTAATTTCTATGGGGCCTTCACCTTTTGTTTTTTCATGGGAATTACATAGAAAATCATCAGACATTCCTTTATTGAGCTCCACATATTCCACTTCACATTTTTGGCCATAGGACCATGGCCTATGAAAATCTTTCTGTGTAACAGTCAAGTCATTGGGTACAGTAACTCATATGGTCTTCACAGCAGCCCCATGAGTTAGGCAGGGCAGATATTACTGTCCCCATCTCACAGCTAAGAAACAGGAGGCTTGAGGAAGTTACACTAAGTTACACCTGAGATTGAATTCCAGATCATTCGACCTCTAGTTACCAGCAACAACATACAGCAACAAATATTGATTGGGCATCTATGATGGGCTGGACACTGTTCTAGACCGTGGGGCTACGAAGACAGTGCTCTCGTGGGACTTGCATTCTAGTGGGGAGCGACAAACAATAAACAAATATGCACAGTATGTCAGAACGGGATATCAGGGGAAGGATTTTGCTTTATTTAGGATTAGGGTCAGAGTAGACATCATTGATGAGGTGATATTTGAAGGACATGAAGGAAATGAGGGAAGCATGTGGATAACCAGGGGAAGAGTGTTTTAGACAGAAGGAAGAGCCAGTGCACAGCCCTGAGGTGGGACTTGGAGCACTTAGGTAGCACCAAGGAGGCCAATGTGGTTGAGCAAGGGAAGGAGAGAATAGCCAGAGATGAGATCAGAGGGGCTATACCATGTAGGACTTTATGAGTTATTGGAAGGTCTTTGTCCTTTACTTTCAGTGGTGTGGAAAGCCAATGGATTTTCTGGAGAATTGGTTGTGCAGTGTATTCATCTGCCAAATGGGTGCTGATGCAAAGTACCAGAAATCTGTTGGCTTTTATATTTATTTGGGGGAGTGAATGTGGCTCAAGCAGTTGAGCACCTGTCTGCCATATGGGAGGTCCTGGGTTCGGTTCCCAGTACCTCCTGGGGAAAAATAAATAAATGAAAAAACCAACTCAGGGAAGCTGATGTGGCTCAGTGGTTGAGCACCAACTTCCCACATACGAGGTCCCGGGTTCAATTCCCAGTACCTAAAAAAAAAAAAAAAAGTGGCTATATTTATTTGGGGTAAAATACTTACAGTTAAAAGGCTCTATAGAGTTCAACTCAAGGTTGCTTTCTCACTAAAGTCAGTTGCCATGTGTTGAAAGAAGATGGTCACTGATCTCTGCGAGGGTTCAGCCTTCCCTTCTGGGCTCCTCTCTCTCAGCTGCAGGCTGGCATCGGGCTTGTCTCTCAGGGCTTCCTCTCTCTACTGGCATTTCTTTCCAGGCTTTCTATATCAGTCTTAGCTCTTCAGTTCTCTTCCCAAGGTCAGCTGCAAACTATCAGGTGAATGCCTCATCTCTCCCTGGGGCTCCAGAATAAAAAATGAAAGAGCTCTGTCTGCCCGTATGTCGTTTTGAGTGAGTGTCCATTTATATCAACCTACCACCTTGGTGGTCCTGGGCAGGACTCAACTTGAGTCTTGCCTTACTGATGTGGTCAAATCAAAGCCTTAATCTTGAAAGGTTATTTAATCAAGGGCCACTTAACTGAATCCAATATAATCAAAGGGTATCACACCCAGAATAGATTAGTTTGCAACCATAATCTTTCTCATTTGGGGATTCACAAAAATCTCAAACTGTCACATGAATGTTAGTCTATGATGATTTCAAGGACTTGTACTTCTAAAATGAAAAGGTCAGGGTTACCACTAACTGAGATGGGAAGGATTGTGGAGGAAGCAGGTATGGGAGGGGGAGGGGGACAAGAGTTTAGAGTGCACATGCCATTTTTTGAAGAGGAAGAGTATGGGTTAGAAGCAAGTGGGGTAGGGCACAAAGGAGGTTGGGGATACAGAAACATTTGAAGATCACAGTGGGAAATTTCCAGAGGGTCAATGGAAAGGTTTGGGAGGATGGTGATGGACAATGGGGTCAGTAGGGGAAGCTCTAGAGGTATAGTGTTAAGAATATCTTTCATGATTCCAGACTTACATATCCAATTACTTCCATTTGGAAGTCTTGTCTCACACACTTAGGTTCAAAACCAATCCACTGATCTTCAACCTCAAATCTGTGCCCCACCAATCTTTCTTACTTCAGTAATTTGCAACACCATCCTCCCAGTGCTCAAACCAGAAACCTGTTATCTTTTTTTGAGTACTCCCCATCTCTCTCCCAAATCAATTTATCACCAAGTCATTTCCTCCAAAAGAGATCTCAAAAGCATCCTATTTTTTTTTGTCCACTATCACTACATCAGTCCAAGCCACCTTCATTTCTTGCTTGGTATATGTGAAAACCTCCTCATTCATAAACCTACTCCCACTCTTAGCCCCTTCTTCATACATGAAGCCAGATTAATACTTTCCTATTAACATCAAATCACATCACTCCTTCACTTAAACCCCTTTAAAAGATCCAGACCCTTACCTCACAGCAGACTTCAATGTTCTACATGTTAAGGTCTTTTCAGGTTGAGATCTTTGCAATACTGTTCCCTCTTCTGGGATCTCAGACATGCCTTTCTTTTTTTTAAAGATTTTATTTATTTATTCATTTATCCCCCCCTTGCTGCTTGCGCTCGCTGGGTCAGCTAACCACGCCGTGCGGGCGGGCTTGCCTTCACCAGGAGGCCCCGGGAACCGAACCCAGGGCCTCCCATATGGTAAACGGGAGCCCTACTGATTGAGCCACAGCCGCTTCCCATCAAACATTCCTTTCTATTGTCTTACACCCTCAGTACCAGCTTGGCTACACCTTGAGTTACAGTCTTCTTTCCCCAAAGTTGTATACTCTTTGCTTGAGTCTTTTGTGACATTTATTGCTGAAGCAGAAAGGTCTGAGCCAACAGGATCCTTTTAAAAAATATTTGGTTTTGCTTTTCTGTTTGTGTTTGTTTCTGAAGATAACTATTTTCCTGCTTGGATACTTGCTGCATAGTTTCTTTGTCTTCAAAATATAAAGACTTTTTTAGATTGTGTCTAATGGCAGATCTCCTTGCATTATTTTTTTTCCTAGAAAAAATAATGAAGACTTTCATTTAAGAACAGTAAAGTTTTTGCTTGTTGAGTCTTTTATAATTGTATATTCACTGTATTGGAATTTCTCTGCCTTGTTTTATAATTTACTTTCTCTAGTTATGATTTTCCATACTGAGGAAGAACATTAAATCTTATAACTCAAACAGAGCCACAGCTAATCCAATGGCTGTCTCCCACACAATCACAGGGACCCCTTTTGGGGGCCTGACATGGTTTCTTTTATGGGATTGTTGTAACAGAAGCATAAAGTGTCCATTCAGAGATATATACAGCCACAACCTCAAGGAGCAAGGGAGCCAAAGAGATTTAGGCTGGAAATAACAAATAAGATTAGAGGTGATATCCTGGCCCTGATATCTTCATCAGGTTTCTGAGTAGAATAGATCAAAGTTTATCTTTATTTCCACAGGGAGAAAAAAAGCCTTAGGCCAAAAAATGTCACTGCTAATTCAATTGTCCTTTTCTAATGCATTTGTCACTCAGCACCTCTTGATTTTATAGCCATCAGCCTGCTGCTGTATTTTTAATCCTGTTAGGACTTCTTCATGGCCAGTTGCTTTGGTCTTAGAGAAGCACAAATGACACCCTATGGACCATTCTCTACCCAGCAGGGATTTCGGTTATGAAGTTTGGAATTATTGGCCTCCTGTAAGCCTAGGGGGGAAAAACAGCCATTTGTTGAAGCTTTTCCCAAATGTCTCCCTTTTCTTCTTCCCATGTGTTCTCTAAATAAAATGAGGAACTTGGGAGTGGGAGAAGTGACTTTCAAGTTGGGTGTTTGTTTGTTTGAGGGGGAGTCACAAAAGTTAATTCCACAGGGCAAAATCAGAGTTAATTCAATAGTGTCCAGAATTTAGGCAGAGTCATGGTTGAAATAGTTCAGAGTCCTTTAAGGTCAGTGGAAAAATCATTAAAAAATATAAAGCTTCCAGAATTTGTAATCTGAATCTATAAACAGATTTCCATACACTGATGTAGGGAAAATGCAATAATCATTCATCACAGGTCTGTTATTGTCAGAGCATCTGAGCTGAGGCCAGTCCAGCAGTTGAATTCATTTTTCTCCACCCACCTCAATAGAAGCCCAAAGTGATAGAGACATGAGATAGACACTGAATAATTCAGGCTTTAAATCACTTCCTTAACCCCCTCTTTATGGGGATAGTTGTTTGAAGATCTGGATGGTTTTATGCACATCTATGGGTTTGAATAAGGAAATTACCTCTATTGATTTCATTGGAGTGTGTGATGTAAATTTACATTGTCTCCCTGCCTCCAAGCTTAAATGTCAGCACAGGTCCCCTTCCAAACGGCCAAGTACATGGCCTCCAGCTGGCCCTGCGGTGTGGGGCCCTCTGCCATTTAGGGGTACATTGAAGGTATTTTTGGGGGGATAATTTTAATTTTTAAATTCTTATTTATGAGCTGTTTCAAACATACAGTGAATAAGATAACAGACATCTATATACACAGCACCCACCTTTTACAGATGTTCACATTTTCCCATATTTGCTTCAGAGCTTTCTGTATATAAAACATTACAGGTACAATAAAAGACTCCCTCCTCACCTGGACACATTCCATTCTAGTCTTCTCTGGCCCTTCCTCCTCAGACAGAAACCAACCCAGAGGTTGGTGTGTATCCTTCCCAAGAATGCTTCAATATTTTTGCTACCTATGTCTTCCACATTATGATTTTGAGATTTATCAGTGCTGATACATGTAGATCTAGGTTAACTGCAGCATAGTGCTCCACAGAGTAAAGAAACTTCGATTTTTCCCTTTACACCATGAATAGACATTTACACTGTCCTCAATGTCCACTACTACAAACAGCATCCCAGTGAACACCCTTATCTCTATCTCTTTGTGTGCAAATGTGAGAGTATTTTTAGGGCAGTATCTATGGGGTTGTTTTTTGTTTTTTTATTTTGTTTGTTTTTTTCTTTTATTGAAAAATCAAATCTTTCACAATACAAACCAATATTTGTAAAATGATATATAGATATATATGCATATATGTGCATTTGCTTACATAAATGTTATTTTTTTTTCATATATATTTTAAAAGATGCTTAGATTACATAAATGTTACACAAAAATTACAGGGATTCCCATGATCTCCACCTCCCACACCTCCCACAACATCCCACATAAACATCTTCCATTAGTGTGGCACATCACCTGCAATGGATATACACATCCTGGGGCTTTGCCACTAAGCATAGTTCCCATTGTAGACCACACTCTCTCCCACACAGTTCTGCATGGTCTATGATGATATAAAATGGCCTCTATCTGTCATTGCAATGTCACTCAGGATAATTCCCAAGTCCCGAAAAAGCCCCTGTATTACAACTGTTTTTCTCTCTTCCTGCCCCGAAAGCATCCAGTGGCCACTGGCTCCACATTAATCTTGTAATTTCTTCCATTGCTTGAATCACAATATGTCTACAACAGAATACCAGTAAGTCCACTCTAGTCCATAGCTCTTCCCCCAATCCTGAGGGGACTGGGATGGTGATGTCCACTCCAACTCCAAGTGAGAGAGGGCTTATATCCCATGGATATGGTGGATGGGATGATCCTGCCTGCAGCTGCAGGCTCTCTCCATTCCCTGGGATGGCCGTTGTCCATCGTCATTGTCTCCTAACCAGGTGACTATAAAAATAATAATAATAATAATAATAATCTAAAATAAAAATTAAAAAAGAAAAAATTTTTTTTCTTTTGTTTTTTTCCATTTTCTTTTTTTGAATATCCCAATCTGTTATTTTTTGTTCTTTTTTTCTGAGTTTCCTTGTATTTTTATCTCTTGCATTTAAGCGTATCACTATTATTTCATTTTCCTATTAATTGTATTTGGCTATTATATGGGCTTCATGTTCAAGGAAGGTTTAGATCACAGAAGGGTTACAATGGGGGCTGCAGAGGAGTGTTGGTGGGGGTGTCTGGGATGGGGGATTCATGGGAGGAAGTTCATCTGAATATACATGAAAGATATATAAAATTGTTCAAATAATCGAGGAATGGGGCATGGTCACAGTGAGTAGACAATCACTCAAGAAATGAGGGAATACTGAATTCCCAGCCTGGAGAGCTCTGCCACATTCTCCAAGGGAGCAGCAACAGTCCCCCGAGTGCAGGGGCAGTGTCTGGCAAAAGCAGATGGCCCACTGATGGGTTCTTGTTATTGATGATTAGCCTTATGAGTCTTTGCTCTTGTAATTGAAACTTGGCCTACTGTTATGGGGTGCCTAAGAGTTGCCACCTGAGAGCCTCCTTGTTGCTCAAATGTGGCCTCTCTCTAAGCCAAACTCAGCATATGAATGCATTACCTTCCCCCCAACGTGGGACATGACTCCTGGGGATGAGCCTCCCTGGCAATGAGGGACTAATACCAAGTGCCAACTGGAAACATGACTGGTAAAAAACCTTGAATAAAAGGGGGAAAAGGTAAAGACAAATGAGTTCATGTGGCTAAGAGACTTCAAAGAGAGTCGGGAGGTCATCCCAGAGGTAACGTTTACGCACACCTCAATAGGATCTCATAGAACACCAAAGTGGATAACACCCCACACAGAGGGACTCCTGAGGGCTCTGAAGACACCCAGGTCCTATATAAGGGGGGATAGCCCCAGATATTGATGCCTTATCAGTGGGCTCTACTTTGGAATCTGTGTTCCTGAGAGTCACAGAGTTGGACTCAAATAGGTCCTCCCTGCACATGGTCCATCAGTCCCTTCTATTCAAACCTATATGTGAGGCTGGGGTTTGTAGGTGTACTTCCAGAGACTGGAGCCTCTGGCCTGCCTATGTGCCAGCTGTACCTGGAATCTATTGGGTTTTTGTTTTGTTTTGTTTTGTTTTGTTTTGTTTTGTTTTCACAAAAACCCACAGAAAGAACACATTTGCATTGCAACCAATACACATAAAGACACACCACAAATTTTACTAAAATAATACTTAGTCTTATTATATGTGATGCACTTGAATTTCTTGTCCTTCCCCTTCCTCTTCCCCTTTTCCTCCTCCTTTTCCTCATCCTCCTCCTCCTCCCCTCCTCCCCCCCTCCCCCTCATTCCTCCCTCTGTGCCTCTCCCTCCCCACCCCTCTCCCCCTCTCTCTTCCCCCTACCTCTTCCCCTTCCTCTTCCTTTTGCTGTTTAGGACCCATTTGATTTCACAAGCCACTAATGGGTGGCAGCCAGTCCAGGGTATATGTTTAGAGGTACTTGCTGAGTCAAAGGATATATATGCACTGGTTTATGCCATGTACTGACAAGTTGATCTGCAGTGTCATCTCTCATCCTTGCCAATGCCTGTCATAGTCAGACTTTCAAACTTTTTGCCATATTGATAAGTATGAAAGGAACTCATTGTTATTCCAATTTGCATTTACCCCATTTCTGATAGACTTGACCTTTTACTCGTCCATAGGAACTTTAGAATCAGCATCCAAATATTTTAACAGGCAGCATATTTCAACATTGTTTATAACTAAATATTTCTAATTTACATAACATTTCTTTTTTGACCCATGATTATTTAAAAGTGTGCTCTAGTTTCCAAATGTAGTGGGGAGAGGGTTTGACTTCCTTTCTGCCCTCCTTTTTCCATTTTATTCCATTGTCAGGGAAATAGCCTATAGGATTTGTTGAGACTTGCTTTATAGCCTAGTACTTGGAAATTTTTAATAAATATCCATGTGTGTTTAAGAAGAATATATTCCAACTGTTAAGTTCTGTGTGTTAAACAAGTTCATTAGACTAAGCTTATTAACTGTGATGTTTAAAACCTCAATATCCTTACTAATTTTTCATTTCCTTGATCCATCTGTTTCTGAGAAATGTTTGTTAAAAATCTCCTTCTATAATGGTAGATTTGACAAATTCTTCTTGCAATTCTATCAAGTTTGCTTTATATTTTGAAGCTGTGTTGATAGTTGAACATAAGTTCAGATGTTTCTATTTTCCTGGCGATTCTTTCATTTAATAGTTATATATTGAACATTTTAATCTCTAATTATGCTTTGTGTCTTAAATAATTTTTTATCTGATGCTAATATTGATCCAACAGCCTTCTTTTGATTAATGTTTATATGGGATATTTCCTTCCATCCCCTTACTTTCGACAATTACTCTTTAGGTGTACCTCTAATAAATAGCGCATAGCTACATTTAGATTTTTTAAAAATCCAATCCAGGAATCTGTCTATAAATTGCTTAGAATGATCCATTTATAGTTATTGTAATTACTAGTGTGTTTGGATTTATTTTGACTTTTTTTGTGTGATTTTTCTATTGACATTTCATTTATATTTTCTACTTTTATTGAATCAATAAAGTATACTTTCCCTTTATCTGCTTTGGAAATTATGCATTGTATTTCTATTATTTTAGTAGTTTCTCTTAAGTTTGTTTTTGTTTTTGTTTTTTGAGGTTCTGGGACTGGGGATTGAACCTGGGACCTCATATGCAAGAGGCCAGTGCTCAACCACTGAGCCACATCAGCTCCCCTGAGTTGGCTGCCTGGTCTGTTTGCTCATTTTTTTTTCCGCTCATTGGTTTGTTCATTGTTTGTTTTCTTTAGGAGGCACTGTAACCAAACCTGGGACCTCCCATGTGGGAGGCGGGCGCTCAACTGCTTGAGCCACATCCGCTCCCTCTTAAGTTTTAATATGCTTACTTAGTCTCTATAGTTAGGCCTTGTCCCTGCTCTCTTTCCTAACAACACAAGGACCTTAGAAAGCTTTGACTCTAATCTTCCTTCCATCTGATTTATTTTTATCATCTGGTTATTTTCTTTCCAAATTGCTTTTATTCCTTACCCCAATATTAGTTATTATTTTTAATAGTAATGTTTTCTTAGATATTATTTTTAAAAGAATTGTTTTTAAGAGAAATTTCACCAGTTTGTTAGTGCTCAATAATACTTCTGTCATCCTACTCCATTCTGTTTTCAATATTCTTTTTACTGAAATACATCTCTGTGAGTATAAACTCTCTCCATCATTTCTGTCTAGAGATGTCTTTTTATAATATTCATTTTTTTATATTTAAACTGGATATAGAATCCCAGCTTAACAGTTTTCTTTCTCTGAAGGAGAAAGGGTTCTGAAGGGACTATTCCATTGTTTTGGTTTCTACTGTGTCTATCAATCTACTTTTCGTTTGCAGGTAATTTCATTGTTCTTTCTCTCCAGTGGCTTTTAAGATTGTCTTTGTCTTTACTATTTTTCAGTTTCACCATGATCTATCAAAATGTGAATTTATTCTCTCTGTTCAGAATGCAGCATGTTTCCTGAATTCTGAAAATTCTCATTGAATATCACCTTTTTTCCCATTCTCTCTATTTTTTTTTCTTTTCATGTTCTATTCTCCATAGCTTATCTATATTTTTCACCTCTTCTTCTCTGTAACTTTTATTCTGGGTAATGTTCTCATCTCTACCTTATACTTCAACAATTCTCTTTTTAGATGTGTTTAACCTGCTGTTTAACCCATTTTCAGCTTTTATTTTATGTGACTACATTTTTTTATTGGCAGACGTTCTATGTGATTCTCTTTTTAAACCTGCTTGTAATTTTTTCACCTTACCTTGTACTTTCAGGAATGTTTCTATTTTTTTCTTTTATCTCTTTAAATTTTCAAAACAGACTTCTAGTCTCATTCAGATTGCTCTTCTGTTACTTGTAGCACCTGAGTTTTCTGAGAGCTCCTACTTACTGTTTGTGGTGTCTGCAGACTCTTCCTCATGGTTGATGATACCTTCCTATTGTTTGTAGAGTTTAAATGATAGCTAAATCCTAGTGGGGATTGCTTATACCTTGGAAGTCCAATGGAGCCTCAGGCTATGGCACTGTTACTATAGTAATGACAATTACTATTTATTTTGCATTCGTGTCTGCAGGAAATCCTGAGTGCTTCACCAGTTGAAACAAGTTTTTTATGTTTATTTACCATTTTAGAAATCCCTGCACTTACCAGCAGTGTAAATTTTATTTTCAACATCATCATATAGTGCAGACTTGGCATTTCAGTTTCTCATGGATGAGTTGTTTTTGCAATTTTCCAACCCAGAACCCTGGTTAGTGACAAATTCCCCACTTTGCTTCCCTGGGCTGGAGGGGACAATTTTTCTAATCTCCCTTTCACTTAGGCAGTAGAACTATTGAGGTTCTAGCGTTAGTTTATTTAGACGTCAATTTTCTTTACCGTCCTCTATTGTAGTAGGGACAGTGGATAGAGCAACCCAAATGGACAGAAAAAGGTTTGCCTTTTGATGACCAGCAATGCAGGATATTTCTCTCCACTCGCCACAACACAGGGCATTGTCACCACATTCCCTGAGGCCAGTTCTTCCATTTGTCATAGGTACACATTTCAAACTTCAAATTTAGGTATGGAATAAATACCCTCCTCTTTTCTAGTTCAATTTGACTATTTGACTGCATACTCTCTAATTGTGTGATCTGTAGAAAAAGTTCACTTCAGAACTTCCCAGGACCAGGGCATATGCATGTCTTTTGCATCTAAAGCGTGGCTGCGTTTGGTTCTCAGCCATCAGTCTGCTCAGGTTGCCCCTGATGCCTTGTTCCTATCTGCATAGCTTCTTCTCATCCGCTGGCTCTCTTTTCATAATGCTTGGAGAGTGAAGTCTTTTGTGAGGCTGCCTGTGGCTCCATCTACCCAGAAACACTGTGCAGCCCTTGCTCTCTGAGGTTTTATGATCTCTCCCAGCGGTGCTGCTGAGAAGAGAACAAGAAAGTGAGGTTCAGATCTCTGCTGCTCAGGGATCCAAAGGGTACACAGCCTTTCTCTTCCTCTTTTTTTACCCTCTCTCTCCCTCCCCTTCTCATCTCAGCCTGCTCACTCTTCTCTGACTCCCGAAGTCTAGAAGACCCTAATTCTAGTGGAATACATGAAACCTCAATTTCTTCAGGCCAATAGACTCTGTGTTCTTATATCCTTTTCCCGTGAAGGCTTAAGGTTTTGGGGGGAAAAGCCCAAAAGGAAAAACCTCTTTTCTTCTTTCCACTTTACCTCAACCACCCCCTGAGGAAGCTTGCTACCAGTTTGAATAGAGGGAATGAAATGAGGTAGGGGAAGGGGAGGGAAATTTGCAGGGGGAAAAATACACGTTAGTATTTCATAATATTTCCCTAGGGTTGTGGTTAAGATTCTTTTGCTTTGGAGTCTGAAATACCTCATTGCAAACCCTGGCCGTGCCACTGTTATTAGTATGATTTGGTGCTTGTTGTATAACCCCTACTAGCATTTGTTTCCTTATTTTAATTGGTAGATAATAAAATTACCTACTTTGTAGGTTTGTTGTGAGCAGTAAATGAGATACTGTATGTAAACCATTTATTTCACTGCCTAGCTCATGGTAATTGTCCAACAAATGGTAGTTATTGTTATGAACACATGAGTAGTTGTTGGGATTCACTTTTTACTTAGAGTTGGGTAACCTTGAATGAGTTATTTATACTTTCTAGCTCTCAGTTTCCTCATTTGTCACATGCTGCAAGGGGTGGGGGGGTCACTTATAATGATAATACTTATAATCCATAGTACATGCTCTTGGTTCTCAGCCCAAGACCCCTTTACAGCACCCAGCTCCTGGTGTTGACTGCTATCGGCTCACACTTCATTCTTCCTGAAGCCAATGGCAGCTGCCCTGCCTGGCAATATTTGGGAGATTACAAATATCACCAGATTACAAATATCACCTCCACCCTTGGCCCCTGTCCTCCATGCCACCTGCATCCAAGAGATCAACAGTTGACTGATGCGGGAGGCACGAAAGCAAGGCCCCTTTCTTCAAGACAGTGCTAACTCTGTGGTGCAATTCACACTCCAGCGCTCTCTATGGAACTGGACTAAGGTTAGACTAAGGCACCAGAAACCATCTTTGTCTAGCTTCTCTGTGCTTTATCCTGCTTCCCTGGTGTGAGGGTTAGGCTAATGTGTCATCTTGGCCAGGCAATGATGCCCAGTTCTTTGGTCAAGCAAGCACTGGGCTAATTGTATTAAGAGGGCATTTCATGGACTTCAGTCATTAGTGAGTTGATTGCATAGATGGCTGATCGCATCTACAATCGACTGTCTCATCCAATCAGTTGAAGTCTTAAAAGGAAAAGTGGTTTCAGCATTGAGATAGAGCATTCCCATGTCTACTTCAGACAGCCAGCATCTCCTGGGGAACTCATTGAGGACCTTCATTGGAGTTCTGGCTTGCAGACTGCCCTATGGAATTTGGACTTGTGCATCCCCTCGGACACATGAGGCAAGTTTATACACTCTCATATGATTTACAGATATCTCCTCTTGGTTCTGTTTCCTGAGAGAACCCTAACTAATACACCTGACTCTCTTACAAGTTTCTTCTGAGAGCAGTCTCTCAATGCATTACTCACACAAGAAGCCCCTTCTCAACTTCTGCTTCTGAGGACTCAACCTAAGCAGAGCCTAAGTTCATACAAATTGTAAGTGATCTAGGCTTAGAACACAAATACTTCTGACACCCAAAATTAAGATCTTAACTTCTATCCTGTATTTTCTTTCTCTAACTTAAAAGTTTTTTTTACACACACGTACAAATGCCTAACATGAGATAAGCATGATAATTCATTTATTCATTCATTCAAAAAATATTTATTGAGGACTCACTAGGTGCCAGACACTATTCCAGACCCCCAGAAATTAAGCTTTTTACCTGGCCTGGATTTTATAATATTAATAGTTACTATTGGTTGGAAACCTATTATACATCAGATACTTTACATATTATGTCTAATACTCACAACATAGAAAAACTGGCATTATTTTTGCCTTCCTTTGCCATAAGGCAGCTAAGACCCAGAGGTCAAATAACTTGCCCAAGGTCATGCAACCAGGAAGTGGTGGAGGCAGGATTCATATTGAGGTCTCTCCACAACCCACTAGCTTTTAATAAGCATTCACAGTCTGTTTTATCACCCAGGATTTCAGTGATCTGTTTAAATGTCTGCATCCTCCCCTAAACTTGAGTTAATGGCAAGAAAAGGTCTTTTTCATCTTACTATCCCCAGACCTAGGAAAGTGCTTGACATATAAGAGGTACGCAGGAATGTTGTTGGACAAATGAGTCAATGAATAAATACGAATGAATGGTCAGGCCTGGGGGGTGATCTGTTTCCAAAACTGATGCTGCACATTCCCCTCTCTGTAGGACTCCAGTTCATCTCTGATTTTCCATTCCAGAAAAGGCTGTTAAGAGAAGACACAAACCAGCTTTCAGTAATACATTTCCTTTTAATTAAAAAAACACTTTCTAAGAGCCTAATATGGGAAAACTCATTGTCGGTTTCCAGCTAACAGTCAAGTTTAGCTGAGCAATCAACCTGTGACAGAGCTAATAAAGTCCAGTGCCCTGGGAAGTTGAGAACCATCAAGGAGAAAAGTAACTGGGGACAATTTGCCATATAGGGTAAATAAGATGACCCAAATCTCTGGGGCATGTCCTGGTATCTAAAAAGAGATTGAGTGTCAAGGAATTTCTGCAAAAGTTCAGGGTGAATTTGGACTTCAAAACAGGCTCCAGGAATGGTTCTCGGTTGGAATTTATTGGGAAGTGTAAAATTGAAAGAATTTACAATGTGGTGAGGCACATAGATACTTTTTAAAAGAATTAATCAGGGCATTATCTGACACAGGCATCTTTTAGAGTATTTCCAAGCCCCTTAAGAATCTCCCGTATCGTTCAAACCTAGGACTCCCAGTTTCTAGTCCATGCCACTTCCCCTGGCCTTTAGTGGTTGGATCAGGGGTAGACATTTGACCCAAGCTGGGCCAATCGGATTCTCTCTCTTGAACAATTTAACTGATGGATCAGAGTCTTGGACTTGGAAGCTGGGTCTGGACGTGGCAGAGTTTTAGTGGGAGAGGTTATAAAATCCTGTTGCTGAGATCCCCAAAACAGCCTTAGTTCCTGCAATTCCTTGACATGATTGTTCACCTTCCTTTTTTCACTTAAACTTGTGAGCAAAGGAGCCTTAACTAAAATGCTGCCACGTATAGACTCAGTGCAGCTGCTTTTATATGTAGTTCCTTCCTTTGGTGTATTTCCTCTTGATTTTTAAGAAGGAAATAGAGGAGGATTCTGACAGTCTAGCAGGAGATACAGACATACACAAATCATTTCAGTACAATGTGGTAAGTGCTCTAATAGCAGCATGATGAGTGTGTCGGGGGGAGCAAAGAGGGGGATCTTCTAACTCTGCTTGGTGATGGGGGTAGGGAAGTCTTCACACAGAGCTGAGTCTCTAAGGACAGGTGGGAGTTCTCATTTATTAATTGTATTATCAGGAACATCAGAAGAGTGTTAACAGCTTTTTGCATTTCTTAAAAGGATATGAGATGAAAGAGGAAGTAGAGTAAGGTGCAATTTGCTTCTGTCTTTAAGGGGTGTTTTAGTCAAGATAATCTTGGTTTTGCTGTGGTAACATATTATCCCTGGAATCTCAGCAGCTTAACCTAACAAAGTTTCTTTCTTTCTTATAATACATATCCTTCAAATTTTGGAGACGAGGGGGTGAGACCCAGGATAATGGAGGCTCTGCCCTCTTGCTCTACACCATCTGAAACAGGAGGTTTCCTGGTCACACAACAGGAAAGAGAGTTGTGGGTCATGATGGTACTTAGAAGCTTTGGCCCAAAAATGACATGTCGCCTCCACTCCAACCCATTGGCTCTCCCACAAGAGGACTTCACCATTTTTATAGCTAGATCTGGGTCTTATTAGCTGTACCTGAGTCCTTGTGTGATGGTTTGGAGCTGTGTACCCCCCAAAAAATTGAGTTCTTAAACTCAATCCAATCCTGTGGGTATGCACCCATTGTAAGTAAGGACATTTGATGAAGTTACTTCAGTTAAGGTGTGTTCCATCCCAAACAGGAAGGGTCTTAGTAAGCAGAATGAAATTCAGGCAGTTAGAGAGAAAGCCATTGAAGAAGCATCCAAAAGCTGAACATCAGTGGAACCCAGAAGAGAAGGGTGAGGACAGGAGATGCTGTGATTTTTATTCCCAGTTGACAGAGGAGCCCAGGCCCAAGGATGACCAGCAGCCAACCCCCAAATGCCAATCTTTGGGAAGAAAGCATGGCCTTGATGATGTCTTGATTTGGACTTTTCCTAGCCTGAAAACTCTGAGCCAATACATTCCCATCGTTTAAGGCAACCATTGCATGGTATTTATTGAGCAGCCAAGGAAACTAAAACACCCTGTCTTGGTCATTCATCCCAAAACCCATTCAGTCTGCATTCACTCTACCAGTGTCACACTTCTTGCATCCAGGTTTAGTGGCAATTAGTCCTGGGGGGTCTATGGAAAGAGGACAGAGGTCAGTGTGACTTTAAGACTCTCAGGAAATCTTGTTAAGCTCATGAAGGCCTCCAGCATTATGGCAGGGGTGTAATGGGATTCTTCACAACCTAGTTATGAAGTATTTTTAGAGGATTATATAGGTAAAACCCTTTTCTTCCTTCGCCCCATTTCCCCAGCTCCCTTTGGAGAATTTCAGCTCCTGTCACCTCAAGCCACATTCCATGCAGAATCAAGGGATATTATAAGAGTCATAAGAAATAAAGCTTCAAATGTTCCAAACAAGGTATTCCTCCCCCCAAAATCTGCTCCCTCCACATTTTCCCCCATCTTAGTTAAAGACAACTCCATCTTTTCACCTGTCAGATGACTGTTCTCTTTCCTTTTCACCCCATAGGCAATATATCAGGAAATCCCACTGACCCTACCATCAAAATATATCCAGAATCCAACTACTTCTCACCATTTGCATTCCTACTACCCTGGTCTGGGCCATTCCTTCCCCTCCTGACACACTCTCTCCTTGCTACTCCTTGAGTGTCCCAGACTGACTCCAACCTCACAGTCTTTGGGTCTCTGCTCTTGCTGTTCCCACTGCCTGGAGTGCTTTACCCAAAAACATTGCTTCTTTAACTCCCACACCTCCTCAAAGTCTGGGCTCAAAAATCACATTCCCAATGATGCCTACCTACCTTGATCACCCATTTTAATACTGTGACCCACTCCCACCCTCACCATCCTTCCTGGGCACTTCATCTGCCCTACTTTTTTAAAATATCCTTTATCACCTCCTCATGTACTATATAATTTGCCTACTCATTGTACCCACTGTTTATTTTCTGCCTCTCCCCTGCCCTGCTAGAATGGAAGCTCTTTAAGGGTAGGTTCTTTCTCAGTTTTGCTCATTTGATGCATTCCAAGCATCTACAATGGTGTTGGGCACATAGTAAGTGCTCAGTAAATATTTGTAGAATAAATTAATGACGTGTGGTTTTGGATACATTTGCTTTCAGTGATTTCATCTGGTGAACTTATCTTATTCCTCTATGACCTCGGGACACAAAGTACCTACTCCTAAATTGTAGAAAAGTGGCATATATGCTGGAGCACTTCCAATACTCAATGCTAAAGAGAACATTGGATTCACATATGGGTTTTCTCCAAGGGACAAGACAAAATATGTGAAGCTTACAGATAAAATAAGGGAGAGACGAAGTCAAACTTGCTGTAATAGAAAGGGGTGTGGATTAACACAGGACGATGCCACCCCTCAATAATAACACAGAGTGATAGAAAGTTCTAGCAACAGTCTTGGTGGGCAGTGACAGGCCTGGGCTGCTGTGTAGGCTCACACCAGTTTCTCATTTATAAGTCTACCTCCATGGGCAGTCAGCACTCACACAGCACCTTATCAAAAACCTAGCCCCACAGTTTGGACGATTCTGCTCCCGATGCTGCCTACCTGCCTCCATCTCTGAATATTACCTGTATTCTCCAAATGGAGCAATGCAAGGTAGTATAAGGAGCACAGACTTCAAGGTCAGACACACCTGAGTCGAGATCCTGAATGCACTGCTCCTGGCTGTGTAGTCTTCAGGATCCCTCGCTTGCAAAATGTGGGTCATGATATCTCTACCGTGGCATTATTATGAGGACTGTTAGGCAGTGAGTGTTAAGATTCTAGCACAGTACCTGGCACTGAGTAAGAACTCATCAATGCCTGTTCCCATTTTACGTTTCTGATCACTTGTGAGGACACTCCCCTGACCTCCTGGACCTGAAACATTGATGACTTGTCCACTCTGCCACCTGTTGTCAAATGATGTGTTCTGTCTCCTAAAACCCATGGCTGAGTCTGTCTTCCAAGGAAACTGTCTATTCCCAGGGCTAAGCTAATGATATGAAGTGGCTTCCACTATTGGAAGTAGAAGAATGTGGGATCAGGAAATTAGGCAGGCAGTGGCATGTAGTGTCCCTAGAGTCTTGGGAGGAGAAAGGAGGTTTTAGTTAAGACTCTATCAGTGTGAATCTGCTGGGGGACCATATAGCATCCTAGAAGACAAGATCTCAATTTTGCTTTACCAAAACATTACTAATACAGAGAAGGTTAGTGTATCCAGCAGCCAAACTTAATTTTAAAAAACCCTCTGAAGAGCAACCACCTCATAGAAAAAAGGTAAGAGACTGGGAAATGTTGAAAGTGGGAAAGGACTTAATGTGATACCAAAGGAAGAAACTATAAAATAAAAGGGTAGTAAATTTTGCCAAATAAAAACTTCTTAATGTGTTTTAAAACATATTTAAAAAAACAAAATTTTAAAAACTGGTGTAAATCATTTTCACTTAATGATTTGTAGAGCTCCTACCAATCAATAAGATAAAGATCAGCTCTCCAAATAGAAAAAACAGTGGTCACTGGACATGGAATATAAATATATAAAAGAAGAAATGTAACAGCTAACTAAAACAATTTATCTTATTCACAAGCAAATAAATGCAAACATAAATGAGATAGCATTTCCAGCTACTAATTTGGCACAGATTAACCAGAAAAATACTATCTAGTATTGGCAAGTGTGCAGGAAAGTTAGCATTCCCATATACTACAATTTTAGGAAGGTAAATATTTACCCTCCAAAAACTTTAATATTGTGCCTGTATTTTGACCCAACAATTTTACTTATAGGATTCTAATCTTAGGAAATAATCATTGACTATTAGAATGTTTAATTGAAGCATTGGTTATTGTGGTAAAAAATCCAGAAACAAGTTAAATGCCAAAGGAAATTAGTTATCTAAACTATGCTACTTTCAAACAACAGAAAACAATTCAGTCATTAAAAATGAAAATGTCGAAGAAAGTGCCTGGAATGGATAATTCAACCATTCATTACATTTGTTCATTTAACAACTATTTACTGAGCATCCCTAATGCCACGATGTACCAGACTGAGTCCCTACCATCAAGGAAGGCACTTATTTTTTTTTTGGGGGGGGGGGGGCCGGGGTTGGTCACCTCGTATATGGGAAGCCAGCATTCAGCCATTGAGTCACATCCACATTCCTGAGTTGGTTTTTTCATTTGTTTCACTTGTTGTTTGTTTATTTGCTTTTTAGGAGGCACTGGAGACCAAACCTGAGACCTCCCCTGTGGGAAGCAGGTGTTCAACCTCTTAAGCCACATCTGCTGCCCAAGGAACCCACTTTTTGTTGTGGGGGACCGTAGGTAAATGACACAAAAAAGGCATGACCTGAGTGTGGTCGTCCCCTTCTCACAAAACAAAAAAAGTTTATCCTGGTAAAGATCTGGGTACGACATGGATGATCCAAATTTGGGGAAATTAGTGGCAGCAGTTAGCAGTTCTGAAAATGCTACAGGCAGACAGAGGGTCAAACCGAGAAGGAGCATTGTTGTTGAAACTCCAGACCCAAAGCAGATGTGTAATGAGCTAGCTATTGCTGCATAACAAGTCACCCCATAGCTTAGTGGCTTAAAACAACTCACATTGATTACCTCCGTTTCTGTGGGTCAGGGATTTGGGCATGGCTTAGCTGGACCCTCAGCCTCAGAGTCTCACAAGGCTGCAATCCGAGTATTGGCAGAACATTACCTCAGGGCTTGACTGGGGAAGGATCTGCTTCCAGCCGCCTGCGGTTGTTGGCAGGATCCAGGCCCTTGAGAGCTGTCGACTGAAGGCCTCCAGTTTCTCGCTGGCTGTCGGCCGATGGTTGCTCTCATCTCCCAGCTGGGTGGTTTGGCCAGGGGCCGCTCTCATTTCCTCACTATGTGGGCCTCTCAGCCATGGCTGTTTGCTCCATCCAAGTCAGCAAGTGAACAGTCTGCTAGCAAGTCTTATGTGACATAATCACAGGAGTGACATCCCATCACTTTTGCCATATTCTCTTGGTTAGAAGTAAGTCAGGTCCTACCCACACTCAAGGGGAGGGGATCACACAAGGATGCCAGTACCAGGAAGCAGGGATAATTTGGGTCCATCTTAGTGTGTGTCCACCACAGGGTGCTAGAAGAGAAACAGTGAACTGAAGCTGAGTCGCAGGATAAGCCAACTCAGAACGCCAGTTTAGTTTGTAATGAAGAAATTCCCCAAATGGAGCCCAATGGAGTAGTCTTGGTATCAGCTGACTGTCAAGTGGCCCCCACATTTGCAAAATGGTCTATCCTGTGACCCTGATGAGCTTGAGTGTGGGTCACCAGGGGCAGGAATTCTCAAACCCAAAAGCCTACAGGGGCCAGGCAAGTGACATCATAAGTACAGCTGGGAGAGTGTAATAGGGAAAGGTGGGGACTGAGGCAAACTGGAGCATGTGTGGTCCATTGCAAAGGAGCAGTTGCCAGGCAGTGTCAGGAGATTGACAAGAGAAACAAAACCCATCTGCAAGCCAGATCTAGCCCCCAGGACCCGAATTTTCAGATCCTTACCTGGCACCTCTGTGCCTTTTGCAAGGATACAGACTAAGGCCATTTGCTGAATTTCAAGCCACTATTTTCCACTCTCCTAGCTCCTGGCTGTTATTCACTTGTTCTCTTTTGAGCTTCAGCTTTGGTGAACTCCTCACATTCAAAGCAGACCAGCTTGCTGATTAGTTTTAAATTTCACAAGCTTTAAAATATCCAAATTGGGAGGTAAGCGGACTCTCATTAAGAAGTCATTTGATAAAAATGAATCCCTCCAGGAATATCTTGGACTCAGAAGAAAGCGCCGCTGTCTCATTAGCTGGTTTTAACTACTCAGTCCACCTTGGAGGCCCCAAGCCTCCCCAGGTGTGACTCAGAGGCTCCAAACAGCTGCCACTGAGTCCGGGGACCAGATGCTAGTGATTCTGAAATCACAGGAAAAGATGCAACAGAACTTAGAAGGCAAAGGCCACGGCCAGGCCCCTGGCCCCTGGGCCCGACTCCTCAGATTTAATCACCTCCACTGAAGCCTGGGAACAAAAGCACAGATTTTAATCTTACTGAGAGTTCAGCTTACCTCGCCTGATCCTGGCCCATCTGTCACTGACCCAGCAAAGAGACCAACTAAACGAGTGTGCTGTGATCAGCACAGAGGGGTGCTCCTGGGACGCTGTACTTCTGAGGAAAATGCCCCTCGGGGCTCCTCCAGGAAGTTGGCCAGAGCCCAGAGCCCAGACCCCAAAGGGTCAGCAGCTGCCCTCCCCCTCCGGAGGAGGGGGGCTTGACCCGGGAGCCTGTGGACCTGCCCGGAACACGCCTCAACTTTCCTTTCTCACTAACCCAGTTATAAAGGCCTTTATGTAAGTCATCGGTGGTTTTTGAGCAAGGTGGCTATTTTCTTTTCTAAATGCATCTATTTTGATTTTTTTGAAAATATTATGTGTACACATGGTTTAAAAAGACTCAAACAGAACAAAAGGGGTTCCATGACAAGTCAGTCCCCCTGACCCCCACCACTGGGTCCCAGACCCCCACCCCGACTCCGGGCAATCACTGTTAGAAATTTCCTGGGTAAGAAAGATGGCTGTTTTAAGATTTTCTAATTTGGACTCGAAAATAGCCAAAGGCGAAATGGAGCCTACAATAATGTAATTAAAATGAGTGATGGGGTTATACGAGTAAGATGTTATGGGAAGTTGGAGATCACAAACTCACACCCCTGGAGCACAGAAAATCGGTGTGTGTGTACGTGTGTGCATGTATGTGTCTGTGGAGAGTTTGTGTGTGTGGAGGATTCGTGTGTATGCGTGGTGAGTGTGTGTGTGTGTAAGGGTGTGTTTGGACGCTTTGTGTGTGTTTGTGTGGTGAGTGTGTGTGTGCGTATGAAGAGATTGGGTATGTGTGTGTGGAGGATATGTGTAGTATATGCATATGCTTCTGTGTGGACAGTGTGTGTCTGAGAGAGAGAGATTCCCATCTCTCTGAAGACCCAGTCAGTTTGTGTGCTGGGTGCCAGCCCTTTCCCAGGGCTGTGGATTATACCATGATAAATCATAAAAGGCCCCTGACTTTGGGGAGCTTGCAATAAGAATAACTCACATTTGATTGGCCCCTTTCCCTTTACAGGGGAATTTTCTGGCGAGTTCTGTCATAACTCAGGCCTGCTGCAGCCTGAGGCATGCTGAGACTGGAGCAGCTGGGGTGGCGGGAGGTGGGGAACTAGCTTGTAGGAGGGGGAAACTGAACCAGCAGCAAAGGCTGGGCCGGAAGGACCCGGGCGGGTATGGGTCAGACACTCCATCCAGCCCCTCGGCCAGGTCTGGGCAGGTGCCAACAACAGATCATCAGGCAACTGGCTTCAAAGCCCAATCTGTCACTAATTTGTATGTGATCCTGAACAAATTACCTAACCTCTGTGAGCCTCAGTTTCTTCACCAGAGATATGACACAACCCTCCTACTAGAGTGAGGATTAGACAGCTAGGGCAAATAAATTCACAGCATGGTGTCACATAGTAAATGCTCAGTAAAGGCAGCATTGCTGCTGTTATATTGTTTTTATTCAATAAGGTGAAACTCTGAGTCACTACAATTTAACAAAGGAAGGAGGAACCCCTGGTGAAGAAGGACATCTGACCAAGGACCCCAGAATTATCTTCCTAAGTTTAATTTTCTGTTTGAAGCTCCACCACTTGATTCTGGTTTTTCTACTTCTTTTTAAGGCTTTAACCCAAATATAGTATAAGGGAAACGAGACTGAATTTTCCAAAAACCTGGGCTAAATTTTAAAGGAAATCAGCCCACCACATAGAAAGAATCTGACTCTACCCCAGACAGCTAGCTAACCATACCTTTCAGACCCATCTCCTTCCACACGGAAGTCTGAGGAAAAAGGCAGCCTCCTGTGAGCCCCTCACTTCCTGCCTCTAAGTCTATTGGTTACATAAACTTCGAAAGTATATTCCAGAAATCCTAACCTAGACACGGGGTCAGGAAAGTTTCTGATGAAAGCAACACTTGAGCCAAGGCCTGAAAGATGAGTTGGGGTGTCTAGAGGGGAAGGTTGGGGAAATGGCAGGGGAGAGCATTCCCGGCAGAGAAGAAAGCACATACAAAGGTCCTGGGGCAGAAAAGAGCATGGTCAATTTGAGATTCCAAAAGAAAAAGAGAAGTACCTAAAAAGTAGAAATTAAGGGGGAAAAAAAAATGAGGGTAAAGAAGCAGGCAACAGTCAGATTGCAAAGAATGGTGTGGCCACATGTGGTGAACACTGGGCTATACCATCCAAATTCCCCTTCAAGGAAGGATTTCTACCCCAGATGCTGGGCATGTGTTGGCAGCCAACATTCAACTGTCAGGCCCTTCAAGGTTTGCCTCGGCTACAGAGAACTGCCTTGCCCAATATCATCCCCATCACGGGGAGGCTCCTATCCCATTCAGGACCAATTTCATGGACCAACTCCAGAGCTCCCCATGGAGTTAGCTGTCATTGGGCCTGTATCACAGCTCAACATTTACTTCTGCCCACCTGTGCTTCTTCCCTCTTCCTTCCACAGGTGTAGATCCCAAGGGCACTCCTTAATAAACATACTTAATAGACACACTAAACTTCATCTTATCATTTTGGATTTTATCCTATGAGTCATGGGGAGCCATTGAAGGGTTTAAAGCAAGGGAGTGACTTAATCAGATTTTAGAAAGATCTTTGGCTCCATTGTAGACAAGGGGTTGGAATATGATGCTTCCAAGTCCAAACCAAACAATAGAGGATTTCTTTTCTCCTTCCAAAGTGCCTCTTCCCCAAACTGAGAGATGTGCTCTTCCCCAGAAAATCATCACTAGGTCTTACCCTTCCAGGAGCACCTTGTCACTCATTTCATGCACAGTCAACAGGTAATGTCATCTGAATACAATCACTGCAGACATAGACCAGGAGTTACATGCCCACAGAAATGAAAGCAAGCAGGACTGGAAGTGGGAGATAAATGAGAAGTTACCACAATCAAGTCAACTGAAGGTCACTGTTTTAGGGGTTCGGTAAAAAGCTTTTGCAGTGGTTCTCAACAATGGGAGGTGCCAAAAGGGTTCTGTACACCCACTGCCACCACTCCTCAGGGTTCTGTAGCCCACAGCCTGGAGACCACTGCCTAAGCAGTAATGAATTCCTCTGTCATGGAACAAGTCTAATGTTTGTATGAATGCTGTAGCTCAAAGGTTCTCAAAGTGTGGTTCCAGAACCAGCATCATCACCTGGGAACATGTTAAAATGCAAACTCTCAGGTCCAGATCTACTGAATCAGAAACTTTGGGGTTCATACCCATGACTGCTGGTCTAACATGCCTCCAGGTGGCTCTGATAGATGCTCAAGTTTAAGAACCACTTGTATTAAGAACTGATGATTCCCTTAACCTGTAAGAATCAGGTCTACATGCATGTGTTTAGATGGGTGGGATTTCACCTGAAAAGTAAGCTTGGTCATTTGAAAAGGACAATCATGGAAAATGGGTAGCCAACCCTGGTCTGCATCAGAATCACCTGTGAATACTGAGGAACAACATTTAACCTGGATATTCGGCTCAGTCTGTTTTGTTTTGTTTTTTAAAAGAAGCTTTAGATTACATAAATGTTATGTAAAAAATATAGGGATTCCCATATGCCCCACCTCCTCCCCCTCCCACACTTTCCCACATTAACAACATCTTCATTAGTGTGGTACGTTTGTTACAATTGATGAACACATATTGAAGCATTGCTACTAACCATGGACTATAGTTTATATTATAGTTGACACTCTGCCCTGCACAATTTTATAGGTTATGACAAAATGTATAATGGCCTGTATCCATCATTACAGTGTCATGCAGGACAATTCCAATGTTCCAAAAATGCCCCCATGTTATACCTATTCTTCCCTCTCCCTCCCCTCAGAACCTCTGGTGGCCCCTGCCTTTATATCATTGATAAAAGTTCTTCCATTGCTAGAATAATAATAAGTCTATAATAGGATAATAATAAGTCTACTTTAGTCCACCTCATTCCCCAATCTTGAGGATTTGGGGATGGTGATGCCCACTCTGCTTCTAATTGAGAGGGGGCTTTGATCCCATGGGACAGATGGATGGAGCTATCTTCCTTACAGTTGCAGATACTCTCTGTTCCTTGGGATGGGTGTTGTCCACCATCATCTGTTTTTAAAGCTCCACAGATGATTCTGATGTAGGGTTGAAATCCCCACTAACTCAAAGACAGAGTTCTAAGTGAGCAGTGGGGTGGAGATGTAATGGTTAAGATTAAGGAGTTTCTAGGCCACTGGCTACCAACCCAGAGTACACATTAGAATCTCCTGGAGGAGCTTTTGAAACTCCCTATGCCTGAGCTGAAACCCCCAGACCAATTATATGAGTGCCCCATGTAGTCCCAAAAGAACACCTTACACTTGGAAACAGGCTAGAAGTGAGGGAAGCGGGAAACTCTGAGGGTGTGTTATAAAATTGTAAAAAATCCTTTGGGGCTGGAGCTGTCCTGGTTCTTAATCTGGTAAGACTCAGAATCATGCAGGAAGCCCTTTTTTATATAATGCACATATTAGGTGAGCCTGTATATGTGTTATCCTTTTTTTTTTTTTTAAAGGAGATTCCTGGGGATTGAACCCAGGATCTTGTACACAGGAGGCCAGTGCTCAACCACTGAGCTACACTGGCTCCCCCCTCCATTTGTTTTTGTAAGACACACCCAGGTTCCACACAGGGCCCACTGTGTCAGAATTTCCTGGGATGCAAGCACTGGACAACCTCATGAAAAATCTCTCCAGCAGGGGTTCTTAAAGGGGGTCCATGAGCTTGAATTGAAATTCAAAAAACATTATCCTTGTGGGGACATGTTGGTGCGGCGTGATATGTTTATTAAATAACACACTGTATAGTGTGGGCTTAGTGAGGGGTCCGTGGTTTTCACCTGACTAGGAAAGGCGTCCGTGGAACAAAAAAGGGTAAGAACCCCTGCTCTACAGATGATTCTCATGCTCCCACCTACTTTAGAATCGCTAGTTTAGAGAAATAAAAATACAATAATAACCACAAATTTTTAAGAAGAAGGGAGACTCAGAATAGCTATGAAACTATAACAGCACAATAATTAAAACACTGATGTGGTTTAAATTTGAACCAACTAAATCAGGTTGGGCTTTAATCCAGAACACTGGAGTCCTTTAGAAGCAGAGAAAGCATCAGAGAGAAGCCACAGGGAGCAGCCAGAAGCTGGAAGTCAACGGCACCTGGGAAAGGAAAAAAGACGCCACCATGTGACAGCAAAGTCAAGGACCAAGACTTGCTGGCAGCCAATCACTGAATGCGTTGTCTTGCTGATGCCTCGATTTTAGGCTTCTCCCAGCCTCTGAAACTGTGAGCCAATCAATTCCTGTTATTTAAGCCATCCCATTGTATGGTATTTGTTTTAGCAGCCAGGAAACTAAGACATGGAGCTAAGACAGACAAATTAATGGAATTGAATAAAATATGAACAGCAAAGTAATATATGATAAAATTGGCATTTTGACTCAAATGTGCTATTCAGTAAATGACGTTGAGACATGACAATCATTGAGAAAAAAGTAAGATCCCTACCACACACCAAAATTTTATAACAGTTTAATGTTAAAAACCATAAATGTTAAAATAATAAATCATGATGCTAAAAAATAAAACCATAATGTTAAAAGCCATAAAGGCACTTGAAAACATTTGAGATGAATAGTTTTACAATTTGGGATAAGGAAGGATTTTCTAAGCATGACACTAAAAGCAGAAACCATAAAAGAAAAAGCAAACAAATTTGATTACCAAATAAGTAAAAACTTAACTAGGTCAAAAACCATCAGAAGTAGCATTGAAGGGCAGATGACACATAGCAGGATATATTTTTTGCTATACATTATCTATATCGATAATATAGAAACAGTTCCCTCAACTCAAAATGAAAAGATGAATATCCCAACAGAATAGATGACAAAGGACATGAAAATGCTACTCACAATGAAAAAGATGCAAATTAGCCAGAAGCATCAAAATATATTTCATGTCATTAGGAATCAAAGAAATGCAAATTAATACAATAATTAAGTGCCAACTTTCTCCAATGAAATTGTTAAAAATTAACAGGAATTATTGTTAAAATACTGGTAATTATTATAATCCAGCATTGACCAGGATATAAGGACAGTGGCATTATCATTTACCACAGGCAGGAGTATAAAATGACCCATTGATTCAGTAGTTCCACTATTTGTAAGACTCTACACTGAGGGAATGATGGATGTGTACAAAGTTACAGGTTCAATAATGATATTCCTCATAATGGTTTTTACAATGGTAAAAAAAATAAATGAGAGCCCACTTTTAGGAGAAAATAACTATATATGTAATGATTTTCTTTAAAAAAAAAAACAACTGGTAGCTAATATAACAAAATAGTAACAGTTGTTAATTCTGCATGGTGGGAGTGTAGGTGTCTTATGTTGTTTGTACTTTTCTACAACTTAAAATTCTTTCCAGATTGTAATCAAATACACTGTTATAAATGAATAATTGTCCGAATATATGTTTTCAGTGAAAATATATTTTCAGTGAAAATAAATACAGATGACAAGAGTATCCAGGTATAATCCCAATTTTATTTAAAAAATGGATGTAAAGGGGAAAAAAACAGTAAAATATATGCCAAATGATTTATTTGAGGTGGTTAGATATATAATTTTTATTTTCTTCATTGTGTTTTTCTAAATTTCTCTACTGAACATGTATTACTTTTGCAACAGACTAAAATCAATATATAAACATACCTAGAAGGCATGCCTTACTCCCTCTGTTTCATGGTTCTTAATGAACATAAATAAAATTCCTTGTTAAAGCTGCAAAGGTCAACTTAAAGAGCCAGCAGAAGTCACATTAAGTGCACACTGAACTTCTTAATGTGAAAACCAGAAACAAAAATGTGAGTGGGATTTAGATTTCTTAAGGTCCCTTCCAGCAAAATTCTGATGTTTTTATCCAATCAGTAAATATTCACTGAGCACCATGTTAACCAAGATTCTTGGGTTGCATGTGACAAAGCCCAAATCAAACTGATTTAAGTTTTTAAAAAGAATTACTAACTTCCAAAAACTGGTCATCTATGGGTAGCAGGATCAGCCTCCGCTAAATCCAAGGACCCAATGGTATCATCAGGACTTAACTTTCTCCATTTCTCCATCTCCTCTGCATTGGCTACATTCTCAGACAGACTCTTCCCCAAATGGCAAAGATGGCCATTGGCAGTTGTAAATTTTTTTTACTATCTCACTGCATTATTTTATAGAGTCCTTATAGCCATCAAAAAAAAAAAAAAAAAAAAAAAAAGCATGCCTCTTCCACCAGTGGCTCCAGGCAAAGCCCGGGGAGATGACTCTCACTGAACCTACGTGGTCAGGTATTTATGCTTAAACCAATCAATGTGACCATGAGAAATGGGTATACTGTTCAGCCAGGCTGGGCCATATGATCATCCAGGAGTCTGGGAATGACGTCAGCCCCTTCTAAACCAAGGAACATGAGAAAGAGAGAAGGGTGGTTCCCCAAGGGAAAACGAGGATGCAGTTACAGGGATAAAGAGGATTGGTGCTAGACAGACCAAAGTACCAGATGCCCTTGTTAGTAGAAATACTTGCCCTAAGTGATTCCATGAGTGGGCAATTGCCTATGATTGAGCTGCCTCAATTCTACAGCATTAATAAGCCTTGGGAGATTTCAAAGGGGCTAACATTTTCTTAAAAGTCTCTTGATAGGAAAGGACTGCTGGAACCTGTGACCCTGGTTTAGCTCTCCTAAATTCCCTTTCAAATTGCTTACCCATCAGCAGTCCCCAGTTCCCTTCCCTGATTTATACTTTCCAAAGCACTTGATATACTATATAGTTTACACTCTTACCACTTAGCTTTTGCCACTAGGAAGTAAGCTCCTTGTCTCTGCCTTGTCTACTGCTCTAACCACTAGTGCCTAAAGAGTGCCTGGCATAGCAGATGCTAAGATTATATTTGTTGGATGGATGGATAGATAGATAAAAGTATGGATAAATGGATGGATAAATGCAAGGACAAATGGATGAATAGGTAAATCAATGGATAAATGAATGGATGATGGATGGATGAAAGAATGAAAGCATGAAAAAATGAATTCCACGTCTGATTTCAAAATAAACCTGCTCCCCTTTAAAGCTTGTCTCAACATGAATAAAACCACCACCACACATCCCTTAGTAGAACTAAACTAGCTGGGATAGTCAAATTTCTAAATGCTAAGAGAGAACAAAAGAGAAACAAACACGAGGGAAAAAATAGAAAAGCACTCTGGCTAACCGAGCAAAATTTATCATTCTGCCATAGTTGGCTTGCTTCTAGAACTCTTAAACTTTGTCCCACTTCACATGCCATCTTGACACAATGTTCCAGCCCCGAGATTGGTGTGACTTGGATCTCCTCTTAGGGCATCCCATCTGCACCAAGGACCTTCCTCCTCGACATCTTCACTGGGCATAAAATAGAGCCTGAGCCCAACCCTGAGTGATCCTTTGGGATCTCAGTTCCTTCTGGTCTTCAAGACACACTTCTTTCCTGGGTGCCTAACACCAGAAAATCCCTCATCCTGAAACTCCATGCTCCTACAAAAAGAGAGGAGTTTCCCCCCAAAGCTCAAAACCATAACAATGCCTTAATTCAATATAGTAATCATTTTCATATAAAATACATATAAAGAGCAATACAGAGATGGAGAATTGTTCCCTTACAAGGTCAAAGGTAAAGTGTCAGACACTACAGAATTTAAAGTCAATCCAAGTTTATTGACCTCAGAGGAGTATTTTTCTGACTATTCCCTGATACATAAAGGAACAGCAGAGAGAGTACCTTAGGGGTCTTTGGGAATGTTTTCTTTGTTTGTTTTTTTTGAGGTACCAGGGGCCAGGGATTGAACCCAGGACCTCGTATGTGGGAAGCTGGCGCTCAACCACTGAGCCACATCAGCTCCATAGCATTGGTTATTTTTGTTTGTTGTGCTTGTTGTTTGTTTTTGTTTTTTTGAGGAGGCACTGGGAACCAAACTTGGGACCTCCCAAGTGGGAAGCAGGTGCTCAACCACTTGAGCCACATCTCCTCCCTCTTTGGGAATGTTTTGGTAGAAAAACTCCAGGAACAAACAGGACTTTCTCCTCATCTCCGTAAGTGGATGTGTGGAGTTGTTATATAATAATAGAGACCATTTTGGGGTGCTCACCATGTGCCAGGCATTGAGCTATTCACCTTACGGACTCAAGGTCACTGACTCCTCAGGAAAACCTATTTTTATACCCATTCAATAGATGAGGAAACAAAGTTGTGGAAGTCAAGTAACCTCTCCAAAGTCACCCAGCTAGCACTCCGGGAAAAGATTTGAACCCAGGCCATCTGGTTCCCACTTCCACACTCTCAACCACTATACCTTAAACTGATTGCCATGGCTGTTTAGCTGGACATGAAAAGAATTGTGTTCTTACTTTTGTAGACTCAGACTGAAGGCTGAGGTAAGAGCAGAGTGGCATCTGGATTCTGTTTGCAGTCCACATTTTATTGCCATGCTGGGATCAATATTTCTCACCCCTGTAGGTCCCTGGACATTACCAGAGCATTGTATTGCCTCCATCTCTGAGTTTCTGATGTGACTTTTAAGCCTCAGAAAAGATGCAGTTGTAGAATTTATGAGGCCCCCATTCTCTGGAGCCACTATGCTCTCTGTCATCAAAGCTGCCTTGCAGGCAGCGGAGCGTTTTTGTATTGGACAGATGGGGCTGACACTGGCTACGGGGCACATACTCCTCCAAATGGCCCCAAGGAATCAGTTCTGGAAAACAATCAAACATTCCCCAACTAAATAGAAATTCTTTCCTAAAACCCCAATGAGGATCCACAACCTCTCTGTGACTTTACTTTCCTCTTCTGTAAAATGGAATAATAATACAAGCTAGTAAAATAATAACTAAGACAGGAAATTCCTGGTTCTGCAAGAAGCAATAATAAATACTATCAACAGCTAACACATGCTGAGCACTTAGCATGGACCAGGAACTCTTTGAAATGTTTTACATGCATCACCTTATTTAGTCCTTGCAATAGTGAGGTAAGGTCAGTGGTTGGTACTGTTATATTTGACAGAAGAGAAATAGAAGTCACTAAAGAGGTTGAACGAACTTGTCCAAGCTCACAATCAATGGCACCTGGATTTGACCCAAGCAATTGGCTCAAGAGCCCTCACATTTAACTGCATTGTGCTGACTTCCTACCAGCTACCTTGGGGGAGTCTTTAATTGACCTTTTTCTCTCAGAATATTGACACATCAAGAGGTGCAACAAGGCACAGTTCCACGCTCTCTGGATTCAAACCAGCTCTATGACTTCCTAGCTGGGTATTCTTGGGAAAGTTTCTTAAACCCTGTGGGCCTCAGTTTCATCACCTGTTAAATGGAGATAATCAATAGTACCTACCTAACTGGGTCACTGTAAAGATGTAATGAAATAATGCCTGTAAACTCTTAGCACTGCACCTAGTATTCAACTATTTTGAACATAAGTGCTCAAAATAGTTATGTAAGAATACTTTTATTATTGTGCCTTCAGAGAGTCTTCAGAGAGTCTCTCTGCAGCCTGGTCACATGCCCCACTAGTTCCTGTCCAATGGGAAGTTACACCAGCAAAGCCAACTGGAGTCCCCGGGCTCAGCATGGCACCATGTAGGTGCTCAATAAACTTTTGTTGAATGAATGAATGAATGAATGAATGGTCCAAGTATCCTCTAGCTCCAACAACCAAGTCCTCTATCACCATCCTGGAATGCATATTGATTTGTTCTGGATTTCTTGATAATTAATCTCTTGGCGAAATTTAAGACCTGTTAATTACCCCTGATTAATTAGGGTGAACTTTTTAATTGCTTCCCTAAGCTGAAATGCACTGTCAATAGGCCCCATAATTAGTGACCCAGTAATCAGTTTTAAACCAATTATCCTAGGGTAACAAGTGAAACTAGGCAAGAAGTGTCCCCAGGGGCTTGGGCCAATTTCAGTGGAACTCAGAATAATACAAATTGGCACTTACATGGGTGAAAAATGCATGTTCAGTGTAATTGGAAATACGGATACTCAGATTCTCTTGGGTGTTTCATTTTTCTGGGTTTTCACTGCTGTATTATTCGGAAGCAATAACATAAGTACACTTTCCACCCACCCCATCAAAGGCCAGGAGCAGGTTCTCAGGGTTGCGTGACTACTTTTGGGTTCAATTAAGATGACAGCATAAAGCTGTGCAGATTGTGTACTGCACAAATCTAGGGGACACTATTCACACTCCCGAGGGTTGTTCAGTGCATGACCTGGCCACAATAACCTGTGGGTCATATAGTACAACGCGTGGGGACCCAATTATAAAGAATTCTTCCAAAGAGAGTAGTGGACTTGGAGGCCCTCGGTTTTCCAAAAATGGGGCTGTACAAGTGGTAGGCACCTTTCCTGGTCTGTCTAGAACTGTGGAGTTGTATTGTATGCACATTTAATTTCTGCAAGTTCAATACCACGGATTTGGCAAAATAATAATAATAAATTAAGAAATAATAACTTAAATAGTATAGGAAGCAATTCTGCCTGCCACTCATTCAATAAGTGCATAGTCCAGAGTGAGCCTGAATGGGGTCTTGAATTTGCTTCTCTTTGTTTGGCTCTCATGAAGAGAACACCGTGCTCTGTGGAGCATTTAAAGATTAGTACTTTTTAAACAGCAGGACCTCCATTCATTTGGTGTCCAACTGAAGAAACAGATTTCTTCCCATAGCAGAGGAAACTGACTGGGCTGGCCTTTACCAAAAAGATGATAGAACAAGCTCCAACATAGCACCTTCCTAAATGATTTTCAGGAAGAACTTTGACAATGTGAGATTTTTTTTTTTTTCTCCTTTTCTACTGCCTTGAGAACGTAATGTCCCCAAGATAAGACAGAAATCCTATTTGGAGGAGTGAGGAGTTAAATTTCTGATCTGGGATCTCTTTCTCAGTGTGCAAGATTCCTAGTAGATCAGTTGGTTCTTAAGGTATGACCAGGACTAACTGCACTAGAATCACCTGGGAGGTTTGTGTTTAAAAATGCAGATTCCTGAACGCCATCCCAGGCTTACTACATCAGAATCTGTAGGCATGTGGCCCCTGAAATCTGCATCATAACAAGTTCCATATGGTTCCGCTATATACTCTCAACTGTGAGCGCCATGTGAGGCTAAAAGGAGGGCTAGTGTTATTCACTACCCTGGGCCCAGTGCCTGGCCCAAGCCTGACACATAAGAAATGTTTAAGAGGTAGTAGTTGACTGGATGATAACAAGTCTCTGGTCCTTTGCTCTGATGAAGCCATCCACGGAACAGGGGTGAAGAGATCACCCAAGCTGGGCCTTAAGGAAGAAAGGACTAGATCTGTCTCCTCCCCCATGCTGTCCAGAACCAAGGCCCAAGACTTGCCCCAGTAAATTCTGCTGCTCAGCATGTTTCCTGGCACCTGCTCCATGTCCTCTATGCAGCACCTCACAGAAGCCATTAGCCATTCATTTAGTGCCTAATCCTCTAATCTAACTGCTTGTTGACTTGCCGAGTGAAAAATATACAGGCACAAGCCTCATGTTCTGAGTTATTTCCAGCTGTTGAGAAGGAGGCAGCTGGGGAAGAGGCCATAGCTTTCTTTTCTCTGAGCCAGGAAATCCAGGAGTGCTACTGCGATTTGATTTCCCCATTCAAGCTCTTTCCCTGTTGGGATTCCTCCAAGAGTAGACCCCACGAAGATCAGGACACCTATCAGTCTTTGGAGCTCTAGGTGCTGAAAACTGCAGCAAGATGGTTTTACATTGAGAATGTTATCAGACTGCCACACTTTGCCCAAACATCTCATTCATTCAGCAAGTACTTATTGAGCATCTACTATGGGCCAGCCACTACTCAAATTCAGATCCTGTTTTTGAGGAGCCGCCAAAGAGCTTCACACACTCCCGATTCTCTATCCTTGTAGCAGAGGATGGATCCTTTCCACTGGCCTGAGTTCCACACCCCCACAACCTCCCTCACAGCAGTCCCCTGGACTTTCCTTAGAGATGCCATCTTCCCAGGCTCTCCTCTCCTTAGTTAAAGTGTGGGAAGAGTTAGTGGCCTGTGTAGAAAACAATTTGAAGAGTTTGGTCCTGACTCCATACAAGTCAGACTCAAAAGAAGCCTTGGAAATCTTCAAACATCTGCTACTTCCACTCCCTCTGCTGTCCCTCCAGATCTCCTCTCCCTGCAGTCACCTTGCTCTCTGCCCCACAGGCTGAGCTGTATGCATTGCATCCACATCACACATTTCCTCTTGCTTCCAGTTGGGTTTGGCCAATGAGCAGGAAGGAAGGAGGTCAGGATATTTATTTATCTGGTTCCTTCCCTGAGAAGTAAACTTGCTCTGGCCATGTCCCTCAACAGAAGGCCTGAGTGAAACAACTCTCCCTCCCCTTTTTCCTTTGCATGGTAGGTGACGTCTCCACGGCTGCCAGACCTAGGTTCTTGTGCTATCTCTGAGGTTCCCCACCCTTCTATCCATACAAAAATCAGTTCCAATCTCAATAAATCCTTATCCAATTATCCTAATTAGAATGTGCCATCTGTTTTCTGAAAGGAACCTGAAAACACACTCCTCTCCCTACTCTTTTCTCATGGACTCTCTCTCTGTGAAGAAGCTAAAACAGAGGCTGCAAGCTCAGTGTCTCAGGCTATATCGGGCCAACAGATGTGTCTTCCGACAATGTTGGACCCTCACTGTGCCTCTCTATTTTTAATAGTTGTCATCATTTTTTAAAAAATCAAGATATTGCACATAAAATTCAAATTTCCAGCATCTGTTGAAAAGTTAGAATTGTTGGTAACACTAGGTTCCGTATGGCATCAATGGGCTATAACTGAGTGTCAGCACCCTACTTTTAGCCAGGACATGGAGTTTCCCAATCACCACAGCCACTCTGCACACTCCCCATCCCCACCCCCGCCCCCCACCATTTAGCACAGACACCCGCCCACTCCCTAGAATCTCCTTGGTTGCTCTTCAATGACCATTTATCATTGCATTGCACTTGTGTTATTTTTCTTAAAGTTAAGAGAAAAACGAAATACTTACTGTTCCTATGTCCGGTTAAAAAAAAAAAGGGGGGAAATGAAAGCTAGACTGAGCTTGGTGAGGGACAGGGCATGCACACATTTCTTTGTAGAACTAAAGACTACTCCTACTTTTTATTATTGAGTACACTACCTATTTCACCCATTTTTGCTTCCTGTCAAACTCAAGTAAGCATTTGCATTTTTTACTTTGAAATACAATTTTACCTAAATCTCTGTCTTAAAGGAATCAAATGAGAGTTCACAAGGATAGAGAAAGAATTTAAAAATTAGAACTGAATTAGGCTATGTGGGCTAAGTGGATCTTAGAATGATTCATCTCACACCTTCTCATTCCCCACCCTTGAGCTGCAGCCTCCCTGAGACACAGCCTCCAATAAAAAAAGTTTGGGCCAGTTCTAGAAAAGTGAGGCAGAGGTTACAGAAGATAATTAAGACTGAGAAGGAATTAACCTAGTCTTACTCTATATACAGGCCTTCACTTATATCGCCTTAATTTTTACCTTTTAGGAAATGAAAACTAATGTTTATTGAATTTTACTTTGTGCTGAGAATTTTCTATATTCTCTCTTTTAACCATCACAAGAATTCTATGAAGTGGCTATTACTCGCATCTTAAAGATAAAGAAACTGAGGCTCAAAAAGTGATGGGAATGAGAGTCAAATATTTCCCAGAGTAAAGGTGTAAAAAATTATAAGCAAGCTAAGTACTCTTCTTATTTAATTAATATGTTTTGCTTTCTTTAGTTAATGATATAGTGAGATCTTTCTAGTCAGTACACTCAAATCCACCTTATTCACATTAACAGCTGTAGAGTATCTGAATGGACCATAGTTTATTGAATTGCTTCTCTCTTGGTGGACATTTAAGTTGTTTCCCAATGTTTCACTATTATGAAAAATCTGCAATAAATATCCATATATATGAATATTTTATATATATATATATATATATATCTTACTTATGAGTAGCTCTATAAAGCTCTCTAGGATAAAATTACTAAAGCTGGAGTTGTTTTCTCAATATGAATATTTTACTTTTTGATAACTACTGCCAGAATTTCCTCTAAAGTCATTGGATCAATTCACACTCCCACCAACATTTTATGGGAATGCCTAATTCACGAAATCCTCACCAAAAATGCATAACATTATCATCTTTAATCTTTGTCATACTGAGTGAAAATTTGACATTTCATTATCATTTTAGTTGCATTTATTATTGCATTTATTGTTTATTGACCACCCATACATTGTCTTCTGTAATGCAACTGTTAATATCCTTTGCCCATTGGGGGAAGGTAAGTATCCCTTTAACTATCATATATCTTTAAAAGCTCAATTCAGATAAGGTCAAGAGTCATTGAAAATGGCTACAAAAGAAACCTCAAATCAAGTCTCTGGTCAAAAGAGAGAGAAGAGATCGCTCAGATACAGTTGATACAGCTGATGGGAATGCATTTGCTCCAGAGACCTCACATGATGGTCTCAAGGAAGAACTGACAAGTAGAACACAGCATCTTGGATCCTCCTTATAAGCAGCAGTAGATACAGCATGTCACGTCCCATCTTTAACCTCCTCGCCCAGCAGATCTAAACACAGAGAGTCTCAGATCCCTAGCAGCTCCAGAAAATGGATCCCTAGTGTGGGAGGCAAATGTAGGAAAGAGCCACTGGGACTGTGGTCAAAGCTATAGCATTGTGATAGTTGATTTCATGTATCCACTTGGCTAAGTTATTGTGTCCAGTTGTTGGGTCAAGCAAACAGTGGTCTGATTATCACTAATCATTAGCAAGTTGATTGCATCTATGGCTGATTACATCTACAATGAACAAAGGAGACTGCCTTCAGAATGGGGGGAGTCTTATCATCTAATCAGTTGGAGGTCTTAAGGCAAGAATGTGGATTTCAGCAGACAAAAAAAAAAATTTCTATCTTTACTTCGGCCAGCCAGCTTCTCCTGGGGAATTCAACTTCACTTTCATTGAGTTTCCAACTTGTGACCTGTCCTATGGAATTCAGACTTGCCAATCCCCATAGTCAAGTGAGTCAATGCCTATAAGAAATATTAATACTTACATATCTATATCCATATCCATATCTATCTCAATATCATCTCCTATTGGTTCTGGTTCTTTAGAGAAACCTGACTAATGCAAGTATAAACACATCTCTGAAGACTAAGGTATCTTAGAGCTTAGTGAGGGAGACTGGTAAACAGACTACAAAATATGTGTCAAAAATGTACCTGTTACTTCTGAGTAAGGAGTGTGCTCCACAATTGGATACTGGAATTCACATTCACAGGTCTGGGAGTTAAGACTTGAGTATGTCTTTTGGGAGGATGCAAATTAATCTATAGCAAAGGTTTTGTAGAACCATCCTTCCCCACCAAAATTTAGCATTTTCCAGCTTTCTAATTTTCCCAATCTGTAGGCATAACATGGTGTCTTGTTATTATTTCAATTTTCATTTTGCTTAGACTAGTGGATCTCTTGATATGCTTGTTCACCTTTTAGATTTCAGAAGTTCTTTTATAGTAGTCTACTTCTTGTAGAATTAGCACCAAACTGACTTACCTCCCCACCATGCATTATTTTGGGAGGATTCTAATAGAGCTTGGGTCTTTCAAACTCTCCTCCCTGATTTTTGAGGGCTAATGAGAAGTGGGTGAATGTCAAAATTATCTCTAATCAGTTTCCTGTACAACAGAGGCAAATTCTTTTATTGGTTGCTGTGGCCACACCATTTCTTTAAGCAGCATGCAACTTGAGAACAGGCCTCTGACACCCTTGCATTGTCCAGGACTTTAGAAATAAATCACTTTTCTTGACCAATTTCATGCTGCACAATCCCTTTAGCTCCTTGGAATCTGACCCAGTGACTCAATTTCCCATGTACATCCTCATCTCTCCTTTTAGACCTGACCTTGGGCATTCCTTTGCCTTCTTCCCTGTCTAAACTCAGATTTTCCCCTCTGTCTCTGTGACCCCAGTTGCCCACTTATTATTCAAGTTTCCTTTGGCTGCAAGTAACAGAAACTCACTAAGGAAATTATTGGAAAGCTACTGTGATACTGGAGTCCACAGAGGATTTGGACATCCAGTTCTTGGCAAGGGCAGAAGCTAGGGAAATTTGGGCCTTCTCCATGGTGGGTTTGGGGACCTTTCTTCTAGAGTAGTGGTCTCTAAAGTGGTGTCACCCTTAGAAGTAGTAAGACCATTCATTGAGGTACAGGAAGGAAATATTCAGATTTCTATTTATATTTACTTTTATCTCATTTCAATTTTTTTCTATTTTGTGTGCTTTGCAATATACATAATAAGTAGTAGTGTATTGAACAATTTAGAAATAATTATAGACCTATTGGAATGTATGATAAAAAATTTTTTATTAGTGAGAAGGGTAAGCTCCAGGTCCTTGCTATTCAAATTGTGGTCCCAGAACCAGCAGCATGGACATCCCCAGGACAGTTTTTAGAACTGCAGAATCACAGATCCCATCTCAGAACTACTGAACCAAAACTGCATTTTAACAAGACCCCAGGTGAATCCTGTGCATGTCAACATGAGAGAAGCCCTGGTTTACGGTACTACTATTAATATAGTTTGACCTTTGACCTCTCTCAGTATAAAATTCCAAACTCCTAGAGGAAGAAGCTGATTAGTATAGCTTGGGTCAATTGTCCTCCCAAGGACATATCAATTCTGGTCAGGAAAGGGTCAGGATCACTTGGCAAGAACATAGCTACTGAGAGCCACTCCATGGATTGAATGAGTGGCTCCCAGAATAGTGCAGAATAGACAGCCCAAGAAGTATCCACAACACCTATGGAAGGCATCTGGCCTGTGTAGTTCCACTGCCCCATGGAGGGAGGGATAGGCTCCAACCTTGTTACCAAATCCTGGGTCTCACTTTCTTTTTACAGAAACAACTGAATCAGCCAAGACCTGGCTAGAGTTCATTGGGTGAATGCCACATGTCAATCAATTAGAATTCTTCCCTTCATCCACTTGGTCCTTTCTGTATACTCTGATTCACATGCTCTGCCCTGGTCATGATCTCTCCAGCTCATAAAAGCTTTGGCAATGGGAGTAGAATCCAAGTTGGAACAGTGGGCTCAAGAACCCCATCTTGTAGCAGCAGGACTTCATTCCCTTGTCCACGTCTTTCTGGGAAGCCCCAACAGGATGTCCCATGTGTTCTCATGCACAGGACTATCAGCTTCAGTCACCGTGCAGATCTGCCATCCCCCGTCTGCCTCTTCAGTTTCCACCTGTCCATATCTGATGTATACAGAGATGCTTGACTAGTCTCACTTTAACCCTGCCTACCATGAAAACACCAATGTCTATGCCATGTATGCTCTCGCTGGATATTTCTGAAGTGTCCAAAATTCATGATTCCAGGATGGTACTAGGTTCTTTGCAGAAACCTGGAAAAGGATCTATTTCCTAACTCTGAGCTATACCTTTTGATGTAAGATGACAGAGAAGAAATGCTTAAGTCCAGAGTTTCACAGAATGCCATTTCCACATCTCTATCACCTCCCACATTTAATCCCTAGCTATGGAATGGGGTGGGGGGTACTATTCCCTCCATCTTCTTCCTTTCTCTGGCCTCTTTCTTCTACCATACTCTTTTCCCCTCCCCCAGATTAAAAACAAGCTTCCATGAATGTGAATGGACATAAGCAGGTGGGGGAAGAATGGCAGGAAGGGATGGTTAAGGAGAAATTGAGTGTTTTATTTACTAGCATTAGCTAGTAAAAATGTCCTATAACAAGTATAACCTTATTATTTTCTTAGTGCTCACTACCCAGGGTAATTTCCTTTTCTAAATTGATCTATGTTCCTTATAAAGTGCCACAGCAACTACTCCTACAATTTGGTACCCAGACTCTGTGAGCTGGTAGAAATGCACAACACAGTGTACAGATAGCCCATGCAGTCAGGACATTGGAGAGTTCCAATGGGATGAATGTGTGGTCAGCTGCTTCAAAAGCCAGCCAGAGGGGTCAATTCACAAAGGTACAGGTTTAGGAGACACTGCTGCTGTGCCATCATACTGCTCACACGTTTTGTTTCATCTTATTTTTACACCATACATAATCAATTTATTTGTTCAAGGTAAATATGAAACAGTACCCAGTTCAATAGCTTCTGCAACTGAAATGTCTCCCTGCCCCCTGCATGCCCACCACCCACCAAATGCATTACCCTAGAAACACTGAAATACGTGCACATCTTATTATCAAGTTTAGGCAAACTGGGTGAGTCAAAATCAGTTGAGAGCAACAGCTTCATATCCTGGGGCCAGGGGCTGGTAATTAGTCCTTTGTGTTTTCCTTGGGGAAGAGCTGGCTCTACCCACCCTCCTTTGCCTTGCTCCCTAAGGGAAGTAAATTTAATTTCAGTCAGACTTACATCACAGACTAAATAACACTAAGATAATTTAGGTCTTTGTGCCCATTCTGCAATTTAATGACATGCTATCCAACTAAGCCATCCCTCATTCACCAACTATCTTCCCCTACCTGATCATATTCCCCACTTCTTTTGTGGTGCCTTTCAAATGTACCTCTGCCAAAGGCTTGGACCCCGAGGCTGTTTCTTACCATTTATTTCTTCTGCCTCAGGCATGGTATACATTCTTTTTCCGTGGCTTCCTCTTGAGCTTTCTCTTTATGCAGTAAGCAAGGTCCAAAAAATCTGCAGACTCCCATGCAAAGACTTAGTTGGCCATGGGGAATTAGTTTAATTCAGAAGAATGAGACTTCTCCAACATCCATGGTGACTCTCAGGCAGCAACTACAGTTCCATAATCTTAAACCTCCTCAGGGACGCTATTGCTTCTAGATGTTACCACCTAATCCCCTCCAGGATTAAGCAAGCTTTATATGGAGATATCTGATAAAGAGGATGGGTGGGAGATATTTACATGGTATAGTATGTGTAGTAAAACCAAGGCAGAGGAAATTGGGGGTAAAGATAGGAAATATTCCTGAAGCCTGCTAGATGCAGATGCAGAGAAGCAAAAATCAATGGGAGAAACAGTGGGTGCAATCCCTGGACTCAAATGAAAGGAAGGCACCTGCTCAAATGGAGGCTGGACTAATTCACCCTTAGTTCAATTGCTTAGAATCAGATTCTCCACCTCACTGGCTCCTTTCTCATGTTTCTTACCCTCTACAAACACAAATTTTATAAAACCATCCCTAATCCACATTCTCCTCCCTGCTTTACGTCACTCAAAAGTCCACAAAGAGTTGTCTAGACACATTCTCCACTTTCTCAACTTTCATCCACTCTGATCTGGCGTCTGCTCCCACACTTCATAGAAATGGTTCTTACTAAGGTGACAGAAAACCTACTTCTTACTCAATTACATAGGCCTCTGTTAGTCCTTATATAACTTGACTTCTAGTCAACATTGGCACTGTTGACCATGGCTTCCATTTTAAAACATTCTCTTCCACTGGCTTTTAAGACTTGGATATAGGGAAGTGGATGTGGCTCAAGCAATTGAGCTCCCGCTTACCACTGGATGGTCCTGGGTTCGGTTCCTGATGCTTCCTAAAGAGAAGATGAGCAGACACAGTAAGGACACAGTGAGCACAAAACAATGAGGGGTAGAGGGAGAATAAATAAAAATAAATCTTAAAGAAAAAAAAAAAAGACTTTGATATAAATACAAATCCATTCTGCCTTCCAGCTCTGCATTCAATAAGATTTCTTTAGTCACAAGCAATAGAAACCAACTCTGGGGTGGGGTGTGTAAAATAAATTTATTAGGACATTCTGAACTAGCTCATGGCATGTAGCTCATGGCATTATTGATTCAATAATAGCTACAATTTTTCACCCCTCTCTGACCCACACTTTTTATAGTGAGACATTGCAACTTCTCTTATTTGCTTTGGCCAATGGAATGTTAGCCATTGTGACAAAAGCAGAGGCTTGAAAAGGCATTGGCACTTTTCATTTTCTCTCTCTCGCTTGTTCATCTGCCTTTATCCAAATAACATGCCCTGCTCTCCTGATACAGGATGATAGTTGTAGAACACAGCTAAGTAGCCCTAGTTGTCCCAGTTGAGGTCATCCTAGACCACATGACATTCATTCGATTCCAAGCTAACACCATGACATGTAAGAGAGTCCAACCAAGACTAGTAGAGTTGCTGGGCTGATCTTCAACTAACCATGGAGTCATGAGTGAACCTAACCAAGACCAGAAGACCCACCTCACTGATCCACAGATTCAAGAGTTAAATACATGCCTAGTGTTTTAAGTCACTGAATTTTGGCATTTTTTTATTCGGGGCATTCTGTTGCAGTTTCATCTGGTGAAACAGGATTAATCTCTTCAGGTGGAGGTTGGATGGCAGATTCCTCAGGGCAAACTGGAGATTGGAACACTGTTTCCTCAAGGCAGACTGGAAGTCTGGTGGCTGTTTCCTCAGGGCAGACCATTACACGTTTATCTGGTAAAGACTCAGCAGAAGCTAGGGTTTCAATGTCCCCACTGCCATCATTATCAATCCATATGTCTCCATTCCAATTTTCAGGATCCCATTCCTCTCCAATTAATGTCCTCACTTTAACATCAGACATCCTGAAAGGTTGGGAATTTAGTTTTCATTGTAATTCTGCTACTTGCACAATGAGACTCTGTGTCTAGTTTTCAGAGATCTCAATTTTGTGGCTATACAAAATAAGATTTTCTTTCAGGGCACACATAGAAACTTTTACACCCTTTGTATCAGAACTTAAGTTGCAAATTTTAAGCGTTCATCTCATCCCTTTCTTTTATAACTGTATCCAGCATATTGCGGAACAACCAGCCAGCATCATTATACCTTTTAACTCCACAAAACTCTGTTAAGGTATCAAAAAACACTCTCACCCAGAGTCTTGCCTCTTATAAGCATTTGATTAGTCATATCCAGTGGTGATATTTTGCATATCTCACACCATGGACTATCACTGCCATCTTGATTATTGGAAATAGAGTTATTAGTGCCTTTGAATCTAATCAGAGTATAAACCCAATCGCAAAAATACCAGAACCAATTCAGAAATCTGATTTTTAAGATTCTGTTCTCAAGAACCACTACTGGTACCAAAGCTGTTTTAGTCAGGATTCTCTGGGGAAACAGAACTGACAGAAGATATCTGTAAATATTTTGAGATTTTATAAAATTGTCTCACGCAACTATGGGGATGCACAAGTCCAAATTCCGTAGGGCAAGCTGCAAGCTGGAACTCCTATGAAAGTTTTCGATGAATTCTCCAGGAGAAGCTGGCTGGCTAAAGTAGAGATGGAAATTCTCCCTTCTGACAGCTGAAATCACTTCTCCTTCAACTGATTGGATGAAACACCTTTCCTTGCTGAAGGCAATCTCTTCAGTTGATTGTAGATGTCACCTGCAAAAGATGCCATCAACTTACTTATGATTTAAGTCCACAAAATGTCCTCACAGTAACATTTAGGCCAGTTGTTGCACTGGGCACCATTACCTGGTCAAGTTGACACCTGAGCCTAACCATCACAGAGGGTTTATTACAAACTATTCTTGTGGCAATAACTAACTGATACATGACATCAAAGACAGTCCCACCAAAATATACATCATGGCATAGGAGAAGTTCCCCCAAAAGAAGGGCAGTAACCAAAAGAAGGAGCATGAATGCTGGGCAGGAAAGAGCAACAAAAGTTCACTACAAGCCCTGGCTCTTCCTCCTGGTTGTATAACATCCCTTAGTTCACAAGGCAGAATACTGGGAGTGCTGGCTGATGTTGGATGACAGACAGCATCCAAAAAGTTCTGGAACAGTTGGAATCATGGAACAAAGCTAGCACAATTAAATTAAATAAGGATTAATGTAAAGACCTATATTTGAGTCTAAAGGAAATAACAGCTGGTAGAGAACACAATGAGAGTGTTGCTGCTTGTGTGGAAAAGACCATAAACTCAGAATGAGCCAGAATTGTGAGGAGATGGCCAAGGAGGCAGGAATGATCTGGGGCTGAAGAATGGGTTAGGGCATAGGGCCTCTTCATGAGTCTTGGCTTTGGTTCTGTGTGGCTCACTTGGAATAATAATGGCCTAAAATTCATCGAGTGCCTGCTATACACCAGGCACTATTCTAGGTGCTTTATGTGGATCATCTCAGTTAATCAATACAAGCACACAGTTTGTTATTCCCATTTTACAGGTGAGGTAAGTGAGGCAAGGAGAAGTTAAATAACTTGCCCAAAGTAACACAGCTTTGGTAGAGCCAGTTTTGGATCCAGACAACCTGACTCCAGAGCCTGCACTCTTAACCACTACCTAAGCTGGCTACCTTGAAGTGAGACAATGTCAATCTTCTCTCACGTGGAGGGCGGAAGGAAGAGCATCTACTATGTGCTAGAAAAATGCTAGGAGCTTTAACATGCACTAACTTAGTCCCTCCTGGAAGATAAGGATTAGATTCCCCTTTTAAAAAATGAGGCTTGATAGGAACTAAGAAGTGTTTGAATCAGTGACTAAATGAATTGGTGCATTTCACCTGAAAGAAATCAATGAAACAAATAATTGAAGATTGCCAGGATTAAATTTATACTGTTGAGAATTAAGAGGATAGACTTAGGACAATGGGTAGAAATTACATCAAAGTGGTTTTGTCCCAAAGTGATAACGATCTTTCTGATATAGCTAATAAATACTTATAATAATAAATATAGCGACATAAATATTATAACATTTATTATGTGCTAAGAACTTCACAGTCATTACATATAATGCCATTTTAATAATAAAATTACACTAATGGCTATTATTAAGCACTGACTCCATGCCAGCACTTTACAACTTTAAATGGTAGGCTCTATTACTCCCTTTTTATAAATGATAAAACGAGGCACAGAGAAGTTAAGTGAACATACCCAAGGTTACACAGCTAGGAAAAGGTAGAACCAGGAGGCGAATGCAACCTGTCTGAGTTCAGGCCAGAGCTCCTGACAATCATGTTGCCCTGTCCCCCAGGGACAGCAGTGAAAAGCCAGGTTACCTTGTGGGGGCACATTTGAATTTCAGCATCTGGTGCAGGATTGGGAATCTAGACTCCAGGAGCACAGACCTGGATGAATCAGAGCAAGAAAGACTTTGCTCAAATGGGAAGTTCAGGGACCCCTCCCCCAACCCCCCGGGCCCTGACTGGGAGGCCAGGATGCTCAATGGACAACAGCTTCGGCCCTGCTGAGACCAGCACCAGTGTGTTTCATTAAAAGGAAGTATTTACCCAGCCTACTCCTGGCAGTAGGGCTGCCACAGCAGTTTATTAGGACTTCATTTGGAGTGTAAATTGTTGCTGGTTTATAGAAAAGCTCTGCAGAGCAGCTCCACCGGGATGGCCCCAATCCACAGCACAGGGCGCATGAGGCCTTAACTAAATCATTGATTTCCCACCGGAACGAGCAGCCCAGATTTGAACTGCTCCTTTCACTGCTTAGCAGCTGTCTTCAGCTCCTGGAGCACCAAGGTGGGGAGATTCCCCCTTTCCTTCTGTCTCCATCTGAACACACATGGACATACATGCACACACTCACACATGTGCACACACACACATACACATCACTCACTCTCTGAGGGCCTGCCCATTCTGGTACATTGACGCTTGCAGGCCAGTAAGGTTTGAGGAATATGTGACTCCGACATATTCATTTGAGAGCCTACTGCTTGTTTGCCTTGTAAATGTTGCAGGTAAAGTGGTGGTGATGGTGGAGAGCTCCACCTCTGGAGTACAGTCAGATTCAAGTTCAAATGCTAACCAGGTGACCTTGGGCTCGGGCTGCCAGATTTAGCAAATGAAAATACAGAACTCAGAACTTGAATTTCGGATAAACAACAAAAATATTTTGCTATATTTGGGGGATATATTTATTGGAAATTCCGAATTAACTGGGTGTCCTGCATTTACCAAGCAACCCTACCTTGGGCAAGGGATTGACTTTCTCTAAGCCTCAGTTTCCTCATCTGTAAAATATCACGGTTCTTATGAGGATTATGGAAGGCAATGCTTAATATACTGTCTAGCATATTGTTGGTGCTCAATAAATGTTACCTGCCATATTGTTGTTACATTTTATGCAATCCAATCTGCAGTCTATTGTGGCCATGTGTTTACACCTTGTCCATTAGACTGTGAGCCTCTAGATTCACTAGAGGACTAGCTCCATCCCAATTTTTGTGTCCCCAATGCTGAAAAAGTTCCTTGAACAGAGTAGGTGCTAGTAAATAGTTTACTTGATTATCAGTTTAACAGTTGCACAAAGTTCAGAGCCAATGAGTTAATCCTGGGATGAAGTCCTGATACGTGCAACAACATGGATGAACCTTGAAGACATCCTGTTGAGTGAAATTAGTCAGGCACAAAAGGAAAAATATTGTATGATCTCACTTACATGAAATATTTAGAATTTGCAAATTCACAGAGCCAGAAATTATACTATAGGTTACCATGGGCACAGGTGGCAGTATAGAATGGGATATTAATGTTCAATTGGTATAGAGTTTCTGTTTGGAGTGATGGAAACGTTTTGGTAATGATGACGGTGATGGTGGCACAACATTATGAATGCAATTAACACTACTGAAAATTATATAGCAGAAAGTGGTTAAAATGGGAAATTTTAGGTTGTATTTATGTTACCAGAATAAAATTTTTTAAAAACATAAAAAACCTATGGTCCTAGGAATATTTATTCTAAATTTTCCAACCTCTAAAGAGAGAGAGAGAAAGATTGTTTATCTGCTGACATATTTATAGAGTCATGGTTAAGATATTATGGACTTCTGAGCTAGTTTACCATGGTTCAAATTCTGCTTCCTCCTTTTCTCTGTGATTCAGTTTCCTCATATGTAAAATGGAGATAATGATAGTGTCCACCTCATAAAGTTGATGTGAGTTCATTCATGCAAAATGCTTACATCAGACAAATAGAACTTGGTGCTCAATAAATGTTAGCTATTATGTATGCCAGACATTGTCCTCTATCACCAGAAAGAAATTGACAAAGGACAGCAAGGAGTATGGGAGGCAGGGGTCCAGTGAGGTTGGCAGATGAGGGAAGACAAGGAGCTGCTTGCCCACAACCTGCAGGCCATAGCGGGGATGGCCTAACTATGCCCTCGGAGGGAAACCAGAGGCTGCCTCAAGGAGGTGTGGAGAATGAATACATTATGCAGAAAGAGGAGACTCATAACACTTATTACCATCTGACATATTTGTTCCATGTCTATCTTCCCCTACTAGAATGTAAGCTCACTGAGGGCAAGAATTTTTTAAATGCTTTTGTTTACTGGAGTATCCTAGAAGAACACTTGTCAGAGAGTAGATTTATCAGTCAGTTACTGCTACAATCATGCTGTGTAACAAACTACCCCCAAGCAGTTTTTTTTAAAAAAACAAGCATTTATCCTCAAGATCATGAATCTGCAGGACAACAGCTTTTCAGGATGCAGGTCAGCTGAGCTTTGCTCCAGGCTATGGGTGAGTGCAGGTCTGACCAAGGGTATTTGTTCTGGGGCTCAGGATGAAGGGGCAGATACCACTTGGGGGAAATCTCTTCTCGTAGTAAATCATTGGAGCACAAATCAAATGCAGTGAATTCAAATAGTGCAAACAAGTTTAAGGCCTCTGCTTATATTTGACCTGCTAATGCTCCTCTGCCAAAGCAAGTCCCTTGACCAAGTCCAACATCAAAGGGAGGGAAAATACAGTCGCCCCACAGAGGGAGACAGAGGAGAGTGAATGAAAATCCTTTGTATCATAGTAGATATTCAATAAGTATCTGTTGTATGAATGAGCTTCCTTAGGAGGCAAAAGAGAATTCCGCTACCTCCTGCCTCCTTGGAAGAACCTCTCTCTTCATTATTCTCTATCTCTACCTTTTTCCTCATCTCTTTCCCTTTAGCTTATATTGTCGTGCTCTTCTCACACCCAAAAGGAGCAAAGAAGGAAAAGAGGGAGGGAGAAGAGAAGGAGGGAGAAACGAAAATTATAACACAAAATCTCTATCAACTCTAATTCCTCATTGCGCTTCCCTTCACGGCCAATGTGTTTCTTAAAGATTTGCAGTCAAAAACATCAGTGAGATACACATTTCACCCACCCATATGGCCAAAATGAAGACTTTGGTAGAACAAAGAATTACAAGGCTATGGAGTCATAAGCACATTCCTGAATTCCTCATTCCTGTTGAGGATTCAGCCTCTTCAGAGAGCAGTCTGAAAATATTTGTTAGAATTTAAAATGCACTTACCCACTGACTCAGCAATTTTACTTCTAGAAATTTATCTGGCAAACACCTTTACGCATGTTTTAAAAAATGATTGTACAATAATGCTCATTACAACAGTTATTGCGAGAATTATAAAAGCCTGTCCATTGGTATGGTATAGCCATGTAATAAAACAATTTGGGGGCATTAAAAAGAATGAAGTTGATCTACATGTTGTGATTCAGAAGGTTCTCTAAGATATACTAAGATATATACTGGAGGTGAGCAGTATATAGCATTTGCTTTCATTTGTGCATGTGTGTCTTTTTATATTACATATAACATTTCTACAAGGATGTATAAGAAACTGCTCACAGTGATTGCCTCTTACGGAGAAAATAGGGAAGGGAGAGATTTTTGGAATAGGAGAGAGACTAACTTTTCATTGAATACACATTTTGTTTTATTGATTATTTTGCCATTTGCATTAATTACCATTTTAATGTTTGAAGTAGTATTAAAAATACTTGGGGATCAACCAAAAATGTAAAAACTATATGTATTTTTCTAATTATAAAAGTAATACAGGGATGCATCTCTGACAGCCCTGGAGCAGTTAATGTCTGCTGCTAAGGTGTCCACTACAGATACAAGAAAAGAAGGTCCTCGCGCTTTCTGTCTGTCTGACTGTGGCAGCCAAAATTGAATGGGGGGAAACAGGAAATTCTAAAAACATGGGGAGGGGGAAATAATCTTTACAACTCAGAAATAAATTTATCAACAGCAAATAGTCTTTTTACTCCACCAAAAGGAATCTTTCTGAAGTTTGGATTTACGTGAGAAGTGTTGGAAGACTATGTCCCCTATACTCTTGCCTTCTGGTTGATTCCTTCTGGTTAAAGCTTTAACAAATTTGAAAGGTTACAAAAAGAAAACTTGATTAAAAGCAAGCCAGTGGTTCTTCCCTTTGGTCCTGAAGTGAGCCTGAAATATTATGTGAACACTGTGAATTGGACTTTAAAAAAAAAAAAAAAAGTAATGCGGGGGAGCAGGTATAGTTCAGTTGTTGAGTGCCTGCTTCACATGTTCAAGGTCCCAGGTTCTATCCCCAGCACCTCCTAAAAAAAAAATCATGAGCAACAGAATTTTTAAAAAATGGATACAATGGACTTCATTGAAATTGAAAGCTTTTTTTAAAAAGTAATACATTCTGATGGAAAGAAGACATGATTGCAAAATCAATTTTTTAAAAGGAAAGAAAATAAAAGTCATCTGTGAGTCCATCATCCAGATATAACCATCAGTAACATTTTGGCAGCTATTCTACTATTTTTTCCAATGGACATACACATACATTTCCACAAAATGCTGTGTTTTCTATATTGTTTTATTTAATGTTTAATCATATGACATATGAACTCCAGTTCTGAAGTCACAGTTTCTCACATCATTAAAACAGACTTCTGAATTACAATGGCCAAGGTCGAGATGTTCCATAATGTATTCAATCAGAACCTTATTGTTGAACATTATGTGGTTCCAGGTTTTTTTAACCACTATGCAATAAATATCTTTTTTTAAAGATTTATTTATTTATCCCCCCCCCCCCGACTTGTTTGCGCTCGCTGTCTGCTCTCTGTGTCTGCTCGTCTTCTTTAGGAGACACCGGGAACTGAACCTGGGACCTCCTATGTGAGAGGCAGGTGCCCAACTGCTTGAGCCACATCCACTCTGTAAACATCTTCTATTTACATTTCAGTTTACTTCCTTAGTGAAAATTCTTTGATATAATATTGTTGGGTCAAAGGCTAGATGTATCTGTAGTAACTCGGAGAAAACGTTTATGCTGTACTAAGAAAAAAGGCAAGAGATAAACTAGCATGATCCATTTTTGCACATATATGTGGGTGTTTATGCACACACACATTGTAGATACATATACATAAATGTATTTATGTAAAAGATTGGGAAGATATACATCAAAGAAGTTAATACTTTTCACAGATTGGTGAGATCTGGGGTAATTTTTATTGTATTGGGGTTTTTTTGCTTCTATTTCCTAAAAGTATCTACTTAGTAGATGCCGTGGTGTGCCAACCAGATCCCTGCTGCAGAACTGAGGCTCTCCTTCCCCCAGGTGCTGGGAATGTTGGCTGCTGGCAGCTTTCTGGGATTTGCCAGCAGCTGAGACAGCGCTTCTCTGAGGGTCACTCACACACACACACACACACACACACACACACACTTCCTGGCAACACTGTATTCAACGATGGCCAATGTTAGTGTACAAAGGCCTGGTCTTTTGCCTTAATCCCAGTGTCTGAACTCCCATGTGGTGAACGGGGGCCTTCGTTGTGACTGTACCACGGCCCAATTTCCCTCTCTACCTAGTCCTGCTTTCTTCACTCTTACTACTGTGATTATTCCCAGTAGACTTCCCCGCAAACTTCTTGCAAGCAAATCTCTGTCTTGGAGTCTGCTTTCTGAGTAAGCCAAACCACAATATCTAAAACGAATACTTATTAATTTGGTAATGAGGAAGACTTTTCATTTTTTTAAATTCCTTTAAAAAAACATTTTTTTGTTCTAGATGTTCTTCCACTATGAAAAATTATCTGCTCTCCAAAGTGACCAATAAACAATCTATGATATCTGTTCCCCAGGACATGCAGGGATAGGCACTGAAGGCAATTAATCAGTCTTTTTGTCTTCCAATAAATCCCCTTCCAGTGGTGCCTGTCCCTGTCCAGCTGACATTTCCATAACCCACTTGCCACCATAGTGTGTTAAATGACTTCTTGTTGTCCTAAACTTGGAGATTTTAATCTCATCTATTAAGCCAGCAGCACCCAGTAATTTCCTGAATGCATTTTTATTGACTTTGTAAATCAGACTTCCCCATGTCAGGGACTGTGACCAGGAGAGCCGTGTTTGTCTGTGAAATTGCCTGGACACAGACCATTGACTGTGATGATAACCAGTGATTTGCAGGGCCAGGTAGAAAAACTGCATGCACTAAGCAGATTAAAATATAACAAAACAAAAAGGTTCCATTACCAGGAATCCTGTCAAAGGGCAACAGGATGCTTGTGATAAAGGATAGAAAACAAACTAATTCCAAGGCTGGAAGGAAGCCCAAAACAGCACTTTGCTTCCTCTTCAGACAGCCAAAGAGAAAGTGTGGGGATGCTAACCACAGCTAAGTAGACCAATTTCTGAAAATCCCGTATCAAAAGTCAGGAGAGCTTGGCTCTCACCCCACCTGGGCCCAGAGTTACAATGTTGTGCATATCTCCTTGCCTCCTGTGGCAAGAAAAGCTCCCAAAAGGTGCCAGGACAATCTTAACAGCTTCAAAGAACACTCTTCTGGTAGCTTCCCTTCCAATGAGGATAAAACCAAGTGAAATCGAACTGGTCTGGGTCCTACCTACTGCTCTGACTCCACTTTCATCACTCTTACCCTTGCCCACTGCTCTCCAGCCACATTGGCCTTCTTGATGTCACAACAATAGCATAAGCACATTCTGGCCACAGGGCCTTTGCACTTGCTATCCCCTCTGACGGTAATGCTTTTCCCCCAGACATCCCCAAGTCTGGCTTACTCATTTCACTCAAGTCTCTGGAAAAATGTCACCTTCTCAAAGAAGCCTTCCTTGGTCAGTCCATTTGAAATGCAGCCACACCATCACACTCAAGGTCTCCCTTCTCTTTTTATCCATCATATTCACTGTGAACTGACATTGTATTGAATATCTGTATGCACATTTGCTTGTTATATGTACATATATCCCCCACCAGAGGACAATTTTTGTCTGATCCTCAAAACCTAGAACAGTGCCTGGCACATAGTAACTGCTCATCAAGTATTGGAGAATGAAAGAATTATGTATCCTAACTCCTTTTCTTTTATTCTCATTTAAATGGACTAATTCCTTCACTTATTTCTTCAGCAAGTTTTTATTAAGGACTTACAATAAGCTAGGCATTGGGCTGGGTGCTGTTTCTTACATGATCATAGGTGTGAAATTCAAATGTTCTGTCACATTTCAGGTATAACTTTAAGCAATAGAATCAATAGTATTATTGAAAATAATTATAGATGCATCTTTCTGCTAGAGTAAGCAGGAAGACAAATATCTTGCATGTAATGATGATACAATTCTTCACAATTCCTTAACCTCCTCCTCTGGATTAGATTTTATCACACTGTATTACATCCTCGACCTTGTCATCCCTGTACCATCTCTGATCACAGTCTCCAATCCTTCCATGGCAGAGGCTGCTAGCTGTCTATTACTGCTGGATTTCTGATTCTCAGATTCATGGCTGCCCACCTAGGGGCTTCACCTATATTTCCCAGCCTCCCTTGCAGTTTGGTGTCAACATGTGACTGTTTTCTGGCCAATGGGGTGTTTGCTGAAGTGAAGTGTACATTTTCCAGCAGTCTAGACCAGCACTCTCCAACAGAAATAGAACGTGAGTCACAAATGTATTTTAAATTTTCTAAAAGCCTTATTTTTTTAAGTAAAAAGAAGCAGGTGGTATTAATTTTAATAGTGTACTTCATTTAACCCAATATATCCAAACTATTATCATTCCAAAGTTTAATCAACGTGAAAAATCATTAATGAGATATTTTACATTCTTTTTTCCATCATCGGTCTTCAAAATCCAGTGGGTATTTTACACTTAAAACACGTCTCATTTAAAACACAAAATTCTCATCAGAGATGTTTGATCTGTATTTAGACTTCACAAAGTTTACAAGTGAAAAAGTATGCTCGTATATCCAAGTTGTTCCAGACATTCTTAAAAGTTTTCCAATAACTAAGTGAAGTATCAATTCTTTATTTAAATTTAGTGGAATTAAAATTAAATTAAAACAGATGGACCTTGAAGACATAATGCTGAGTGTAATAAGTCAGATACAAAGGGACAAATATTGTATGATTCCATTTACATGAAATAGCTAGAATATGCAAGTGCTTAGAGACAAAGTAGAACACAGGTTACAGACGGGCAGAGGGAATGGGGAGTTAATGCATGACGGGCGAGTGCTTCTCTTTGCAGAGATGGGAAAGTTCTGGTCACGGACGGTGGCCAGGGTAGCACAGCATTGTGAATGTGATTAATTCCACTGGATTGTGTGCTTGGGGGTTGAGATAAGAAACTTCTTGTTTCCACAATTTAAAAGAGAGAGGGACTAAAGGGGCATCAACAACTAAATGTCATACGTGACACTGGACAGGATGTAATAATGGAGGAGAAAATGCCCAAAAGGCTATTATTGGAACATGTGAAGAATTTGGAATATAGTCTGTAAACTTTACATCAATGTTAAATTTCTTGAGCTTAGTAACTTTCTTAAGCGATTACATAAATTCGTGAATATCCTTGTTCTTTGGGAAAGTGCATAGAAGTATTGAGTGGTCAAGGAATGTGATGTATACAACCTATTCTCAAATGTTTAGAAAATGGATAGGTGGACGGACCGATGACGGATGGATGGATAGATGGATAGATAGAATGATACAGCGAATGTGGCAAAAATGTTAATTGGAGGATCTGGGTGGGGAGTATATCAGAATTCTGTGTATGGATTTTATATTATTTTTGCAACTGTCCTGTAAGTTTGAAATTATTTCAAATTAAAAGCTTATTTTAAAAGCTCACTTTCTCAGTCTCACTAGCCACATTTCAAGTGCCCAAGTGCAATGTGTGGCTGGTGATTACCACATTGGACCGCTGGAGTGTAGAGCCTAAAAAGGATAGGCATGCATTACCCTGTGCTTTCCCCTTCTTGCTGGCTGGGAGACGGAAGAGCTGGTCCCAGAGATGGAAGTCGTGTGCTGTGGATGGCAGAGCCACCCTACCCACCTCCAGGCTGTTGTGTGAGATTAGCCGAGACCCTAATACACCTTCCAGCACTCTTGTTTCAACTGTTTCCTAAGCTCTCTGGAGACTTCCAGTATCTCCTAGTCCTAAACCTCCTTCTGGCACCACTTCTGAAAACACTAAATCTAATGAATAACGCCATCAGTAGTAGTATTTCCCAGCTTACGCTTACTTGTCTTAGGGCATCATTTCAAGCACCCCTCAATAGCTCAGCCTGTTACCCACTGTCTCAGCCCACTTTCACCTTTGGACCCGAGTGGGAGCCCAGAATGGGTTGAGATTGCCTGGGTTTGAATTAAGGCTCTGCCACCAACTGGCTATGTAAGCTCCCTGTGCCTCAGTTTCCTTATCTGTAAAATTAGGAAAATAATAATGCTGTATTAAATGTTAGTTATTATTGTTATTGTGATTATTATTACAGTACAAGGACTGGTGAGCATTGCTGGGGGGAAACACACCATGCAATCATGTGCAGGACAACACTCCAAATTCTAGGTCTCCAGCTTGGCTTGGCTCCTCGGCACCAGGGCAAACCTTTTACACACCCCTGGCCAACTCCCTCTCCGGTTCCCTCAGCTGCTGCTGTGCTTCAAGCCCACACAATTCCTTCCTCTTGTCCCCTAAGTTAGCCCAGTTCCCTTGGATTAGAACTTGCCTTCTATATGATAGAAAAAATTGTGACTTTCAGGCATGAACTTATTAATTAATTTTGTTTTATCCACTCATGCTTTTGATCTTGGGCCCTTTCATTCCTCAGGGACATTCTCTCTACATTAACTTTTCTCTTTCTTGGATTCATAGCCTCTTCCTTTCCAGCAACTCCTACTTTAAGCAAAAGAAATCATGCCTGGGGTCATCTAATGGTTAAAATCTTTCTTCAGTCATGCCTTTTTCTTGTGCCCCCTTGTCTTCCTTCCCACTTTCTAGACCTCTTCAAAAAATGGTCCTCTCCTGCTGTTTCATGTACTTGATACCACTGCCCCAAGAGCAGCTCAGGAAAGGGAGTGAGCCATGGAGGCTGCTAGGGGGAGAGCATTCCAGAATGGAGGCATCTAAGTATGCAGACCCTGAGGTGGGAGTGTGCTTGGATTGGTTGAGGAACATCAAGGACAGCGTAGAAAAGAGGCTCAGACCAGAACAGAAGCACTGGAGGCAGTGAGACAAGGTCAAACTCTGGATATGTTTTGAAGGCAGATGTTTTGGATGTGAACTGGAAGAGAAAGAGAGGATGAAGGCTGCCTCCAGGGCTTTGTCTTTCCTCACCTGCCATTCAGTCATCCCCGGGCCACCTGACCCTCTTCCCCAGGGTTGTCATAGGGGAGTTCAGGAGGTCCCAGGCCTCACATTTACAAGGGTCTCAAGTTTACAATTTTGGCCAAAATGTGTACCTAAAATAATTATAGCAGGAAGAAGGAATGAGTGGAGAATAAGTTAAATTCTTGTCAATCATAGCTAGCAGTCAGTAGACAATTGCTACTGTTGATAAATCAAGAAATAGCAGTCTGCACATTATTTAGAGATATGGAAGTAACCACTAGAAGAAATAGCTGAAAAGAGTTAAAATTGGTTGTCTCTGAGAAACGTGGTTGAAAGTGGGTAGGGGTAGGGCATGGGATATTGTTTTTTCAGTAAAGCTAATTTGTACTGTTGGTTTCTCTGCTTGCTTGCTTTCTTTGTTTTACAATAAGTATGTATTATTTTCATTTTTTAAAAAACATTTAAAAGGGTCTTCTGTTCTAACAATTGCCCAGCACAAAGCTTGTAATAGATTCCTGTGTTCAACTGGTGGTTACTCTTCTTTATTTGTCTGGGTTTTTTAAAAAAATTCCCTTTATTGGCATTATAATGTTGATGTTGCTATAAAATTTTTAAAGAGCTACAGCAAAACAGAAATGCTTTAGCTTCCAAATGACACTGCCTCTAAACACTGTTTATATGCTTGTTTCCTAAAATACTTTTTGAATGAAATAACTCATTTCATTCAGATCGAATGAGTTGCTTTTACCTGTTTTGTTTTTTTCTTTGACACAGATCATGGTGTGTCTGTGCTATATGGAGGCTATGACAGAGAGCTAATTGGCATTCTTTCCAATCATTAAATTATTATTAATTATTAAAACCAATCTCGGATGCCTGTGTGTTGTCTCAAGTCCAAAGTGTGGACTAAAATGCTTTTGCAATGGGGCCCTCAAATCTTTTCTCCACATCACTTCCTACAACTTCCATTTCCTCCATCATGCCGTCCTCCTGAACTACTCGCTGTAGACACTTGTCACTCTGGACAACTCCCATTCACAAATCTCAACCAGAACTTTCTAACCTGCAAGCCAGCTCCTGCCAACCTCTCTGCCAGGTGATCTCTTCATTCAAGGCCTAACTAAAACATCACCTTGTCAGGCATCTGCCTTTCTACTGCTAAGCCTAGTGCCACTGCCCCAGCCCAGGCTGGTCCCTGAGCTTTTCTTCTATCAGGATTTAAACCCTTGGGAACCTTTGTTGCTGTCACTACCCTCTCCCTCCCTTGAGGTTGCCTGAAGAGTAGGAACCTCCAAGTTCTCCCTTTCTGTGCTTCCCCTGACACTAAAAAGCGTCCTTCCATTCATTCATGTTACAACCTTTGAATACCTCTGGTTCTTCCAGTACTGGGACAAACATTAGAAAAGCCACAGTGAGCAAGACGCCAAAGGCACAATCTAACGGGGAAGTGGACAAATAAACAGGAAGTGGCAACAGTGTCGTGAGTACTTTAATAGAAGATGTACTGAGATGTAATAGAGATAAGATGTAATAGGAATGTGCTGAGGGACTATATAAGTAAGTAAGTAATAACAACTAAATGGGGAAACAGGGAGAGCAGAAAAGAAGCAGCATTTTAGCTGGTATCTCAGTTACGTGTAGGCAAGCAGGAGAAGGAGGAAAAAGCGTGTTCCAGGCAGAGAGTACAGCGTATGCATGGGGTCCGGGATGGCTGGAGCAGGCAGTGTGTGCGTGACCAGAATGGCACAGGGATAGGGGACAAGGGACAGGAGGTGACACAGGGAGATAGGCAGCATCAAGTTGTCGAAGGCCTTGTAAGTCTGGTTTGGGAGTTTGGACTTGATTCTAAAGCATTAGGGAGCTATGGAAGGATTTCAAGCGGGGGAGTGATATGATCCAAGTAGTGCTTTCTCCTAATTTTTCTTTTAGGATTTTACTCTGATTACCACGTGGAAATAGTCAGGAAACCAAAAAGATAACAAATGTGAAGATTTTAAAGTTACACAACTTTACAGAATGTTTACAGACAACTTGCCTGATCTATATACTTTTTCTGACATCCTTGTTGGTACTCATGTTTATTAATAAACGTAGTTGCAAAGTAACATAGTTATTATAACAAGAATTGTTATGAGAAATGTTATTACTACATTAACTATAGTTATTATAACAGAAAAAATTATAAAAATCACCCATAGACTCATCAACTAGATATAACCACTATCTCTTCTTATGCACAGAAGACATGCTATACCCATAACATGCTATAAACATGGCATCATTCCACATGTAACAAATTTGTAACCCACTTTTTCACTTAACAAACATCATCATTTTCCATGTTACTAAGCATGTGATTCAAAAACTTCATATTGGAGATGTCCATATGGAATTATATTTCTTTTGTTTTTTATTCCTCAAGTGTTAATTCTGAATGCAGAAACCCAGGAAACAGAAGGGCACAAAACATAAAAATCAATTGTAACCATGTCAACATCTTAGCAAATGCCCTTGTGTTGTTTTATTTTCTATACATCTGTTTATTTCAAGAAAAATACATTTTTAGAAGAGAAAGGAAAACACAATTTCTTAGAAATAAACATTGCACGTATCATTTTGCAGTCTGCTTCTCATGTAACAATATATTTTGAACATTTTTCCGTGTTGATAAATCTATTTAAATATTTCTGTGTATCATTGGAAGCCCCACAGGGCTTCTGTCCTCCATTTTCATTTTACAGAGGGCCAAACTCCCTCATTATTCTCATTTACCTCAAGAGCTCTTACCCCTAAGAAAGTTCCTTTGCTTACTTCTTAGGCCTGAAAAATGTAGGCAAAATTCTACTTTGTTGTAAGTAGCATTTTAAGAACTCCAAAATGGATACTTTGTTCCCTTGATCCTGCCCAACATTAAGGCTCTTTGAGAATCTCCTTGTGAAAATTTAATAATGCCCCCCACCCCAAGGAATGATCAGTTTCTCCCTCCACCATGTCTATACAAGTTTGTGAATTTCTCAATTCTTCCCTTTCATATTGTATGAGAGTTAGTTTTCTCTGTTTCCTTAGTTACCACTACTCAAAAAGGTTTTATTAATACCCTACTCTGAACCACTACTAAAACCACTGCATTACGTGAGGCCTGATGTAAAAGTAATCAAGTCTCAGTCCTAACACTCACATGGTTTACAGACTTATGGAGGATACAGAGAAGCAAAGACAAAGGTAATGCTTGGTAATAAGTATTTCACTGGGTGCTGAATCCAGGGTGTTATGGGAAGGCATAAGAGGGCCATCAATTCTATCTGGGGGTACCAGGCAGTCGTGGAAAGCTTCCTGGAAGAAGGGACAACTAAGCTAATTCTTTTTACACATTAAAGTCAGATTTCTACCCTCAATGCTCTGTTGAAACTGCTACTGCTCTTCTCAAAGTCAGCAACTATTCTATAATTGCCTCTCTTCAACCCAGTGGCCCCTCTTCTACCTGTATTCTACTTGATTTCTCTGCAGGATTTGACTCCTGCCCATTGCCCACTACTTCACTCATTCATTTATGCTCCAAATATTTATTGAGAATATGTATTATGTGCTGATGAGGATTCGAGAGTGAGCAAAATAGGCATGGGTCCTTGCCTTTTAGGACATCTTCCTTGATTCCACCTGTGACCATTCCTCGTCCATCTCCTTCATGGATTTGTTTTCCTTTCCTCCATCAGCCCATGTTCTCTCCCATGCTCTCTTTATCAATTTCAGCTACTCCAGGGACTTCAAGAATTCATTGATGCATTGATGACACACATATCTCTACATCCATATCCAACTTTTCTCCCCATCTCCAAAAACATACTTCCAATCACTTCCTGAACATCTTATCCATTTTTTAAAAAGCATTTGTACTCTGTGCCAAGCACTGTGCTAGTCACTGGAAATAGGATGAACAAGGCAAATTCCCTCCTTTCAAAAAGGTCACAATCCAGTGGAAGAGTTAAATCTAAATATGTTCAGATATACTAAGCACACATCCAAACACTTGTATGATTGTCAGTTCTTGATTATGTGAGATCTGGTCCCTGACAAGGCTTTTGTGATTACACTGCACAACCTCAGTGAATAAGTTCCTATACAATTGAAAAGTACACAACCTACACAACCTAAAATGGCAGATTCCGCTGGACTCCATGCAGGGCTGAGAAAGTGATAGCTGGAATTGACTGTCAAGCATAATAGCTCACTACAGGGTTTCACTGGTGACCATTCTTTGCTGTTTCTATTGATAAGGAAAAGTCACTTTCCTGTCCCAAAACCTCATCCCCTTGGGACACCCAGTGCACCCTCATCAGCCAGGAGACCAGGTCTGGGTCAAAGACTGGAGGAAAGAACCGCTCCAGCCTTCCTGGACAGGTCCACATAACTGTGATCCTTGTAACTCCCACTGCTCTTAAAGTTGCAGGTATCACCCCCGGGATTCATCGTTCCAGGGTCAAGAAGGCCCATCACGATAAGGAGCAGAACAGCTGGGCAGCCCGATCCGTACCCGACCACCCCCTGAGAGTGCGAATCACCCGAGATCCTCGAGCACCAACCCCGCCGAACGCCGGCTGAATGGACCCCTGCTCCCGGTGGGGCCTGTGTTTATGCGACTGATCGCCTTGATGTTTGGAATTGGACTCGGGGCTGTGGCCCCCGCGGACTGGACTGCTGTGACTAGAACCCTAATTGCTATAGCATCCTGGTGCATAGTGAGATGTTTCTGTGCCTTAGGCTGTTTTTCCTAGTCTCCTTCAGGGCTGACGCCAGTTCCCAGCCCTGCTCCAGTTGTTACAAGACTGCCCCTCTCTCAGCAACGGATAGGTTGAAAGAGCTCGCAGGGAAACACCAACCCTCCTCTTCCTTTACCCACCGTACCTATATGCCGGCAGAATGCTATAAGTTATCCGAAGCCTCAGTTTGTGAGGAAAGAGGGGACGTGTATCTTCCTGGGGGAGGAATGCTGTTATTATGTTAATGAGACAGGAATAGTCACTACCAAAGTGAAAGAACTTAGAGATCAAATCCAAAGAGGAAAAACCACTTAAACGAGTTCTGGGGCTGAACCTCGGACAGTGGACTTCTTGGCTTCTGCCCCTGGCTGGACCCTTATTCATCTTGCTGGAAGCGGCCACCTTTGGCCCATGCCTGATACAGGCACTCATCCGGTTCATTGAAACAACGATATCACGCATAACTACCACCAAGATTCTAGCTCTAAGGGGATACAGTCCCCTGAGCACAGATGATGCCCTGTGGGAATTATAACGGCATCAAAGGGGGGAAATGATAAGGAAAAGTCACTGCAGCCCTCCCACTCCCCCTTTTCTGACAAGAATCTCCCGCCTGAGAACTGGAACCTGCACTTCTGGCTCTGTAACCCTGCCCGCTTGATTTCATAACCTGCAGTTCTGCTTCTGTAACCACGCTTGCTTAGTTGCCTAAGGTAATGGAAAATGCCCCCCGCCAACTCACTAGCCAATGAACGGGAGCTTGCAGACCCCAATGAAAACTCCAGAAAACTGGGGCTGGGGGCCCAGAATTTGGAAACCGAACTTTCCTCTGGGCCTGTGCGCGTAATAAAGCCTGGTTCCTCTGCTTCTCCGAGTGCCATTTGGGTTTCTCATCGCAACAGCCGCAACACTATGGGTTGGACATGGATTATATTTCCACACTTTGATCATAGAGTCTTTTAGGAACAGAGTTCTCAAAATGCCAGTATCCTTCCATTAGTAAAAAGAAACAAAGCCCCAGGGTTGTGGGTCCCAATATTTAATCTTTCCTCTTCTTGTGAAAGTCCCAAGTAGATGTAAATCACTGAGGTGAAATGATTTCTTCACTTCACAATCTAGAGCCAAGATTGCAAACTGGTTTGCTAAACCAACTGTCTTGTTTGACCTGCATAGGCATTTTGAATTTAACTGCCAATTAATTCACATGAAAATCCAAATTTTTCTGCTTCTTTTGAAAAAAAAAAAAAAAAACTGGAAAGACAGAGCAACACTGGACCCACATTTCCACATGGAAACAAGTCAACTGGAGCTGAGTATCAATAACCTCCTTGAGACAGGGAACGTGCTTTCCAATTCTCCTCAACCCCACCACTGCCTATGCGTCCCTGCCCTGGCTGGTCTCACTCTAGGTCACCTACCTGACCCTTGTAGTCAGTCATATTAATGTCAAGAAAAAAATTCTTTTCACCCAGAAATGACCTACTAATTATTGTACTGATTTTCAGAGTATATTAATGTATTGAATTTTCTAATAAGTCTTGGCTATAGAATAAAAGACAAAACCTAAAACAGAACAGATTCCAAGAGATATTTTTCTCATTGCACACAAACAACCAATTAGTTCTGAGGAAACATCATCTCCTCCCCCACCCCCACTTCTCCAGCAAAAGCCACCCACTGATGAATACATTTTCAAAAATCACCTCTGATCTGCTTTGAAATGAGCTCAGAGAGCTCACCTGAGCCAGTGTAATTAGTTGTGTTCAAAGCTTGGGCTCCCCTGCAGGAGAATCAGACCTTTTTAAATTAACCCTTTGTGACCTGAACAGACTTTGATGAAAGAGGAAATCTGCTTCATAAGCAAGCTCATGGAAAGAATTGCAAATCCAAGCAACAAGATACAGCCTTTTCATCCATAAAATAGCAGACATTTTTAAAATACCAGTGAAGGAAAGGAACAGGCACTCTTGTTTATTGTTCTGAACAGTGTAATAAGGCTATTGAGCAGTGTACCTCAAGAGATATAATTTTTATGTTCGTAGTTCTCGGTGTTGTGAGCACAAGTATCTAACTTCCCAGAAGGGGTGTGGTTTACAAGTTGGGAATATCAAGGAATTGCTGCCCCAAGCAATGCGGCTAAGACAAGATTAAAGAAGTCTTTTCAGGTCTGATAAGCAACTACCTTCCTGGGAGAGGGACTGTTTTGGGGAAGTGATGAGGGAAAATCTGTAACACACACACGTATCCTAAACCAGAAGGATTTGGGCTGGAGGCAAGAGTAGGAAGAGAGGCTGGACTCTGTTCCCTTCTGGAAGGTCTTGGGGTACTGGGAGGACCCTGTAGGACAGGCTTCCTTGGGCTGTGACCAACCTGTGGGCTCAACCCTGTGGACTCAGCCAGGGGAGTCATCTGAGCACACCCTGCTAAGAGGACTGCAGAGCAACAAGTCCAAATAAATTACTAATTACCCACACACAGGTAGCTGGTATTCCCACAGGAAAAAAGAAAAGTCCACCACTCCCTTCAACAGATGGCAGCACCAGCTGCCTTGTGCTTCAAGTTTTACTGTTATCTTCCTTCTCCCGGCCATGGGGCCACTTTCCACCAGGCCATTCATTCTCTGCTTTGAGAGTTACTTTTCCAAAAGATGAATTTCATTATAATATCACCTCTTCCAGCTCCACCCTTCAAAGAAAACTTTCCAGGGCCTCCCTTTGCTGTTAAGATGAATCCTGAACCCAGTCGACCCCTCTGACCTCGACCCCTCTGACCTCATCTGCTACCCCACACTCCAACCACAAAAGCTGTTTTCATTCAGATTCCTCAAATTCAAATTCAAATTCAGATTCCACTCCCATTGCATTCCTTCTGCATGGCATATTTTCCCCATCTCACCTGCTTGTCTGATGCCTTTTCATCCTTCGGATCGCAGCACAGACATCATTTCCTTTGGGAAGCATACCATGAGGCCCCTCCTCACTCCCATACTAGGTCAGGCTCCTGGGATTAACACTCTCAGTTTGTGATTAGCTTTTTTTTGTGTGTGTGTGTGTGTGTGATTAGCTTTTATTTGCAGTTATTAGTATGATTATTGGTTTAATATCTGATTACTACCTTAAAGATTACAATCCCCGTGAAAGAAAAACTATATCTGTTTTCTCACCAGTGTAGCTCCAGCAACCTAGGACCATGTAATTAAATGTGTTTTTTAAAGTATAATGAAAGAACAAAGACTAAGCTTAAAATGAAGCTTCCTTAGTTGAGGCAGGGATGGAAGGGTGGATTTCAAAAGTCAAATTCAAGACTTTCTTAGCCTAACCAACTTCCAACTTGTGATTAATAGAATATAATTTTCCACTTGCAGATCCATGTGTAGTAAGAGCTCATTCTGGGGGTGAGGAATGTCTGGCTTCCCTTACATCCCTGTATTATACACATTGAACATTGCCATAGAGAGACTGGGGGTTTTGTTTCTAGTGTCTGTGACAAAGTCCCCTGGAGGAGCCTCCTAAAGACAGTTTTTTTCATTTCCATTCCCACACATGCACACACACGCAAGCTTCCAGATCCCTAAAAGTAGCCATTTGCTGGTAGTCTTTTGGTTTTGTTTCCCTTTTCTCCTTAAATGTGGACCTGAAGGTCCCTCTTGTAAAGATCTGAGCAAATATGGGAAACAGCATGAGATGTGCAAAAATACTCTGCAATTCAAAGGAAAGGAACTTCTATAGGATCAGAAGAAATTAATTTACTGTCAAACACAAAAGGAAGAAGACAGAAGGAATTGTGGGAAGATGGTGTCAGAATAGGCAGGCAGGGCTCAACTCTCACAAAAACAGTGGAGAAGGAGCCAAAAGCTGTCCAAGGGATCTGCTTTGGGGGTCAGCAGACTAGGACAGTGCTACACAACTCCCAGGAGGGTAAGGAACAGAGAGAGACGAAGAACCCGAAACAAAAAATCAAATATTTAGAAATAAGCTTAACCAAGGACATAAAGATCCTGTATTCAGATAACTCAAAACATTGCTAAAAGAAACCAAAGAAGACTTAAATAGATGAAAGGACATTCTGGGAAGCAGATGTGGCTCAGGCGATTGGGCTCCTGTCTACCATATAGGAGGTCCAGGGTTCGATTCCCGGGACCTCCTGGTGAAGGTTAAGCTGGCCCGCATAACAAGCTGGCCCATGTGAAGTGCTGGCCTGTGCAGGAGTGCTGGCCCAAGTGGAGAGCTGGCACAGCAAGATGACGCAACAAAAAGAGACACAGAGGAGAGACAATAAGAGATGCAGCAGACCAGGGAGCTGGGGTGGCACAAGTGACTGAATGTCTCTCTTCCACTCTGGAAGGTCCCAAGTTCGGCTCCTGGTGCTGCCTAAAGAGAAGACAAGCGGACACAGAAGGACACACAGTGAATGGACACAGAGAACAGAGAGCAAGTGCAAAACAATGGGGGGGAAGGGGAAGAGAAATAAATAAATAAATAAATCTTATATATATATATGAAAAAAGAAAGGACATTCCATGTTCATGGATTGGAAGACTAGATATCATTAAGATATCAATTCTACCCAAACTGATTTACAGATTCAATGCAATCCCAATAAAAATCCCAACAGCCTTTTTTGCAGAAATGGAAAAACCAATGATCAAATTTATTTGGAAAAGTAAGGGGCCCCAAATAGCCAAAAATGTCTTAAAAAAGAAAAATGAAGTTGGAAGACCCCCTTCCTGACTTTAAAGCATATTACTTAGCTACAGTGGGGGAAACAGCATGGTACTGGCATAAAGACAGATAGATTGACCAATGGAACCAAATTGAAAACTCAGAAATAGATCCTCACATTTATAGTCAAATGATTTTTGACAAGATTATTAAGCCCACCCAGCTGGGCCAGAACAGTCTATTCAACAAATGGTGCTAGGAGACCAGATAGCCATAACCAAAAGAAAGAAAGAGGACCCCTACATCACACCTTATACAAAAATTAACCCAAAATGGATCAAGGACCTAAAAGCAACAACCACAAAACTCCTAGAAGAAAATGTAGGAAAACAACTTCAATATCTTGTGGTAGGTGGTAGTTTCTTAAACCTTATACCCAAAGCATGAGCAAGAAAAGGAAAAATAGATAAATGGGACCTCCTCAAAATTCAACACTTTTGCAAATCAAAGGACTTTGTCAAAAGGGTGAAAAAGCAGCTGACTCAATGGGAGAAAATATTTGGCAATCACATATCTGATGAATGTTTAATATCCATGATATATAAAGATATCATACAACTCAACAATAAAAAGACAAACTACCCAATTAAAAAAATGGGGAAAAGACTTGAATAGACAATTGTCCAAATAAGAACTACAAATGGCAAAGAAACACATGAAAAAATATTCAACATCACTAGCGATTAGGGAAATCCAAATCAAAACTATAATGAGATATCTTTTTACACCTATTAGACTGTCCACTATTAAAAAGTCAGAGAACTATAAATGTTGGAGAGGATGTGGAGAGATAGCAACACTTATTCACTGTTGGTAGGAATATAGAATGGTACAGCCACTGTGGAGGACTGTTTGGCAGTTCCTAAGGAAGTTAAATATAGACTTGCCATGTGACTCAGCAATACCATTACTAAGCATATACCCAGAAGAACTCACAGCAGCGACATGAATAGACATCTGTACACCAATGTTTATAGTGGCATTATTCACGATTGCCAAAAGTTGGAAACAACCCAGATGTCCATCAACTGATGAATGGATAAACAAATTGTGGTGTATACACATGATGGAATATTATGCAGCTGTAAGAAGAAATGGAGTTGTGAAGCATATGACAACACGGATGAACCTGGAGGACATTATGTTGCATGAAGAAAGCCAGACACAAAAGCCAGACACAGAAGGATAAATACTGTATGATTGTGCTTTATGAACTAAATATATTACATAAACTCATGGAATTAATAATTAGAATATAGGTCACCAGAAAGCAGAATGAGGGTAGAGAATGGAAAGCTTCAGGTTGATCTGGGCAGAATTGGTTAAAAAAGTTTTTTGTAAAGCTTTGAAAATGAATGGAAATGGTGAGAGCACATCATGGTTTTTGTCACTAGCAGAGCTATTATATGGGTATGGCAACGGTTGCAAGGAAAGTCTAAGGACATATATATTAGAAGGAAAGCTTAAAAATGCAACATGAGACTGTATAACATAGTAAAATCTCATGTAAAATGCAAAATATGGGTGATATTGCATATATAAGACTTTTTACAAAAATAAATACAGATAAACTAGAGAAAGGGAAGCAGAATAGCAGCTATGTACAGCAGAAGCATAGAGAGATTGAGAGATGATGAGTTTTGTTTGATTGTTTGGTTTTTGTTTATTATTATTATTATTGCTGGAATAATGAAAATGCTCTAAAAATGATTGAAGTGATGAATGCATAACGGTGTGATTATACCAAATACCATTGATTGTACTATGTTTTGGATGGATTTATGCTTTATTAATATGTATCAATAAAATTGATTGGCTTTTTTTTTAAAAGGAGAGAGGAAGGAAGGAAGGAAGGAGGATGAGAGGGGCAAGAGGAAGAAAAAAAACACCTTTTAAATATCTGGTTTGTGATCTGAACTAGACCCAAGCAGTCTTTTTAATCTAAGAAACAGAAATAAATAGGCATAATGAGAAATTAGTTTTATATCAGGAAGGATTATCTAAAGTTGAAGAACAAAATAATCAAATTAAAAGCCACACAAAGGTAGCACATAGGAGGTAAGGCACCACAGAAGATAGAATCAGTGTAGTGGAAGATAAACTTGAGAAAACTTGCTTCCTTTTCTCACTAAACTTAGAGAAAATGGTAAAATAATTTTTAAAGTCATGAGAGAAAACAGAAATAAATAGAAATCTCAAAAGGAGAATATTATTGAGTAATGGAAGAAAAAATTGTTATCAAAATAAAGATAATAGTCTGCAAATGGAGAATGGCTTTTGTTTAGGCAGATAAGATCCACACATAGAAATAATGAGGCAAAAAGCTTTTTAATAACTACAGGAATCTAAGGGGGACTATATCAAGTCAGATTCAGACTTGCACTCTTCAACTCTAAATGGTTGAAAACAATGGAGCATCATTTACAGAGCACTAGAATAGAGACTTGACCAAAGAATTCTATATCCAGTCATTTGGGGATAAGCCCCCAGAAAGAATTTTGTCAAACACACCAAGACTCATCCTGAGTAAAGTAATGGAAAACAATGTGCCAGAACAATGAAATAACAATCAAAGATAAATACTCAAGAATGAGGAAACAGTGGCTAACAAGGTCATTTGGTGGGTACTGAAGCCAGTTAAATAAAATAGAGATAATAACTCTAAAATACTGTGTTCATATGGATACAAGATTGATCGTCTTCCAAAAGGTTTTTAAATAATTTTAAAGTGATGCAGCTAAACTGACAAAGGCCAGGGAAGGAGAAAATTCCCAGAATGAAATTCCTCATTTTCCACATAAAGGAGTGCCCTGCCCTCCTCCAAATTTCAGTTCTATAATTGGCTTTGATAATTTTATATAGATTTAAGAATTTCTTTAAAAATAATTGACGTGCATGCCTTCTAAGTTTTTACAAAAGGCAACAGAAATCAAAACAGTTTACAGAGGAAAAAGAAAATTAAAAAGAAAAAGAAAGGGAACATTAAATACAAGATGATAGAAACCAAGCGAGGTCACTAGTTAGAAAAGAGTTGCTGTGCAATTGTCACAAAAGAGTCTATGAGCACCTGAACTAGGTTGATGACAGTAGGAACAGAGCAGGGCCATGTTCAAGGACTGTTCAAGTGATGGCACCTGTTGACTTGATTGACAGTTGGATATGGGGGTGGGGATTGAAAGAGAGGGAAGAAATCAAGGATCCCAGGGTCATAGTCTGGTTGACCAGAAGGATGGTGGTGAAACCATACTGAAATACAAGACTCAGAATAAGTTTCAGTCTAGCTTTAGGAAGCATGTTAATTTGATGTGCTGAGACATCTCAGTGGAGTTGTGTAACAGGCTGTTTAGATATACGTCTTGGGCACCAAAATTTTGAGTGCAATAGAAGAGAGTCCTCTCTGCCAAGATTTCCACCTATTACTATACCTGGAGGGAGTTTTCAGCTCAAGACTTTATATACCACAAAAAAGATTTATTTAGAATTATATAGCCCACACTGAGGAATAGGAACTATATACATTTCACTCCAAATGTAGGATAACTAAACACAACAAAATATGAATGATTTATACCTGCAGTCCAGATTTTAGTATATGTAGAGGAAATAGTAAGGGCTAAGATTGCACACTCAAATATCCAGGCTAAGTTCAAATTCTGACTCTGCCACTTATCAGCAATTGTGCCTCGGTTTCATCATTGATACAATTGGGACAATATCATACTCATGTCATTGGATTGTTAAAGGATTAAGTAAAATGTTCACAGGAGTTCCTGGCACTCAACAAGTCTTATCTATTGTTATTATTGAGGTGCAATCTAGAGTCTGCTTGTTGTTTTCTTCATCCTTAACTTCACTGTTTTAAGGTGCTGTGCCACTTTTCATTTAATTCAGGCCTTACAGCTATTTGCAACAAGTTCTTGTTTTTCGCCCATGCCCTTGCTTAAAAGTCTGATTAGGTATGAAGATTTTATCATGGTATTGTTAAGAAGGCATGGTCTCCCTCCAACAGGATCCCAGAAAGTATTAAACAAATTTGACTTTTTAAAAGTACCTTCATCAAAATATCTAATTGTATATTTATATATGTATGTTGTTGTTTTCCTATTTATTTCCCCCAAATTACTAGACTGTTTGATTCAAATCCTGACAACAGTAAACCTACTCTCCAAGATATTCTGTGGAATGCTACTGCCTGTTTTATCATTTAGTCTACAAATAACTTTACCAGGTTTCAGCTTCATGATATTCCTCTATCATCTGTAAGTTAAGTATCTGGCTAGCTCCTCTTTTGCCACGCAGAGGCAATGCTCACAGATTTGGGTTGGATAAAGCATATCTCAGTTGTGATCTGAGCTTAAAAAGAATTTCCCCTATTGAACTTGGCTCTCGATCCCCACCAAGCTTCCTTAAGAGTTTTCCAAACTTACAGATGACAACCAGCAGGACAGAAGTGGGAATGTGGTTTTGTTACTTCTTGGTCTCCATAGGCCAGTTTCAATCACACCAGCAAGAGAAAGAAAGGTCCTGTATTGTGTCCAACACATACTCCCAAACACAGATTCAGGAAATTCCTTTTATTCATGGAACTAGCCCTCCTGTGTCTGTGTTTGTTCTCCATGAAAACTCCTTCCACATTTCAATCCAGTCCCTGTCTCAAGGTGATCAGGCAAGTTCACATTTGGTCCCACCCATAGTTAACATTTTCTTCTTTTACTTGTGGGGCACCTCATTATAATATCATTTTTGTGAAGCAGAGGCCTATAATCAAGTCAAGCTGATATGACCTGGACCTTCTGCTCCACTTGGCGAATTCCAGCTAGACTCTTGGTTCACCTCACTCTTATGGTTATAGAAATAAACACACCAGACCATCCTTCCCCTTATGTCATGTGAGTCTTTGACTGTCTTTTTAACCAAGACTTGTCTTCTCAAAGCCACTAACTGAGCAGACATTCTACTTCAACCCATACAACCTGCAGGGCATTCTTAATCTGCCAAAACTGCATCATCAGAACTTCACAAACCCTGCACAAAACAAATACTTTTGACATACATATTAATTACCATGTCCCTCTTCGGATACTTTAGATTTTCCTTCTGATCAACCACCCACCGGGGCAGTCGCCATACTTCCTTGATTACTATTGCCCATTGCCCAGGCTGCAGAACCTCTCGGGTGGCCCTATTCCATCACCATTAAGCAATCTCTGCTTGTGCTGATTTCATTCCATCTTCCCAGGTTGAAAATAAGATACTGGATTCCTTTTTATTGGTTTTTCATTTTAGTTAAAATTCACTGAGTGCTAACATGGATGCCAGACACTTGCACTTCTACATGATCAACTCTTCATAACAGCCCAAAGAAGTAGATGCTGTTATTCATTTCCACTATAAAGCTGATGGACTGGGGCACAGAGAGGCTAAGCAACTTGTCCAAGGTCATACATCTAGTAATTGGTGGAGCCAGAATTCAAAGATTTGGTGCTCTGACCATTGTCAATATCAGGACACTTGCCCTCCAGCCCTACCTCCCATCATACCTGTAAGTTCACCTGTTCATTTCAAAAGGCCCTCCTCCACCTTGCTAAACAAGGTGCACATTGCACCCCTTACACAGTGATGCTTAAGGAACCCGAATACACTGTTTGAGCTATGTTGGCTTCCATCAACATCCTGGCTGGTTGCAGCCAGGCGTTCCTTAGTTTACATAGGTTTGTCTTGCGTGGGGAATTTGTCTGACATGGGGATTTTCTATTTAAAGTCCTTCTGATTCTAAACCCCATGCTCTTAATAATTTCCATAATGTTTCCAGCTTGAGGAAGTCAGGATGAATTCCAAGCAAGAGTACAGTGAAGTTTAAATTGGAGGTAGTCTGGCAGTAAGCTGAGTGGGGGGTGGCTATGGTTGTACACATGCTGGGAGGCATATAGGGGTATCTGCCTCTGAGGCAAGCAAAAGTATATAGCGTTATTTGAAGCACAGTAGACACAGGGGCATTGTGGACAATAGAGTGTGTATCTCTTGGCCCTTGCCATGAGCTCTGCAGGGAACCTTACTATTTACTATTTGCTAAACCAGAGGTCACCTCTCTAACTCAGCTACATCATCCTTCAGGCTGACAAGGAGCCAGAAGTGGGGTGTCTTCCAAGCAGCTTTGTCCATACCCTACTCACCTCACCTGGGACAGTGGATCTTCAGCATCCAAATTGAAGCAAAGTTATTTTCTTAAATGCCTTCCTGGCTCCAACTGGGCATTCATGACAGGGACCGCGACTGGCATCTTTAACAGATGACTCAAGAGCTCTATTTCAATCTGCTCCAAGTTCTGCAGTGACAGTCGATTTTTTTAAGCCTTGTCATCTTTCAGAGCCATTAAGTCAGCAGGCACAGTTGTCTGGCACGGAGACATAGCTACGACTTCACAAGGTTTAGCAGACAATCCATAAAAGGCATTTCTTTCCACTTTGTACTCACCCACCTTCCACCCCCACCACCTCACTCACACACAAAAAGAAAAAACAGTATTGCCATGAAAATAAATAAATAATGAAAGAGTATGCCTTTAGCACCCTGAAATGCAATACTGCACAAAGAATCTGCAAAGACATCCAAGTTATTCTTAGGGTTTTAATTCAAAGGAGGTGGTATATGGGAATGTTTCAGCGTGTGCGCTCTCGTGTTAAATTGCCTACGTCGAGTCCCAACCCTGCCACTTACTAGCAACGTGATCTCAGGAAGTTACTTGGCTCCTCTGAGCCTCAGTTTCTTCTTCTGTGACGCTGGTAATACCAACAAGACCTATCTCCATAAATTGTCAATTAAATGACATGATGCATGTAGAGTGCCTTGCTTAAGGGGACGGGGGTAGCATATAATCGACGTTAGCTGTTATTAGGAAAAAAGCAGGCAGAGAGATTAACTGGATGAAAATCATCAGCAAAAATCCAAATTCTCAAAAGGAAGGAAATGGAGTTGAAGGCAGGAACTGGGATACAACGGAGGGTGAAGCTTTGAGAGCTGGATTCCCCAAGATTGCTGGGGAACCTTTGGTATAATTTCTTGCATGTTCAAAAAAAAAAAAAAAAAAAGTAATAGTTTCCCTGCCTACTTTACAATCAGGTGAGATCAAACTGTTTGCTGTCGAGTTGAATGAGCTCTCTAGAGGAAGATATTACCTAAACAAAAGTATTTTTAAAAATCTTTTTATAGGCAGGGAAGATAAAAGAGAGTTTCTCTGAAATTAATTACTGAGTTAGTACTGGCCCTGTTTCCAAGTCCCTCTTTGGCCTTATAAAAATGGAAGTGAGCTTTCCCAGCACGGCTGAAGAAAGAAATGTTTTCTTCAGCCAGGAGACTGCAGGTCATTTTTCATTGAAGTCTCTTTAGAGTGAGATTCTCAGGTGCTCAGAGCTTCATTTAGATAGCCTCAATGGGGAAATAATAATAACATGTTTCTGTTCCTCCAAGACTCTCAAGTGTCATGCGGATATTAACTAATTAATCCTTCTAAGTCAGCAGAGAAAATTGCTTCCAAAGATTTCTGAAGTCTCTTGAAATGTAAACGAAGTCTCAGCGCAGAGATCTCTCCTCTGCTTAAAGCATTCCAACAGCTACCGGTGCACCTGGAGTAAAAGCCGAAGTCCGACCTTAGAGGGCTCTACTCGCGCTGGCTCCTGCTCATTCTCCCCTCGTCAGACGGGCACCCAGCTCGTTCCCCACCTGAGGCTCTCGCACTTGCTGTTCCCTCTGCCTGGAATTCTCTTCCCCAATCTTTATGCCAGACTCTCCCTCCCAGGCTTCAGGTCTCAGCCCAGGTCCTACCACCTCAGAAAGGACACCCTCTCAAGGGCATTTCCCCATCTCTACTCCATTACCCTGCTTTACTTTTTACACTCATCATCACATTAAACTGCCTTAAGTGTGTATTTGTTTTACTTGTTAATTGATGACCCAACCAGACTCTGAGCCCCAGGAGGACTTCTCCTGGCTGCTGGATCTCCAACACCTGTCACTGTGCCTGGCACATAGTGGATGCTTAATTTTTTAAAATTTTGTTATTTTTATGAAGCAGTTTTAAGTTTACAGAAAAAAAAATACACAGACAGTACAGAGTTCCCTTCTATCCCCATCTCACACACCTAGTTTTCTCTATTATTAACATTTGGGATGCTTAATGATTTGTTGATGAACAGATAAATGAAGGTAAGAGCAATCTGATTCGTTGACCCATGCCCAAATTTTCAGAGTAGCAATATGACAGTCTATGAATAAAACGCACGTATGTAGATGCTGAAAACTCTCACAGGCACGATCCCAGTGCTGATCCTCCCCCAAGCCTTCTTCCTTTGCCTTGAGTATAATCAGAATGCCCTGATGATATCAAAGCCACACTCCCAGCAGACAAACTGTTGTCCCCAAAGGCCACGTGTTCTCAACCTGGCCCCCAGGACTCAGTCTGCTTTGCAGGTTGGAGTTATGATTCTCTTTGATGGAGTGGAAAGTTGGGGACTTGAGGTCATGGACTACTGGGCTTGCAAAGCTGGAGCACTGGAGATCTATTCTAACTCCTCACTCAGAGGATGGGGAGCCAAGGACAAAAGAGAGGAAGAGACTCACCAAAAGACAAGCCCCTAGAAAGCCGGGATTAGAACCCAAGTCCCCTTGTTGTAGTGGACCAAGAGACTCCCCAGGAAAGGAAACTTTATTGTTATGGATTACCTACTGTGTACCTTACAGTTACAGATCACCTACTGTGTGCCACACACATAGCTAGGTGCTATGCATACTTAACCTTGCTTAATCCTCGCAACACCCAGGGGAGGTGTGATCATGCCCATTTCACAAATGAATAAACGGAGGCTCAGAGAGTTAACTTGTTCCAGGTCACTGAGCTGTCAAGGAAGGAGACCATATATGAATTCAAGTCTATGAAACTTCAAATGCAGTTATTTCCATCCTCACATTGCCTCCCTTCCTCAGTGACATGCTAACATTATCTCAAAAGTAGCATGGGGTAAAATTTCTCAAAGAAGCAAACGTATTCCAACAGTAATATTAAAACAAATATTACTACTTTCTGCCAGACACTGTGTTATATTATCTCAGTTAATTCTCCCAACAGCACGGTGAGGTAGAGACCGGTTGGAGCCAGGCTTCCTGGATTTCCATCCCAGCCCTTACAAGCCAGATGAGCTTAGGCAGTATAAGGTTTCTTTGCCTCACTGTCCTCAATAATAAAATAGGCAGCGATATTTTCTACCTCATAAAGGTGCTGTTATGATTAAATTAGTTTTTAATTGATAAAAGTGCCTGGACAGAAGTTTTTAGGAGCAATGCTTCCGTAACTTGTTGAGCTGCCTTTTTCTGTTATTTTTTGTTTGAATTTTAAAATAGTTATTTAAAAATTAGTTCTTACATAATTAGAATAAACAAATTAATAGAGTCAGAAACTAGAATACAATGTGAGCAGATGCCATTACCAGGGGCGGAGAGGGGTAGGGGATGGGGAGTTAATACTGAATTGGCACAGAATTTCTGTTTGGGATGATGGAAAAGTTTTGGTGATGGATGGTGGTGATGGTAGCCCAACTTCGTGAATGTGATAAACAGCATTGAATTATTCTGAACGTGGTTAAAAGTTGTATATATGTTACTAGAATTAAATTATTTTAAAAACCATAGAACTATGCAACATGAAGAGTGATCCCTAATGCACACTTATAGACTGCAGTTAATAGCACAATTATAAAAACATTCTTTCATCAGTTGTACAAAAGTTACCATACCAATGCAAAGCGGTAATAATGGAGGGGGCTGCTTTACAGGATCTCTGTATTTTCTGCATGATTTTTCTGTAAACTTACAACTTCTCTAATAAAAAAGAATGTACACAAACAAAAAAAAATTGGTTATTAAACATACTGTGTTTGGAGCCACACTTGGCACATAAGAAGCATCAATCAAGTTTACCTGTTATTGCTCATTGTCATTAAACAGAGAATGAAACAGAGGCTCCAGGAGGAAACATAAGGCCTCTATGTAGGTGACTGGCAGGAACCTCAAACTCAGAACTCTGAAATGGAACACTGGAGTTCTTTGCTATCACTCCTCCCCCTCCCTGCCTGGATTCTGCACAGTTGTCCAGATTGGAAACATCCCAAATCCTCTCTTCCCCTTTCCCTCTCACTTCTTATATTCAAGTGGTCACCTAGACTTAGGCATGTCTTTTGAACCCGCCTCACTTCTCCATTCCTACTGCCTTTGCCAGAGTTCAGATTCTCATCATGGATCCTTTATATCTGGTGATTAATTTCCTAATTGATCTCCCTGAAACCAGCCAGCCCTTCATCAATACAGTTGCCCCTGCAATATTTCTAGAAAACAGAACTGCTTCTGTGGCCATTCCTTGCACACAGAAACCCACTGTTCTCCTGCAAGCTGGGTTTCCCAGGCTTCCTTGCCACCTGACTTTTGACCAGCTTTGGCCAATGGGAGGCACTGGTCAGAGATCAAGGGTGAGAGGAGAGGAGAAGTTACGGTATTTCTCTCTCAACCTCTTTACCTCAATCAGCAACTCTGGCAGCAGCTACATCTCTCCCATGACTTGAGCTATGCTGGGCAGACACCACCACGCATCTAGTAACTACTAGACAGCTCGGTTTCTGGATTCTGGTAATACCACCTCCTCCCATGGCCCTGCAGCCCAAAGAGTGGTACTGGTTTTCTGCAGTTGATAATCTATAGGCTGCTTCATCAGTCCCTGTTTGGTTTCTCAGCTCGTCCTTCACCCATGTAGTTAATTCCCTGTATTAAATTACCTCTGTCGGTTCTGAGGTCAGGGAGCGGGAAAGCAGGTGTAATATGAGGGCATTTTCGGGACTTGGGAATTGTCCGGAATGACACTGCAATGACAGATACAGGCCATCATTTATCTTGCCATAACCTACAGAATTGTGTGGGATAGAGTGTAAACTACAATGTAAACTATAATCCGTGCTTAGCGGCAATGCTCCAAAATGTGTTCATCGATTGCAATGAATGTACCACACTAACGAAGGATGTTGTTAATGGGGGTAAATGGGGGTGGTGTGGGGAGCAGAGCATATGGGAATCCCCTATATTTTTATGTAACATTTATATGATCTAAATATCTTTTTTTTTTAAATAAAAAAAATAAATTACCTCTGTCTGAAATACCTAGAATGTTTATGTTTTCCTGGTTAGACCTTGACTGATTGATACTCTGTCAATCCCCTGCTTAAACATCTTTTTCTTTTCTCCATGATAAAGTCCTATCACCTTGGAATGCCCTTCGGGCCTTCAAAATCTGGGACCAAACCACTTCTGCAGATTCATCTTCCTCCAAGCACACTCAGTTCCTATTGCTCTGAAATTTTTCTCTTCCCCAAAACAAACTATGTTCATTCCCAGCTCGGGATCATTGACTCTGCCATATCCTCCCCCTACAATGCCTCTCTCTGCCTACCATATTCTGTTCACATTATGAATCTTGCCCCTACAGTCCATTCTCCATACAGTAGTAGTCAGAGTGGCCCTTTTAAAATCAGATCACATCACTCCCCTTCTTAAAACCCTCCAAATTCTCCAAACCCCTCACAACGACTTAAAGGACCCTAAATGACCTGACCCCTTCTCTCCATCTTACCCTTCTTCCCCTTGCTCACTCTGCTCCAGCCATTCTGGCCTCCTTAATGTTCTTGAGAAAACAAACTTGATTCCCCCGTAAGTCCATTGCACCCCCTGTTCTCTCTGTCTGCAAGGCTCTTCCCCCAGATCTTCCCATAGCTCCTTTCTTCTTGCCATTCAGGTCGCAGTGCAAATGTCTCCTCCTCAAAGCAGACGTCCTTGACCACCCAGTCCAATGGTGCCCTTCTTCTGTTACTTGCTTGTTAATGAATCCTTCCAAACCTAGTGCAAAGTAGACTCAATTGTTTATTTCTTGAGCTTTTCACAAAACACTATAGATTTGTTATCATCATCATCATTGTGAATATTTATTGAGCATCACACTTACTATGTGTGAGACACTTTCTAAGAGCTTTCAAGGTATTATTTCACTAAATTCTTATAATACCTCTATGACCAATGCTATTATTAACCCATTTCACATATGAGGAATCTGAGCCACAAGGGCAGGTATAGTGTCCATTATTCACTTAGCTAGTGATTAGCAAACCCTCAGGATTGTGATTTCCTCAAAGGTAGGGAACATGACTTCATTCCTTCCCTGCCAAGTAATTACTGAGCACCAAGAAGGGCCTCTGATCACATTGGAACTTATGTTCTAGGATGGGAACAGACAATAAGCCTTAGTTACCTAAATTAGTTAAGCACATTTGGGCTACATTCTGGAAAGAAATACGGGGTGCTAAGGGAGTGAAGTCCATGGGTCCTGGAGGCTCAGGGAAGGCTTTCCTGGAAAAGAGGACTAGATGCAGAAGGAGAAAGAGAAGAGATTTTCAAGTAAAGAGAACTTCTTCGTACAAAGGCCCTGGGCAGAAAGGATCTAGATGCTTGGAGTAACTCAAAGGAAGCCAATGTAAGCCCAGAGGAAGAGGTGTGAGGGAGAGAGCACTAGAGGGAGCAGATAGTGCATATTTATAGGCATATCAAGAACTCTGGGCATTACAGATTCAACACAATCCCAATCAAACTTCCAACAGCTTTCTTTGCAAAAAATAGAAAAGTTAATCATCAAATTTAAAATGGAAGAGCAAGGGAACCCAAATAGCTACAATTGTCTTGAAAAAGAAGAACAAAGTTGAAGGAGTCATACTTGCGGATTCCAAACTGTATTATAAAAGAGGATCATCCCACGCCCTATACAAAAACTAACTTGAGTAGATCAAAGACCTAAATATAAGAGCCAAGACCATAAAGCTCCTAGAAGATAATGTAGAGACGCACCTGCAAGATCTGGTAGTAGGAAATGGTTATATAAACGTTATACCCAAAGCACGAGCAACAAAAGAAGGACTAGATAAATTGGGACCTCTTCAAAATTAAAAATTTTTATGCTTCAAAGGAGTTTGTCAAGAAAGTGAAAAGACAGCCTACTCAATGGAAGAAAATATTTGGGAACCACCTATCTGATAAGGGCCTAATATCCATCATATATAAAGAACTCTTATATCTCGAAAATAAAAACAACCCATTTTTAAAATGGACAAGATATTAAATAGACACTTTTCCAAAGAGGAAAGAAAAATGGCTAAAAAGCCCATGAAAAGATGTTCAACATCACTACCTATTAGGGAAATGCAAATCAAAACTATAATGAGATATCATCTTACCCTTATTAGACTGGCTACTATTTAAAAAAAAAAAAAAAAAACAGAAAACTACAAGTGTTGGAAAGGTGGTAGAAGAATGAGAACACTCATTCACTGCTGGTGGGAATGTAGAATGGTGCAGCAACTGTGGAAGATAGTTTAGAGGTTCCTCAGGAAGCTAAGTATAGAATTGTCTCATGATCCAGCAATCCCACTACTAGGAATATACCCAGAAGAATTGAAAACAGGGCCATGAACAGATATACACACACCAATGTTCATTGCAGCATTATTCACAATTACCAAAAGCTGGAAGCAACCCAATTGTCCATCAATGGATGAATGGATAAACAAAATTTGGCATATACATACAATGGAATATTACTCAGCTGTAAGAAAGAATGAAGTATTGACATAGGCGACAACATAGATGAATCTTGGTGACCTTATGTTGAATGAAGTAAGCCAGTCACTAAAGGACAAATATTGCATGATCTCACTGATACCAACTAAGGATAATGAGCAGACTCACAGAGGTGGAGTCTGGAAGATAGGTTACCAGGAGATGGAAAGCAAGTAGAGAGTGATGAGCCAATGCTCAATCTGGATAGACTCTATGAGAAGGTGTATGGGGGAGGTTTGGCAGTGGATGGGGGTGATGGTGGCATAGTGATGTGAATAGGTTGACAATGCTGGAGTGTGAGTGTGAGCTGGGGAGGGGGCGGGTTGGGCTTCCCCTCCACAGAGCTGGGGGAAAGCTGGAGAAAGGAACAGGTGAACTCTGGGGAAGCAGAGGACTGTGGTTGCAAATACAATTGTGGGAGTCTTATGGCAGAGGAAGATCACTGGTGGAGAGTGTTGCTGGTAGAAGGATATGTGGGGAAGTCTACACCTGAGGCATGCCTCTATAGAATAAGAATGTGCTCAAGAGGCCATGGGATGTTGTCTTAGTTGATGGAGACCCACACAATAACTGAAAGAATATTGAATTACCATCCTAGGGAGTCCTGCTATATTCTCTAATAGAGTGGCAAGAATCCCTAGAGTACAAGGGTAGTGCCTAGAAAGGGAGGACAGACCAATATGCCAAGTCCTCGATATTAATGCTTGTACTTATGAAACTTTTCTTGTGAAATTGAAACTTAGCCTAGTTCCATATATTGCCCAAGAGTTACAACCTGAAAGCCTCCTTGTTGCTGTAATGTGGACTCTCTCTGAGCCAAACTCAGCATTTAAACTAACCTTCTCCACAGTGTTGGACATGACTTCCAGGGATGATCTTCCCTGGCACTGAGGGATTATTACCAAGCAACAACCAGTGATGTATTTGGAAAAAGACCTTGGCCAAAAGGAGGAAAAATTAAATGCAAAAGAGTTTTTATGGCTCAGAGATTTCAAAGTGAGCGGGAGGTCATTCCAAAAGTTACACTTATGTACATCTATTCCACTGGTCCATATGTCTGTCTTTGTGTCCATATCATGCTGTTTTGATTACTATAGCTTTGTAATAAGTGTGCCAAGTCCAACCAATGGGAAAAGGATAGTCTCTTCAATAAATCGTGATAGGAAAACTGGATATCCACATGCAAAAGAATGAAAGTGGATCCCTACTTTACACCCTATACAAAAATTAACTCAAAATGGATCAATGACCTAAATATAAGAATTAAAACTATATCTCCTGAGAGCCTCCTTGTTGCTCAAGTGTGGCCTCTCTTTAAGCCAAACTCAGCATATAAATGCATTACTTTCCCCCTGACATGGGGCATGACTCCTGGGGATGAACCTCCCTAGCACTGAGAGATTACTACCCAGCACCAACTAGCAATGCAACTAGAAAAAGACCTTGACCAAAAGGGGGAAAAGGTAAAGGCAAATGATATTATATGGCTAAGAGACTTCAAAGTGAGTTGGGAGGTCATTCCAGAGGTTATGCTTATGCACATCTCACCAGGATTTCATTGACTGCCAAAGTAAATACTACCTCAAATAACAGGGGTCCTGAGGACTCTGGAGATATCCAGACACTATAGGCATGGCTGACAGCTCAGGAGTTTGGCCCCTGTCAGTGGGTCCTACTTTGGAATTTATGCTTCCCAGTGTGACAGAGTTGGACTCAGTTGTGGTTTCCCTACACATGGCTCTTCTGCCCCTTCTATTTGAACCTATAGTTAGTACTAGAGTTGATAGTTTTATGTCCAAAAGACTTAAATCTTTAGGCTTTCCATGTGCCAGCTGGGCCTTGAATCTCAACAGAGTTGCAACACCTACTCTTCAATTCATTGGACTCACCCAGGACAACTAACAAGGAAATGATGATGGACAGTGACCATCCCAAGGATCAGAAAGAGGCTACAACTGCAAGCAAGGTAGTCCCATCCATTTGCTCCATGGGTTCCAAGCTCCTTCTCAATTAGAGTTGAAGTGGGCATCACCATCCCAGAATCCTCAGGATTGAGTAATGAACCATTGACTAGAGTAGACTTTATGTTATTCTACTATAGACATATTGTTATGCTAGCAATGAAAGAACTTTTATCATTGATGTGGAGGCAGGGGCCACTGGAGGTTCTGAGGGGAGGGAAAGGGGAAAAATAGGGTAATATGGGGGCATTTGGGGGACATTGGAATTGTCCTGAATGACATTGCAATGACAGATATAGGCCATTATATATCTTGTCATAACTTACAAAATTGCATGGGAGAGAGTGTAAACTATAATGTAAACTATAATCCACACTTAGTGGCAATGGTCCAATATATGTTCATCAATTGTAACAAATGTACCACACTTAGGAAAGATGTTGTTAATGTGGGAAAGTGTGGGAGGGGTAGGGAGTGGGGCATATGGGAATCCCTTACATTTTTTATATATCATTATGTAATCTAAATATCTTTTAAAAATTAAAAAAAAAAAAAAAAAAACGAAATATAGGAGCAGATGTGGCTCAAGCAGTTGGGTGCCTGCCTCCCAAATGGGAGGTCCCAGGTTTGGTTCCCAGTGCCTCCTAAAGAAGACGAACAGACAACAAATGGACACAATGAGCAGAGACAACAAGTGGGCACAACCAGTAGACACAACACGCAGAGACAAAGAGCAGACACAACGAGCAGACAGACGAGGGAGCCATCTTGGAGAGGGGCACTAAACATAAGAATCTTAGAAGAAAACATAGGGGGAAATCTTCAGGACCTTGTATAAGGCAATGAATTCACAGACTTTACACCAACTGCACAAGCAACAAAAGAAAAAAATAGATAAATTGGACTTAATCAAAATGAAAAATTTTTGTGTGTCAAAGAACACTTTCAAGAAAGTGAAAAGACCACCACCTACAGAATGTGAGAAAGTATTTGAAAATCATATATCTGATAAGGTTTTAATATCAGAATATATAAAGAACTCCTACAACCAAGCAACAAAAAGACAAACAATCCAGTTTTAAAAGTGTCAAAGGACTTGAACAGACATTTCTCCAAAGAAAATATACAAATGTCCAGCAAGCACGTAAAAAAATGCTCAACATTATTAGCCATAAGAGAAATGCAAATCAAAACCACTTCATGGCAATTATCTTTAAAAATGGAAAATAAGAAGTACTGACAAGGATGCAGAGAAATAGGAACCATTATGCATTCTTGATGGGTGTGTAAAATGGTGCAGCCACTGTGGAAAATAGTTGGCAGTTCCTCTGAAAATCAAGTACAGAATTAACATATGTGGTAGTTTGAGGCTTTTATGGACCCCAGAAAGATCATGTTGGTAAAATTAATCTGTTCCCATGGGTGTGACCCTTTTGTAGGTGGGAACTTTTGATTAGGTTACTTCAGTTAAGGGCCTTTTGGTTAAATTACTTCTGTAAGGCATGACACAGGATGGGCCTTAATCCTCGTATTGGAGTCCTTTATAAACGGGATTAATATAGAGAGAGCCACAGAGAGAAAAGCTGCAGAAGAAGACATAAACCCACAGAAGCTGAGAAAGAAAACCCCAGAAGCCAGATGCTGAAAGCAAGGAACCCCGGAAGAGTGCTGCCACCCCAATCATCAGAGAGGTGTCCTCACGGAGAGAGCACCACCTGATGAAGCCTTGATTTGGATGTTTCCATGGCCACAGAACTGTAAGCTTATCAGTTCATAAATCCCCATTGTAAAAACCAACCCATTTCTGGTATATTGCATTCCAGCAGAGCCTAGCTCTGCATAAGACCTGTCAATTCCACTCTAGTTATATAACCAAAAGAACTGAAAACGGACTTGAACAAATATATGTGCACCAATGTTAATAGCAGCATTATTCACAATAGCCAAAAGGTGGTAGCAACACTAGTGTCCATCAGTGGAAGAATAGATAAACAAAATGTGGTACAAATGTGTATTAGTCAGCCAAAGGGGTGCTAATGTGAAATACCAAAAGTGGGTTGGTCTTTATAAAGGGTATTTATTTGGGGTAGAAGTCCACAGTCACCAGGCCATAAAGCATAAGTTTCTTCTCTCACCAAAGCCCATTGCCAGGTGTTGGAGCAAGACAGCTGCCGACATTTGCCAGGGTTCAGGCTTCTTGGGTTCCTCTCTTCCCGGGGCTGCGTTTCTCTCTGGGCTTGGCTCCTCTGTTTCCTCCACAAGGTCAGCTGTAGACTATCAGGCGAAGGGCTCGCTTCTCTTCTCCTGGGGCCTTCTCTCCAACATCAAAACTCCAACATCAAAACTCCAACTTCAGAACTGCAACTCAAAAACTGCTCCATCTCTACTTTGCCTTGCCTTTTATATTCCATTCCCCACCCACCAAGGGGTGGGGCTCGACACCCTACTGACATGGCCCAGTCAACAACCTAATCATAACTTAATCCTGCCCAGATTAACAGATCAGTTTACAAGCATGATCCAATTATATTTTTGGAATTCATAATTACATCAAATTGCCAAACAGCTATAATATGTATAATGGAATCTTTTCCAGCAATAAAAGGAATGAAATTCTGGTACATGCTACAACATGGACAAGCCCTGTAGACATGTTGAGTTAAAGAAGCCAGACACAAAAGGACAAATATTTTGTGATTACACTTATATTAAATAACTAGAATATAAAATTCTTAGAACTGGAAAGTAGATTACAATTACCAGAAGGGAGGGAGAGAAGGAGGGGTGATGAAAAAGTTTTGGTAATGGATGGGGATGTGTAGCAGTTTAGCATTGTTTATGAATTCCAAAAATAGATATTGGATTATGTTTGTAAATTCATCTGTATCTGGGCATGATTAAATTATGATTAGGGCTTTGATTGGGCCACATCAGTAGGATGTTGACAGGGACTCACAGATAAAACTACATGGCAGAGCAGAAGAGTGAATTGGAGTTTTGAGCTGGAGCCCAGGAAGTGAACACACAGGAGAAGAACACAGAGGAATAGAGATGGCTCCTTAGACACAGCAGAAGCCAGGGAGAGAGAGATTCAGAGCCGTTCACCTGATAGTCTACAGCTGGCCTTGTGGAGAGAGCACAGCAGCTGAGCCCAGAGAGAAGTGGAGCCTGGGAAGAGAGGAACCCAAGAAGCCTGAACTCTTGGCAGACATTGACAGCCATCTTGACCCAATACACAGCAATAGACTTTGGTGAGGGAAGTAGCTTATGCTTTATGGCCTGGTACCTGTAAGTTTCTACCCCAAATAAATACTCTTTATAAAAACCAACCGATTTCTGGTATTTTTCATCAGCACTCCTTTAGCTAATACATTCACTAGCACAGCTTTGTGAATGTAATGTTAGACTGTATACTCGAAAATGGGAGACTGTAGGTTGTATATATGTTACCGCAATAAAAAGTATATATATAATATATATATAATAAAATAAAATATATAATATATATAATAAAATTATATATAATAAAATTATATATATAATAAATATAAATATATGTATAATAAAAATTATATATATATATGGTATGGGCTTAGTCATCTCTGGAGCCCCAATACCTAGAACACATTAGGTAATCCATAATAATTTATAGTTGTTGTTGTTATTGTTTTAAATGATGAATGAATGAAGAAAGAAATGGTTTTGTCTGTCCTGGCTGCCAGTAGCGCCTCTACTTACATGTTTTCCAAGTCAGAAATATTTAAAATAGAAAAGGACAGTTATCGATTGGTCTTTTTGCACTAGGAGGAGCATATATATTCATTATCGGTGTTTGGACATTGATTATTAAAACCTGAGGAAAGGCTGACATAAATCTACAACAATGGAATTTTTTTATTTTTACTTTTTACTGAAGCTGAGCTCAAGTGACTGTTGTTCATTACAAACAAGAGTTTATAGTTTCGGGTAATATTTTATTTATAGTTATCTGGTGTTTGAAATAGGTGATGTGATTTGTAAGAGAGTTAAGCAAATAACCATATGGCCCCTGGAGAACAGACCAACTTTAACTAGTTTAGGGCCTCAGAAATTAGTGGGGAGTGAGTGGGACAGCATTACTCCCTGTGTATAAAGCCTCATTTCTGGGCTAGAGAGGCAATGCAGAAGCCTAGGCAGGCAGTGGACACCCCCACCCACCCAGGGGGAACAGGGAACGGCCACATGCGCTACCAGCCAATTCCCACTTGGCCACACATTTTGCCCATTCCTACCATCTTCAGAGTTTAGCTACAGTCATCAGTACTCATATCTAAAGAAAGGAGAGGAATGATCACAAATATATAATGCTAATATAAATAATAATAACTGACATATAGTGAATGTTTGTCGGGGGTCTGAAATGAGTCTGTGTTGTGATTTTACAACTACCCAGCGACAAGTGCTCCCCACTTCACATAGGTGAGGAAATTGAAGCATCACAAGGGTAAGTATCAAGAACACACAATTGATAAGTGGAAGATTTGAGTTATGAACCCAGTTTGTGTGACTCCAGAGCTCACGCTCTTAACCAGGATTTGCCAAACAAGAAGAGAAGTTACAAGAAATGGAGGATACACATAGACCTCATGAGACACCCTGAGCTAGAGACATCCAGCTAAGCCACACCCAGATTCCTAGCCCATAGAAACTAACATAATAAATGTTTTATTGTTTTAAGCCACAAAATTTTGGGGTTGTTATGTTGGAATAGATAATTAATGCAAGCATCTATTATGTGTCCCACCATTGCTGGATGCTGGGAATACAGAGCTAAATGAGACCCAGTTCCTGCCATTTGGGCATTTACAGGGGAAACAGATGAACAAGTGATTCCAACAGAACATGGTCCAGGCATGGGAGTGGAAAACTAGTGGCCAACTCTAATTGAGGGGAAATAAGAAAACCTTCATAAAGGAGGTGAAGCTTGATTTGGGGCTTCAGATCAGAAAGAGTTGAATTTAACCAGATCGACAAGGTAGAGAATGGATATTAAAAGCAGAGAGAAGGTACAGAAGATGAAATAAGGTACAATTAAGATGAAACAGCAATTAAATATTTGTGGTTGACTGTGGCTTGCTTTATAAGCAACCAAATAATGGAAAGTCTTGTGTGTTTTACAAACAGCTTCAAACATTCAAAAGACTGTCAAGGATGGATAGATGATTAGATAGATAGATAGATAGATAGATAGATAGATAGATAGATAATAGATAGATATCAGATAGATAGATAGATAGATAGATAATAGATAAATATCAGATAGATAGATAATAGATAGATAGATATGACAAAAGAAAGAAAGAAAGAAAGAAGAAAGAAAGAAAGAAAGAAAGAAAG
>JAKSZT010054368.1:9170257-9255834 GCA_026826555.1 Tolypeutes matacus
GAAAGAAAGAAAGAAAGAAAGAAAGAAAGAAAGAAAGAAAGAAAGAAAGAAAGAAAGAAAGAAAGAAAGAAAGAAAGAAAGAAAGAAAGAAAGAAAAAGAAAGAAAGAAAGAAAGAAACAGCAAATGTGGCAAAAATCTTAAAATTGGTGACTCTTGGTATCTGGGAATTAGGGACATGGTGGAATCCTTCTGTACAAGGTTTGTATTATTTTTGTAACTGTCCTTTAAATTTGAAAGTATTTCAAAATAAAGAGATAAAAAGACTGTCATGTAGAACATGGATTTGATTTATTTTGGAAGCGGACCATTTGAAGTCCCTGTAGGTCAGAAGACACAAATTGGCATCCCTCAATGGCCTGCACATGTGCATGTTTGGTCCTCAAAATTATTTTATTAATTTGAAATTTTTCTTAACATTTACCAAATAAGAGAGTACAAGTAAGTACTCAGATTTCCAAGTTTGCTTAAAATATCAGAAGATCTGAACACTGGGCTTGCATTCCCATTTAATAATTGACTAGAATGCAGTAGCAGCTTTCCCCTTTAAATAGAGCATAATACTCTAGAGTACCACAGTTCACATCCTCTGCTCTGGGAAGATAAATGTGTACTCCATATAAGCATCAGAGTCTTCGGAAGATATGTTGGTGAGCCCCAAACACCCATCGACTGAGCAACCTCTTGGAAGAATCAAGTAGAAAAAGTATTGATTTAGGGTAGCAATTCTTATACTTTAATGTGCACACAAATCACCTGGGGTCTTGTTAAAATACAGATTCTGATTATGTAGGTCTGTGGTACAGCCTGAGATTGTGCATTTCTAACAAGCTCCCAGATGACACCAATGTTGCTAGTCGAGGACCACACTTTGAGGAACAAGTGACTAAAGGACCTTGACCTTGCCCTCCAGCCCCAAAAGTAAGAGTTCTTCAAGGATCAGTGCTTGTCCTCCACTGAAACAGAGCCTCTTCTAATTGGAGACAGCCTTGGATCTGGGTTGGGGAAGGAAGTTGAAAGGGGCAAAAAAATCAATGTGTTGGAAAAGATTTTTCTTTCCACAGTTTTGTAGAACTTGCGGGAAGGAAGGTAACGGTTATTGACACTTGCCTTGTGTCTCAGGTTATCTCATTTAAACCTCATACACACACAAATATAATATATTATATTTGTGTGCACATGTATACATACATACATATGTATATACATCCGTAAAAGGTAAGCATGGATTAGAGGACAATAAAATGAGCTCTGTTATTTATTGGCTGTGCAACTTTGGGTAATTACTAACCCCTGTCTGCTTCATTTTCCCATCAGTAAGACTGGGGGTCATAATAGTGCCCATCTCATAAGATGTTATGAGGATTAAATGAATGAATACATGGACTGAGCTCATGACAGTGTCCAGCATATATATAGTAAGTAACCAACAACTATTCACAATTATAAATATTTTTTATTTATGGATGAGAAAAACAAAGCTAGGAGAAGTTAATTTTTTTTTTAAGTTGGGAGACAAACTTTATTTTCCAATAACTTTAGGGAGTAAGGGAAGAGTAGAAGAAGGTGTGGGGGTAAGTGAGAACATATCAGGAAAGAAAAGCAGCCCATTCTAGGTCCTCCACTATCCCACTCTCCAGCTCAGACTTGTCCAGGAGACATTGCCACATGGTAATAATAACAACGGTTAACATTTACTGAATATGCACATCATCTCATTTAATCCTCACAACAACCTTATAATGTAGGCACCATTGCATTATTATACCTCCATTTTGCAGGTAAAGGTTTAGAGACTTACACAAACTTGATGAGTTTTGGACCTGGGATTCAAACTAAAGCTGTCTGACTATAGAATCTGAGAAGCCTGCATGAAAAACAGATTTATGGATGACTTCACTAATTATGTCTACCAAACTTCAAAGAAATAATACCTCATGTTTAAGATGCAGCTTAAAAAACTTTATCAGATAGAATCTAACAATATACAAAAAGAATAATACATTAGAATCAGTAGGGTTTATCCCAGGAATTTATGGTTAAACATTCAGAAATAAATCAAATCATTCATTATATTAACAAACTAAAAAAGAAAAAAACAACATATCTTTTAATAGATGCAAAAACATCATTTGAAAAAAAATCCAACAATATTCAATTCTAATTTTAAAAATTCTCAGCAAAGTAGGACTAAAAGAGAACGTCTTCAACCTGAGAAAGAACATCTACAAATAACTTACAACAAATATCATAATGAAAGAATGAATGTCTTGTTCACACTAATCCTAGTCAACATTTTACTGAAGGTTCTAACCAGTAGAACAGGACAAGAAAAAGACATAGATGAATCCAGTTAGGAAAGGAAGACATAAAACCGTCTTTATTTTCAGATGATCATCTAGGTAGAAAATCTAATGGAATCAACAAAAAACTATTAGAACCAACAAGTAAGTTTAGCAAGGTTACAGGCTACAAGCTCAATACACAAAATTCAATTAGATGTCTATATGAACAATCAGAAATTGAGATTAATAAAACAATAGCTGACAATAGCATAAAATAAGAAATAGAGACAAATCTGACAAAAAATACAAAAGACTTTTATATCAAAAATACAAAACATAGATAAGAGAAGTTAAAGAAGACCTAAATAAATGTAGAAGCATGCTGTATTCATGGGTCAGAAGATTCAATATTGCTAAAATGATGTAAATTTTCCCAAACTTGTTCTACAGAGTTGATGCAATCTAAATCAAAATCTCCAGCAGGATTTTTTGTAGAAATTGATAAACTGATCCTAAAATTTATGTAGAAATGCAAAGGACCTAGAATACCCAAAACACCTTTTGAAAAGAAGGACAAAGTCAGAGGACTAATACTAATGCCTGGTTTCAATACTTACTATAAAGCTACTCTACTGAAGCCAGTATGATATTGACATAAAGATAGACAAAGAAATCAGTGGAACAGAATAGAAAGTCTCATAGACTCTATATATAGACAACTGAGTTTTAACAAAAGTGCAAAGACAATTCAGTGTAGAAAGGGTAGTCTCTTCAACCAATGGTGCTGTAACAATTAGATCTCTATATGGAAAGAAAAAATCTACTTTTATCCATACCTCACATCATATACAAAATTAACTCAAAATAGATCATAAATCTAAATATAAAGCTTAAAATCATAAAACTTCTAAAGAAAACATAGGAGAATATCTTTGTGACCTTGGTCTAGGCAAAGATTTTTTAGATACATCATCAAAAGCATGATCCATAAAAGAACAATTGTACTTCATAAAAATTTAAAACTTCTGCTCTTTGAAAGGCACTGTTAAGAGAATGAAATGATGAGCCACAGACTGATTTATTCAATAAGTCACACAGCTGATAAAGAACTTATATCCAGAATATAAAAAGAACTCTCAAAACGCAGTAATAAGAAAAACAAACAGCACCAATAAAAGGGGCAAAGTATATGAACAGACATTTCACCAAAGAAGATCTGCACATGGCAAATAAGCACATGAAAAAAAAAAGTTCAATCATTAGTCAATAGGGAAATGTAAGTTAAAATCATAGATTGCTACTGTAAACCTATATTGAGTCTTCTGACCCATGAATACTATAAACCTATATTATATACTTATAATACTATATACCTATATATTAGAATGGTTAAAATTTAAAAGACTGACCATACCAAATGTTGACAAGGATATGGAAAAATTAAAACTCTTATACACTGCTGGTGGGAATGGAAAATGATACAATCACTATAGAAAACAGTTTGTCAGTTTCTTTAAAAGTTCAGCAGGTACTTACAAAATGATCCAGCCATTCTACTCCTATGTATTTACTGAAGAATAAATGGAAGCATATGTTCATACAAAGCATTGTACATGTTCAAAGCATTCATGTACAATATCCACCAATGGGCTAACTAACTAATGGTGGTGTATCCATACAAGGAAAACTATCCAATGATAAAAAGAATGAAATATTGATAAATGCTACCACAAATAATAACAAGGTATATTACAAGGTAATGCTAGGTGAAAGAAGCCAGACCAAAACAAGTACCTACTATATTATATCATTTTTATAAAATTGTAGAAAAAGCAAATTAATGTATACTAATAGAAGACAGATAGGGAAGTGGCTGTGGCTCAATCAGTAGGGCTCCCATTTACCATATGGGAGGCCCCGGGTTCGGTTCCCGGGGCCTCCTGGTGAAGGCAGGCCCGCCCGCACGGCGTGTTTAGCTGACCCAGCGAGCACGGGCAGCAAGGGGGGGGATAAATGAATAAATAAATAAAATCTTTAAAAAAAAAAAAAAAAGAAGAAGACAGATAAGTGGCTGTCTGGAGATGGGTAGGGAAGGGTGAGTGGGAAGGATTACAAAAATGCACAAGAAAACTTTTGAGGGTGATGGACATGTTCATTAGCTTGATTGTGGTGACGGCTTCACTGGTGTATATATGTCAAATTGTACACTTGAAATATTTGCAATTCACTGTATTTTACTTATATCTCAAAAAGCTGTTCTGTAAAAAGTATGATAAAATATTTTAAATGAATAGATGGATGGATGGATGGATGGATGGATGGATGGATGGATGGATGCATGCATGGATGCATGGATGGATGAATGGATGGATGAATGGGATGCAACCAAGAAGATGTTTATTAAAGATGTAGTCACCTTTCCTTCAGTTGTGGCCTAAGAAACAGGACATTTCCCCACTGGAATTTTTACAAGACTTTGCTGTCACCTTGGGGCTTATTTGTCTCTCTGTTCATACCACTTCTATTGTCCATCCCAAATCCTGCCACCCCTAAGGATCAAACCTTGATCACTAATTTCATTGTCATTAGACTGGTCTCACCTTTTGAATTCTAAGACCTTTATTAGTTCAGAGCTTTGCATTTTCTTATCTCACCACAATGCTAGGACCTACCTTAGCACACAAAAGGCACTCAATAAAGATTTTCTAATTAATTGATCTACTGATTAATTAATTTAAAAAGCTATAAATTATACAAGGTGTTAATTGTTTTCAAAAGCCAGTGAGAGGACACTTCTGGGGAAGATGGCAGAGTAGGGAGCTCTGGGACTCAGTCCTTCCACCAAAAAGGCTATTAGACAGGAACTGTCTGAAACAACTATTTTGAAACTCCAGAGGCCAGAGGAACACTGTACCCATGTAAGAGCAGGAGGAAGAGGCTGATAAATTACAGTAAAGAACTGTAAATTTTTCTCTCTGTATGGCAGCTACTGGTGCCCATCCCCTCTCTCATGGTAGGGCATCACAGAGTCCAGTCCCTGGCTAGCTGCTGCTGACAGAAAGGGACATGACTTAAAAATCATCTTCCACAAGGACGGGGTATGCATAGCTGATCACTGATCATATTTTTTGATTAGCAAACTTGGATTGCTGGATCCTGGCTCTTGTTTCAATCTGCCCTGGACAGGAGCAGAGGCAGTGGGGATTTTAAAATGTAGCATTTCCTTAGGGCTGCCAAGGAAAGTTATTTGCTATACAGGTCAGGAAAGCTCAGCTTTGAGGAACCATCAGAGAAGATTTTGGCATCCTTTCCGACCCCCTCCCCAGGGCACTTTGGAGCTGGTCTGCACTCTCTTCATGGGTTCCTGGCCTTGTTTTGGCTGGGAAATACTGAATTGGGAAAGTCTTCCCCAGGTGACCCTTCTCCTAGAATTTGCCCTCCAGGCAAAAGCAATGTGAGACAATGAAAGAAGTGTAAAAAACTATAGGGGCAGAAAGTCTGGGACAAATACCTGCTGGTTTCAGATACCTGGGAGTGGGAGATTTGTCCCCTGAAAAACAGAGAACACAACCAAATTCTTGTAAACAGGGAAACTCCAAAACTACTAACAGGCAATAGCCTAAGACAAGACAGAGGCTCAGTAAGACAGTGCATTCACTTTGGGAAGATTTTCCTGATAGGAGGGCTGAAGCTCAAGAAAAATCTCTGTCTTATCACCAGCTGGTTACAAAACCAGGAAACAGACATCCCAGGGAGTAAATCCTAGAGTAAACATTTTAAAATATTAAAATGTACAGTGTGCAACAAAAGAGTATAAGGCAAACAAATAAACAGGATATGATGGCCCATCCAAGGAAGAGAGTAAAAATATAGAAAACGTCAATGAAGAAGAGAAAAATGTGGACATACCGAACAAAGCCTTTAAAAAGTGATCTTAAAAATGCTTAAGGAGATGAAGGAAAGTACAGAGAAAGAACTACAGGATATGAGCAAAACAATTAATGAACAATTGAAGACTCTAAGTGAAAAAATAGAAATTTTAAAAAGGGAACCAAACAGAACTACTGGCGCTGAAGACCACAATAACTGAAATGAAAAATACCCAGGAGGGTTTCAAGAGCAGAATGGAGCAGGCAGAAGAAAGAATCAAGGAACTTGAAAACAAGACACTTGAATTAAGTCAGGCTAATGAGCAGAAAGGGAAAAGAAATGTTAAAAGTGAAAATAGCCTAAGACCACTATGGGACATGATCAAGTTCACCAACATATGCATTATGAGAGTCCCAGAAAGAAAGAAAGAGGCAGAAGAAATACTCAAAGAAATAAAGAGAGAGAGCTCCCCAAACTTAGTAAAAGAAATGAATATACACATCCAAGAAACTCAGACAACACCAAACAGAATAAGCATGAAGAAAAATATACCCCATCATATATTTATTACCCTATCAAATACAAAAGACAAGGAGAGAGTTCTGAAAGCTGCAAGAGAAAAGCAACATTTACGCACAAGGGAACCCCAATAAGATTGAGTTCTAATTTCTCATTAGAAACCACAGAGGCAAGAAGGTAGTGGGTTGGAATAGTTAAAGTGCTGAAGGAAAACAACTGCCAGCTAAGAATTTTATATCCAGCAAGATTCTTTTTTTAAAATGAAGGGGAGATAAAGATATTCTCAGATGAGCAAAAGCTGAGGAAGTACATCATCACTAGACCTGCTCTACAAGCAATGCTAAAGAGAGTCCTTCAGACTGAAACAAAGAGATACTAGACAGTGGTTCAGAACAGCATAAAGAAAAAAAGAACTGCAATAAAGGTAACCATTTGGGTAATTATAAATTCCAGTATCATATTTTAATGTTTGGTATGTAACTCCTCGTCTTACTTCCTGCAGGTGCTAAAATTCAAATGCATAAAAAGTAATGATAAATCTAGGGTTTTGGACAGGCAATATACAAGGATATAAGTAGTAACAAGTACAAAAGGGGGACATAGGGGTATAGGAAATGTATATGCGCATTTTATTGAAGCTAAGTTGGTATGAAACAAAATATAAATGTTATATATTTAGGATGTTAAATTTTAACCCTATAATAACTGTAAGGAAAACAGATGAAAAATATATCCAGGTAGAAATGAGATGGCACTCAATATGGTACAACACAAGAAAACAAATAAATATAAAATTAGGTTTAAATGGAAGTGAGGGAGAAAAAAGTATAAGACTTACAAAGGCTAAATAGCAAAATGGCAGAAGAAAGACCTATATTATCAGTAGTGACTTTAAATGTAAATGGATTAAATTCTCCAGTCAAAAGACAGAGATTGGCAGAACGGATTTAAAAAACAACTATATGCTGTATGGAAGAAACTCACCTTAAAGTCAAAGATATAAATAGTGAAAGGATGGAAAAATATATACCATAAAAGTAGTAACCAAAAGAGAGCTTTGGTAGCTATAGCAATATCAGAAAAACTAGAATTTAAGTCAAAAACAAGGGGGACAAAGACAGTCATCAAATACTGATAAAGGGGAAAATTCAACAGAAAGATATAACAATTATAAATATATATGCATCTAACAGCAGAGCCTTTAGGAGCTGAAGTATCTGGGGAGGAACCAGAGCAACAAGTAGGTGACAATGAGGGAGGCTGAGAGTCCAGTATGCAGGAAGTCTCTGCACTTCATCCAGGCCACAGGCACCACGGGTCTGGGCAGGAGTGAAGAAATCATCAGGGCCCCCCAACCCCCTGGTCTAGCCTTGCAAAGTACTTCCAAGGGCAGACCCTGGGCTCAAGTCCTGGCTCCCCTTAAAAGGCTTGGACAAGCTCCAGTTTCTCTGTTTCTTGGTTTCCTTATCTGTAAGGTGGGGCTAGTTAATACCTGTGTTAGTTATCTATATTATATATCCTAGTTATACCTACATTGGTTAAGGTAAAGCTTGAAGATGTAGCAAACCCAAAATATATAGACTCAAATGCAAAAAAAAAAAAAAAAATTATATATGAAGCAAATATTGACAGATTTGAAGGGAGAAATCAATGGTTCTAAATTAATAGTAGGAGACATTAACACAGCACTCTCAATAATGGATAGAACAGGGAAGCAATGTGGCTCCAATTGAGCTCCCATCTACCACATAGGAGGCCCAGGCTTCGATTCCCAGGGCCTCCTGGTGAAGGCAATCTGGTCCGCGCAGCAAGCTGGCCTGTGCAGAGAGCTGAACAGCAAGATGATGCAACAAAAAGAGACACAGAAGAGAGACAATAAGAGACACAGCAGACCACAGGGAGCTGAGGTGGCACAAGAGATTGAACTCCTTTCTCCACTCCAGAAGGTCCCAGGATCGGTTCCCAGTGCCACCTAAAGAGAAGACAAGCAGACACAGAAGAACACAGAGAGCATTCAGCAAATGCAAAACAGTGGGGAGGTGGGCTGGAGAGGGGAGAAATAAATAAATAAATCTTTTAAAAAGATAATAATGGATGGAACATCTAGTCAGAAGATCATTAAGGAAGTACAGGACTTGAATGATATACTAAACCAACTAAACTTAACAGACATATACAGAACACTGTACCCAATGAAAACAGAATATACATTCTTCTTGAATACACATGGATCATTCTCCAGGATAGACCATATGTTGGGTCACAAAACAAGTCGTAATAAACTCAAAAATATACAGAAAATATATATTCTCTGACCACAATGGAATGAAGCTAGGAATCAATAACAGAGGGAAAAAGGGAAAATTCACAAATGCGGAAATTAAAACAACATACACTTAAATAACCACTGGGTTAAAGAGGAAATCAGAAGTGAAATTAGAAAATATCTTAAGGCAAAAGAAAATAAAAATACAGCATACCTAAATGTAAGGGATGCAGTGGAAGCAGTGCTGACAGGGAACTGTATAACTCTAAATGCTTACATTTAGAAAGAAGAATGACTTCACGTCAGAGACTTAACCTAAAAATTGGAAGAACTAGAAAAAAAGAGGATACTAAACCTAAAGCAAGCAGAAGGAAGAAAATAAAGATTAGAGCAGAAATAAATGAAATAGAATCAGCAAAACAAAAGTTGGTTCTTTAAAAAGATGAACAAAATCAACAAATCTTTAGTTAGATGACAAAGGGAAAAAAAGACAAGATACAAATAATGAAAATCAGAAATGAAAAAGAGGACATTACTACTGATTCTACTGAAACAGAAAGGACTACAAGTGGATACTATGAAAAACTGTACACCAATAAATTAGATAACAGAAGAAACAGACAAAATCTTAGAAACACATAAACTACCTACGTTGTCTCGAGAAGAAATAGAAGATTTCAGCAAACCAATAAATGGTAAACAGACTGAATCAGTTATCAAAATCTTCCCAACAAAGAAAAGTTCAGGACCAGATAGTTTCCCAGGGTAATTCTACCAAACATATCAAGTATACTTAACTCCAATTCTGCCTAAACTCTTCCAAAAAATTGAAGAGGAGGAACACTCCCTAACTCATTCTACAAGGCCACCCTCATACCAAAGCCAGGAAGAGATAACACAAGAAAAGAAAACTACAGACCAATATGTATTATGAATATAGATGCAAAAATCCTCAAAAAGAAAAAAATACTAGCAAACCAAATCCAACAGCATTTTAAAAGAATTAAACACCATGATCAAGTAGAATTTATCCCTGGTATGCAAGGTTGCTTCAACATAAGAAAATCAATTAATGTAATACACCACAATAACAGAATATAGGGGAGGGGAATATGATCATCTCAATTGATGCAGAAAAGTCACTTGACAAAATACAGCAGCCTTTCTTGATTAAAAAAAAAAAAAACTTAGAACACTAGGAATAAAAGGAAATTTCCTCAACATGAAAAAGGGCATATATGAAAAGCTCACAGCTAACAACTTAGTTAATGATGGCAAACTGAAAGCTTTCCGTCAAAGATTCAGGAACAAGACAAGGATGCCCACTGTCACCCCTGTTATTCAACATTGTATTGCAAGGTCTTGCCAGAGAAATTAGGCAAGAAAAAGAAATAAAGACCTCCAAACTGGAAAAGAAGAAGTTAAACTTTTCCTATTTGCAGATGATATGATCCTATATACAGAAAATCCTGAAAATCCACAACAAAGCTCCTAGAGGTAATAAATGAATTCAGCAAAGTGATGGGGTACAAGATCAACACCCAAAAATCAGTAATCTTTCTATACACCAGCAATGAACAATCAGAATAAGAAATCAAGAAAAAAATTCCATTCACAATAGCAACTAAAAAAATCAGCTATCTAGGAATAAATCTAACCAAGTATGTAAAGGGCTGTACATAGAAAACTACAAATCATTGCTAAAAGAAATTAAAGAAGACCTAAATAAATGGAAGGATATTCCATGTTCATAGACTGGAAAAATAATAACATTAAGATGTCAATAGTACCCAATGCAATTTATATATTCAATGCAATCCCAATCAAAATTTCAACAAATTTCTTTGCAGAAATGGAAAAGCCAATTATCAAATTTATGGAGAAGGGTAAAGGGCCCCAAATATGTAAAGCCATCTTGAAAAAGAAGAATGAAGTTGGAGGACTGACACTTCTTAATCTTAAAACGTTTTGCAAAGCCATAGTAAACAATAAGGTTGGTTCTGGCACAAGGAAAGACATATAGACCAATGGAATAGACTAGAAGCTTAGAAATCAACCTTTATATTTATGGCCAAGCTGATTTGTTTTGTTTTGTTTTATAAAAATATGTTTATTGCCATTAATAATAGTCATTTCAGAGCCAAATTTATGGAAGAGATATTGGAAGAGCTTTGGGTAGCTCTACTGCTGCTATATAAAAGAGATTTGTGTAAATAACTTAATTTTTACATCCGAGATGGATTCTAGTATAGAAAAACAGCTCTTTCTTAAGTTAATGTTTTTCTAGACTGTCAGGCCTATCATTGATAATTAATCTCTCAACCATCTGCCCTGTACCCTTCCACCCCCAACAACCAAAACAAAACCAATACATACACATTATGTGATGAGAAGAATGTGAAAATATTGATTTGGTTTTGTAGTTGGGATGAGTGATTTTTTTAGATAACTTGGTGATAGTGGATAATTTTATTCTAGAATTTTAATTTTTGGTCTAATATGGGGATGCTTAAGACTTTTTTGTGAAAATTAGAAAATTGTACTTGAAACTAAAACTTTAGAAGGGGAAGATCCTTTTTTAAATATACTTTTTTGTTTGTTTTTTTTTAAAGATACTTAGATTACATAAATATTACATTAAAAATATAGGGGATTCCCATAAGCCCCACTCCCTACCCCTCCCACATTTTCCCACATTAACAACATACTTCATTAGTGTGGAACATTTATTACTTGATGACCACATTTTGGAGCATTGCCACTAAGCGTGGATTTTAGTTTACTTTGTAGTTTACGCTCTCTCGCGCACAATTTTGCAAGTTATGGCAAGATATATAGTGGCCTGTATCTGTCATTGCAATGTCATTCAGAACAATTCCCAAGTCCTGAAAATGCCCCCATATTATACCTGTTTTCCCCTCTTCCTCCTTCAGAACCTCCAGTGACCACTGCCTCCACATCAACAATATAAGTTCTTCCACTGCTAGACTAACAATAAGTCTAGAGTAGAATACAGTAAGTCTTAGGCACCCTAAAATACTAGGCTAAGTTTCAATTTCAAAAGTATAGGTTCATAAGTACAGTCATCAATATCAAGGGCCTGCCAATGGGCCAATTGATTTTTGACAAGGTGGCAAAGACTACTCAGTTGGGAAAGAATAGTGTCTTCAACAAATGGTGCTGGGAAAACTGGATCTCCATTTGTAGCAACAACAACAACAAAAAATGAGGACCCCTACCTCACATCATATACAAAATCAACTCACAATGGATCAAAGACCTAAGTATATGAGCTAGAACTATGAAACTCCAAAAAGAAAATTCAGGGAAGCATCTTCAGGACTTTGTGTTAGGTAATGGTTTCTTAGATTTTGCATCTAAAGCACAAGCAACATAAGAAAAACTAAATAAATGGGATCTCTTCAAATTTGAAAACTTTTGTTCCTCAAAGGACTTTATCATGAAAGTAAAAAGACAACCTACACAATGGGAGAAAATATTTGGAAACTACATAACCGATTGGATTAAAGTCCAATATATATAAAGAAATCCTTTAACTTAACAACAAAAACACAAACAACTCAATTAAAAAATGGGCAAAATACATGAACAGAAGATATACAAATGACCAGAAAGCATATGAAAAGATGCTCAACATCAATAGCATCAGAGAAATTCAAATCAAAACCACAATGAGATACCATTTCATTCCCATTAGAATGGCTGCTATTAAAAAAAAGAACACGGAAAATTACAAGTTTTGGAGAGGAAGCAGAGAAATAGGAATACTCATTCGCTGCTGGCGGCAATGGTGCAGCCATTTTGGCAGTTTGGCAGTTTCTCAGAAAGCTAAGTATAGAATACCATGTGACCTGGCAATCTCACACTAGTATATACACAAAAGAATTGAAAGCTGGGGCTTGAATAGATATTTGCACCCTGATGTTCATTGAAGCATTATTCACAATTGCCAAAAGATGGAAGCAACCCAAGTGTCCATCAACCAATGAATGGATAAATAAAATTTGGTATATATATATGCAATGGAAATTATTCACTTATAAAAAGGAATGAAGTACTGATATATGTGACTACATGGATCAAAGTTCAAGATATGTTGGGTGAAATAAGTCAGACACAAAAGGACAGATACTTATGTACTTACTGATATGAAACAATTAGAATAAACAAACTCATAGAGTCAGAATCTAAAATATAGGTTACCAGGAGACAGGGAGGGGATAGGAAAGAGGAAGTTAAGGCTTAAAATATACAGGGTTCCCATTTGGAATGATGGAAATGTTTTGGTAATGGATTGTGGTAATGGTAGCACGATGTTTTTAATGCTATTAACAGCACTGAAATATTTATCTGAATATGATTCAAAAGGGAAATGTCAGATTGTATATATGATAAGAATAAAATTCTTTTAAAAATCCATGGGGCTGTGCTACACAAACAGGGAATCCTAAGTTAAACCATGGACTTTAATTAATAGTACAATTATTAAAAAATATGCTATCTCAATTGTAACAAATGTTCAATACCAAAGCAAGCTGTTGGTGGTGGGGTGGTATAGGGGAATCCTGTATTTTACACACAATTATTCTGTAAACACAATTTCTCTAATAAATGGGGAGGGGGAGAGAAAAAACACCAATAGTAATTAGGAAATTGGGTTTAAATGAAACTTTTAACTTAAAAAAAATGCACGGGGTCTTTGAGTTCCAAATTTTCCATAATTGCCATATAATGCTTTTATAATCAGAAAACTGGCTCTAAAAATTAACTGAATAAGTAAATACAATGCTTAACTTTAAAAAAAAAAAAAATAGCAGCCCCATCAGATTCATTGGTGACTCTAGCCAGATTAAAAGGGTCTTTTTTCTGTCTGTGTTTCACCAAGGGTTGGCATCCTGCCCTCTTCTCCTCTTTAAGCCTAAAGAGGTTCTGGAAGTTTCAAGTAGAAATCACAGAAAGAACAATGGGTTCATGGAACATGGCGATCACTAAAGGAAGCCAAGGCCAACCAAAGTTGTCTGCTTAGACAAAAGCCCTGATCCAGCAAATTTCTCAGAAAGTTTCATCTATATTTATAGCTTTGAAAAGCTTTTGGGAACATGGAACACTCAGATAGGTGGAATCCTGACTCTGAGAGGTAGTTAGGACAAAGCGTTCCCTCCTGGCTTAGATAGCAAGAGAGCCGAGTGTTGGGTTTATAAGTCCGTTCCTGACCTCAGAGAAGACATGTGGCCCCTCTGTGCCTCCATTTCTTCCTTTGTTTAATGGAACTTATTTTGCCATTTACTGAGAAGTTCTGTTTGAGGCAGTGGGCTAAGAGCCATTTCATCTTCACATATAACACGATGTTTTCATTCCCATTCTATAGATGGTGTAACTGAGGTTCGTGATGGTTAAGTAATGTACCAAAGTTTCACAGACCAAATAAGGAAGTGGTGGATGGAGGATTTGAACTTGGTTCTACCTGTCTCTAGAACCCTAGGTCTCACTTGCTGTGGGGATTAGATTTGTGGTTAAATGAGATGACATGTAAACAGAAGAATAGAGGGAGCAACTATTATTGAGTCCCTATTATGAGCCAGGAGTTTTACACAGGTCAAAAATATGAATCATCCTCAAAGTGAAAATGATACCATATTTATTTGTCTAAACCAAATGCAACCCAGTTCAAATCTGCCCCCATCCCAAAACAACAAGATTATCGAGAAGATGGGTTGTCAGTTATTTATCAGGCTCCCCTGCCAACATCCTTTAAGCCCCACCCCCCACTTTCTTTGGTCATTCAGGAGCCCCCAGGGGCTTACAGGTGTCCTGAAAAGCCCCAGGCCACACTCCCAGCACCCAATGGCTCCGTCTCTGCTTCCAGGGAGGAGGTGGCGGGGGAGGGGGAAGGTGGGATGGGGAATAGGAAAAGGGAGAGTGGGAGACTCTGACCACCCACCCTCAGAGCTCGGCCTCACGGTACCCTTCCCTTGATTCCTCAGGCTCCTTTCCGTAATGCCCTGCTCTTCAGAGGCAGCCTCCAGACACTGTGTTGGAACACAGCCTCTGAGAGACCACAACCCTTCCTTCCTTCCCAGACTCCTAAAATCCAACAGCCTACGGAAAGACCTGTTAACTCTTCCCTAACAGTGGGGACAAACGCAAACCTTAATTACACAAAGACACACTTGTCCTCCTGGGAAAGAAAAGAAAAAAGAACCTCACATCCTTTCCAGATGAATCCCCAGCTGAGAAAACAAGACAGGAGATTCCTCAACAAGCTATTCTGCCCTATTAATATTACATTCCTAATGACCTGACCTGCTTTGCCTACATTATCTCATTTAATCCTCACAACAGCTCTGGGAGGTTTATTTAGAGGTTTGAGCAGGGACACATAGTTTTGCTACCCTCCAGTCAACAGAACCTGTCCTCAGTTTAGGAAGGTTACAACCCTTACCAGTATGGTCTGGTACATGAAAGAGAGAAGCAGGAAGGGGAGTCTTCCCAGCCAGCCAGCCAGATCAGCTAAACCACCCAGGTTATCAGGGGAGGTGAGTACCAACATTGCCAGAGAGCAGCTATGGTCACTGTTAATATTTATTAAGCACCTACTATATCCAGGTAATGTGCAAATCTCCTTCCATTATTCCATTGCATCCTGTAACAAACAAGAATTAGGAGTATTAGTAACACAATTTTACAGATCAGGACACTAAGGCTTATAGAAACTAAGGGTCTTTCCCAGAGTCTCAGGACCAATGAATGCATGCTAGAAGTAGGATTTGAACACAGATTCCAGAAACTATACTGGCTCTCGATCACCTTTACAGCCCAAACCCATGAGGCAACTGAATTACCCCTGTTTTACAGCTGAGGAAATAAAGGCTTGAAGAGGTGAAATAACTTGTTCAAATTAGTAGGTAATAAAGAAAAAAAAGAGAGAGAGAGAGAAAATAGATAATAAACAAGAACAACAAGAACAACAAAATTAGTAGGGAATAGAGCCAGAATTCCCTGTCTCATCAAAGTCAGCCTACCAGTATGTTTGCCCACACTGAAAGAAAGTATTTTGAAAAGCTAATGAGAACATGCAAACCTAAAGTCTAACTTTTTTCCAAAATTTGAGTTTGTCCTTGTCCCTAGGGGAGATAAAACAGGTCTTTCCCTAGGCTGTTGGAAAGGAAGTGGTACCTCCAAGGCTTCTTCTCAGGCAGTGACCATCTGATCTGTGCTGGAAACATCTGTAAAAATCTATGGGAAAATAATAGCAAAATTTTATATGGTGCTTACTATGTGCCACGTGTTAACTGTTAATCCTGTAAACAACTTTACTAGGTTAATGCTGGTGGTTTGCCAGTAAAAGTTTAACAACAGGATTTCGGGTGGGAAGGGAAGCCCTGATTTGTAGTGTTTGCGAATTCCCCTGGCCTAAATACTCCCACCACGACCAATTCCAAGCTACCAATGTATTAGATAGCAAATGTAGGAAGAAATACAGCATTTCCATCATACAGATACAATAGATGTAATTAGCGTAGATACTTGTAAAATGGTGTAAAATAATTAGGAATCAAATGAGTTTTGAGTATTTGTTACCTTCGGTTTTAATACAAATTCGTTAACTGCAATGTTTATAAAACTTAATAATAATGGAGTTTAACTGCCAAGTCTCAAAATCCCTGAAAGTTATACAGTGAGCTCCCATGAGTTTCCTGTGGCTTAATTTTACAGGGGATGAAACGGAGGCACAGAGAGGCTGGGTGGTTTGCAGAGGAGCACGCAGCTAGGAAATGGCAAAGCCAGGATTAGAACCCAGGCAGTCTGGTTCCAGAATTTGTGCTCTTCACCACCTCTTCTATTGCTTCTCTTGCAAGACTTCTTTGTCTTCCCGTCCAAGCTGTCGGCCGATGGGTTTTCTTCTGTGCTTCTCTCGGGACATACTGCAACTGCATTTGATGGGCGACTCACAAAAGGGCTCGGGGTTTTAGTGCGCCTTCTTCCCGGGACGTTGGTAAAGAAGAGCTCGGGCATGCACCTGCAGCCACAGCAGAGGGTCCCGGCCGTGCGACTGGCTGCGGAGGACGCCCCCTGGCGCTGCTCAGCGCCTGCCTTCGAGGCCCGACTGCGCCTGCGTGCAACCGCACATCCATTATGGAAAAGAGGGTCCCTTAATGTAGCGCAAATTATAGCTGGAACACAAGCAAATTGCCGGCTTTTACTAGCACATAAACTGAGCGGAACCTCTGAGATAGATCCGCATTACCCTAAACGGCATCCATAATTCATACCTGCTGCAGAAATGCTTCCCTCTCCGAGGGCCGGAGCCCATCTATTATTGATGGGCCCCTTAGAAGGCCACGACCGAGAGTTTCTCACGCCCCGGCCGTCTGCCAGCGGGGCCAGTTCCTCAGGCACCGGCAGCACATTTATTCATCAGAACCAACTCCCAATTAGTTTCCTAGCAGGACCCGGGGGGGGGGGGGGATTTATCTGAGGAATCAAAGTGAGGGTTTCCAGAACAGTATCCCCATTCCCACCCTTCCCACCCCTGTGACGCTAATCAATAAATACGGAACGGGCGAGCAGCAGGCCAGCAGTCGTTTTTCCTCAGAAATGCTTCTGCCTTTGGAAAGCTCGGGGAGCAAAACCAAAAGGCAACGCCCCCTCCCCTTCAGAGGGTTGGCTGGCAGGTGGCTTCCGCGGTATCCGTGAAGAAGTCGCTGGATGGTCACTTTTGGCATTTCAGCCGTACTGGACACCCTGCCCCCACCTCGGTGATGGAAAACACAAAGTGCTGATTGTATTCCAGGCTCTTCATGGAAATCCTTATAACAACCCTGTCACATAGGTGTGTGTTATTCTCCCCATCTTATACATGGGAAAACCCCCAAGCTCATACAGCTATTAGTTGCCAGAACCTGAGCTCAGAAAATCTGCTTCCAAAGTCCGTGGGCTGAGACCCTACTCCCTGCTGCCCCTTGGGGGAGAGGGAAGGCAACCCACAAACTATTTTCAGTGGATCACAAATGCCTTCTGAAACCTGGGTATTTAACTACAAGGCCACAACAGGCCAACAAAACCCCAACCAGCTGGTTAAGTAAAGAGATAAGCAATACTGTTTTTATGTGTTGTTGTTGTTTTTTTAATAATACTGTTTTATTGCTATTTCATAGTGTGAGTTATTGTTTTAGTGCATGTCTGATTAATTTTTAGGTGACTAAATGAATTAGTGGTTTTTAATAAGTGCAGGTGGTTTTAAAAAACCAAATCGTTTTTAAGTGAGTTTTTGAGAGGCTGGAGAAAAATAATGGAAGAAGTGCCCAGCATTGAAAAGGTTGAGATCCACTGGACAAAGATAAAACCTTCTAGGTATAGAGCTGGATGGAATCATTCATCAAACACTCATGCCTGTTAAGCACCTACCAGTGTCAGGCTGTGTGTCTGGCCCTGGGGATACAAGAATCAATAAGACATGGCTTCTGGTGTCCCCAACAGACTAGTCAGGGAGAGAGACACGTGAATAACTAACTAACATGGCAGAATAACACAGGGGTGGATATAAACCAAACCTCCCCTTGACCGTGTCTTCTTCCTCCCATTCTACAGGGTGCTGAACCTGTTTGGCCACACCGTGGATTTGTGCAGCTCTGCGGGCAAGCCCCCCAACCTCTGCATCTCTCATCTTGAGAGGCCATCCTGGTCGGCTTCCCCTTCCATATCTCAAGCCCAGTTCCTAAGACCTCACCTCCTCCTTCCCCTAGAAAATTATGGACAACAGTCAGAACTTAAAGCTTCCACTCCCAAGCAAACTTGTCTGCATCTGTATTTCCCATGCTTTGTGCCTCATTGTGACTGTTTGAAGATGGATGGACCCCAGAAAATCATGTTCTTAAGGCTAATCCATTCCTGTGGGTGTGGGTCTATATTGTAGATAGGACCTTTTGATTAGGTTACTTCAGTTAAGGGGTTTTTGATTAGGTTACTTCAGTAAGGTGTTGCCCAGGGTGTGGCTTAATCCTCTTACTGGAGTCCTTTATAAATGGGATGAATATGGAGAAAGAGACAGAGAGAAAGACACAGAAGCAGAGAGAAAACCACAGAAGCCAGAAGCTGAAAGCAATGATACCAGGAAGAGAAGGGAGAGTCCAGCAGACACTGCCAGGTGCCTCGCCATGTGACAGAGGAGTCCAGGATCACCAGCATCCATCTTCGGGGAGAAAGCATCACCTGATGATGCCTTGATTTGGACATTTTCATGGCCTCAGAACTGTAAGCTTGCAAGCAAATAAATCCCCTTTATAAAAGCCAGCCCACTTCTAGTATATCACATTTCAGCAGCCTAGCAGACTGAATCACTCATCTTTGTCCCTCCCCATTTGGGGGAAAACCACAGAGATGATACAGTTTGTGTGAGGATCATGAAAAAAATAAGATGGCATGCAGAGTTGAGAGGGGAAGAGGAAAGGGGAGGAGGTGGAACTAAGGAGAAGGGATTGAATAACTAAGGGAGATCATCTGGTCCAAAGGAGTTGCCCAAATGATGAGGAAGCCCAGGATATAGAACCAGGGATGAAAATGCCAAGAAGAGGCAAGTGGTCTAGAGGATAAGGCAGCCAAGTGAATGGCCCGAGAAGGGAATGCCGTGTGATTTGGTGGTTATTAGAGCAGTGCTCAGTGCACCAGATGCTAGTTCATATCCCAGTTCAGCCACTTATTTGTTGAGTGACTTTGGGAAAACTTCCTAATTGCTCCAAATCTCAGTGGAATCACTGTAAAGTGGGGATAACAGTAGTACTTAGGCCTTGGAGGGCTAGAGGGGAAATTAAGTGAGGTAATGAGTGAAACAGCTACTTGGGAAAACAGTCAATCAATGGTAGTCGCTGCCCCTTGAGGACAAAGGCCTGAGGCAGAGATATCACCTGGAGTTGGCATTTAGGAAATCTCAGTCAAAATGTGTATGCTGAGGACCAGCAGAAGGCTGGACATTTACATTCTTTGGGGATGGAATTAGGGCTTTGTTGGGTTTATAATGGGAAAGACCGTGGTTGATTCAACCTTGTTACTAATTTAAGTGGCAGACTCCTACAATAAGGATCAGCTTATTTTCCATTTCTCCCAAGACAGTCACAGTTTAAATCAATTATTACCTATTAATTGTTTTTAGTGCTCTCGTTGGCTCCCCCAAAAATACCCCATTTGGAATGATAAAAATGGCCACCATCCCTCAAAATAACTGGATATTTCAGTAGCAGAGATCACCAGATGCCCCAATCTCTTCTCTCCTATCTACCTCACTACTAGACCTATCACTTTAAGCTAGGCACATGGTCACCCAGAAAAGAAGGAAAAACTGTATTTCTTAGAGTCTCTTGCTACTGGGTATCATCATGTGACTAATTTCTGGCTAACACGATATATGGAAAGTGTTATGCATGACTTCAGGGAAGAGTGGCACCTTCTTTGACCCTTTCTTCTGGCTGGAATGCATATGTGATGGCACAGTTTGAGCTACCATTTTAGATCATGAGGTCGTAGTCATATGCTGAAGATGGCAGAGCATCAAGTTAGAAGGGACCTGCCACCAACCCTGAAGTACAAACCTTTGGAGGTCTTTTATAGAGGAGAAAAGTAAACTTCTGTCTTGCACAAACCACTTTTATTTGAGGTTTCCTTTCATCCACAGCCAAACATAATCCTAACAGACTATACCCAGGGACTAGACAAGGGCCCTCAAATTCTCTGTCTCAGGACATTGGGAGTGGATACTGAGCTAAAGTGAGGAAAGATGTAGTATATGCATGGTGATAAGAGCTCTTATTCAAGTCAGGCATAGCTGAGTTCCTAACCCCCTGCCTTTTACTAGCTTCCTGATCAAGATAGAGCTGTCTGGATCTCTGAGCTTCTATAGTTTCCATTTCCTTATTGCTAACATGGGAATAATCGTAGTAGTTACCACCTAGATTTAGGGCAAAGAATTAATGACCTAATGCATATGATGCTCTTAGCACAAATGCCTTGCACATTATAAGCCCCCATAAATTATATCTATTACTATTATCTTTATCACTACTTCTGGTTTTCAGTTTAGTTTAGTTTTGTTTTGTTTTGTTTTGTTTTGTTTTGGAAGTACTGGGGATTGAACCCAGGACCTCGTATATGCAAAGCAGGCACTCAACCACTGAGCTACACCTGCTCCCACTACTGTTGTTTTTATTTATTATTATTATTGCTTAGGCTCCCCTGCAAACAGCCCATGTTTTGAGATATATAACTGCACCTGTGGCAGAAACTGAGCTTAGAATCACCTGTGAATTTCTCAGGTGTGGGGTCAGCAGATCTGTCCTCAAGGCACCCCCTTGAGCTGCAAGAACTGTCAACAAGAACACAGAGATGCAATTTACAACCAGGACCTTACCCCTCATTGCTCCTAAGTGTTTCTAATAGGATTCCTGCTCACCATTCCCCAGCAAAGGCTGGGTTTGGGACATTTATCCCAGAATCTGTGGGTCAGGTAGGACTGAGATCAATGGGATATCTTTTGCTTGTAGTAGATATGGATATCCAAACTTCAAATTTTGGTGCATCTCAGAAAAATGTGGAGGGAACTTGGTAAAAATGCAGAGGCCTGGGCCCTTCCCTATTTCAATGAGCCTGGGCCACTGTACTCCTTTTTAGGACTCCAGAAGGTTTTGTTCCACACTAAAGGTTGAGAACCCCTGTCTTAAACCCAGGGAGCATCCAGAACCAGAGGCAGAGGGCAGCTGAAGTTGGCAAGCCACAGAAAACAAGGATGAGAGTCTGATTCCACCCACTTCTCTCTAATACCATGCCCCTGATGATCTGTGCCACCATCTCTCACCAGGATTAAAGCAACAGTCCCTAAATGGGTCTTTCTGCTTCCAATCCTGCCGCCACCACTGGTCTGTTGCCACCAAGGAGATCTTTCTAAATCATAGAATCTGATCATTCACTCCTTCACCCCATGAGTAAATCCCTTCATGGCTGCCCATTGTCTCTAGGATAAAACCCAGACTCCTCATTATGACTTATGGGACCATTTATGACAGGCTCCTCTTTGATTTTCTAGTCCAGATAAAAGCCATATCATATGGTGCTATAATTGCCTGTTTACTTGTCTGTCTCTCCCACCAGACTCTTAGATCTATCAGGGCAGGAATTGGGTTGTGTTCACAGTATCTGGAACACAGTAGTTTTTGGTGAATATTTGTTGAATGGATAAACGAATGAAAAAATGAATAGATGAGGTGTTTGAACATAAAACCAGGGAAAGAGAGCTGGACTGACAGCTCTTGGAGGCAAGCCAGAATATAGTTTAGAAAATTACTGAGCACAAAACTGTTGCCCTAGGATCACTCTCTCAGTGGTAGTCTGTATCAGGGACTCAGCTCCATTAAAGAGCTAGGACTTTAATTCACTGGACTCACCCAGGACAACTAACAAAAGGATGATGATGTACAATGCTCATCCCCAAAACCAGAGAGTATCTACAACTGCAAGCAAGACAGTTCCATCCATCTTCCCCATGGGATCTAAGCCCTCTCAATCAGAAGCAGAGTGGGCATCACCATCCCCAAATCCTCAAGACTTAGGAATGAACAAATATAAGGGGGGATGCAGCTATGGATAAAGTAGCTTTATTATTATTCTAGTAATGGGAGAACGTGTAACATTGATATAAAGTCAGTGGTCACCAGAGGTTCTGAGGGAAGTGAGAGGGAAGAATAGGTGTAACATAGGGCATATTTTGGGACATTGGAATTGTTCTTAATGACATTGCAATGATGGATACAGGCCATTATACATTTTGTCAAAACCTATAAAATTGTACAATGCAAATTGTAAACCATAATGTAAACTATAGACCATGGTTAGTAGCGATGCTTCAATATGTGTTCATCAATTGCAACAAATGCACCACAGTAATGAAAGATGTTGTTAATGGGGAAAAGTGTGGGAGGGGGAGAGGGGGAGGTATATGAGAATCCCCTATTTTCAATGTTACATTTATGTAATCTAAAGCTTCTTTAATAATAATATTTTTAAATGCAAAATAAATAATAAATAAATAAATAAATAGCGGTGAGTAGACAGCTCCTTTCCCCTTGCCTCAAGGTTGGTGTCTCCATCTCTTCTCTAGATCCCACCTCTTAATTGTCTGCCATCTTTGGTTTCTATGCTGACCTGATGCCTCTTCACCACCTCTTCCCCTCAGTACCAAAACAACAACTCTAGTTTCCTCAAATGTAAAATAAAATAATGAGTGGTGCTCCTCTCTAGTGACAGTCTCTCCCCTCCTCTTCACAGTCAAACATTTCAAGAGCTTAGTCTTCATGCAGAAGCTCCACTTCCTCCCATTCCATCCAGGACCTCCAGGGGTTCCACTCACATTGTGCCCTGCGAGGACAGCACATCTGGGAGTACAGCTAGATAGACCACAGTGTGAAAGCAGCCCTGGAGCTGAGCTCCATCCATTACAAAGTCCTTTGCCATCTAGCTCCCAACATCACACCAAGACTGTTCTGAGTATCATCATAGATGACACCATATTTGCCCAGTCGATGGACATTTTGACTTATGGTCTTTCTTCACCTCCCTGAGGACAGTGGTACAGTTGGCCCTTGCCTCCTCCACTTTTGGCCTCCATGACTCCACTCTCTTCTGGTTTTCCTTCTCTCTCTCTGACTGCTCCTCAGTCTCCTCTACCTGTCCCTTAATTCTTGATGTCCATCTGAATTCCATTTTTGCTTCTTTTTAGCTTCTCCTTCCTCCCACTCTTTCCAGGTAATTCCATTCATATCTTTCATTGCACTACCTCCTCATCACCAAGAGTTGCAGTCCTGCATTCCCTGCTGAGTTCCAGTTCCATCTGTTCCATCTGCAACCTCTCCTCTTCCTCCTCCCCCAAATCCAAATTGTCATTAACTCCTATCAATTTAACTTCTTAACTATTTCTTAAATCTGCCTCCTTCTTACTAATCCTGCTGCAACTGCCTATTCAGACCCTCACCTGAGCTCCTTGCCTCCAGTTTTCCCTTCCCCAGACATATCTCATTCAGCTTAAGGCTTCTTAAACTAGTAAGGTTTCTTAAACATTACACCCAAAGCATGAGCAGTAAAGGAAAAAAATAAATAAATGGGACCTCCCATTTATTAAACACTTTTGAGCATCAAATGACTTTGTTAAGAAGATGAAAAGGCAGCATACTCGATGGGAGAAAATTTTCAGAAACCACATATCTGATATTTGATCTCCATGTTATATACAGAGATGATACAACTCAACAATAAAAAGACAACCAACCCAATTGAAAAATGGGCAAAAGACTTGAACAGACATTTTTCCAAAGAAATACAAATGGCCAAAAAGCACATGAAAAGTTGCTCAACACCACTAGCTATTAGGGAAATGCAGGTGAAAACTACAATGAGATATCATTTCACACCTTACAGAATGACTATTATTTTTTAAAAAACTACAAGTGCTGAAGAGGATGTGGAGAAAGAGAAACAAAGAGAAACACTCCTTCACTGTTGGTGGGAATGTAAAATGGCATAGTCTGTATGGAAGACAGTTTGGTGATTCCTCAGGAAGCTAAATATAGTACTGCCATATGATCCAGCACTCCCATTGCTAGGAATATATTCAGAAGAACTGCAAGCAAGGACACAAACAGACATATACACACCGATGTTCAAACAGTATTGTTCACAATTGCTAAAAGATAGAAACAACCCAGGTGTCCATCAACTGATGAATGGATAAACAAAATGTGATATATACATATGATGGAATCCTATTCAGCTGCAAGAAGAAATGTTACTTGGAAGCATATGACAACATGGATGAATTTTGAGCATATTATGTTGAATGAAACAAGCCAGACACAAAAGGACAAATATTGAATGGTCTCACTAATATGAACTAAATACAGTGAGTAAACTCATGGAGTTAAACTACAGAGTATAGGTTACTAGGAGCTAGAATATGGGTTGAGAAGGGGGAGCTGATGCTGAATGTATGAAGAATGTTTAATAAGGTAGATTATAAATGTGTGGAAATGGATATAGTTGATGGTAACACATTATAGTGAGTATAACTAACACTACCGATCTGTAAGTGTGAATGTGGCTGCCTATTCTAAGGAAATACACGTGGCAGTGTTAAGTGTTAGAGGAGAATGATATATGCAACCTACTCTCAAATGCTTAGAAGATAGGTGACAGATCAGATAGTTATAGACAGATAAATATAGATGATGGGTAGATTAATTATATCAAATTACACACCAAATGTAGCAAAATGCTAATAGTTGATAAATCTAGGGATCTGCATGGGGGGTGCATTGGAGTTCTATGTATTGGTTTTGCAATTTTCCTGTGTGAAATTATTTCAAAATAAAACATTAAAAATAAATATATCATAATACATCAAATCTAAGACACTCAGATGCTGGCACTTTTTTGATCTTACAAGAAGGTGTCAAAGAAAAGTTTTCATATCATGTGACTGACAGCATTTGTAAATGCCTGGAAGTTATGCTAAGAGTGGGTCAGTATGTCTTATAGATGGTCTACATGAAGAACATGAGGATCCACAATGGGCTTTCCAGGGCAAAACAAGAAATAAGTCTCATCTGGCTTGACTTCAGGGAACAGCAGCAAGATGGAAACAGGATCCTGGACAGGGATTTTAAAAAAGAAAGAAAGAAAGAGAGAGAGAGAGAGGGGGGGGGGGGGGGAGGGAGCGCAAGAGACCGAGAAAATATACTTCTATGACCCTATTCAAGTTGATTCTACATGGACAAATGGGACCCAGAAGGACATTTTTGCACCATCTCTGGATTCTGAATGCACTCATGATTGGCTACAAGTAAGCTCGGGCTCTTTGCAGTAATGGACTAGGTCTGTCCAGACCTCATGGGCCATAAAGGCAGTTTACAAAAGTAAATTCAATCTCGTTGTTAACCTGTTGAGAATCCTTCAGTAAGCCTCTTCCTCTCCACCCCTTTTGACCTACAGGAGAAAGTCCAAAATGTGAAAGCGTGTTATGAGGGTGGGAATTTAGAGAAAGTTGGAAAGATCTCAAGGTTCTTGAAATATTTCCCCACTATTTTTTTGTTTTGGTTTTGGTTTTACTGCCAGACATCTTTTAAATAGCAATCACTGCCGATGGGGAGAGGCGGTGAGAGGGAGAGCTTGCCACATTGATGGTGTCTGACCTGGCCTGCCCAAGGGGCCAGCACCCTATCATTCCCCAATAAATCAGGAGGTCATTTTTCACTGAACTGAAGCTCAATACTCCCATCGTTTTCTCCCCTAACCAGCCCTGAGATTGCTCTGTGCTCTTTATTACCTTTCAATGACTTAAGCCCCTGAACTGAATAACTTCATCAAGGTGTCAACCTAAACAGATTTTCCCCATAATGGCCCAACTCTCACAGGTTCTTAATGAAAAATATTGATTCCCAAGGATTAGTTGCAGATTTATATGTTGGGATGCTGATCTCTCTGTCACCTGACACCTTATCAGTGGATGAAAGGACCTAGTTTCCCTTCGTGGTTTTAAAAAAGCAATCACAGTCTATGTCAGGGGGCAGCGTAAGTCCAGAAAAACAAATAAAAGTCTGTGTCTGGGTCCCATGGAATATTTAATAGATAGTGGAAGGAGGAGTGGAAGTGGGGGGTGCGGATGTGCCAAGACGCCTATATTCTTTCCTCATTAGCATCTTCACTGGTTAAGTTCTGGGGAGACCAGGCATGGAGAACAGGGAGCAAACATGACAAGCATCCCTTCTGCTATGGCTGATCTCTGGGACGCCATCTGGAAAAAAGCATGCAGCCTCCACCTTGTCTTGGGCTGGCGACACCGCCTGGACAGAATTCAGCAGCTGCCATCTCAAAGTGGCATTCAGTCAACACCAGCCTGGGCTGGCTAAGCCAATTCGCTTTGTTCAGTGTGGTTCTCGGGGGATGACGTTGAGACTTTAGCACCTAACTTCAGCAAGCTGCACAGCAGAATCTCTCTCCCATCACCCAGAAGAGGCTGGAATGGAACAAAAGTCATCATTCTTTTATCTACTTTTAAACTCTTTATCGAGGGTCTACTATATGTCACGCACTGTGGTGAGCGTTGGGGATACTGTGATGAGCAATATCACGTGTTCCTGCCTACATGGAACTTACAGTGTGGGGAAAAGGCAGACAATCAAAACACGTACACACACAAACCAGTGTAGAACTGCTTCTGGAATGAGGTGCTGGAGGGTGTTACGGGGCTGCAAGAGCCATTAATGAGGGGATTTGCCCCGGGGGGGGGAATGAAGAGAGATTTCATTGAGAAAGTGATGGTTAAGCTAACATCTGGTTGAGAAGGGGTTAATTGGAAAAACAGGGAGGAGAGAAGCATTCCTGGCAGAGGAAATAGTATCTGCAAAAGCCTTGTTCTGGAGAGAGCTGGGCCCTGGCACGTGTAGCTGGAGGGGCTTAGGGAGGAGGACGTGGATGAGAGAACCCCAGAGAGGCAGGCAGGTGGGAGCCAGTCTGAGGACTGTAGTCATTCTAGGAGCAAAAGGAGTCTACTGAAGGATGTTGAGCCTGAGGGTAACCTAATCAGATTTGTATTCTGCAAAGAACACTTGGGCTGCTTTGTGGAGAATGATTACAACAGCTTCAGGGTGGAAGCAGGAAAAAGGTTGAGGAGGTGACAGCAGTGGTCCAGGCAAGAGATGAGGCAATGATGCTGCTGGAGATAGAGAGAAGCAAACAGAATCAAGGAATTTGTCAGAGGAAAACTCAAAAGGGGTTGGTGATGAATTGAACATGGGTTGGGAATAGCTTAAGGAAAAGGAGGAGTCAAGGATGGCTCCCAGACTTCTTGACTGAACTGCTCCTTCTCTGAAGTGATGGCCTTCTCACTTTGGGCCATTGAGGGTGTCTCTAACCACTGAGAGGAACTTCAGGGCAACGTCCTTGTTTCTTTTTCAACAGCTAGAGCAGGGATTAGCAAACTTTTCTGTAAAGGGTCAGATACTAAATATTTTTAGACTTTGAATGCCATATGGTCTTTGTTGCAATTGCTTACCTCTGCCACTGTAAGGGGAAAGCGGACACAGGCAATAGATAAATAAGTGTGGCTGTGTTCCAATAAAACTTTATTTACAAAAACAAGTGGCAGGTGGGATTGTGTCCACACCCTGGAGAACTAGAAGCAATCTGAAAACTAGGCTGAACAACTGGATTCCCCAGCCCCAATGAGGTACACAGACCCAGGACTGGAAGCCTTGTACCTGCCCAGGAAAAGAAGGCAGGGGGCTGAGGATTCTGGAGGGCCCAGAGCCCTACAAAAGACCTAGAGTCAGTGGGAGACTCCCAGAGCTGGTTGATAAAATAGACTTTCAGCCTCTGCCAGTCCTCCTCAGGGTCCCCAGCAATTTCCAAAAAAGAAACCAGGACAAATCCTTCACATACATATTCAACTGTGCTTGTAACAATTTTTAAAACACCTGAAGGACACCAGTAAGTGCTTATCTGTACACCAGGGGCGGTGGAGGATGGAGTGGGAACGAGATGTTCACATATATACCTTTTTTTTAGGAAATACCAGGGATTGAACCCAGGACCTCCTATGTAGGAGGCAGGCACTCAACCACTGAGCTACTCCCGCTCCTACATTTTTATGTAACTTCTATTTTTATTCTATATGAATATATTGTTCATGCACAGTCTACTCAAAATAGTTATTAAATAAAATTCTTCATAAAACAGTTTCTATATCTAGACAGAGATGTATCTAATTCCTTATCATCAGATTTTTTTTAACTATTGAAAAAGACCTATATTTATCCCGAAAATCACAACCTGAAATTACTAGGGGAGCAGATTTTAAGCACAGCCAACTGGATGTGGAACTGCAGTAAATCAGAGAAAAATTAACAAAAGCATTCTTTTCTGGTTTCTCAGGCCTGCTCTTGCAGTTACTAGTAGTCTACTTCCCTCTTCTCCTCTGATTTCAACAATTCCCCTTCTTCTGGCAATGTCCCCCCGTTTTACTTCGGGAGAGCTCTCCCTCCACCTTGGATACGGTCTGGTGAGACTGTCAATCAGTGGGCTCCGCCCAAGCCCAGGAGTGCTCATCTGGCCAGGCTGGGCCAATCAGGTCATCCCTCCCTGCAATCTGAGTCTGGAATGACCCTGCAGAGAGGGAAAATTAGTAAAGGTGGCTTGCAGAGTTTTCTCTTAGTTCCTGTTGCTCAAATCTTTGCTGCAGCCCTTCAGAGATATGATTATTTAAACTTTGTTTCGATTTTGTTAACCGCTCCCATATCTATCTAGCAATTTTTTTTTTTACATAATGTAACCGTTGGGGAATTTGATGTACTTATGAATTCCAAAAATATAAGTGAATCATGCTTGTAAACTGATCTGTTAATCTGGGCATGATTAGGTTATGATTAGGGCGTTGAGCCCCATCCCTTGGTGGGTGGGGAATTGAATATAAAAGGCAAGGCAAAGAACAGAGTTAAAGCAGTCTTTTGAGAAGCAGTTTTGATGTTGGAAAGAAGGCCCCAGGAGAAGAGAAGCAAGCCGTTCGCCTGATCATCTACAGCTGACCTTGTGGAGGAAACAGGAGCTAAGCCCGGAGAGAAATGCAGCCCCGGGAAGAGAGGAACCCCAGAAGCCTGAACCCTGGCAAACGCCGGCAGCTGTCTTGCTCCAACACATGGCAATGGACTGTGGTGAGAGAAGAAACTTAACGCTTTATGGCCTGGTATCTGTGGACTTCTACCCCAAATAAATACCCTTTATAAAAACCAACCCATTTTTAGTACTTCACATTAGCACCCCTTTGGCTGACTAATACACATAAGTTGGGCAAAATCCGTTTTGTTTTGTTTGTTTGTTTTGCTTCAAACTGATGAATTCACCACGATAATCTCACCTCTTTGTTCTATTCCTGTTCCATCACCTGAAAGACCTCTATGGACTGTTTAGGCAGGGGTTGTGATGGGTCAGAGTGTGAGCTCGGATGTCAGCCAGGGATGTCAGCCAGGGATGTCAGCCAGCCACCTTGATAAGCTCCACCCCCCAAATGAGAGACTGGCCAGGCTCACAGAACCTACCGCAACTAGAGGACTATTCCAGAGCCCATCTCAGAGATCCCAGGTGATAGTGCAGGGCTTATGACAGCACTGGATCCAAGAGCAGATCTGCCAGCTGACTTTCAACACGGTCCTTAGGCTTTCTAAATCCCCATTTTCTCATCTGTAAATGAGGATATGAATTCTACCTGGTTCATAGTGAGTTTATATGTTTAGTACTCTGTACTAGGCACCATTCTAAGTGATATATATATATATATTTTTTTTTTTTTTATTTAATTTAATACTCACAATAACACTCTGAGGAAGGTACTATTATTATTCCCATTGTGGAGATGAGAAAACTGAGGCACAGAGAGGTTAAGTTAGTCACCCTAGGTTACAGAGCCCGTATGAAGATGAAATGACAGACAACCACATAAGTGAGTTTAGAAGTGGTTTTACACCCCTTTCCTACTCTGACCTTCAGAGGAGACCAGATCCTCAGCCAATAGCTTGACTACAGCCTCACAAGGGACCCTGAGCTAGAGTCACCCAACGAAGTTGCATCCAGATCCTGACCCACAGACACTGTGAGATAGTAAATGTTTGTTGTGTTAAGCTGATAAGTGTTGGGATAATTTGTTATGCAGCATAGATAACTAATACAGTCACCAAATGGACCCTCCAACAAGCCAGGTGCAAGCACAACATTCCTTCTCTTCTTTTTCACCCCTGGTTTGGATCCCTAGGCTTAGGGCTTGACAAGTCAGTGAGTTTTACATCGTCATCATCATCTCCATCATCATCATCTCCATCTTCATCATCTCTAACTTCTATTAATGTGCTATGTGCTAAGTACTGTGCTTAGTGGTTTACATGCATTACCTTCCTTAAATCTCACAATGACCTCATCCTTTGGGTTTATCAGTTAGAGAACTTTGGCTGCAAGAAACAGAAAACTGGGATAACTTAGCAACAAGGAATTTCTTGGAAAGAAATGGGAACCAGACCTTTTAAAGTAGGGTCTAGACTAGTCAGGACCAGGAGCAGACAGGGGTCGAGGTGCCTCTAGGCTGGGAAGTAAGAAGTACAACCAAGATAGTATAGACTGATGGGCTCTGGAACCAGACTGCCTGGGTTCAAATCCCACCTCTGCTACTTACTAGCTTTGAGGTTGGGCAAGTTACTTAGCTTCTGCATGCCTTGGTTCTTCCAGCTGTGAAATGGGGCCAATGATAGTATATGCCTGATGGTTTTGTTATAAATATGATAAGTTAATATAAATAAAGTGTTTAGCACAATGCTGAGCATTTAGTAAGTGCTATATAAGTGTTAGCTATTATTGATAGTCTTATGGAGTGAGTCTGGATAGGAAACCAACATTACAATTAAATTTAACTGCACCAATTATCAGCTACTTTGTCTGTGCTCAGGATTCAAATTCTGGATAGAAAGCATCAGAGTACCCCAGCTTGGTTCCTTTGTCCAATCCTTGTCTAGGAGGGGCGGGGACTCCAATTACTGCCCCAAGAACCTGTACTAAATGAGAGAGAGATTATTCCTCAAAAGAAAAGAAGGAAGCAGATATGGCTCAAGCAGTTGGGTGCCCGCCTACCTTGAGAGAGGTCCTGGGTTTGGTTCCCAGTGCCTGCTAAAGAAGATGAGCAAGACAGCAAGCTGACGTGATGGGCTGGCTCAGTGAGCTGACTCAAGAAGATGATGCAAGGAGATGGTACAATGAGGAGACACAATGAGGAAACACAACAAGAGACACAACAAGCAGGGAGTGGAGGTGGCTCAAGCAATTGGGCAACTCTCTCCCACATGGGAGGTACCAGGTTCCATTCCTGGTGCCTCCTAAAAAGAAGACGAGCAGACACAGAGAGCACACAATGAAAAGACACAGAGAGCAGACAGCGAGCACAAACAACGAGGGTGGGGGGAGGAAATAAATAAAATAAATCTTAAAAAAAAAAGAAAAGAAAGAAAGAAAGCTAAGAGACTCTAGAAATAAACCCACACATAAATAGTCAAATTTTCAACAATGGGCCAAAGTAATTCAATGAGGAAAGGATAGTCTTTCAGCAAATGGTGCTAGAACAATTGTTTATCCATATGTTGAAAAATGAGCTTCAACCCTTGCTTTCTTCACAGCACACACAAAAATTAACTCCAAATAGATCGTAAACCTAAATATAAGAGCCAAAACTATAAAATTTCCAAAAGAAAACACAGGACAAAACTTTTGTGACCTTGGGCTAGGCAAACATTTCTTAGATACAACACTAAAAGTATAATCCATAAAAGAAAAAATTGACAAATTGGACTTCATCAAAATTTAAAACTATTGCTCTTTAAAAGACACCATAAGAAAAATGAAAATACAAGCCACAGGCTGGAAGAAAATATTTACAAAACATATATCTGAGAAAGGACTTTGTCCAAAAGACATAAAGAATGCTTACAGCTCAATAATAAGAAGACAACCCAAGTTTTTAAAATGGGCAAAAGATTTAAATAGACACGTCAGCAAAGAAGATCAAGGAATGGATAAGAAGGATATGAAAAGAAGCTCAACACCATTAGCCGTTAAAGAAATGCGAATTTAAACCACATTGGGACACCAACACACACCCATTAGAATGGTTAGATGAAAAAGACAATAGGAAGAGTTACTGAGGATATGGAGTAATTGGAATCTTCATATTCATTGATGGTGGGAATGTAAAATGGTACAGCCACTTTGGAAAACAATTTGGCAGTTTCTTTAAAGAGTTACTTACCACACAACTCAGTGATTCCACTCCTAGGTCTTTACCCAAGAGAAACGAAAATAAATGTCCACACACAAACATCTATGCAAATGCTCATAGCAAAATTATTCATAACAGCCAGAATCTGAACAATCCAAATAGCCATCCATTGGTGAATGGATAAAGAAAATGTAGTGTATACATACACAATGAAAAGGAACAATTGATACATGCAACAACATGGAAAAATCTCAAAAACATGCGAAGTGAAAGAAACAAGACACACAAAACTCCTTAGTATATGATTCAATTTATATAAAATTGCTAGAAAAGGCAAAATATAGACACTAAAAACGGATCCGTGGTTGCCTGAAGCTGGAGGTGGGAACAGGGATTACCTATAAATGGGAATGAAGAAACTTTTGAGGGTGATGGAAGCGTTCTAAAACTGGATTGTGGAGATAATTGCACAATTATATCAATTTGCTAAAACTCACCGAAATCTACATTTTAAATGGGCAAATTTTAAGGTATGTAAATTATACCTCAATAAAGCTGTTAAAAAAGAATAAATGGTAAACTAGTAAAAAGAAAGAGAAAAGAAAAACAGGATGCTGTTAAGTGGGGGAAAGGACAGTGGGGTGGGAGAGGGAAAAAATCACAAATACATATTATCTCATTTTACATATGAGAAAAATGAGAAACATAATGAGGTTGGTTGCTTCCCCATGTTGCACAGCTAGTAAGTGGCAGAACCCAGAAGCAAAACTCACTGCTTGACACTGAACCCACGTTCTTAGCCCTCCACGAAGTTATCTGTCCTCCCTTTTGCACAGCTCGCTGTGTACAGAGCAGTCGCGAGGGACCCCTTTCCTCACTGGGTCAATGTGGAAGCAAAAGACTCTGAGGCCTGATGTCCTCAGACAGTTCACTTAAGCTGTGGTTGTTACTTTCCTTGAACTGTGCCAGCACTTGGTGTGTTTGGGTTGAGTTGTTCCTTTTTGTATATTGCTCATCTGGCAGAGAATTACTACTCTGCTCTACAAGTTCCCACAGATGGCTTTATTTTCCATTGCTATTAAATTGGTTTTGAACAAGACATAATTCTTCAAGTGCCTGGTGAGCTCTCTGGGTTTGCTCAGGCAAGATTCCATAAAAATGTAAATAATCGGAACACTTCTGGGATTATTTATCACAACTGACTTGCGGCTGTAAATTTATGTATTAATTTCAGCTATAAGCTTTAGTGGTGAGAAGATGAACAGTTGGAAATAGACTTTTCCACCTAACATCCTCTCTATGTCCCCGTTTCCCTTCTGCTTCCAAGGAACATACTGTAGAATGGCCCACAGATCTTGATCTGAAAGACAATGGGCAGGATCAAAAAGAAACCAGGCAGCAAGTGGGCAGAAATCATCCCTCAGCAAGCCATAAGTTCATCTCTCCCCCTTGCTGTCAGAACCCCAGCCACACCAGTCTTCTTTTAGTTCCTCCTGCTCATTCCTGCCTCAGGACTTTTGCACATGTTCCCTTGCATATAATATTTTTTCCTCAGTTTTTTTTTTTGCCTGGTTCGATCTTATCCTTCAGCTTTTGGTTCAGCATCACTTGTTCAGAGAAGAATTCCATGCCCATCTTGCATCTCCATCCCTGTCCCCCACCCCAGACTAGGTCTATTCTCTGTTAATATCACATACCCCTCATCCACAGCACTAAACACAGTTGCAATTCCTCATTTTTGTGTATTTTTAAAAACTTAGGGAAACGAATGTGGCTCAACCAGTTGGGTGCCCGCCCATCACGTGGGAGGTCCCAGGTTCAGGTCCTGGTGCCTTCTAGAAAAGATGAGCACATGCCGCATGCACCGCAATGGGCTAGATGCCACACCCACCGCAACGAGCAGGCGCCACAAGCCAGCAAATGCAGCAGCCCACGGGGAGCAGATGTGGCTCAGGCCGTTGGGCCCTTGCCTCCCATATGGGAGGTCCCAGGTTCGGTTGCTGGTGCCTCCTGGAAAAGGTGAGCAAACAATGTGCAGACAGATAAGAGAACCATCTGGGGGAAGGGGGCAGGATAAATAAAAAATAATAATAAAACAAATAAATAAATCTTAAAAAAAAAAACTTAACATCTGTCTCTCCTACTCAACTTTAAACTCCATGCAGGTTGGGACCGTGCCTTTGTCTCCTGGCATCCCAGAGCCTGGCATGGAGTTGAAGGTGGATAAACACGAGCTGAATGAGTTCATGGATCCATTTGCCATTGGAGAACGTAGCAGACGCACTAGATGCTCTGCCCACAGGCGCTCAGATGCCTTCACTATTTCTGTGCACACAAGCTCCAGGTGTGCTTTCACCCAACAGCCAGCACCTGCCTCTCGTTGTCAGAGGACCTGAAGAATCTGTGAATTTACATTCCCATTGATGGAGAGGGCAACCCTTAACCCCCAACAACAGGTACAGACTTAAAACAACTGGGGCCTATTTACGGAGGTGTTTGCTAAAGAGGAAACCAAAAGTGTTTTATGAAAGAGAAAATCAGGGGAAACCTAGAAAGATGAGTTGGCTGAAAGGCCTCTCTGAGGAGTACATTCAGGTCAAGACCAGAAGCTGGAAAGAAATCAGCTAGCAGGAAGAACACGGTGGTAGGCAGAATAATGGGCCCCCAAACATGTGCATGTGCTAATTCCCAGAACCTGTGAACACGTTACCTTACATGACAGAAGAGACTTTGATGATGTGATTGAGTTAAAGATCTCATATGGGGAGATTATCTGGGCGACGTGACGTAATCACATGAGTCCTTATGAGGGAAAAAGGGAGGCAGGAGAATAAGAGACGGGGATGGGATGGTGAAGTAGAGGTAGAGGAAGGACTGAAGCCATTGCTGACCTTGAAGATGGGCCAACAAGCCAAGGAACACAGGGAACCTGTTGAAGCTAGAAAAGGCAAGGAAACAGATTCTCCCCTAGAGCATCCAAAAGGAACCAGCCTGGCCGACACTGAGTTCAGCCCAGGGAGACCCATTCTGGGCGTCTCACCTCCAGTAATGTAAGACAATAAATTTGCAATGTTTTAAGCCATTAAGTTTATGGTAATTTGTAAATATCCGTACAGAGGGAACAGCATGTTCAAACCTTGTATTTGAGAACTACAAAGGTGACCAGAATGGCTGGTTATCATGGAAGAGGGTCTATGATGAGTGAGACAGATGGACTGGGCCAGATCATATGGAATCTCACAGACCATTATAAGAATTTGGATTTAATTCTAAGATTGAGGGAAACCATTAAAAAGTGTTCATCTAATCAAATACCATTTTTACAAGATCACTCTGGCTGCTACGTGGAGAAAGGGATGGGGATTGGGTGGCAGAAGCACTGAGTCCAACCAGAAAGCTGTAGCAGGAGGGAGGGACGACGGCTTGGATCAAAGCAGTGGGGGTGCAAATGAGTAGATGGCTCCAAGATTCACTTCAGACACTAACTTATTGGCTCTGAAAAAATCAGATAAAATAATTTGGACATCCTATTGCCAGAGGTCCTTTGATCAAATAAAATCCAGCTTTTCAGAGACCACATTCTGTGTGTTAGCTCTTGACAGTGATAAATGGTTCTGTGTCACCACCAAAGTAGTCCCCAGAGCAGGGACTTGGGAATATTCTGATAGGTCAGAGAGAAGCAGAAGGAAAAAATGTCCCTTCCTAAGCATCCAGCAACAAATGACTGTCCAGAGAGAAAGAAATTTAGCCAAAGTGTAGAAAGATGGTCTGGCTATGCTGTGGGTACTTAAGAAGTCAGAATGTTATTTATGGGGACAATGACTTACTCTCCTCAACAGCCATAAAGTCCTGTCCTGTCTGAGTTCCGTGAAAATCTTTAGTTCAAGCTCCAATTTGAAGTTACAAAAATGAGCATGGATCCTTCAGGAATTCAAATCTGATGTGAAGTATATCCAAAGACCTGCCAACAGATGTTACAGAATTTTAGAAATGTTAAAGACTCATGCCTAGTGACAGAAGTGTTAAGTAGAATCAGTGTACCGATTTTATTTTTAAGCCAGGAGTGGGGGATCACGTTCGTCCTGGGGTGACCTTTCTGAGTGACTTCTAGTCCTCATAAGAGAGAATAACCATAACGTTGATGCTAACAGTAAAGCAACAACAACAGCTAACATTTCTTTAGCACTTACTTTGTACAACAACCCTATGCCATTTCACCACACCACTTTAGGCATGAGGAAACTGAATCTCAAGAAGTAATTTGCCAAGGTCGATGGAGACAGGTCTAATTACAAAGACATGTTTTAAACAAGGGATCTGCAAACCAAGGCCAAATCCCACCCACTGCTTGTTTTTTGTAAATAAATTTTTATTGGAACACACCTATGCCTGTTTGTTCACCTATCACTTATAGCTGCTTTTGTACTATAAGAAACAGTGTTAAATTGTTGCAACAGAGACCATATGGCCTTCAAATTCTAAAGTATTTACTATCTGGCCCTTTATAGAAAAAGTTTGTCAATTCCTATTCTAAACTATACATTACATTGGGAGCATTTCCTAATAATTCATGCTCCTACTCCATGCCATTTCCACACCATGCACCTTACTCACAATTCAGGATCAGTGAATGAGACACCCAAAGTCCTTCCACTTCCCAGACCCTTTCCACTGCCAGAGTTAGCCTATGAAGGCCCCTGCCAACCTTCCTTCTCAGTCCACTGTTGTTGAGAGAAGGGGTGGGGTAAGGACTGAACTATAGCAAACAGGATCTTGGGAGACTTGTGCTTCCAGGACAATTTCTACTACTTGAGAATGAGCCAGAGGGCATGATTTCTCAAGAAGTCTGAGCATTATTTTATGGAGACAATCATTTATTTTCCTAACCAATTGAATTAGTTTCCTAACTGCTACACTAAAACAAATACCATGCAATGTGTTGGCTTAAACAACAGGAATTTATTGGCTCACAGCTTTGAGCCTAGGAGAAGTTCAAAACTGAAAGCAAAGCAATGCTTTCTCCCCAAAAGGCTGTGGTGTTCTGGGGCTGACTGCCAATGATCCTTGGTCCTTGGCTTTTCAGTCACATGACAATGTACATGACAGCATTTTCACCTTTCTCTTCTGGGTTCTGTTGACTTCTAGGTTCTGGCTGCTCCACATGGCTTCTCCTTCCATAACCAATTTCCTCTGCTCATAAGGATTTCAGTCATATTGAATTAAGGCCCAGACATTTATTTTGGGCACACTTTAATAACATCTTTAAAGGTCCTCTTTACAAATAGGTTCCCACCTACAGGACTGGGGGTTTGGGGGATGAATATGCCTTTTATGGGGAAGGGGCATGAGTCAATTCCTAACACCCACTACAAAGTCCTGACCTGTATGCCTTCCATGAAACATTTGAAACATTCTCCCCAGCCATGATTGCTGTTAAATGAAACCTTTCCACTGAGGTGCTCATTAAAAGTCTACACAGCCAGGCAGGAGGAAGGAGAAATAAGGATGGGGATGGCCAAGGAGGTGGGGAATCTTACTATCTGGCAGCCCTGTCCTCTCAAAGCCAACAGGAATAGACGTAAAGGGAAGATGGGGGTCAGAGTCAGGCACTGTAGATTCGTCAAACTGGCCTGCAACTCTACCCACAACTTTTTCTGCCTCTCTTGCCCTACATTGTTCTTTTACTCTAGCTTCCATTTCTTTCTGATTTTTAAAATATTGTCTTTGCAACATTTATTTCCCACTTACCACCTTTGCTGATCGTTAAAGTGATATATGGTTAAGTATCAGTCCCATTTACCTGGTTCTGAATTCTTGAGCCATGCCATCCTGTTTTAATTATTAGAGCTTTGTAATAAGTTATTATAGATGGTGGCTCAAGTCTCCCATTGGGACTCCTTTCTCAAATTTTTATAATTTAAACATAGAATTGTTTTTACTATGTTACTAAAAAATGTAAATTTCATGTGTTAAGTCTATCAGCTAATTTTGGAAAAATTTAAATCTCTAAACTATTTAAGTTCCCACTCAAGGTAATTGATACGTCTCTTTATTGCATCTGTATTTCTCAGTAAATTTTTATAGATTTCTTTGTGTATATTTCATGTTACAAATAGTCTGGTTATTTTATATTTTGCTGCTATTGCAAACAAGACTTTTTATATTTTCTTATTGGTTATTGATTTTTAGATGTTTATTTCATATTTAACCACTTTCCTGAACTGTCCTATTGAGGTTGTTATAGCTCTTACCATATAATTATATCAACAGCAAATAATGATTGATTGGTCTCTTTCTTATAGTTTTATCTCTTATTTCTGGTTTATCCTATATGGTCATTGGTTAGAAATTTTACAACAAGCTTATATAATACCAGTGATAATGAGCAACCTTGTATCTAGTGAGAATGCATCTGATGGGTCATCAACAAGCCTGACATGCACCCTTGGTTTAAAAATAGTTACTTTTAACATCCTTCTATTCATAATTTTCAAACAGCTTTTTATTAAAAATGAATTTCATAATGCCTTTTTGGTATGTATTGACATAATCATATGGAATATTTTTTAGTAGTTTCCTGTTATTAAACAGTCCTGGATCAGCATTCAGAATACATAAAGAAATCCTACAAATCAATAGGAAAAAGATTTTTTAAATCTCATATAAGTAGACAAAGGATTTAAACAGTTCAGAGAAGAGGAAACACTCCTGATCAATGATAATTGGAAAATTCTCCAAGGCACTATTAATCAGGGAAATGCAAATTAGAATAGGAATAAAATCCCACCCCACACAAGAGTTAGCAGAGATGTGAGAAAACAGGACTCTCCTGATAGGAGAGTAAACTGCTACAACCTCTTTTCATGCAGGCAAGAAGAGAAAGGTATACAGTGTTTAATATATATTGTTTGTAATAGCCACTAAGAAAGAGGAAAAAACCTAAATGCCCATGTGTAAAAAAATATAAAGAAATAAAATATAGTATATTTGTACAGTGAATGAACTGGATCTACTTGTATCACCCTTGATAAATCTCAAAAGCATAATGCTGAGAGAATAAAAGCAAGTTCTAGGGACATGAACAGACATTTGCACACCGATGTTCATAGTGGCATTATTCACAATTGCCAAAAGATGGGGAAAAAACCCAGGTGTCCATCAACCAATGAAATGGATGAACAAAATGTGGTATATACACATGATGGAATATTATTCAGCTGTAAGAAGAAATGAACTTGGGATGCATATGACAACATGGATGAACCTTGAGGACATTATGTTGAGTAAACCACACCAGACACCAAAGGACACATATTGTATGATCTCACTAGTACAAACTAAACACAATGAGCAAACTCATAGAGTTAATAGCTAGAAGATTGGTCACCAGAAGATAGAATGAGGATAAAGAATGGGGAGCTGAGGCATAATTTGTGCAGAATTTGTAATAAGGTCGATTATAAATGTTTGGAATTGGATAGAGGTGATGATAGCAATTAGAGTGAATGTAATTAGTAGCACCAATATGGGGATATGATAGTGGTTGAAATGGAAAGTTCAGGGTCGTGCATGTCACTAGAAGGAAAGCTAAAGGATGAAACATGGGGCTGTATAACATAGTGAACCCTGTTGTGGACAATGAGTGTGGTTAGCAATACAAATATAAGAACGTTCTTCCATGAATCAGAACAAATGTACGTTAATATAAGATGTTGGGGTCGGATGTGGCTCAACTGGTTGGGCGTCCATCTCCCATATGGAGGGACCCGGGTTCGATCCCCGGGACCTCCCGGTAAAAATATATATATATATATATATATATATATATGATGTTAATAAAAGGGTGGCATTTGAGCAAAAGTACACCTAAAGCAAACTATGGACTGTAGTGAATAGTAATAAATTAAAATTTTTTTAGCAATTGTTAAAAAAAGAGAGAGAGAGAATTATGCTAAGTGAAAGAAACCAGGAGGAAAATAAACAAGTTCTAGAGGAACACATTTAGAATAAAGCCAGTTATGCAATTTTAAGGACAAAGTATTTGTAGCTTAAGATTGATGGGCACTTATAAAAGCAGTAGAGATACACAGACAGATTGGAAGGCTAAAGACCAACTTCAAAATAGTTGTTGTATCGGGTTTTTGCAAAGGTCAGAGGATGAAAGGAGGACGGGAGAGTGGGAGGCAGAGAGGGGCAGAATGGAATCCAGGAGGGGGGCAAAAGGGTGGCTCAGCCAATCTATAAGGTTTTATTTTATTTCTTTTTTTATTAAAATGATCTGAAGAAAAAAAGTCTTTGCATTCCTGGAATAAATCGTACTTGGTCATGGTGAATGATTCTATTAATGTATTATTGAATTCTGCTTGATATTATTTTATTTATAGTTTTTCATCTAGTGTCTCGGTCTTCTAGTCTCCTTTTCTCACTATATTCCGCAAGATTGGATTTCAGGGTTGTACTAGACACATAAAATGAATTAGAGGGTTTTCCATGCTTTTCTATAATCTGGAACAGTTAGTAGAGTATAGGAATAATCTGTTACTGCAAAGTTTGAAAAAAAGCCACACAGAAAAAATCTTTGTTCAAAGAGGTTATTTTAGGGCTACCACTTAGTAATATGTTGTTAGCTTTTTAGCTTTTATATGATTAATTTTCTATTTGGACAATACTTTTTCATGAGTCAATTTTGGTAATTCATATTTTACATGAAATATCGCCTGCATCATTGAGATTTTTTAATTTCTTTACAAAGAGTTGTACATGGTGATATCTTGGTTTTTTCATCTCTCATGTGTCTCTTAGAGCCCCTCATCATTTATAATTTTGTCTGGTTTTCCCCTCTTTCTTTAGCTAATTTACCAGAGGTTTATCTATATTATTAGTTTTCTTCCAAGAGCCACCTCTTGGATGCATTTATCATATCTTGAGCTTTTCTGTTTTCTAATTCATTGATTTCTGCTTTGTTCTTTACAAGATTTATTTTTCTTGATTTCCTTGAAATTTTTTGCTGGTTTTCATACTTCTTGATTTTAAAGCTGACTTCATTTATTTTTATTTTCAACAATAAAAAGCAATTTAAGGGCTGTACCTATAGCCTACAAGCTTTGGTATGTATTACTCACAGCCTCATTATCCTCTTAATGGCCTTTGATTGAACGCTAATAATTACTTAGGAGATTTCCCTCTATTTCCATATTGCAGTAGCAGCTAAGTATAAATATGAAAAACACAGACTCTGATGTACCTAACACAGTGCTTAGCACTCCACAAACATTTGTTAGGTGAATGAACTGATTGATCATGGTACAAATATGAAGCCTGTCAATCCTGAGGAATAATAGCGACTTCTTACTTATGTCTCAAAAATTTAAAAAGTAAAAATAAAAGAGGGAAAAGAAGCTAAGTCAAAAGTCGTCTGCCCTTTCGACCATTTCGCAGTTTGAATATTAGGCTTCCATAAGTTATCTGTGGATAATGTAAACCAACAATAGGAGCCTTCACACACCCAAATGAAACCCTCAGACTCAGGCATCATGAACAGCCTTTTGGCACACCCAGGAACCCATTTCATTCTGCCACCACTGGCAAGAGAACCTGAAAAGTGCAGGCACGGCGTGGACTATACTTGTTGACATGTAAGATACGTGCACGTGCACACACACGCACACACACGCAGGCATATCCAAGGTGCCCATACTTCACATGGAAGATTCGATCTGCACAAGGTCAAATATGTGAGCAGAGCTTGCAGCACAAAACATCACAGCCAAGAGAGTAATTTCCCCTGCAATCGTGTTTTCTTAACAAAAAAGCAAGCGTTGCATATTAGAACATGCAAATTCATAGTCTGAAATTAGAATACAGGTTACCAAGAGTGGAGAATTAATGCTTAATCGGTAGAGTTTCTGTGTGCAGTGATAGAAAAACTGGTCATGAATTGTAGCGATGGTGGCACATTGTGAACGTAACACCACTGAACTGTATAGTTGAAAGTGGTTAAAACGGGAAGCTTTAGGTTGTATATATATTACCAGAAGAAAAAAATTTTAAACCCCATAGAATTGTACAACACGAAGAGTGAAGTCTAATGTAAACTATAGTTATTGACACAATTATGATATTGTTTCGTCAATTGTAGCAAAAGTACCACACTAAAGCAAAATGTTAATAATAGGAAAACTCTGTGGGGCAGGTAAATGAGAACTCTGTACTTTCTGCATGATTTTTCTGTAAACTTACAACTGCTACAAAAAAAAAAAAAAAGATGTTGTTCTCATCCTCCCATCAAATGAGAATAATAAGAGAAGAGCATAGGGTTACTGTTTTAGCTTCCCGACAGCTGCAACAGACACCATACAATGGGTTGTATTCAACAGGAATTTATTGGCTCACAGTTTCAGAGGCTGGAGGGCTTGCTTCCTCCTGGTGCAGTATTTTCTGGCTGCCTGGCAACCTCCGGGGTTCCTTGGCTTTTCCGCATCACATGGAAATGCAAGTGGTGGCATCTTCTCCTTTCTCTTCCGGTTCTGTTGACTTCCTGCCTCCTGGCTGCTCCCCATGTTTCCTCTCCATCTGACTTTCATTCTGCTTATATAGAACTCCACCAATTCAGATTAAAGCCCAGCCTGATTCAGTTGTGCCACATCTTAAGGGAAGTAATCTCATCAAAAGGTCTTATTTTCAATGGGTTCACATACACAGAAATAGATTAAGATTAAGAACGTGTTTTTCTGGGGTACATAACTGTAAGCCACCATAGTTACTTTCACATAAAGCATCTATGAGAGAAGGAAGATGCCTACGGAGTCATCTAAAGCTACTAGGGTGGGGTCTCCATGCCTACCCTTATCCCATGTCCCTCAAACACAAGACACGTCAAGAAATTAAAATCCTTGTTACAGCATTTGGAAGGGTGAACCAGGGTTTCAGGGCTGGAGTGTAAGAACATGTCCAATCAGCCTACAGGCCCCTTAATCTGATATGAGGCCACACCCCTAACATGATATGTGTGAGACCTACAAGTAGCAAGTAATGCAAATGTGCCCTTAATAGTTTAGTAATTCAAAACAGTAAGCAGAATCATGGATGGGATTTGGAATCAAAACAGTCCTTGGTTTGAATTCCACTTCTGCAAAATTACTTCTGTATCCCTGAGAAATGTACTTAATTGTTGAGCCTCAGTTTTCTCATCTCCTAAATGGGACCAGTAATATCTATTAGTTGGGAAGATTGAATGAAATGACTTATACAAAGTGCTCAGCACGGTGCATATTATACAACAATAGCAGCTCCTTCCTCTCTTTCCCAATTCCAGCTTAAATGTTACCTTCTCAGCCATGCCATCCCTGACTACCAAACCAGAGTAGGTCCCCTACTTAATCTCTCTCAGAGAAGTCTGCCCTGTTCATTTCCTTCAAGGCAGACTTCTTAGGAAGTCTTTATCTGCTTGCTTTTTTCTGTTTAATACCTTTCTTCCACTTTAAACTACAAGCCTCATATTGTCACTGTTCACCAAACTATATCCAGAGTCTAGAATAACACAGTGCCTGGCACACAGTAGTGCTCAAGATATATTTATTTGTTGAATAAATGCATGAACAAGTGATGACTCCATAAACAGTGATTAAATTATTATTATTACTACCCAGTTCCTGAAGTCATTGTTCGGGACTGGCCTATAGGAGACCATGCCAACTGATATACACACTTGACAAGACATGTAAATCCCCGTATGTTCACCTTAGGAGTTGGGACGTCACCCGGCACCTTGTCCATGGTTGTAACTTGTTACAGGGAAACAGGTATAATCTGTCTTTTCTTTATGTATACTTAAATGAATTTTACTTTCAAACTACAATAGCAATATATGCTGGGAAGCAGATGTGACTCATGCGATTGGGCTCCGGTCTACCATTTGGGAGGCCCCGGGTCGTGCCTGCGAAGAGCTGATGGCCTGAGCCCGCAGAGAGCTAGCGCAGCAAGATGACGCAACAAAGGGAGACAAGCAGACACAGAAAAACACACAGCAAATGGACACAGAGAGCAGACAGTGAGCACAAGTGGCAAGGTGGGGAGGAATAAATAAATCTTTCTTAAAAAGCAATATATGCTCATGTGCCCCCTTCCCTTCAAAGTCACTAATGTCAAGAATTATTTGACATGTATCTTTCCATGCTTCTCCTGAGCTCAGGCAAACATTCACACATAAAAGGTCACATAAATAGATTTTCTTCTTTTTTTTTTTTTCAAAAATTGAATCATACTATACAAATTTGCTTTTTTCACTTACCAACAGAGCCTAGATATCCCTCCATATCTGTTTTCTCAATAGTTGCATAAAGCTCCAGACTATTAAAATCATATAATTTATTCAATAATTCCTTTTTGGACATTCATATTTTATCCAGATTTTTGCAACTACCAGGTATGTTGTAATAAGCATGTTTTTACTGAACTGGGGTACTTCTGTTTCTATCTGCCAAATAGTAAAATGGCTGGGTCAACGAGTTGGTTTTTTTAATTTCAGTAGATACTTCTAGATTTTTTTTTGAATGGTTGAAGTAATTCTTACTCATACCAGAAAAGCAAGAGAATCCTTATTCCACACACACATACACACACACAATCACAAGCCATGGATTATGAATCATTTCAATTTTAGCCAATCTGATGAATTTCTAAAACGATTTCATTGTCATATTTTTCTTGTTTTGTTTGTTTTTTCCCAATATTATTTTATTTGCATTTTCCTTTCCCTATAAGAATGAGCCTAATTTAATTTGCTTATTGGACATTTACATTTCATTTTCTGAAGATTGCCTACTTCTATCCTTTCCCTATTTCTTTACTGGACTTTTTAAAATCTTTTCAATTTGCAGAAGTTCTTTGAAGATTAGAGAAATTAAGCCTGGAACCCTCCCCAGTACTTTTCCTGGAACCATTGAAAAAGTGGTAGAGTCATTTTGCTGGAATCATTGGTATCAGAACAATGTAAGCCTATGGTACCTTCTTTGCCACAATATGGAGGGAGTCTGATGAGAAGAAAATCAATACAGAGGAAAAAATCAGAGTGGGGAGAAAGAAAGAGCTGATGACATCATTTGAGTACCTAGACACAGCCATTCTTGAGGCTGGAAGAGTTTAGCCATTGAATTTCCCAATTGAGAGAACCAATAAATTTCCTTTTGATTTGTGCTGGGTTTCTGTCTCTTGCAACCAAAACAGTCCTGACTATAGTTAGTTTGCACATACTGGGACCACATCCCAATTCTGAAACAAGATCTTACCATCCAAAATAACTTGACATTCCAAATCATGGGTCCAGGTAATATTTGAACTGGCTTTCTCATTGTTCCTGAATGTCCTCCTACCAAGGGTTTCCTACAATGTGACAACATCAAGAGGTTTTCTGGTGCAGTTGCACACCAAACCCATGGGAAAAGTTCACAGCACACTCCTCCTACTGATCACTAAAAGAATTTGAGTTTCTACAAATCAACATGGTTTATATACTGTACATAGGCTGGGCATGCTTAAATGAGGTCCAAGTTACAGATTACACGTTACTCTTAGAACTGCTAGATATTTGTGAAAAAAAGAAATCCTTGACTCCACAGGTGTACCAGAAGGGCCTATATAGGCTGTTTCTGCAACTACTCATTTGAGATCACAATGCCTCCCTAAATAGGCTGTTATTATATGGTTGGTGTTTGACCTTTTTAAACTACATATTATGGGATTAGTAGGTAGTGCTGTAAGAGAAAGGAGGAAGTAAATAGAACTTTGCACTACAAGGCCTTGTCTACTCTGGAACCTCTTGAACAGCAGGGAATCAAGAGTGCCTGATTTGGAGCTTCTGTTCTGTTAGATGGGAGGACAAGATATTGAAATGCTGAAATTTTAAATAAACTTTGAACATACTTTCGCAACATCATATATAGGGTCATCTAAGCATAATATATAGGCGTCCTCAACTTCAACAATAATAGCAAGCCCTAACATTTACTGAGTACCTGTCACATGCCATACACTAAATGAAACAATTTTTGTGAATCACTTCATTTTATTCTTCATATAACAACCCAACAAGGTAGGTACCAAAGCTTAGAGGGAACTGTAGCTTAGAGAAGCTCTATTAGGCAGGATTGGTTAGGTAAGGCTGCAGTAACAAAAATTTCAACAACTCAATGGCTTAACACAATAAATGTGTACTTCTTGCTCATGCTACATGTCCAGTGAAGACTGACAGAGAAGGCTCTTCTCATCTTAGGCTAATGGGGGCTCCGTCAGAGCTGTGTTTCCATGATCACTGCAGCAGAGGAAACATGGAAAAATCTTAAAGTTTCCTCTGCAACTGACACCCAATACTTCTCACATGTCATTGACCATAAAAGTCCAATGCCCAAACCCAACTTCTGCATTGGGTTGGAGGGAGTGAAATCCTACTCTGTGCCCAGAAAGAGAAGAACAGGAAATATCTGTGAATACCACTGAAAACTACCACAAAACACAAACTGGTCTGGTCTCTTCTAAAAACAGAGATGTTTCACTAACATTGGAGAATTCTCAATTTCCCTCACTGCAATTAAGCCAAGATAAAACTTTAAAGTTGAAAGTCTTTCTGCCTCAACTACCCATAGTATCTCTATTGTTATTGCGGTTCTTATAGCTAATAACACTTGGATAACCCTATATCTAGCAGGAATTTCAGAAGGAAAAACCTTTAAATTTTATTTCTTTAACTTTTTATTATAGTAACATACATACAACTAAAAATTCCCCCATTTTAACCACTTTCAAATACACAATTTAGTGGTATTAAATACATCACAATATTGTGCTACCATCACCAGCATCCATTACCCAAGCTTTTTCATCACTTCACACAGGAACTCTACACCCACTAAACAATAACTCCTTTTTTTTTTCCAAGTTACTGGGGCCCAGGGATTGAACCCGGGACCTTGTATGTGGGAAGCCGGTGCTCAAGTACTGAACCACATTGGCTTACCTGAGTTGGTTTTCTCGTTTGTTTTGCTTGTTGCCTGTTTTTTTGTCTCTTCAGGAGGCACTGGGATCTGAACCTGGGACCTCCCATGTAGGAGGTGGGCGCTCAACTGCTTGAGCCACATCTGTTCCCATTAACTCCTTTCGATATGCTTCCACCATGTATAATCATTTTGCTTGCACAGGTCCTTTGCACCTCCACAGGAAGCGGTTTTGTGGAACTTCCTAGTTTGAGGTGGGGGAAATGGATTCTCTTTTAGACTGCTTGCTTATCTGAAGGACTCCAGAAGTTGTAGTAAATGTCTATTTGCAACAAAGTGTTGCCTTGCTGATTTTATGGATGTGCATGTGGCTACATGTCCATATTTTTTAGAAGTATGAAAATAGAAAATGCAAGTTTCTTGAAACTCCTCCCAAATTTCTGCTTTATTCACAATTTGGGCTATCTCTCCTTTCCCTCATGACCCCCATTTTTCTGTCAGTAACAACTTTCTATAGGTATTCTCATCTTTTCACTTTTTAAAAATAGAACTTTTGGACTCCTGGGCATAAAACTCTTTAAAGTGCACATTTGATTTGGGGGTGGGGGTGGAGATGTTTCCCAGAAGAAAGGTTTTAAAACCTTCATTTCGTATTCAGAAATAAATGAGAAGTGGTGTTATTTATAATTGGCTCCCTCTAATTCAGACTAAATGTAGATTAATCCTAACTGATAACACATAAAATTTAATTAAACCTTAATAAAGAACCTGGGAAAGAGTTCTCAATAGATGATATCAATGGTAATGTTGGATGCCACATGCTGCAGTACTTGAGATAAAACACAATTCATGGAAGTATTTCCCAGGCTTTGTGCAAGTCCAGAAACAGGTCATTATCTCAAAGACAGCATTCATTAAAATTGTGGCTAAGTCTGAGAGATGGTATTCTCTATACAGCTCACCAATAAGAAGTTTGGTCCACAGGGGCTCTCAACAACCTCTCCAACATTCCTTCCTATCCCCAGGCCTGCTGGTCAGAAGGCTGCTCAGTGCCCTGATCATGAAGCCACCGTGAGTCATTGCCTGCAGCTTCTGTCACAGCCCATGATTCATCAGATAAACCCCAACCAACTGAACATCTCATTGCAGAAATCCAATTAGCAAGGCTACATAAACATCATCCTTCTGATCAATGTTCCCAGCACGGGAACATTTTTATTTCATGTACTCAGGAATATTTTTATGTGTTCAGGAGTGATTGAGAACTGATCTTCCGTGGCCAGTCACTCCAGTATCTAATTACTTAAAACATGAACAAAGAGCCCATGTGGTGAGGGGTGGGTGGGGGAGCTGGCCTTTAGGAGCAGAATTCCTTCCTTAGAGGTGGGAGCACAGACACTTCAACTGCTAGCAAAATTTATCAAAGGAAGCAAACCCAGATGCCTATGGAGCCAGGAAGATAATTTAAATAAGGAAAGTGGGTTAGGTTGGCATTTTAGCAAACAGGAGAGGGCCTGCCTCATTTAAAGTGGGCAGTGATTTCTCCACTCTGCCCATGGTTGCCGTTAAGAGAAAGAGCAGGTGCAATGTGGCCAGATAATTTTATTCTTCAATAGAATTTTACAATCTTGATTGTAATCTGAAAAATAAAACCAGGCATTTAAGTTGGGGGCAAATTTTTCAAATGTTTAAATACTTGCCAGGCCTTGCGATATCTTATTTATAAGTTGCTCCCTAGGTCTTTGAGGTTGCTCCTTCCCTTTGGTTCATTTCTTTTCCTTTGAAAAGCATTTAATGAATGCCTACTGTGTGCCAGGCACTGTTCTGGGCATTGGAGAGAGAACGATGAACAAAACAAAGATCTCTGTCCATAAGGATCTTACATTCTAGCAGGGGGAAGACTGACAATAAGAAATAAAAATAGTAAAGATGTAAATTATTTAGTATGTTAGATGAGATGAGTACTAAAAAAGACAGAAACAGCACAGCAGAGTATGGTAAATTGGAAATTTGGGAGATTTTGCCTATTGATCTTTAATATAGGATAATCAGGGAAGGCGTCATAGAAGTGACATTTAAGCAGAGACTTGAAGGAGGGGAGGGAGTGGGCCATGCAGATATCTAGGCAACGAGCATTCCAGGAAGATGGAACAACCAATGTCAAGTCCCCAAAGTAGGAACAGGAAAGAAACTCGTTTGGCTGGAATAGAATGAGTGAGGGGGATAATGGTAGGAGGTGAAGAGAGAGAAAAACAAGAGCAAGAAGAATCACATGGGGCCTCATAGGTCATTAGAATGACTTTGAGTTTTATACTGAGGGAGATGGGGGTCTGTCGGAGAGTATTGAGCAGGGGACAGACACAAGATGACATGTTTTTACCAGGATCCCTCTGGCTGCTGTGTTGAGAAAAAAATGTAGGAGTCAAAGATGGAGATGGGAAGACCAGTTAGGAAGCTGTAGCAGTTTCCAGGAGAAAGACAATGGTGGCTCAAACAAGAACGGTGGCAGTGGAGATGTTAAGAAGTAGCCAGATTCTAGGTATATTTTGAAGGTAGACCCAACAGGAGTCTGGAGGTGAGGTTTAAGGACTTTTATCTTGGGCAACTTGAAAGATGGGTATCAATATATACCCACTATATATGCCCATTTAATCCCAAAATTTTCCAGATTGTTAGGATATCCCATTTACCATCCCCATTTAATAACAGTGATGATGATAACAAGTATTATTTTTTTGTTGAACACTTACTATGGCCAGGCATTGTATATGCATCATTGCATTTAATCTTATAGCAGCTCTGTGAGCTAGACACAGTTATTTAGGCCCATTTCCCCCATGAGGACACCGAGGTCCAGAAAAGTTAAATAAGTTGCCCAAATTCACAGAGCTAGTAAGTGGCAGAGCCAAGATTCAAGTCCAGAGCTCTATTACTGCAAGACCCATGCCCATAACCACCATGGCACACTGCCTCTCCAAATCTGTAATTTTCTGACTACCTAGCATGTGTCAGGCATGGGCTGGAGCATTTTACATATGTGATTTCATTTAATCTTTACAACACCCTATGAAGTAGGTACTCTTGTTCTCATTTCTAAATAGAAGCCAACTGAAACCCAAGCCTGACTTCTTTTATGCATCTACCCTCTTGCCCCAACATTCACTTGGATGGAACAAGAAACTGAGTTAAATGAGGAGATATAAGGAGGCATAAGACAGAATCTGCATTGAGGTGGCATGAACTCTCCCTGGGAAGATGATCAATTACCTATGGCTAGCTGAATACCAATATCTCAGTGTGTTCATTACTTCCATAAGCATCCTGCCCACACCCAGGGCTTGTTCCATGCCATGCTCTGTACTAGAAACTAAGGATATAAAGATGGACAAAAGGAAGCACCTACAAAATCCATGGGCAATGAAAAATTCTGGAAGCATATGCATTTCTGTAAGTGATTTGCAAGACTTATGTAAATGCATCATAACTGCCACTGAGCCGAGTGTCTATTCCCAGTTCTTTTCCTTAAATGTTAAAGACTAAAGACAGCACTTACCATCTGCTGCAGCTTGCGATCTGCTCCTTCCCCCAAGGTCTCACGACATGGCAAGCCCTGGCTGTCAGCCCCATCTGACACAGCCCACCATCCTACCAGGAACAACAAGAAGCAGTCAGAACATCTGTTGGTCTTTTCTCTGCAATATGCTGCTGCTGTAAACTTGTAACCCTGGCATCTTAGGTCACTCAGGTCAGGAACTGGTGCCATAGGGTATTCAGCTCAGTTTCTATCTGACCTGGATCCTTGAAATTCTGGTTATTTATTCCACAAATGTTTACTAAGCACATGCTATGTGCCAGGCTTGATTATAGGGGATGCAATGGTAACCAAGAGAGATGCAGGTTCTTCCTTCATGAAACAAAGTCTAGGAGGGAAAACAAACTTTGAATAAGTTCAGCGAATATTGGGACAAAGTAGAGCTTTACGTATAACAGGTAGAGCTAAACTAGCATGAGGTTTCCTGGAGCACTTCCTGGAGTAAGTGAGATTTGAACTAAGAACTGAAGCAGATGTTATTCAGGGGAAGGTGGAGACTGGTGAATCGTTCCAAGCAGCTAAAGCAGCATGAATAAAGGTCCTGAGTCAGGATAGAGTATGTCAGTTTTAAAGAAAAGAAAGAAATGTACAGCAAGGGAGAGAGTGAGGTAAAATAAAGCAAACAGGCAGATGCCATATTAGACAGGGTCTGATACATCATTGTAAGGAGTCATTTTTTTTAATCTGGAAGGCAATGGGAAGTCATTAAATTGTGTAAGCAAAGGAGTGATCTGATTAGACTTGCACTTTTAAATGATAATTCTGATTGCTGTGTGGAGATGGATGGAAGGAAGAAAGAGAACAAGGAGGAGGTTTTGTTCAGTGGTCCAGGTGAGGGAGGGTGCTGGTTCAGGCCATAATTGTGGCAGTGGGAAAGCAAAGAGGATGATGCCTAGATATGTTTTTGGTAAATGAACCAAAACTAGGAGAGAGATTGCATGAGGTGGCTGAGAGAAAAGGTAGAATAGAGGTTGATTCCCACCTTTTAGGAATGATGGTGTCATTTACTGAGATGGGGAAATGTTGAAGAGAAGAAGGCTTGATGAGTAAAGGTGATGAATTTATTTCTAGACATGCTGAATTTGACTACAAGACATTCAAGAGATATTTCCAGAAAGACAACTTAATCAGCCTCCTATTATTGGTCGGTTATTTGTTCTGATTCTCCTTATGTAAAGATGATACAACCAGGAAAAAAAAAAAAAAAAAAAAAAAAAAACCCCATCCTGTAGGTCCTTGCTGGTTCGTGTTACTGCTATTATTTGCAGACAAAACATCCAACATGATACATTGTCGGTTCAGGGATGTTTCAGCACGTTGGACAGCTCTGTCCTGCTCCTTACTGCCCCACTGACATGCTCAAACACTATTCCCGGGTGTCATTTACGTGCTTCCGTTGGAATTCAAACACCACAATCGGAAATTTAAAGTCTTCTGCCATCTGATTCCTGATGTGAGATGCCACGAAGCTAACCTAAGAATAAGTAGGGGCAGGACACCACTAAGGATATTTCCAGCATTTGACAGGGTGTGGAGAAGAGGACACCAAGCCAAAGGAAAGCAGGAAGGGAGAGAGAGGTACAGGAGAACTGACTGAGAAATTAGTGATGCACAATGGATGCTACCAAAGGCTGGAGTTCACGCAGAAGGTCAAGATGAGAGTCAGCCTTGCAGGAAATGGAGTGAGAACAGAATGGAAAAAAATGGACAGGGGAGATAATGGGAAGAAGAGTGACCACAGGAGAGGACTCTTGTAGAGTTTTCAGCAACGTCAAAGAGCGATATACACTTAAAATGCTGCATGAGTATAAGGCTGCAGCTTGGTGGTGCATAAAAACACTTCAATAATGGTATTGATTGAGGTCCAAAACTTCTAATTAGAAGATAAAAGAAAAAGCAAGAGCATAAGGTAATTCTTTATCTGCTCACATAGCAGAATGTTCACAATATACTCTTAATTGAGAAGGCGGGAAAGGACAGCTTGCTGTACAGAATGCATAGTATGATCTTGTTTATGTTTGCACAGAAAACACTTTTAAGTCTGGAAGGATATACCCCAAACTGTCAACAGTAGTCATCTCTTAGAGGTGGAATTATAGTCCACTTTCTCACAGTATTTTCTTTTTGGTGTGTGTTGAGGTACTGGGACTGGAGATTGAAACCAGGACCTCATATACGGGAGGCTGGCACTCAACCACTGAGCCACATCAGCTCCCCTGAGTTGACTCCCTCATCTGTTTGCCCATTGTTTGCCCGTTGTTTGCTCGTTGTTTGCTCATTGTTTACTTGTCATCTGCTCGTTGTTTTTGCTTGTTGTCTGCTCATTGTTTTTTGCTCTTTGTTTTTGCTCATCTGTTTTGTTTTCTTTAGGAGGCACTGGGAACCAAACCCAGGACCTCCTATGTGGGAGGCAGGCACTCCACTGCTTGAGCCACTTCCACTCCCTGATTGTTTGTTTTTGCTCATTGTATGCTTGTTATCTGCTCCTTGTTTGTTTGTTTTCTTTAGGAGGCACTGGGACCTCCCATGTGGGAAGTGGGCACTCAACTGTTTAAGCCACATCTGCTCCCTGTATTTTCATTTTTTATAATGATTCTATACTGGGTAAATGTTTGGCCAGTGTGTACAAATTCAGCTGTGTGGGTTGTTTAAATAATCAAATATTTTTGTGTTGGCTGGTAAAAAACCACTGTCCAAACCCTCCCCCAAGAACTCTCCCCAATCCACACATAATCCAAGAAGTAAAGAGTTAACACTGGGCTCAGAAGGGAACTTCCAGGTTCTCTACTTTAGCTCTGAAGCCATTCTCAGGTCAACTCACATGATGAGCAAATTATTAATTTTTAAAATATCTATTGTACTGCAAAAAAAGTCATATCCATTTTTAAAAAAACAATATTGGTTCTAATCAGAATTATATAATGACTATGTTCCTGTAAGAATTTTAGAACACTGGTTTGCAAATTTTATTGTGGTCACTACTCACATGTCAAATGACATTTACATAAAAGACTCACTTTCAGAGGTTTGCCTAGATGTTTAAAATTATTTTTAAAAACTTAAAACAAATGGTGCTGCAGAGACTTCATTTATTCTTATTTGCATTTCACATGGACATAAGATGCAGAACTGGGGTTCTTTCTGCCTGTAACACCATGTCCAGGCCCAAGTGTGCACACTCCTTCCTAAAGGCCTGCGTCAGCTCCCTTTTTACCACTCATTTTACACTTGGCTTCTGTTCCTTAATATTTCTTCTTATTATGTTCTGTCACCCCAACTGCTTCGTAAGCACTCCTGAAGACATATAATTTGGCAGATTTTCTTTGTCCTGACTGTACCTAGCCTACTGCCTGGTTCCTGGTAGACTTTCAAGGATATTTATTGCTGTTGATACTGAAACATGTTATTTTCCCAATGATCCTCTTCCCTAGTTGCTGCCAGAACTGCCTCTGCAGTTCTGTGGAGGAGGCAATGCCTGTTATAGGAGGATTTAAAGGGGGGGCAATTCATTTCTACTTAAACCTATACTTGGTGCTGGAGTTTGTAGGTGTACAGTCTTTGGGCTGTCCATGTGCCAGCTGGGCCCTGAGCCTCAGTGGAGTTATAACACCTACTCTCCAGTTCATTGGACTCACCCAGGACAACTAACAAGGAGGTTAGGATTGACAACTACCATATCAAGGAACAGAGAGAGTCTGCAACTGCAGGCAGGATAGTCCTATCCATCTTCCCCATGGGATATAAGCCCCCTCTCAATTAGAGGTAGAGTGGACATCACCATCCCAGAATCCTCAGATTTGGGGAAGGAACTATGGACTAGAGTGGACTTACTAGTATTCTATTATAGACATATTGTGATTCCAGCATTGGAAGAAATTACAACATTGATGTGGAGCCAGTGGCCACTGGAGGCTCTGAGGGCAGGGAGAGGGTAAAACAGTTGTAATACAGGGGCTTTTTCAGGACTTGGGAATCATCCTGAATGACATTGCAACAACAGATATAGGCCATTTTATATCATCACATAACATGCAGAACTGTGCAGGAGAGAGTGTAGACTACAATGTGAACTATGGTCCATGCTCAGAGGCAAAGCCCCAGGATGCGTTTATCAATTGCAATGAATGTGCCACACTAATGAAAGATGTTGTTTATGTGGGAGGGTGTGGGAGGTGTGGGGAGCAGGGCATATGGGAAGCCCTATCTTTTTTTGTAACATTTATGTAACCTAAGTATCTTTTTTAAAAAATTTTTTAAATTATTATTTAAAAAGGGAGGAGGGGCAATTCAAACAGGGATAAGGGAGAAATACTCTCCCCAACTTAAGGGACAAAAATCATTCATCTACTTGCCTGGGCCTGTGTTCTTTCTACTCTGTGCCAATAGGAATTGCTTTCAGAGACCTCTCTCATCCTTAATTTTATCATCCACACTATTATCGATCCAATTTGCCTTATAGTGTTTCTCACGGAACAAAAATTCTTTACCATTCCCATACATTCCAAGCTGGACATTAGAAGGCGTCTTTGCCCTTATCGCCACCCTTGTGCCAGGATGTCAAAATGCCTGAAGCCAGATGAAGATCTTCAGAATCTCACTGGTTGGCTAGCGTATGGCTAATGAGGGTAATCCAAGCTACTGTGATAAGCAAACCCCCAAATTTCTATAGTTGAGCCCAACGAGAGTGTATTTCTCACTCACAGTAAGGGTGTTTCTTGCCAGCAGATAACCCTCTTCCAAGCAGTGATTCAGGATGCCAGGCTCCTTCCACCTTATGGTTCCACTCCCCACTAAGGCTCTGGAACTATCTGCACACAACTAGGAGAAAAGGAAAGAGAGATGGAGAAGGCACCCATTTCTTAAAAATCCCTGACCCAGAAGTGGCACACATCATCACTTCTGCTAAGACCCATTGGTAAGAACTAATCACATGACCACACATTGATGTAAGAGGAGCTGAGTAATGTATTCCCAGACTGGAAATGTGTCTCCCAGTAGCAACTCCATGCTATGAAAAGGGGAGCGTGAATTTGGGGTGGCCAGCTAGCCATCTGCCATTTTCAATGGATTTCAAAAGGCTTAGTTTGAACCCTAAAGGAATTTAGAAGCTTAAATGAGACCCTTAAGGAAAACTATCTCCAAAAAGCAAAGGAAGCGTTTTTAATTTATTCTCCCATCTCCTGTTACCTGGAGGTAGGTTTTTTGGTCATGGGAGAAGGTTTTGAACTGGGCAGGGGTTAGGCAATTTGACAAGGGTATAACGATATATACCTTCAGGCTAGGCTCGAAGCATTGTATGGCCTGCTGCCGTAAAGCCTGTGGTCATCAGGAAGTCAAGAAAACATCCTATGGCCCTTTGAGCCAAATTGGCCACTGTTCTCTAGGTCACCAGTGCCTGCCAGACCATGCTGGCAGTGTAATCAAGCCAGACCTCCTGTCCTTGAGGCCAGAAATAAGCCTTTGAGGGGAGCCTGAAGCAAGCACACAGAACACGTGTCTAATGAAGCTATTACTTTAAAAAATATATAAGCAACTGCTACTGGTACATGATGAACATTGTTATTTTAAAAGTATTTTCTTTCTTAGGAAAGAAATGTAATTCATTCTTTTCCCCAAAATAATAAAGAAAGTTGCTACTGGGAAAAGGCTTGGCATTTGAAGCCTAGTGGGAGATTTCTTCAGCAGATGGTTTAGTGGCAAAAAGCTTTTAAGAATTTCTGATTGCTACAAAAAAAAAATATGTGAGCGACAGAAAAAGTGAGAGAGGGAGAAAAAGAGAGATTTGATATGATAAAGAAGAGTCCAAAGAAAGCAATCCTAATTCAAGTTCTGATGACTAAAATGATCCATAGACTAGATCATAGAGCCAAAAAAAAATAAAATAAATAAAAAAATAAAAAATCTGGCTATGCATCTGAATAGCGCGGAAAGCTTATTTTAAATACCTATGGGATCAGAATATCTGTTGGTGGAGCCCAGACATGTGTACATTTTAAAGCTCCATTGGTGATTCGGTTGAAACCCACCGGCCCAGTTGTTGTTGTTTCCATTCTGATAGTAGATATGGAGCTATGCAGTATTATCAGCTTAGCAAATATCTTGCACTATTGAACACTTGCTATCATTTGTTATATGCCCAAGACCACCAGCAGCAAGCTTTCCCCCATGTTCCTCACCTAGCCACAAAAAGCATTTGGATGATATTCTTAGGAACTCCTTGGGCAAGGATGCCAGTGTACTCAGTAATTTCATTTGGAAGCAAGGGAAGCAGCAATCACCAACAACCCACCCTGTACTGTCTGCAGAGAATCAGAGCTATGTCATAGGCAATGACTCTGCCCATTGGACACATCCTCTGGAAGGCACGGTGGTGGGCATGGAAGAGCACAGACTTCAGCAGAGTTGGTTTTAACCCCCAACCCTCCACCTGCTGGTTAGGAGCACAAGACAATTCCCTCCAAACCAGTTTATTTATTCATAAAATAGGAATTGATAATACGGACCCCATGGTGTTACAAGTTGCAAATGGGGGGAAAAATGTGAAAAAAATATCTGGGAAAGAACCTGGAAGGAGGAGAACCAATTAGCAAAGGCCAACAGAAAACACTCACGTTCTCCCAATACCCCATGAACCCAATATGAAGACAGAGGTGCCTCCCTATTATCCTCCATGTAAAGTGGCTACCTCTAGCCCCAGGTGTCACCCCAACCAGGAAATATCTCGTGGTACCAGAGACCCATGGTAGGAAATGCCAGATGTGATTTTTACAGCTTTAACTTGGGTTACAGGAATTATCCCTGTGAGTCCACATGTCAAATACTAAATTATATGCGATTCAAATTAAGCACATAGACAGATATAAAACACCAGACTCTAAATATTATTTACCCAGCATCAAGCAGATGTTTGTTTCCAAAGCTACAATCTCCTCTAATTGGCTGGCACTGTGCTGCATAAACTCCAATGCAATCTTATGTTCTATAATGAATGACAAATGCCAGAAAGAATCCTTTGTGAACTGGCAGCCTCCCCCTCCAGCATGCAAATTATGTAGAAATTCCATCAGCAGATGCAGATAAGCTTATCTGCATGATTGGCAGAGTAGTGGGTAAACACACCCAAGGATTCATTGTCCAAATTCAATTTGGTCGGTTCATCTTTGTTTTCAATGATCATTTACTTGTTAATTTATTCATTCAGAAAACGTTTATTGAGCAGCTATAATCCCAGGCACTCTTTTAGGATTTAGCGATACACAAATGAATAAAGATATGTTCTCATCCTTCAAGAAGTCCACAATGAACAAAGGGAGACAAAACCAGTAAAGAAAAATTAATGAGCAAATGAGACCAGTATAATAACAGCAATGCAGATGACTTCCAGGGTCATACAGAGGAGAAACGATCGACTACCTAGGGGGGTTGAGGATGACTTCACAGATTTTCAAGGTGAAACTCAGAGGAAGATGTGTAGAGTCAGTGAGATTGACAAGATGTAGAAAGGAAGGTTTCAATAAAGATAACAGCAAGGACACATGACAGAGCATGTCACATTCTGAGAACCACTAGTAGTTTGATCTAGCTGGAGCATAAGGTGCAAACAAGTGTCTGCTCTGTTTTGGTGCTTTTAAAATGCACCCACTCAGGCATGCAAACTGCACAGCCACTTTTAAGGGCAACACAGCTATATCTATTGAAATTTTGGATGTGCCTGTCTTGTTTGCAGTAGCAAAAAAAAATGTTTAAGTGATTATCTATATAGGACAAATTAAATAAACTATGTTACATCACGTTAAAATTATATAAACTAAGTGCTATGTAAAAAATAATGTGTATACCCCTTTATACTTATATAAGAAGATTTCCGGATAGTAGAAGATATATAGACAAGATATATCACCTAGGGGGAAAAAAGTGAGGTGAAAAGAATATATATAGTATGCTACTTTGTGTAAGAAAGACAAGAAAAGAGAAAAATATATTCTTATTTGCTTTATTTTCATTTAAAAAAAAAAAAAAAACACTGGAAGCATATACAAGAAATTTGTACCTATAGGAGTGGGGGTCAAATAGATTGAGAGAGAGGTGGGGGTGGGACTTTGTATTTATACTGTTTTAGACTCATAACTGCTAAAACAAATATCATACAATGGGTAGACTTTACAACAGAATTTATTGGCTCATGGCTTCAGAAGTCAGAAGGCTTCCTTCCTCCCAGGTCGGTATCTTCTGGCTGGTGGACAATCTTGTGGTTCCTTGGCTTTTCCATCACATGGCAGCATCTTCTGTCTTTTCTTCCAGGTTCCATTGATTTCCAGCTTTCAGCTATTCCTGGTGGTTTCTGTCTCTCCATCTGACTTTCACTCTTCTTATAAAAGATTCCTATAATCTGGATTAAAACCCAAACTGATTCAGTTGGGCCATGCCTTAACTGAAGTAACATCTTGAAGAGATCGTATTTACAATGGGTCCACAGCACAAGACCAGGAGTTGAGACCTGAACATGTCTTTTGTGAAGGACAAGATTCAATCACCAACAGTCCACCCTCCAGACCCCAAAAAGATATGTTCTTTCCACATTCAAGATACATTCATTCTATCACAACATCCCCAAAGCCTTAAGCCATTTTAGGACCATGCAAATACAAAGATTCACCAAAATCAGTTATAGGTGTGGTCCATCCCAGGGCAAAATTCCTCTGGTAGACTTGTGAAATCTAGAAAACAAGTTATTTGCTTCAAATATGCAATGATAGGACAGGGATCGGATAAACATTCCCATTCCAGAAGGGAGAAACTGGAAGGAAAACAGCAGTCACAGCTCTAGCCTTAAACCCAGCAAGGCAAAGTCTGAGAGTCAGCAATGGATGGATGTTTTTCCTCTGGATCTGCTAGAGAAGCAGCCCCACCCTTTCCAAGTGCTTGCACAGAGGCCATGCCCTTGCCCGTGGTGAGATGGTGTAAGCCCACTATCTCCAAGCATTGGGGTAGTGGCCAGGATTTCCGCAAATGCCAGGGCATAGGTCCCATCTCTTAGCATTAATTGGGGTGACAGAATTCTGCTTGAACTACTGGGTGCAAGGTCCACCCCCTTCAAGCACTGGGGCAGATGGCCTGCCCTCTCCAAGTGCAGGGTGGACCCGCCCTTTCCACCCACATGAGTGGGCCCACACTCTCTCGGTCCCAGGAGATCTCTTTAGTCCAGGCCTCGGCTTCTATAGTTCTACCCTTGAAGTCATTTTTCCTTCAATTTGTCCTTTCTTTGTCTGTTTCATGCATTGCTTCTGTTCATACAAATTTCCCAAAAACTTTGTTGCTTTCGTGCAGTTCCAGGGAGTTCAAACCATCAGACTACAGACCTTTCCACAGATCCTTCCTGGATAACTGCATTTCCAATCCTGAATTCCACTGAAAGGGCTGACTGCATCCATGTTCAGCCATACTTTCTTTAGCAAAAGGTTGTTCAGTTAAACCCTCACATGAAATGCTATTCTCTGAGGAGTCACTTCCCAGAAACTCAGGGAGGTCCCTGATAGAGTCACTTCTGGCTCTAGTCTCAGAGCAAAGTATCTGGACAGGCTGAGAATTTTCAAAATCATCAATTGCTGGCTCCTTTATGCTGAAGAGTTTAATTCTCAGCCTGTCCCTTTCCTCTTGCATTTTACTATAAGCTGCAAGGAGAAGCCAGGCTGTACTTTCCACACTTAGTTTGGAAATCTTCTCAGCTAAATATCCAAGTTCATCACTGACAAGTACCACTTTCAATGCAACATCAGAACACAATTTTGCCAAGTTCTCTGCTACTTTGTGACAAGGACTGCTTTTCTTCCAGTTTCCAACAAAATATTCATCATTTCCTTCCACGTCTATGTTTCTCTTATGAAGTCTCTTTGGCATCCATTTTCTCTTATAAAGTTTCTTTAACATCCATATTTCTACCAACAATCTCTTTGCAGCAATCTAAGTTTTTTCTATCAAGCACCTCACAGTTCTTCCAGCCTCTACTCATTACCTAATTCCAAAGCTATTTTTACATTTTTAAGTATTTATCATAGCAGCACCACAGTTTCCAGCACCAAAAACTGTTTTACATACCTGGCATATTCTTTTTTTATTTTTGCATCATGGAAATGCATGGCCTATTCAAAAAGTAATACTAAAACTTAAAATGTACCTACTTTATTTCCCAGCAATTATGGCCTTGATATCAACATCAGAGAATCACTCACACGTACACATAAGGAGGGATATACAAGATTATTTGTTGTGGCATTATTTTTAGTGGGAAAAAACCTGGAAACAACCAAAATATCCGTTAATAAAATTCTGGAATAAACTGTAGTATATTAATACTTTGGAATGACATGCAGCAATTAAAGCAATAAGGTAGATCCATGTCTACTAACATGGATAAATCTCCAAGACTTTATTCCTGTATTAAAAAAAAGCATGCAGAAAGATGGGAGAGCATTAATGTAAAACACACACACCCTGAAAACGCAGTACTAGATAAGCTGAAAGAATTCACACAAACTGGTGATAGTACTTACTTCTAGAGCAGGGGTTAGCAAACTTTTTCTGTAATGGGCCAGGTAGTAAATATTTAGGCCTTGCAGCCTTATGGTCTCTGTCGCAACTGGTCAACTCTTCCATTGGAGCACAAATGTAGGTATAGACAATATGTAAATGAATGAACTGTGTTCCAATAAAACTTTATTTACAAAAACAGATGGTGAGCCAGAATAGGCCTATGGGCCATAGTTTGCCAACCGATGGTCATAGAACTAAGATGGGAAGTGTTGCACAAAGACTCTTTAATGCTTAATTTTTTTTTTTTTACAAGGAGAATAAATGCATCACTTTGTAACTAAAATTCAATTAAAAACAACAATGTAAGCCAAGACTTGTACCCTTTAATGGCAATACACACAGGCTCCTCTCCCCAAATGCTGGAGAAATCAGTCAAGAGCATGAGTGTTCCCAGCACAAAGAGAAACAGCACTAGGGAGCCCAGCCAGAGATCACACCTTCTTCTCCTATGATGCTTTCCTCCTTTTCACCAGCAAGAAAGTTCCTCTTCCTAAAGGAATGCTGCTGTTGTGCTCTAGGAAGGCTTCGCCCCACCGGATCCCTCCTCACCTGCTGGAGGTCCTAGAAAAGGATGTGTTGAGAAAAAAACTATGGTGACAGGTCAAGATACTATTCAGGATCAGCATTTCAGCTGGACTGGCACAATGCAGGTCCCTAACTCCCCATCTTGAAAGAAGGAAAGAGACACAGAGCCACAGTCAGATATGAAAATCCTTTTTGCGGGATAATAATATGGAGCTCTTTCAACTTCTATTGGTTAAGTATTTTGTCAGCATTTATTTAGGGAGAGGCTGGTCCCACCATTAGGGAAGAGTAGAAAGGAAGGATGGATGGTGACAGTGTCCATTCTCTCCTACATATTCTAAGCAATTCATCACTAGTTCAAGTTGCAGCCCCCACTCAAAGAAACCAAAGACCTGAAGTCAAAAGGATCCCTACACAGTCAATTAGCAGCCACCTGTTTTTACAAGATAATGGCCTCTTTTTAGAAGGGAGGATTGGTTTCTGTCCCCTGCCCCAAGGATCCAATGATTACTGGACCCTTTATAACTGCAAGACTAGTCTCCCAGAGAGGATTTCTTGTGGGTAAAATTTTTTCCATATCATTACATTTCCAGACTTTTTTTGGCATCCTAGCCATATTTTAGTGACCTTTATAAACAAGCATTACAGGCAGCTGCCTGGTGGCCTATTGATAATCAAACACTGGAGAACATCTGAACTTAAAAGCAGAGAAGGCACAAGCTTTGTTAAATTCTTACATACTCCTCTTTTGTTTTTCAATTATAAAAGTAATACATGTTCATCAGCTTTGAAAAATTATAAAATTCAGCCAAGAAAATTAAAATTATCTAAAATCCCATTGACCACTGTTAACATTTTCAGAAAAGATATACACAGTCCAACATAGTCTTAATGATAAATGTGAAGAGAAAATTCTAAATGTTTCTACAAGGAAAAAAACAGCTGCCCTCAAAGGAGAGAAGAACAGCTCATCATCAGACTTTTCATCCTCACTACTAAAGGGTGGAAGAAAATGCCACCCTCTTTACAAAGTGTGGGGTTAAAAGTAATATGACCATAGAAGGGCAAGGATGAGGGCTATAGCACTCAGGGGTTGCTTATGAAAAAAATCACTCAGGGAGTCCTCCCTATCAAAATTAGGTCTCTCCCTCTTATTCCCTATTTCAATATTCTACATGCTTCCTTCATAGGATTTACCATAATATTTAATCTTTTCTGTGTTTCTTTACTTGTTGCTTCTCTTCCCCACTAGAGTCTAAGATCTGGTTTGTTTACTGCTATATCCCTAGCATCGGCATGGTGCCCTGTCATACTACACATTTATTAGTTGTTGAGTGCATTAATTAATGAAAGAAGTATGCCAGTTGAACACAATATGATTCAGAAAAAGAAGCTTGTATATACAAGAAACTGTCAAACAAAAAAGCAGTTTGACTCTAAAGAATCATATAACCCATGATCTCCAGTCAGAATAAACTAGAAATTAATAGCAAAAGGAGAGCAAACTACCACCACCATTACAACTAAATCTAAATAATTGTAATTCTTGAAATATAATTTTGGCTAAAAGAGGAAAATAACATAAAATTTTAGACTATCTTTAAAATAACAAAAATGAGAATTATACATATGAAAACAAAGAGAATGCAGCCAAAGGCATATCCAGAGGAAATTTTATAGCCTTAATGTTTTTGTTAATAAATAAGAAAAATTGAAAGTAAATGAACCAAGCATCCAAACCAGAAACCTATTACAGGAACAGCCAAAAAACAAACAAAAAAAATCAATGAAAATAAAAGAAAATCATGAATTAGAAAAAAAGTTGTTTTTTAAGTCTGCAAAGTCTGACATATTAATTAAAACACATATACTAGAAAAAAGATCGAAAGAGATTTTGATAAAAATTATTTAAGAATACTACATATAACCTTATGCAACAAAATTGAATATTTCATATAATGTTTAATATTCTAAGAAATTTTTAAATCACAAAGAAAAAAATAAAAGACCTGAACAGATTATGGAAAAGAAAAAGAAAAATCTCTCAAAGACTCTCTCCTTAACAAGGATACCAGGCCTGGGAGGGTTTGTAGGCAAATTCAACTAGATCAGCATTTATTTAGTATGATAGGGACAAAAGTATGAAGCTGTAAGGTGTTCATAGCCTTTTTCCCTTCATGGTTTTTGAAGGAAGATTCTGCTTTTAGACTTTTCCCATAACTCTTTCTTAGGCTGATAAAATTACTAAGAGGAGAGGAAAATGAAAGTAGCTGCAGAGAGAATGAATTGATATAAAAGAAGAGCATGGTGCTACTTGGAAAGAAGGACGGACCCAGAAGGTGAGAAGATGGGGTAAGTGTAAAATGGGCTGGCGAAAAGTCGAAAGGAGATTGGGGACGGGGGACACAGGTACTGTAGGATGGAGGACTTCAGGGAAAGAGAGGGAGAGGAAAAGAAGCATTTTCCAAAGTTTTCGCCCTTTTCAAAAATTCAGCAAAGTCTTCCATTGTGTTAAGGCTTTCAGAATAGATTTCTGTTTCTTTTGGACATGACAATGAGGTTAGGTCTTAAAGCAAGAGAGATCAAGCTGGGACTGCTGTTTTTAAAGGTAGAGTGGAGTGGGTAAAACTTTTCCTCTCCTCTCATCCACATGGGCTCTACCTGGCTCTTCTCCTGGATTCTGAGATGGAGGCTGCATATCAATGGCATGTTTTCTGTTCTCTATTCAGTTGCTAAAGCAGAGAAGGGAGGTGGTGAGCTGGAGCCATAGAGAGTTACAGTCTAGGAGTTTCTTTCTTCTCCTCCTCCCTCCCTTCCTTTTTTTTTTCTCCCTCCTTCCCCCTTCCTTCTCTCTTCCTCCTCCTCCTGCTCCCTCCCTTTCTCCCTCTCTTCAGATGAGCTAGCCTCTTTGGAGTGCTAACTCCCCAATTCCACGGGCTTTTTGTTCTGAGGCTCAGCACACATTTTCTTCTTCACTATCACCTCTCAATCATAGCTGCAAATAGACTTACCCTTAAGCTCTCTTCTCCCAGGCAAGGAGCTGGGTCAAGTATTTTTATAGTGCAGCTTGGCCAAGTGAGGAATGAGAGGAGTCTAGGATGGCTTTAAACTTCGGGGTTCAGTCTCATTACCTGGGTAGGCAAATGCAAAAGAGACCCTGGTTGGGGCAAGGGCAGAGGCAAAGAAGAGCTCACTTTGGAGCTATGGTAAATTTGAGGCACATCTAGGACATCCAAGTAGAATGTTGGACATTAAAATCTGGAGCTCAGTCCTAGAAAAAGAAAAAAAAAAAAAAAAAAGGAAAAGAGTATAATGGGTCAGTTCACAGAAAAGAATCAATAGCAGCTCTGAAATATATAAAAAGATGCCCAACTTCAATGATAATATGAGAAATGCAAATTAACTGGTCTGAATACCATTTTTCACCTACCAGATTGGAAAAAATCCAAAAGTTTGATATTGCATTTTGTTGATAAGGGCAGTGGAGAAACTGGCATTCTCCTACATTGTTGGTGAGGATGTAATTTCATATCATCATTATAAAAAACAATTTGGCACTCTCCAGCAAAACTATAATGTATATACCTTTGTCCCCAAAGCTCCACTTTAGGAAATGTATCCTAAGGATATAAGTGTGCATGTGTGAAATCATATTTGTACACAGCTATACATTACAACATTGTTTGTAATATAAAAGACTGGAAACAACTGAAAAGTCCATCAGTGGGCAACTGTTAAATAAATTATCATACCATAGAACACAGTGCGATTGGAAAAAGAGAGGGGAAAAGCGAGGGAAAGAAGGTAGGGAGGAAGGGAGGAAGGAGGGAAGGGAAAGGAAAAAAAAAGAATGAAGTTCTGAAATGGAAAGGTCTCAAGTGAAGAAACAAAGTGCAGAAGGTATGTATAGTATGGCACATTTGAGGGGAAATTAGGAGAAATTATCACTTATAGTTACACTGTCTTATACATGGGTAAAGAACCTCTGAAACGATTCATAAGAAACTAAGAACAACGGTCTCCTATGGGGATGGGAACTAGGCAGATGCAAGTCAGAGAAGGGAGGGAGAATTTTCACTGACTCTCCTTTAAACAGTCCAGATTTATAACCATGACAATGTAGCACCAATTCAAAGCAGTCTTTAAACAACTGAAAAGAGAAAAACAAGTGTCTGGTGCCTAGGAAGGCACAATTTGGGAGTCATCAGCACACAGCCAGCCAGGAGTGAAAACCATGAAGCAAATAAGGTTGTCCAGGCAGATGTGAAGAGAGAAGGAAATAATATGGAAAACAGATACCTTTGGCAATCACCAATATCGAAGAGCTGGGGGAAGAAGAGGAGGCTGTGAAGGAGGCAGAAAAGTAGAGAACCGGTGAGGCAGGTGGTCTCAGAAGGTACATAATGGTCTCCTGGCAAGAAATACAAAATGCAGACTCAAGCACTAGGCAGTTAGATGTTTCTGGGATGATAAATGTAACCAGATAGTCTGTATTGTGTTTGCACTTTCTGTAGGAAATAGATCACGTAGTTACATTTCTTCCCTGGAATTCCTTTACTCCCGTCAGCGAAACGTGATTTGAGATGTAAATAAGTTCTACCCTGAGCCCCGGGCCAGGGCGGGTAAGGGATGGTGAGGACCGCGCGCAATCTCTTGCGTTTTAATACTCCATTATCATGGCCCTCCCGCTCCCCAGAACCGAGACTCCACGCATTAAAATCTCTTTGTTCTTTCCACAATGCCTGGATCTCTACTGCATGCCCGGCCTCTTTTAATATTGCTCATTATTGGAGTGAACACAGAAAATCAATTACTCAGCTGGCAGCGGGAGGCGGTCCTGCGCCCGGGTGAGCTGAGCGCCTGGTGCTCTGGGGAGACCGAGGAGAATCCCCGCGGGCCGCCGAGCCCCTCACCTGTCCTCGGGCTCTGGGGAACCACGCGGACGCGGCCCAGGGGCTGAGGACCTTCACCGTCAGCTGACTCGGGCGTGTGTGCCCATGCCAGGAGCTGCAGGGGGAGCTGGCAGGCTGGGTGCCTCTGCAGGCAAAGCGACTGGCAACACCGGGGTTAAGACTCCCTGAATACCCGAGTTCGGATCTCAGCCTGCTAGTTAAGCTATGTGGCCTTGGGCTGGTTCTTAAGCTCTCGGAGCCTTAGGGCCCCCATTTGTGAAACACATCCTAGGGGGCTCACTATGACAATTAAATGTGTTCAGATCTGAAAAGTGCTCAGAAGAGTGGTAGGCAGTGAATCGTATAGCTAACGATAGCATCGTTGTTATTATTCATTATTGCTTAGTGCTATGACCCATAAGCCGCCTAGTGTTCCTCAACAGTCGCCCACCACCTGAAGCTCTGGGTCAGGCTCCCTGGTACAGGTGAAGAGGGTGCTTGAGGCACCTTTGCAAGAAAACCCTGAGAGGAGGATGACAAGGGTATGTGCATAGCTTGACAACTTTCCAAAGACTGGGCTGGTTTCTGATATACTGAATCCTCCTGAGAGGATGAACCAATTCCTTGGTCAAGGTCATTGGGACAAGGGGTAGCATTGTGGTTATGTACGTGGGTCGTGGAGTCAGACTGCCTGACTCAACTCCCACTTCCTTCATTTACCAGCTGTGACCTCCAGCAATGTGTTAACCTCTCTGAGCCTCCATTTTCTTGTCTGTGAAATGGGCAAAGGGCTGACACAGTAAAATGTATAATAATGTATAGATGAGTCATCTGGAGAGGGTGGAAAAGGTAGTTCCTTCAGAACTGACAGGGCTCCTTTGCCTCCTCCTACAAACACACGTCTGGTGGCACTTCCAAAGTCAATCTCATAGCCTACTATAATTATCTGGTTTTTTTGTCTGTCTGCCTGTCTAGACCAAGCTCCTTTAGGAAAGAATTGAGTGTACTCAGCACATATCAGTGTGCCTGATACAGAGTAGCTCTGAGTAAAAATAATAATAATAATAATAAATGCATTGAACAAAGTGATAGTTAAGACAAAATTTCTCAATCTTAAAGCACTTGCATTCTGACAATAAGATATTTTGCTATATCTTCTTCGTACCCGAACTCTTGTTTTAATAATAATTTCCTTTAAAGCAAATTATAAGCCTCTGGCAAATCCAGCCATGTATTGTTTGTGTATTACCTATGGCTCCTTCTGTGCCACAAAGGCAGAATTGAGTAGTGGTGACAGAGACCATGTGCCCCGAAAAGCCAAAATTATTTATTATCTAGATTTTTACAGAAAAGTTTTGCTTAAAGTTTCACTTTATATCAGCTCACTTTTAAACTTAAATGCATTTTTATTAGAGCTGTTATAGGTTTACAGAAAAATCATGCAAAAAAAATGCAGAGTTCCAATATACGCCCCTCACGCACAGCTTTCCCTATTATTAACACTTTGCCTTGCTGTGGTACCTTTGTTACAACTGACCTGAGAATATTATTAGGCTTGTGCTATTAACAATTAATTAGCAATTAACAATTAATTTGCTATTAATTGTCCACAGTTGACATTAGGGTTCATTGTGTTGTTCAGTCCTATGGTTAAATGCGTTTTAGATCATTTTATATCACTGATGTAATTAGAAACCAGCATTCCTTGCCATAGATGGAAGATAATAATAAAACAAACATATAATTATAAAAATAAGCAACATACCAGCTAAAAGTACCTACCACAACTCAAAAAACTAGGTTGTGGCAGAGAGAAAGCAGTAGAATAAGAGGCATTAGGGATTGCAAATGGTGGCAACTTGGTAGTAGATTTTTGCAGGAACAAATGCAGAGAGGGAACAGTTTTAGTACTGGACTTTGAAGGACATACATGCAATGCATGGAAGGAGGAAGAATCAGCCAGGAAATGAGTCAAAGCAGCAGCACCCAGATCAGTAGAAAAAGAACCAGGATATATAACAGCAGGGACCCAGAGGACATACTGGGAGGATGTCCACTGAGAAAGCCAGTGAATGCTGTAATAGAATCATGCCCATCACAAAGCACTGGAGTAAATAATAGAGGTTAAAAGAGAAAGGACACTGGGAACCACAACAACAACAAAAAACTATCTTTTCAACATCTAAAAGTAATAAACATAATTTATAAACTAGATTAGAAAAGAACTCAGCACATGTATAATGAAAACAGCTGATGCTAATGAGAGCAATAACATTTAAATAGAAATCTGTTTACCTTTGGGAAATTCTTGCATAACTTCAACTGCTGTACTGATTGATTTAAGGACCAGGGACCAGACTGATTAACCTTCCTAGGTTTTGTTTTGTCTTGTTTTCAAAGGACACTGAGATGCAAAGACATGCTAAGAACGCAACAGCCTAAAGTAATGATTTAGAGTAATTAGAGCCAAGTGGAGGTCAAAGCAACCAACTTGGTCATCATACTACAGTTTTTCCCCTTTATGAGCATCACATACTTCTTTGAAACCTGAAGATAGCTATGCCCCTCCTTTCCAGAAAAAAAAAAATGCACAGAAATACATACATCAAAACTTTTGCATTTAAGTTTTCCTACATTGGAAATAATTTCCTATACATGGATAGAAGTTCAAAGCAACCTCAAAAAAAAAAAAAAAAAAAGTCTCAGTCTCATTTTTTATAACTTATTTTAAGATTCAAGGTCTATTTGGGTGGTGGGGGAGTAGATCCAAAAGTTCAAATAAAGCAAATGTTCAAATTCTGCTCAAAATCGCATTTTAATGAGAATGCTGTGATTTCTTGGCTTGATTAAAAAGTTGGGATTGTGGAGAGATTTTTATGTCAAATCAATTTCAAGTTTTCTTTTAATTGCCTCCAAGGGTCAAAACCCCTGAACCCCAAAATGCATAAAGACAGAATGAACATTTCCATTGCTCACTTTGCCAAGTCAGGGTAGGGTTATGCCAACAAACAATCAAATCCTGCAAGATTTTAAAAATTGAATTCATGTCACCTGTCTTTGGTTAATGAGACTGGGTCAATGGGAGAGGAATTTGTGAATCCATGTTTAAATTTTAATATGGTCTGAGTATAACTAGCCTCCAAATGAGTTCTTTGTTGTTTCTAGGTGTTGTCAGATTTTGGCACACCAAGAAACAAATAAGATTCTGTCATTCTCAACTGCAATCTACAGAAACACTTCTTTCTGTCTTGTAAAGTTTGGAGAGTTGTCCACCTGCCGGATAACTGTTTCACCAAAAGAGCTCATGTTTTTTCTTCAGTGTCCATAATGCTAACTGATGGGCTTGAATGAAAATATTTGCTTCCTTCAGATGGCCAATAAATAAGCCCAGTGGCAAAAGAATTCCCTGCCAGATTGTTCTGTAAGATGGCTATTCATTCCCTTAAAAAGGTGAAAATTCTACCCAAGAGCTCGGGAATTTGTTTTCTAAAAAGGCAGCAAGCACACTTATGTGTAAACAAAATGAACATAATGTTCTGCATCCATTTCATGACACAAACTCCTGAAAAGGCCATCTTTCATGGCACTAGACAAGACTTCTTCCAGGATTTTGGTCAAGTCTTTGATGCCAAGGTAGAAAGCAATGAAGCATGCAGAGGATCCACCAAAGTAAGGAAGCTGTATGTGTTGTCAAGCAGGCCAGATGCTCCCTCCCATGCCCAGGTGTTTTTTCCAGTTAAAGTTGTGGCTGGAAAAAAAAAAAAACAACTTTTCGTCCGTCAATGTTTCCAAAGGGACCTATCAAAAGAAAATGTTTCTTCTGATGTCGTCGGAGTGCACATAACAAATGAAGACTAGTAACTCCACAATGAAAGGTATAGGGACAAAATGCAAGCTGAAGGAAAGTGGAATCACTGCAATTCCTGCTTATATCAGGAAGAAATGTTTGTGCTTCGGAACAGGTAAGGTTATTTGATAGAGGCACTGTTTTATTGTTTTCTCTGCTTCAAGCCATAAACCAGCTTACCATTGCTAGGGCATGAGTCTTCCCTAAGACCTCCCCTGCTGTAAAGAGACTGTTGTTTGGAAATATGAGAGACAAAGTTGTGGGCAGTTTAAAGTTATGGCTTTGGGGCTGAGGCAAAAGCAAGTTCAGATGAAGTTCCATCCTTTTCACATCTCACCTGCTGTTCATGAAACACACCCACACAGCAAGATGCTTGATTGCCATACTGAGTTAGAATATGCTCCTTTACTTTTGTTGCTTTTATGTGTCCATTGACTAGTAATTTGCTTTCCAAGAGCCTCTGCAGCTTTAGTGTACCATTATGTTCAGTGATGAAAGTGAAACCAAGGGATACATAAATTCCAACGTGCTTTTTGTTCTTGATACTTCCCCATTTAGCTGTGCTTGATGTAAACAGAGACAGATTTCCTTAAGCATTATGGCATGGTCTACCTTCTTTAATTTCTAACAATGAAAAATTAACCTAGGCAGTGACATATGTATACAGCATACTACCTCACTGAGCAAGCATCCCATTCCATAGCACAATTGTTTGGAATGAAACAATATCTTATTATATCATTTGACACTGAATTTATTTCACAGAAATGACTTTCAAAGTAACAAAGAAATTGGAAGAAAAAAACGTTGTGTGTATGTGTGTGATTCACAGAAGCCTTGAGACTCATCCATAGGCCCCCATCTCTGCCCCTTCCTCCCTTCCTGTCCCCCCAGTGCTTATAAGGTCTTTTGGAACAAAGACTTGAAGTGGGGATAACCAAATGGAATTGTAGTGAGAAAAAAACATTTTGGGCACCCAGATCAAGGAAGAGGTCTACAATCAACATATATTTCAAGGCCAACTTGGCCACTATATTTCCCCCCTCTCCCCTCTGTTTTTATACTCTAATGCTGTCCACCTCCTTATTTATGGACAGGGCCCTCCAGCGATAACTGATATTCTCCTGGTAATATTTGTGTAGCTCTGGTCATTAGAGCTTGGACACTTCACTTCCGCCTGGGAGGCAACTTGACTTAGTGATCAAGCTTGAAGGTCAGGCCTGGGTTTGACCCCCAGCTCCTATATTTATTTTACTTCTTCAACAGCTATGTGGCCAAGTTATTTAATGCTTCTAAGGTTATTTCCTCATCTGTAAAATGGGGTTTAAATGGGATGTTATCTGTAATAAGAGTCTGACACCATTTTTGATGCCTGCTGGCAGCTTTCATGCCCACCCCTCCCTCTTCCCCTTCTGCTCCACATCTGGACAAACTGATCAAAAAGCCTAGTTGATGCCAGCAGGAAGTTCAAACCACATAAGCTGTGGCCCTTGCACTGGAACCCTCACCTCAGCCTCACCCCCTAACCACCACAAATGCTAAGCCAGCCTCCTTTCCCTGCTCTCTCATTTTTGAACCTGCTTGGGAGTCTGCCCTGCTCTCCCCAGAAAGCCTCATAATATGAGTAATAAACTTTTTCCTACCCTCTTGTGGTGTGTGTGATGTCATCAGTCTTGACATGTGAACCAAATTTTGGGTGGTGTGGTCCATCATGCTTCTGCAGTGACAACAACAACTGATGCCCTGAGCCTGATGTCTGGGCAAAGACCACCGCCACCGGGAGTCTTTTTTATTTTGCTTTGGCTACTAACTGGTTCTGCTCCTGCTGGGGAACATGCAGTTTGAGCCCCTGCTGCTGGCTAGCATGCTGCTTTGTGCTGCTTTGTGCTGCATTTGTCGACTTCTTTCAAATCTCTGTTATATATTTAGCTGACCTAAGTCAGAAGTTTAGATAATTGGCATTTAGGAACAGGAGTATGGGGTTGAACAGGGTTGAACAAGACACACAGCCATGGGTCGTGTGTCTTGACCCGAACCTACCATGTCTCAGATTGAATCATGTGTCTCGATTCAAGCCTAAGTCATGGCTGATGCCAGGTTCAGGGTAACGACTCTTACCCTGTAACCGTTGGTTGTGTGTCTCAGTCAGGCTTTGGCTTCCATTTCACAGGGCAGTCAGGCTGAAGACCATGACCCTCTGCAGTACGTATGCCCATCAGGTGGCCACTCGTGTGGAAGAGCAGGCTGAGGTCACACCTCCAAACGCAGGTGGCTTCCTAGGACCCTACAAAATGCCTTTGCTGCTGCTGCTACCTATGCCACAACAAAGATCCTGATCCTCAGAATTATATGGGAAAATGCCTGTGACACCCTGTGGCACAGCTAAGGGGTTAGTTCAACCCCAGCTTAAACCCAATACAGCAACCATTGCCATGAGGTTCTGATGATACAATTTGCAGCTCTCGGAAGGAAGAAATATGTAAATATGAGCAGGACAAAGGTGACTCCCCCAACCTGAAGTAAATCCAGTAACAAGAAGAAGAAGAAGGAGGAAGAGGAGGAGGAGAAGGAGACCTCAATACAAGTTCCTTTTGGACACAAGAGGAAACAAAAAAAAAAAAAAAAAAAAAAAAAAAAACAGAGGTCCACAGTTTGGTCCAGTTGGAAATCCAAAATTTCATAAAAGAATTTACACAATAAAATGATTTTTTAAAAGGGGGCATGATAAGTGTCTCATACCTCTACAGGACACTGGGATGCACCAATCGGCAAATGTTCACAGTCTTAATCAAAACTGGGGATCAAATTACAATATGATCCCACTAAATTTAAACAAGGTACCTCCCATAATCTTTTGTGTTCTTAGTTATTGAACACAAAATATAAGACAAATAGATATGCCTCTCCTTAACCACCAGAAATATTGTCTTGCCTAAATTCTCCATACTCATAGTGCTCATTGTCCTGAAATAGTGGGCATATCCCATAGTGGGCATGGATGCGCTGACCCATAGTATAAAAAGTTAAAATTAAATAAAGCAAAAACCAATAAATAAATAAAGTCATTGGTATTTGCAATTGGCTTGACAAAATGGGACCCCCCCCCCCAGACCTCCCTGCCACTGGTTAAGACATTTAATAGGCCCATATAAATTAAAACAGGGCCTATAAGGACTGAAACCCATTAAACAAGACCTGCATATACAAGGGGGTGATTATCTCCACTGTATCTCCATTTAACAGCCTACTTTGAGGTGTTCTTGAACTTGGAAGGAATGACCTCAATGTGGGTACTGCAGACTTAATGTCATGGTCCCACCCAATATTATTTAAACTACCGATGTCACCCAAGTAGCAGCTGGGAAACACTTTGCAGTCAGAGATTTAGTGAAATCTCTTCTGCTCAGTGCCTATTTTAACAGCCTCTCGGCTACAGTTTGTCTTCACTGTCAAATCAACCCATTGTGGTAGCCTGCCATTGCGCACAATCTTTGCAGGCAAGCTCTTAACTACATGCAACTTTCTCCAGGGGCGCAGGTATGACATCACATTGATAACATCCTTCTCTGAGATATTCATTTGACACACTCATTGAGGACCTAAAGTTGCATGCAATTAAGATGTAATGCCACAGTGCTAGATGAGATCACACCTCTCCTAGACCCCCTGGCTATCCGGAGTGCCCTTGAGGATCACCTGAATGAATAGCAAAGAAAGTTTGTATACTTTATGAACAATATCAGCACCATCACACATAATGGAGCTTGCTGGAGAGCTGCTGCTTTCCATCCCTTAACTGGGATGTCCCTGAAGAAGGATGGGACCCAAGTGTGGCACAATTGGCTGAACTTCAGGCAGTCATCTTAGCACTGGATGCCCTGGCTAACAATCGGCCCCATTTGCACAGTTCTACAGCTCTTGGATCATTGCCAATTGCTTGGACATCTGGTCTGGCCAATGGCAGCAAAAACAATTTCTTATTCAAGGTTTGGGGTAAAGAACTCCATGAATCTCTTGCCTCAAGGTACCCAAAATATAAATCAGGATCTCACATGTCTCATCGAGACACATCTTCCCTTTGGCTTTCCAAACATTATTGATAGTGACCAAGGCACTCATTTCACTTATCAAAATACAGAGTGCTGGGCCCTTGAATGAGGCATTCAAAGGAACTTTCATCTCCCTTGGTCTGAGGATACAGGGCCCCTAGAGAACCATAATTACTTACTGAACAAGTCACACTCAATGAAATGAAGCATGGCAAATTTCAGTCATCAGACATCAAGGGTGAATTGTAATAAAGACTATGCTTCCATTTCTGATGTTTGGCTGCTGACAGCATCCAAGCCCACCCTTCCCTCTTCCCCTTCTCACCCATATCTTGGTAAACTGATAAGAAAACCCAAATGCTCCTTCCTTTGGTGCCAGCAGGAAGTTCAAACCACACAAGCTGTGGCCCTTGCACTGGAACCCTCACCTCAGCCTCACCCCCTAACCACCACAAATGCTAAGCCAGCCTCCCTTCCCTGCTCTCTCATTTTTGAACCTGCTTGGGAGTCTGCCCTGCTCTCCCCAGAAAGCTTCATTATGTGAATAATAAACTTTCTTTTCCTACTCTTGGTGTATGTATGACATCATCAGTCTTCACATGTGAACTAAATTTGAAGAGCCATGCCATCTTTGTAGGATGTCCACAACAATACCCGGCATGCTATGTGCTTAATAAATGGAATTAGTGTTATTTTTATTTTCCTATTTAAAGTTATGGATATATGTAAAATTGATAGTTATATTTATGTTTGCACATATGAAGGGGTTACTAATCTAAGTGGTATCCTTGATGCCAAAGATGTCAAAAGACTTCTTGTGCCAATGGCAGACACTTCATGTCACAGGATGCAAAAGACTCACAATTAAAAGCATTGAATGAAAATGTAAATCTTTAGAAAACTAGGAAGACAGTTGCACAAACTGAATGCTTGATAAGTATTTGTTGAATAAATGAATGGCCCCAGCCAGGGGGTGCAGGGGAGACAGATAAAAAGGGACGTGTCAAAAATAATTTAGAACGCAACAATAAAAAGACAAACGATCCAATTAAGAAATGGGCAAAATACTTGAACAGACATTTTTCCAAAGAAGGATTACAAATGGCAAAAAAGCATATGAAAAGATGCTCAACCTCACTAGCGATAAGGAAATGCAAATCAAAACCCAATGAGATATCATTTCACACCTATTAGCCTGGCCACTATTAAAAAAAAAAATAGAAAATTATTAATATTGGAGAGGATGTGGAGAAATAGGAACATTTATTCACTGTAGAATTGTGCAGCTCCTGTGGAAGACAGTGTGGCAGTTCCTCAGGAAGCTAAGTATAGAACTGCCATATGATCTGGCAATCCTGCTTCTAGGTATATACTCAGAAGAACTGAAAGCAGGGGCGCAACAGACATTTGCACACTGATGTTCCTAGTGGCATTATTCACAATTGCTAAAAGATGTCAACAACCCAAGTGCCCATCAACTGATGAATGGATAAGCAAAATGTGGTATATACGTACAATGAACATTATTCAGCTGTAAGAAGAAATAAAGCCCTGATGCATACGACAGCATGAATGAACCTTGAGGACATTATGTAGAGTGAAATAAGCCCAACACAAAAGGACAAATATTTTATGATCTCCTTAATATGAACTAATTATAAAGAGCAAATTAATGGAGTTAAAAACTAGAATATAGGTTACCAGGAGATAGAATGAGGGTAGAGAATGGGAAGCTGATGCTTAATTTGTGCAGAATTTTCAATAACGTTGATAGTAAATGTTTGAAAATGGATAGAGGTAATAGTAGCACATTATTGTGAGAGTAATTAATAGTGTTGAATTGTGCATGTGATTGTGGTTGAAAGGAGAAGTTTAGAGTCGTATATGTCACTAGAAAGAAAGCTAGAGAATGAAACTTGGACTGTATAACATAGTGAACCCTATTGTGGATGATGAATATGGTTAATAGTACAAATATAAAAACGTTCTCCCATGAACTTGAACCAATGTACATCACTATTACAAGATGTTAATAATGGGGAGTATATGGGAAAAAAGCAAGCCATGGACTATAGTCAGTAATATTTTAATATTCTTTCATCAGTTGTTACAAAGGTACCATACCAATGCTAAGGGGCAATGATAGGGAATTATAAGGAGTAGGGGGTTTCTGTGTTTTTGCTTTGTTGTTTGGAGCAATGAAAATATCCTCAAATTGATTATGGTGATGAGTGCACAACTCTGTGATTATACTGAAAGCCATTGTTTGTACGCTTTGGATGGATTGTATGGTGTGTGACTAAAACTGCTTTAAAAATAATATTAATTTAGAAATCAAGAATGAGAAGGTTGCCTGATATGCTTCATCCCTGCACTCAGCAAACTTTAGCGATTAAGAAAACAATGTTTAAAAAAAAAGTTTTGGTGGTGAGACATTCAGGAAGACCTAGCAATAAATAGCAAGGCTGGTCCTTCTTAAGTCACTGTATAGAAATGATTCCAAAAAGATTAAAATCAGTGCAGAAACCAAGGAACCATTTTTTCTATATCATATTGATAATTTCAAGTGGAACTGTTAGCTATCTTGGAAAAATTGTGGTTCTGAATTGCTTTTGCCTCTAACTCTGGACCTCTGTTCCTAAAGGATTCTTTCCTAAAGGAAAACATTCAACCAGAAAATTTTAGCACATCAGAATCTTATAAAGATTAAGGAGTCTCTGTGAGGGACTGAATGTCAAAATTGAAAAGTTTTTGCTGTCTCATTCAGGTATAAGTGCAATTGTTCTTCATAACCCATTCCCTTCTGTCTATAGCTCGCCTATGTCAACTCTTCTCTCAGAAGTGAAATAAAATTAAAACCCATGATGTTGAGTGACAGTCATGGAGGGGCATGTTCCCAAGTTTGCCTTTGCTGAAGTGTTTCCAGGGATGACTGTCTCACAATGAGTCTCCACTTGGTAGGCTGTACTTCTTTCCCACTCATTTTCACATAGTCTCAAAGTCACATTTCAGGTGCTCAGCTTCCATTGGGGTAGCCTCATTAGACCTGGCCACCTCTCTAGCTACTTGAGAAGTCTCTTATTTGAAGGATTAGTACCCCAACCTCCAGACTGTGTGGGCTGACTTTCTCCCCATCTGAGACTGCATGGAACAAAAATATCTATCTCAGCTCCTTGTCACTAAAGCAAGAGAAGATGGCATGAGATTTCTTAGAAGAGGATGTCATTACAGTTTGTTTCTTGTTAGGTACAGGTAAGGCATTTGAGTGGCTCTTCAAGCTTCCCTCTGTTGACCTGACTTTGCAGTCTTCCTGGCTCTGGCACTTGACCTCCAGACTACTGACATAAAAGGGGCTCAGAATCCAGCATTGCAATGATGAGGAACTGCAGGGCCTTGGGTCCCCAACTACAGTGACTTTTCTGTTTTTTATGTGTGCAGCTCTGCTTCTGCAGAACTAAGGGAAAGCCTTTCAGAATGGTGGCCAACCCTCTCAGCTGTTGGCTGATCTGAATATGTAAAGATCATCCTCCAAGCCCAACAAACCATAAACTATTGGCTGGATTCCAGGTACTAGGAAAAGGCCAGGTTTGGCTGCTATCTTTGGGACCCTAGTTGACATCAGGTGTTGTTTTAGTCTCCTAGCTGCTAAAACGAACACCATACAATGAGTTGGTTTAACAACAGGAGCTTATTGGATCATGGTTTCAGAGGCTAGAAAGCTTGTTTCCTCCCAGGGTCAGTATCTTCTGGCTGTCTAGCAATCTTGGGGTTCCTTGAGTTTTCCATAACATGGCACTGCACGTGGAGGCATCTTCTCTTTTTTTTCTGAATTCCATTGACTTCAAGCTTCTGGCTGCTCTCATACCTCCTCTGTTGAATTTTCCCAAAGCTTATAAAGTAATACAGACTAAAACCCAACCTGATTCAGTTGGTCCACACCTTAACTGAAGTAAGATCTTGAAGAGATCTTCTTTACAATGGGTCCACACCCACCGGAATGCAGACCAAGACCCAAGAATATGTCCAAACTGGGGTACACAATTCAGTCTGCCACACATGGGGATGTTAGAGTATGGAGGGGTGCAGGAAACCAGACTTCATGACTTCTAGTCATCCCTCTATCTTGAACTAAGATGATTTCCTTGCTTTTAAAAAAAAGACCCTTTTATTGGGGATAACAGGCAGGGTGGATATGCCTTAGTTCACTGCTTTCGAAAGTTCAGTCATTTATATACTATCTTCATCATTTTAGCTGTGTATCACCCATTCTATTTGTTTAAAATTGTTCTTTAAATTAGTTTATTCCTAATTTATTCTTTAAATATCATAAGTAACAATATCTAAGTTTGATGTGTTAGTTATATTCTCCTAATTAATACTAAATAACCACAAAAATTTTTAAGTATTCAACTTGGTACTGTTTTAAATTATCCTATATACCATATGTAACAATAAAGGTCCAGTCAGGACAACCGAAACTATACATGTTTATTTTAACAGAACTTTTTAAATATCATGAGAATATTAAAAAGGCCAAAAGGAACTCTTGAGTTAATACAAAGACAGTAATGGTAGGAAGCAGCTCCTCACCTGGAGAACAAAGGGAAGAGGCTGGATTAGAACCTAGACACTTGGAGGAAAAATCCTTCAGAGCTGGAACTCAGATCTCTGAGGAGGGGCTAACACCCTGACAGTGCTAGCCTCTCTGAGGGGCTCAAAAGTCGAGTTCTGGGTAGGGGGTGGGACTAGACTGTGGAACCAACTGCTACTAGAACCACCTTCCCTTGCCAGGGTAAGACATCATTGCTGGAATGATGCTGATGAGAAAAGCAAGGAAATTAGAAGGTTGTGCCTTCTCCCTCCTCCTTCTTTCCAGTTTTCCTATTGACAGAATAGAACAGGGATCCAGCTGGCAAAGAGAAAGGTGATACACAGAGCTCCAGTACCACAGAGACTAAGCTTACAGACAATAGCTTAATGACCAGCACACATACTTGGCAAAATACCGCCACAAAAGATGCTCAGAAGAGAAATCCCAGTTTGGGCAAATATGCTTGTGTGCTGTGTAAGAGTATGTGTGTGAGAGAGAGACATTAGAACAGGCTTTCCAGACCCCCCTCAAGGCCCAACAGACCAATTATAATTTAGAAAATCTGGGATTCTTCGCAGCTCAGTGCTGCGGTGAGGGTATTAGCTTCGCAACTCCAAACAAGCTAAGCTGTCTGTGCCAACCCCCCTCAACAGCACCTCATTGGGAAACCTGGAGGTGCTGAAAACACAAAGATTTCAATTCTTGTTTCTAGCTGAGGGGGCTAATTTAGTAAATGGGGACTATGTCCAGCCCTGGGAAAGGACACTACACACCTTGCATCCCAAGAGCTCACAATCAAGATGGGGAGGTAAGACATAAACTCTTGAAAGTTTCCATCACCATGCAGCACAAATTGCCTTGGCCATGTGCCCTGTTATTTCTAGGTCTTGCTTAAAAATTTCTTGTGCCTTCCAATCACACAAACTCCAAACTTGGTTGCAAAAATACCCTCAATTGTTCACCCTTCCCTGGATCCTTCCATTTACAATATGACTTTTCAGCTACTCCCATCAAGAGTTGGAATCTATTTCCTTACTCCTTGAAATACCCCTGGGCTGGCTGTGTGACTTGTTTTGGCCAATAGAATATGGCAGAAAGGATGGTGTGCCAACTCAGAGCCTAAGCCTCAGAAGCCTTGATGCTTCCACTTTCTCTTAGAACCCTGGCATCACATGAACAAGCCTACCTGAGCTAGCCTACTGGAGGATGAGAGACCTCATGGAGGCGAGCCCCAGCCAACAGCCAACCCAACCACAGAAGCAGAGACACCAGCTGACCCAAAGCTGATGACAGATTTATAAGGGAGCTCTCCCTTTGAAGAACCACTCAGCTGACTCTAGCCTAAATTGCAGACCTGCAGAATCTTGAACTAATAAAGGACTGTCTCTTTAAGCCATTTTGGAGGCAGTTTGATATGCAGCAGTAGCTGATACATGTGACATACAAAGCTCTAGAACTTTTCCTACCTCTCTTTCAGCCACGTATTTCACCACTCTCCCCCTCACTCAGTATATATGGGATTCTTTGTTTAGCATCTACCTCCTTCACTCTCCTGGAAGCTCCATGAGGTATTCTCTGTACCCAGCATCTGGGCAATGCCTGGCACATAGAAGGTGCTTCATTTAATTACCTGTTGGATGATGCAATGGCTTCTAGATAACTGGGCATCCTTGATACCATATCTCTAAGGTCAAAAGAGGCCTATTTGAAGAATCAAAGAAGAAAAAGTTACCACCTCCTCTACCCCACTAATGGTCCCAGTTCAGGATGCTTAGAATCGGTATGACTGATGACAGAAGCAGAATTACTGCCTGTTCCTGGACCATGATTCTGACAGTCTCTGAACCCATGTGACAGAGATGGCTGACTGTCCTCCAACATCTAATCCCCCTTTTTCTGTAATATTCTCCCATGGGGTTCTAGCAGGGCATGTGGCCACCCTACTGAAGTCTCACTTCTCAGCTATGTGTGGTCATGTGAGCAATGGAATGTGAGTGGAGGTCATGTGTTAGCATCCTCATCACTTCCTTAAAAGGAAATTGCTTATCCTCAACTTCCTCTCTTTCTCCCTTCCTATGACTGGAACATGGATGTGGTGCTGGTGAGTCAGCTTCAATCGCATGAATAAAGGCAAAACCCCAGGGGATGGCAAAGCAATAAGACAGAAGGAACCTGAGTATCTAGATGAGTTCATAGACTAGGCTGCCAACCCAACCCTGGACTAACCTGGACAGTAGCACAAGAGAGAAATAAGATTGAGTCATGTTTCAGAACCATTGTATTTTCAGGTTTCTTTGTTACATCCACTGAACTGGTACTCTAACCAATACACCCCACCAAGTCTCCTATTCCTGGGAGAGTCAGTGGGGTAAGAATGAGTCTCAGGACATCACCTGTGATCAGAACTCAAACTCTTACCATCCCCTCCAGCATCCCTCAGCTCCCACCCCCACCTCCCACCTTGCTCCTGTCCTGAGACAGGAAAATGCTCCACTGGCCCTTTTTCCTCACAGCTGTTACACTGGAAGTGGGAACTTAACCTTCACTGCTTTTGTTCTTCCTAAGATCCACTCAGGAAAGGTGGAAACATAATCATTTCTGGCACAATCCTTAATTTTGCTGCAGCTGACAGAATATAACTAATGGTAAGAATTAAGACATTTTAAGCACCAACTCATAACAATTCACACACAAAAAAATTATTTCTAACTCGTTATACATTTAAATTCACTTGTTCCCCTGAACTTTAAGAAAATCTCATTTGTACCAATGTGCAGGACTTCGCAAATTTTTCTATCACACTTTCCTTAACAACACATGTCCCATTGTCAATCAATAGGAGACTGGACAGATGAGAAATGCCATGTGTCAGCTGGGTTCTCCATGAAGCAGATGCCCAGACAGAGAAAGTGCAAAAGGTTTATTAGGGAGTAACACCTGTGAAGGAAAAGGAGTGAGAACAGGATAAGGCAAGGAACTGGGAGGGCATTAGGCCACAATCAGAGCCGGCAAAGTCTCCACCAGCTCAGGGCAACAATTGCCTGTTCGAAAAATGCTCAGGCCCTGGTGACTGCCTTGCTTAGTCATGGCTGGGTGTTGCCCTGAGAAAAATTCTGTGTCTCAACAGCTGAGGTGGACCCCAGGAGCTATCGTCTTAAGGCTGTCACTTTCCCACTCCTCTCTGAGTCCTTTGTTAAAGGAGGATCTGAGCAGCTCATCTCCCTGTCTGGCAGAGTCACCCACAGAATGAAAAGGAAAGAGGTAAATCTCACAGGTACTAATATGGAACAAGCTCCAGGATATATTAAGTCAAAGAAAAAAAAAAGAATAAAAAGGAATATAATGTACACCACTTGTGTTAAAAAAAAAAAAAAAAAAAAGGTAACAGATTTATTTTCGTACATACATGGATAGGAATGCAATATCCCTGAAAGGAGACACAAAACTCTGGTGCGATGTTCACCTCTGGGAAGGAGAACTGAGCAACCAAGGGTCACAGTGGGAAGAAGTCAATTATCACTGAACAACCTTTGGAACTCCCTAGATTTTTGCCACGTGCATGTAATTAACACCCCCTCAAATAGCATATGAAAGATGTTGTTTAATTGTTCTGATGAAAGAATAAATTACTTCAGGAAAAAAATGAAAAAATTCCAGCAAGATCACGATTAACAAGACACTGTCGTATTGATCTTTCAATTTTGAAAAAGTTGGCCTCCATCAAAGAGCACGGAGCTATCTCCTTTCTTGGGGTCTGATTATTACAGGGACACAGACACAATAAATTTCTGGAACCAAATGGCAAATATAGACGCTTGCTAGAAAATCCAATTGAAAATTCCTTTGCCAGCCATCATACCATAAAGCACTTTGCAAATTAACACACCTTTGTAGACTTCGTTATTTTAAACATGCAAAAATGGCCAAACCAGTGACAAGCCTCCTTCCAAAATGTAAAGAATTTTCTGACCCTGGGTCTCTCTACCACTTTTTAATTTTGAGCCTATTTGATAGCGCCACTCAGAAAGGACACTTTTTTCAATTTGGCTGCCTCTTTTTGACCCAAAATAATTTCAACCTTTTCTACAGCTCCAGGCTCCACCAGGTTTTTACTATTACATGTAACTTTCACAACAATTCTAAAACCAACCTAGAATGAAGAGATGAACAATTTTTTATCTGTTTGATTGTGCTTCGCATCATACTGCTCCAAGCCAAGACTTTTCAGTTGCAAAAGAAATATTAGTGTTTTATTTCCAAAGTCACACAAGTGATGTTTGACTGTCTCTGCAAATTTTGTTTCATGCAGTTGATGTTCAGACTTTTCTTGATCAAGAGACATATGGTTTAGGCCCAATTTAGCAACTCTATAATAAAACCGATAATAAAAATGAGCACCTAAGAATATCCTTTGCCTTTAAAATTGACCCTGCTGCTTACTACTCGGTTGCTAGCTGTGGTTGGCAGTGCACTCAGCACTTTGTGGTCAAGTTCACGGTGGAAAACTCAGGCAAGGTCAAATCACAATTTAGGGACCTTGAGTTGTGTGGACATCTGTTCATTATACGCACTGATTTCAAGGTTTTTCTTCAAAATCTTATCCTTCAGTTAAAAAGTATAACTTTAAACTTACTGCCTGTTATGGGTTGAATTGTGTCCCCCCAAAAAACATGTGGAAGTCCTAACCCCCAGTACCTTAAAGGTGGACTTATATGGAAATCAGGTCATTGCAGATGGCATGAGTTAAATTAAGATGAACTCAAGCTGGAGTAAAGTGGGTCCCTAGTTGAAAATGACTGGTGTCCTCATAAGAAGAGAAGAGACATAGAGGGAAGAAGGCCATGTGAAAACAGAGGCAGAGATTGAAGTGCTGCACCTGCAAGCCAAGGAATGCCAGGTATTGTCCGCAAATCACCAGAAGCTAGCAAGAGGCAAGGAAGGAGCCTCTCCTCCAGGCTTCAGAGGGAGCATGGCCCTGCTGACACCTTGCGTTCAGACTTCTAGCCCCCAGAGTTGTGAGATGAAAACTTTCTGTTGCTTTAAGCCAAGTCTGGGTACTTCATTATAGCAGCCCTAGGAAACTAATACAATGCTCTGTAAGAAAGTAAATGAAAACTGACACGAAAATCCCCAAAGCCAGAATTATCAGCAATCCTATGTATAATCATTCACTCATTCATTCAACAAATAATTATTGAATGCCTATTTACCTGCCAGGCATTGCATTGGGCCTTGGAAATAAAATAGTAAGCAATAAAAACTGATCCTGATCATATGAAGCTTATGGTCTGGTGAGGAAATATAGATGTAAAAGAAATAATCACACCTATATAATTACATGTTGTGTAAATTGTTCTGAAGAAAATAATATGCTACCAAAAATGAGCATAGGAGGCCTACTTTAATTTGGAGGGTTCGATAAATGATATTTAAGGTGAGATGAGAAAGATAAGTGTGTTAGTCAGAGTTCTCCAGAGAAACAGAACTGACAGGATATATATGTATATGTAAATACTAAGAGTTTTATTATAAAAATTGGCTCTTGCAACCATAGGGATTGGCAAGTCTGAACTCCAAAGGACAGGCCACAAGTTGGACACTCCAATGAAGGTGAAGATGAATTTGCCAGGAGAAGATGGCTGGCTAAAGTAGAGGCAGGGATTCTTCTGTCTGACTTCTGAAATTCTCAGTTCTTCCTTTAAGGCC